>JBAIAA010000298.1:0-721524 GCA_037893245.1 Crossaster papposus | reverse complement strand
ATTTTGAAACCAGATTCGTGTTCAGCGTTCAATTTCCTCTTCAAAAAGTATCATTGTGTGGGTTAAAATGCTTCCTAAGTGCTGTATTTCACGAGTTTCTGCTTCAAAAATCACCATTCAGAGGCACTCAAGGGTGAAAAAAGATAGCGGAGTTTAATCCTTTCCCATCAATGAAAACATTTTATTGTTAACGCGGCATACATCAAAGGACCTGAACAAAGAAAACAGGTCTCTTTCTACCCGTCGACACTGCTACTCATCGATAGCTTATATTGCTACACGTGCACTACAACATTACACAAAAAGAAAAACGCTTGTCAAAAAGACTAGCCTTGTACATGCAAGACGCACAGGGATTTTCCAACCTCGTGTGACCTTGGCCGTTTTTCAAATCTGAACTTTGTCCCTATCTCCTTGGCTTCGTTCATGCAGTAATTGACATGGAGCCGGACAGAGCCAGAACTGGGGTTCGAAAACGGCCCATACAGCTAGTAAAGCTATTCAGAAAACATTTTATTGTTAACGCGGGATACATCAAAGGACCTGAACAAAGAAAACAGGTCTCTTTCTACCCGTCGACACTGCTACTCATCGATAGCTTATATTGCTACACGTGCACTACAACATTACACAAACCGAAAAACGCTTGTCAAAAAGACTAGCCCTGTACATGCAAGAGGCATAGGGATTTTCAAACCTCGCGTGACCGTGGCCGTTTTTCAAATCTCAACTTTGTCCCTATCTGTGGCTTCGTTCATGCGGTATGGAGATGGGGCCGGACAGAGCTAGAACTGGGGTTCGAAAACGGCCCATACAGCTAGTAAAGCTATTCAGAAAACATTTTATTGTTAACGCGGGATACATCAAAGGACCTGAACAAAGAAAACAGGTCTCTTTCTACCCGTCGACACTGCTACTCATCAACAGCTTATAATGCTACACGTGCACTACAAAATTACACAAACCGAAAAACGCTTGTTAAAAAGACTAGCCTTGAACGTGCAAAACGCATAGGTTTTTTGCAACATCAGCCTTGTTACCGGTATATACCATGGCCGTTTTTCAAATCTCCGCTCCGTCTATGTTATTGGCATCGTTTATTCAGTAATGGTGATGGATCCAGACGAAGCCTTAGCTGGGGTTTAAAATTATTTAAATGTCGGATAAAATTTGAAAAAAATGCATTGGGTTAACCTACCAGTTTTTTATCAAAATTGGGCAAAAAATTGACTTTTCTCAAAACGACTTAAATATTATCTTTGATGCAGGAGGAACACCAATCGATGAAAACAAAGCTAAAATTGCGAATATTTGGGGGGGGAAATGTATTATTTAGAAAATTTGAAAAAAATACAAGGGGTTAACCCACCTTTTTAATCAAAATTGGGCAAAAAAATGACTTTTATCAAAACGACTTAAATATTATCTTTGATGCAGGAGGAACATCAATTGATGCAAACAAAGCTAAAATTGCGAATATTTAGGGAAAATGTATTATTTTGAATAATTGGAAAAAATATTAAAATTAGGACAAAAATTAACTTTTCTCATAACGACTTAAATATTATCTTTGATGCAGGAGGAACATCAATCGATGAAAACAAAGCTAAAATTGCGAATATTTGGAAACAAATGTATTATTTGGAAAATTTGAAAAAAATACAAGGGGTTAACCCACCTTTTTTATCAAAATTGAGCAAAAAAATGACTTTTATCAAAACGACTTAAATATTATCTTTGATGCAGGAGGAACACCAATCGATGAAAACAAAGCTAAAATTGCGAATATTTGGGGGGGAAATGTATTATTTAGAAAATTTGAAAAAAATACTGCAGGAGGAACATCAATCGATGCAAACAAAGCTAAAATTGCGAATGTTTAGGGAAAATGTATTATTTTGAATAATTGGGCAAAAAAATGACTTTTATCAAAACGACTTAAATATTATCTTTGATGCAGGAGGAACATTAATCGATGTTAACCCACCTTTTTTATCAAAATTGGGCAAAAAAATGACTTTTATCAAAACGACTTAAATATTATCTTTGATGCAGGAAGAACATCAATCGATGCAAACAAAGCTAAAATTGTGAATGTTTAGGGAAAATGTATTATTTTGAATAATTTGAAAAAATATTAAAATTAGGACAAAAATTAACTTTTCTCATAACGACTTAAATATTATCTTTGATTCAGGAGGAACATCAATCGATGAAAACAAAGCTAAAATTGCGAATATTTGGAAACAAATGTATTATTTGGAAAATTTGAAAAAAAATACAAGGGGTTAACCCACTTTTTTATCAAAATTGGGCAAAAAATGACTTTTATCAAAACAACTTAAATATTATCTTTGATGCAGGAGGAATATCAATCGATGAAAACAAAGCAAAAATTGCGAATATTTGGAAACAAATGTATTATTTGGAAAATTTGAAAAAAATACAAGGGGTTAACCCACTTTGTTATCAAAATTGGGCAAAAAATGACTTTTATCAAAACGACTTAAATATTATCTTTGATGCAGGAGGAACATCAATTGATGAAAACAAAGCTAAAATTGCGAACATTTAAGGAAAATGTATTATTTTGAAAATTTGGAAAAAATATTAAAATTAGGACAAAAATTAACTTTTCTCAAAACGACTTAAATTATTATCTTTGATGCAGGGGGAACATCAATCGATGAAAACAAAGCTAAAATTGCGAATATTAGGGGGTAAAATGTATTCTTTTAAAAATTGGAAGAAATAAGTTTTTCAAAATATATAGCGCCACCTACGTTGATAAAAGGAAAGTTTGGAAAAAAAAGTCAGAAAAAATTCACCTCGATTTTTGAAATACGCACAAATTTTAAATTTTGAAACCAGATTCGTGTTCAGCGTGCAATTTCCTCTTCAAAAAGTATCATTGTGTGGGTTAAAATGCTTCCTAAGTGCTGTATTTCACGAGTTTCTGCTTCAAAAATCACCATTCAGAGGCACTCAAGCGTGAAAAAAGATAGCGGAGTTTAATCCTTTCCCATCAATGAAAACATTTTATTGTTAACGCGGCATACATCAAAGGACCTGAACAAAGAAAACAGGTCTCTTTCTACCCGTCGACACTGCTACTCATCGATAGCTTATATTGCTACACGTGCACTACAACATTACACAAAAAGAAAAACGCTTGTCAAAAAGACTAGCATTGTACCTGCAAGACGCACAGGGATTTTCCAACCTCGTGTGACCTTGGCCGTTTTTCAAATCTGAACTTTGTCCCTATCTCCTTGGCTTCGTTCATGCAGTAATTGACATGGAGCCGGACAGAGCCAGAACTGGGGTTCGAAAACGGCCCATACAGCTAGTAAAGCTATTCAGAAAACATTTTATTGTTAACGCGGGATACATCAAAGGACCTGAACAAAGAAAACAGGTCTCTTTCTACCCGTCGACACTGCTACTCATCGATAGCTTATATTGCTACACGTGCACTACAACATTACACAAAAAGAAAAACGCTTGTCAAAAAGACTAGCCTTGTACTAGCCTTTTGACAAGGCCTCGTGACTCTGGCTAAGCGGCTGAGATGAGTCTAGATACCCGGGGTGAACGCGCGACCGAGTGACGAATGTCACGAGGCCTTTTGCAATGTAGGTTTTACTGCTCGGCATGAATTATTCATAGTACATATTAGCATGCCAATACGCCCAATCAGAACGGCGATCTCCCAGTTGGCTTCGTTCGTGATTCGTTCAATATCAAAGCATGTAAGAAAAGGTAAAAAAAACGTAAATAAATGTTGCTTCTGAGTTGAATATATGAATGATAAATACAAGATATCACATTTAAATCTATTTTACATGCAAAATTTCAATAAATTAGGAAGCAACTAATGATTTGAGCTAAATATTGTAAGTGACATGATTGGACATTCCCTGTTTGTAAAATGAACTAATCCAACTCAAATATAAGCTGACGTCACGCAGAGATACGTTCGCTGATTGGACGCTACCATATAGGTAGCGATTCAAGTTGGAAACAAAGGTTAACATAAGAAATCCAAACCAGATTGATAAAGGCCACTTGTCTGGGCAATTCGCACTGACGTCACTCAGGTTTTCGCGATTAGTCTCTTTTTAGTCGCTCGGCGTCTATCAGACATGTGGCCTTGTTTAAAGGCTAGCCTTGTACATGCAAGACGCACAGGGATTTTCCAACCTCGCGTGACCTTGGCCGTTTTTCAAATCTGAACTTTGTCCCTATCTCCTTGGCTTCGTTCATGCAGTAATTGAAATGGAGCCGGACAGAGCCAGAACTGGGGTTCGAAAACGGCCCATACAGCTAGTAAAGCTATTCAGAAAACATTTTATTGTTAACGCGGGAAACATCAAAGGACCTGAACAAAGAAAACAGGCCTCCTTCTACCCGTCGACACTGCTACTCATCAATAGCTTATAATGCTCCACGTGCACTACAACATTACACAAACCGAAAAACGCTTGTCCAAAAGACTAGCCCTGTACATGCAAGAGGCATAGGGATTTTCAAACCTCGCGTGACCGTGGCCGTTTTTCAAATCTCAACTTTGTCCCTATCGGTGGCTTCGTTCATGCGGTATGGAGATGGAGCCTGACAGAGCTAGAACTGGGGTTCGAAAACGGCCCATACAGCTAGTAAAGCTATTCAGAAAACATTTTATTGTTAACGCGGGATACATCAAAGGACCTGAACAAAGAAAACAGGTCTCTTTCTACCCGTCGACACTGCTACTCATCAACAGCTTATAATGCTACACGTGCACTACAAAATTACACAAACCGAAAAACGCTTGTTAAAAAGACTAGCCTTGAACGTGCAAAACGCATAGGTTTTTTGCAACATCAGCCTTGTTACCGGTATATACCATGGCCGTTTTTCAAATCTCCGCTCCGTCTATGTTTTTGGCATCGTTTATTCAGTAATGGTGATGGATCCAGACGAAGCCTTAGCTGGGGTTTAAAATTATTTAAATGTCAGATAAAATTTGAAAAAAATGCATTGGGTTAACCTACCAGTTTTTTATCAAAATTGGGCAAACAATTGACTTTTCTCGAAACGTCTTAAATATTACCATTGATGCAGAAGGAACATCAATCCATGAAAACAAAGCAAAAATTGCGAATATTTGGAAACAAATGTATTATTTTGAAAATTTGAAAAAAATACAAGGGGTTAACCCACTTTTTTATCAAAATTGGGCAAAAAAAATGACTTTTATCAAAACGACTTAAATATTATCTTTGATGCAGAAGGAACATCAATCGATGAAAACAAAGCAAAAATTGCGAGTATTTGGAAACAAATGTGTTATATTGAAAATTTGAAAAAAATACAAGGGGTTAACCCACCTTTTTTATCAAAATTGGGCAAAAAAATGACTTTTATCAAAACGACTTCAATATTATCTTTGATGCAGGAGGAACATCAATTGATGCAAACAAAGCTAAAATTGCGAATATTTAGAGAAAATGTATTATTTTGAATAATTGGAAAAAATATTAAAATTAGGACAAAAATTAACTTTTCTCATAACGACTTAAATATTATCTTTGATGCAGGAGGAACATCAATCGATGAAAACAAAGCTAAAATTGCGAATATTTGGAAACAAATGTATTATTTGGAAAATTTGAAAAAAATACAAGGGGTTAACCCACTTTTTTATCAAAATTGGGCAAAAAATTACTTTTATTAAAACAACTTAAATATTATCTTTGATGCAGGAGGAACACCAATCGATCAAAACAAAGCTAAAATTGCGAATATTTGGGGGGAAAATGTATTATTTAGAAAATTTGAAAAAAATACAAGGGGTTAACCCACCTTTTTTATCAAAATTGAGCAAAAAAATGACTTTTATCAAAACGACTTAAATATTATCTTTAATGCAGGAGGAACACCAATCGATGAAAACAAAGCTAAAATTGCGAATATTTGGGGGGGAAATGTATTATTTTGAAAATTTGAAAAAAAATACAAGGGGTTTACCAACCTTTTTTATCAAAATTGGGCAGAAAAATGACTTTTATCAAAACGACTTAAATATTATCTTTGATGCAGGAGGAACATCAATCGATGCAAACAAAGCTAAAATTGCGAATGTTTAGGGAAAATGTATTATTTTGAATAATTGGAAAAAATATTAAAATTAGGACAAAAATTAACTTTTCTCATAACGACTTAAATATTATCTTTGATGCAGGAGGAACATCAATCGATGAAAACAAAGCTAAAATTGCGAATATTTGGAAACAAATGTATTATTTGGAAAATTTGAAAAAAATACAAGGGGTTAACCCACTTTTTTATCAAAATTGGGCAAAAAATGACTTTTATCAAAACAACTTAAATATTATCTTTGATGCAGGAGGAACATCAATCGATGAAAACAAAGCAAAAATTGCGAATATTTGGAAACAAATGTATTATTTGGAAAATTTGAAAAAAATACAAGGGGTTAACCCACCTTTTTTTATCAAAAATGTGAAAAAAAAATGACTTTTATCAAAACGACTTAAACATTATCTTTGATGCAGGAAGAACATCAATTGATGAAAACAAAGCTAAAATTGCGAACATTTAAGGAAAATGTATTATTTGGAAAATTTGGAAAAAATATTAAAATTAGGACAAAAATTAACTTTTCTCAAAACGACTTAAATTATTATCTTTGATGCAGGGGGAACATCAATCGATGAAAACAAAGCTAAAATTGCGAATATTTAGGAAAAATGTATTATTTTGAAAATTTGGGAAAAAAAATTAAAAATTAGGAAAAAAAAATACTTTTCTCAAAACGACTTAAATATTATCTTTGATGCAGGAGGAACATCAATCGATGAAAACAAAGCTAAAATTGCGAATATTTGGGGGGAAATGTATTATTTTAAAAATTGGAAGAAATAAGTTTTTCAAAATATATAGCGCCACCTACGTTGAAAAAAGGAAAGTTTGGAAAAAAAAGTCAGAAAAAATTCACCTCGATTTTTGAAATACGCACAAATTTTAAATTTTGAAACCAGATTCGTGTTCAGCGTGCAATTTCCTCTTCAAAAAGTATCATTGTGTGGGTTAAAATGCTTCCTAAGTGCTGTATTTCACGAGTTTCTGCTTCAAAAATCACCATTCAGAGGCACTCAAGCGTGAAAAAAGATAGCGGAGTTTAATCCTTTCCCATCAATGAAAACATTTTATTGTTAACGCGGCATACATCAAAGGACCTGAACAAAGAAAACAGGTCTCTTTCTACCCGTCGACACTGCTACTCATTGATAGCTTATATTGCTACACGTGCACTACAACATTACACAAAAAGAAAAACGCTTGTCAAAAAGACTAGCCTT
Organism: Crossaster papposus; assembly: GCA_037893245.1. Taxonomy (NCBI): domain Eukaryota; kingdom Metazoa; phylum Echinodermata; class Asteroidea; order Velatida; family Solasteridae; genus Crossaster; species Crossaster papposus. The sequence continues at coordinate 714,157 of JBAIAA010000298.1, read as the reverse complement.
GTACATGCAAGACGCACAGGGATTTTCAAACCTCGCGTGACCTTGGCCGTTTTTCAAATCTGAACTTTGTCCCTATCTCCTTGGCTTCGTTCATGCAGTAATTGACATGGAGCCGGACAGAGCCAGAACTGGGGTTCGAAAACGGCCCATACAGCTAGTAAAGCTATTCAGAAAACATTTTATTGTTAACGCGGGATACATCAAAGGACCTGAACAAAGAAAAAAGGTCTCTTTCTACCCGTCGACACTGCTACTCATCAATAGCTTATAATGCTCCACGTGCACTACAACATTACACAAACCGAAAAACGCTTGTCAAAAAGACTAGCCTTGTACATGCAAGAGGCATAGGGATTTTCAAACCTCGCGTGACCGTGGCCGTTTTTCAAATCTGAACTTTGTCCCTATCTCCTTGGCTTCGTTCATGCAGTAATTGACATGGAGCCGGACAGAGCCAGAACTGGGGTTCGAAAACGGCCCATACAGCTAGTAAAGCTATTCAGAAAACATTTTATTGTTAACGCGGGATACATCAAAGGACCTGAACAAAGAAAACAGGTCTCTTTCTACCCGTCGACACTGCTACTCATCAACAGCTTATAATGCTACACGTGCACTACAAAATTACACAAACCGAAAAACGCTTGTTAAAAAGACTAGCCTTGAACGTGCAAAACGCATAGGTTTTTTGCAACATCAGCCTTGTTACCGGTATATACCATGGCCGTTTTTCAAATCTCCGCTCCGTCTATGTTTTTGGCATCGTTTATTCAGTAATGGTGATGGATCCAGACGAAGCCTTAGCTGGGGTTTAAAATTATTTAAATGTCGGATAAAATTTGAAAAAAATGCATTGGGTTAACCTACCAGTTTTTTATCAAAATTGGGCAAACAATTGACTTTTCTCGAAACGTCTTAAATATTATCATTGATGCAGAAGGAACATCAATCCATGAAAACAAAGCAAAAATTGCGAATATTTGGAAACAAATGTATTATTTTGAAAATTTGAAAAAAATACAAGGGGTTAACCCACTTTTTTATCAAAATTGGGCAAAAAAAATGACTTTTATCAAAACGACTTAAATATTATCTTTGATGCAGGAGGAACACCAATCGATGAAAACAAAGCTAAAATTGCGAATATTTGGGGGGGAAATGTATTATTTAGAAAATTTGAAAAAAATACAAGGGGTTAACCCACCTTTTTTATCAAAATTGGGCAAAAAAATGACTTTTATCAAAACGACTTAAATATTATCTTTGATGCAGGAAGAACATCAATTGATGAAAACAAAGCTAAAATTGCGAACATTTAAGGAAAATGTATTATTTTGAAAATTTTGAAAAAATATTAAAATTAGGACAAAAATTAACTTTTCTCAAAACGACTTAAATTATTATCTTTGATGCAGGGGGAACATCAATCGATGAAAACAAAGCTAAAATTGCAAATATTAGAGGGGGAAATGTATTATTTTAAAAATTGGAAGAAATAAGTTTTTCAAAATATATAGCGCCACCTACGTTGAAAAAAGGAAAGTTTGGAAAAAAAAGTCAGAAAAAATTCACCTCGATTTTTGAAATACGCACAAATTTTAAATTTTGAAACCAGATTCGTGTTCAGCGTGCAATTTCCTCTTTAAAAAGTATCATTGTGTGGGTTAAAATGCTTCCTAAGTGCTGTATTTCACGAGTTTCTGCTTCAAAAATCACCATTCAGAGGCACTCAAGCGTGAAAAAAGATAGCGGAGTTTAATCCTTTCCCATCAATGAAAACATTTTATTGTTAACGCGGCATACATCAAAGGACCTGAACAAAGAAAACAGGTCTCTTTCTACCCGTCGACACTGCTACTCATCAATAGCTTATATTGCTACACGTGCACTACAACATTACACAAAAAGAAAAACGCTTGTCAAAAAGACTAGCCTTGTACATGCAAGACGCCCAGGGATTTTCCAACCTCGCGTGACCGTGGCCGTTTTTCAAATCTGAACTTTGTCCCTATCTCCTTGGCTTCGTTCATGCAGTAATTGACATGGAGCCGGACAGAGCCAGAACTGGGGTTCGAAAACGGCCCATACAGCTAGTAAAGCTATTCAGAAAACATTTTATTGTTAACGCGGGATACATCAAAGGACCTGAACAAAGAAAACAGGTCTCTTTCTACCCGTCGACACTGCTACTCATCAACAGCTTATAATGCTACACGTGCACTACAAAATTACACAAACCGAAAAACGCTTGTTAAAAAGACTAGCCTTGAACGTGCAAAACGCATAGGTTTTTTGCAACATCAGCCTTGTTACCGGTATATACCATGGCCGTTTTTCAAATCTCCGCTCCGTCTATGTTTTTGGCATCGTTTATTCAGTAATGGTGATGGATCCAGACGAAGCCTTAGCTGGGGTTTAAAATTATTTAAATGTCGGATAAAATTTGAAAAAAATGCATTGGGTTAACCTACCAGTTTTTTATCAAAATTGGGCAAACAATTGACTTTTCTCGAAACGTCTTAAATATTATCATTGATGCAGAAGGAACATCAATCCATGAAAACAAAGCAAAAATTGCGAATATTTGGAAACAAATGTATTATTTTGAAAATTTGAAAAAAATAGAAGGGGTTAACCCACCTTTTTTATCAAAATTGGGCAAAAAAATGACTTTTATCAAAACGACTTAAATATTATCTTTGATGCAGAAGGAACATCAATCGATGAAAACAAAGCAAAAATTGCGAATATTTGGAAACAAATGTATTATTTTGAAAATTTGAAAAAAATACAAGGGGTTAACCCACTTTTTTATCAAAATTGGGCAAAAAATTGACTTTTCTCAAAACGACTTAAATATTATCTTTGATGCAGAAGGAACATCAATCGATGAAAACAAAGCTAAAATTGCGAATATTTGGGGGGGAAATGTATTATTTAGAAAATTTGAAAAAAATACAAGGGGTTAACCCACCTTTTTTATCAAAATTGGGCAAAAAAATGACTTTTATCAAAACGACTTAAATATTATCTTTGATGCAGGAGGAACATCAATTGATGCAAACAAAGCTAAAATTGCCAATATTTAGGGAAAATGTATTATTTTGAATAATTGGAAAAAATATTAAAATTAGGACAAAAATTAACTTTTCTCATAACGACTTAATTATCTTTGATGCAGGAGGAACATCAATCGATGAAAACAAAGCTAAAATTGCGAATATTTGTTGGAAAAATGTATTATTTTGAAAATTTGAAAAAAATACAATGGGTTAACCCACCTTTTTTATCAAAATTTGGCAAAAAATTGACTTTTATCAAAACGACTTAAATATTATCTTTGATGCAGAAGGAACATCAATCGATGAAAACAAAGCTAAAATTGCGAATATTTGGGGGGGAAATGTATTATTTAGAAAATTTGAAAAAAATACAAGGGGTTAACCCACCTTTTTTATCAAAATTGGGCAAAAAAATGACTTTTATCAAAACGACTTAAATATTATCTTTGATGCAGGAGGAACATCAATTGATGCAAACAAAGCTAAAATTGCGAACATTTAAGGAAAATGTATTATTTTGAAAATTTGGAAAAAATATTAAAATTAGGACAAAAATTAACTTTTCTCAAAACGACTTAAATTATTATCTTTGATGCAGGGGGAACATCAATCGATGAAAACAAAGCTAAAATTGCGAATATTAGGGGGGGAAATGTATTATTAAAAAAATTGGAAGAAATAAGTTTTTCAAAATATATAGCGCCACCTACGTTGAAAAAAGGAAAGTTTGGAAAAAAAAGTCAGAAAAAATTCACCTCGATTTTTGAAATACGCACAAATTTTAAATTTTGAAACCAGATTCGTGTTCAGCGTTCAATTTCCTCTTCAAAAAGTATCATTGTGTGGGTTAAAATGCTTCCTAAGTGCTGTATTTCACGAGTTTCTGCTTCAAAAATCACCATTCAGAGGCACTCAAGGGTGAAAAAAGATAGCGGAGTTTAATCCTTTCCCATCAATGAAAACATTTTATTGTTAACGCGGCATACATCAAAGGACCTGAACAAAGAAAACAGGTCTCTTTCTACCCGTCGACACTGCTACTCATCGATAGCTTATATTGCTACACGTGCACTACAACATTACACAAAAAGAAAAACGCTTGTCAAAAAGACTAGCCTTGTACATGCAAGACGCACAGGGATTTTCCAACCTCGTGTGACCTTGGCCGTTTTTCAAATCTGAACTTTGTCCCTATCTCCTTGGCTTCGTTCATGCAGTAATTGACATGGAGCCGGACAGAGCCAGAACTGGGGTTCGAAAACGGCCCATACAGCTAGTAAAGCTATTCAGAAAACATTTTATTGTTAACGCGGGATACATCAAAGGACCTGAACAAAGAAAACAGGTCTCTTTCTACCCGTCGACACTGCTACTCATCGATAGCTTATATTGCTACACGCGCACTACAACATTACACAAACCGAAAAACGCTTGTCAAAAAGACTAGCCCTGTACATGCAAGAGGCATAGGGATTTTCAAACCTCGCGTGACCGTGGCCGTTTTTCAAATCTCAACTTTGTCCCTATCTGTGGCTTCGTTCATGCGGTATGGAGATGGAGCCGGACAGAGCTAGAACTGGGGTTCGAAAACGGCCCATACAGCTAGTAAAGCTATTCAGAAAACATTTTATTGTTAACGCGGGATACATCAAAGGACCTGAACAAAGAAAACAGGTCTCTTTCTACCCGTCGACACTGCTACTCATCAACAGCTTATAATGCTACACGTGCACTACAAAATTACACAAACCGAAAAACGCTTGTTAAAAAGACTAGCCTTGAACGTGCAAAACGCATAGGTTTTTTGCAACATCAGCCTTGTTACCGGTATATACCATGGCCGTTTTTCAAATCTCCGCTCCGTCTATGTTATTGGCATCGTTTATTCAGTAATGGTGATGGATCCAGACGAAGCCTTAGCTGGGGTTTAAAATTATTTAAATGTCGGATAAAATTTGAAAAAAATGCATTGGGTTAACCTACCAGTTTTTTATCAAAATTGGGCAAAAAATTGACTTTTCTCAAAACGACTTAAATATTATCTTTGATGCAGGAGGAACACCAATCGATGAAAACAAAGCTAAAATTGCGAATATTTGGGGGGGAAATGTATTATTTAGAAAATTTGAAAAAAATACAAGGGGTTAACCCACCTTTTTAATCAAAATTGGGCAAAAAAATGACTTTTATCAAAACGACTTAAATATTATCTTTGATGCAGGAGGAACATCAATTGATGCAAACAAAGCTAAAATTGCGAATATTTAGGGAAAATGTATTATTTTGAATAATTGGAACAAATATTAAAATTAGGACAAAAATTAACTTTTCTCATAACGACTTAAATATTATCTTTGATGCAGGAGGAACATCAATCGATAAAAACAAAGCTAAAATTGCGAATATTTGGAAACAAATGTATTATTTGGAAAATTTGAAAAAAATACAAGGGGTTAACCCACCTTTTTTATCAAAATTGAGCAAAAAAATGACTTTTATCAAAACGACTTAAATATTATCTTTGATGCAGGAGGAACACCAATCGATGAAAACAAAGCTAAAATTGCGAATATTTGGGGGGGAAATGTATTATTTAGAAAATTTGAAAAAAATACTGCAGGAGGAACATCAATCGATGCAAACAAAGCTAAAATTGCGAATGTTTAGGGAAAATGTATTATTTTGAATAATTGGGCAAAAAAATGACTTTTATCAAAACGACTTAAATATTATCTTTGATGCAGGAGGAACATCAATCGATGTTAACCCACCTTTTTTATCAAAATTGGGCAAAAAAATGACTTTTATCAAAACGACTTAAATATTATCTTTGATGCAGGAAGAACATCAATCGATGCAAACAAAGCTAAAATTGTGAATGTTTAGGGAAAATGTATTATTTTGAATAATTTGAAAAAATATTAAAATTAGGACAAAAATTAACTTTTCTCATAACGACTTAAATATTATCTTTGATTCAGGAGGAACATCAATCGATGAAAACAAAGCTAAAATTGCGAATATTTGGAAACAAATGTATTATTTGGAAAATTTGAAAAAAATACAAGGGGTTAACCCACTTTTTTATCAAAATTGGGCAAAAAATGACTTTTATCAAAACAACTTAAATATTATCTTTGATGCAGGAGGAACATCAATCGATGAAAACAAAGCAAAAATTGCGAATATTTGGAAACAAATGTATTATTTGGAAAATTTGAAAAAAATACAAGGGGTTGACCCACTTTGTTATCAAAATTGGGCAAAAAATGACTTTTATCAAAACGACTTAAATATTATCTTTGATGCAGGAGGAACATCAATTGATGAAAACAAAGCTAAAATTGCGAACATTTAAGGAAAATGTATTATTTTGAAAATTTGGAAAAAATATTAAAATTAGGACAAAAATTAACTTTTCTCAAAACGACTTAAATTATTATCTTTGATGCAGGGGGAACATCAATCGATGAAAACAAAGCTAAAATTGCGAATATTAGGGGGTAAAATGTATTCTTTTAAAAATTGGAAGAAATAAGTTTTTCAAAATATATAGCGCCACCTACGTTGATAAAAGGAAAGTTTGGAAAAAAAAGTCAGAAAAAATTCACCTCGATTTTTGAAATACGCACAAATTTTAAATTTTGAAACCAGATTCGTGTTCAGCGTGCAATTTCCTCTTCAAAAAGTATCATTGTGTGGGTTAAAATGCTTCCTAAGTGCTGTATTTCACGAGTTTCTGCTTCAAAAATCACCATTCAGAGGCACTCAAGCGTGAAAAAAGATAGCGGAGTTTAATCCTTTCCCATCAATGAAAACATTTTATTGTTAACGCGGCATACATCAAAGGACCTGAACAAAGAAAACAGGTCTCTTTCTACCCGTCGACACTGCTACTCATCGATAGCTTATATTGCTACACGTGCACTACAACATTACACAAAAAGAAAAACGCTTGTCAAAAAGACTAGCCTTGTACTAGCCTTTTGACAAGGCCTCGTGACTCTGGCTAAGCGGCTGAGATGAGTCTAGATACCCGGGGTGAACGCGCGACCGAGTGACGAATGTCACGAGGCCTTTTGCAATGTAGGTTTCACGGCTCGGCATGAATTATTCATAGTACATATTAGCATGCCAATACGCCCAATCAGAACGGCGATCTCCCAGTTGGCTTCGTTCGTGATTCGTTCAATATCAAAGCATGTAAGAAAAGGTAAAAAAAACGTAAATAAATGTTGCTTCTGAGTTGAATATATGAATGATAAATACAAGATATCACATTTAAATCTATTTTACATGCAAAATTTCAATAAATTAGGAAGCAACTAATGATTTGAGCTAAATATTGTAAGTGACATGATTGGACATTCCCTGTTTGTAAAATGAACTAATCCAACTCAAATATAAGCTGACGTCACGCAGAGATACGTTCGCTGATTGGACGCTACCATATAGGTAGCGATTCAAGTTGGAAACAAAGGTTAACATAAGAAATCCAAACCAGATTGATAAAGGCCACTTGTCTGGGCAATTCGCACTGACGTCACTCAGGTTTTCGCGATTAGTCTCTTTTTAGTCGCTCGGCGTCTATCAGACATGTGGCCTTGTTTAAAGGCTAGCCTTGTACATGCAAGACGCACAGGGATTTTCCAACCTCGCGTGACCTTGGCCGTTTTTCAAATCTGAACTTTGTCCCTATCTCCTTGGCTTCGTTCATGCAGTAATTGAAATGGAGCCGGACAGAGCCAGAACTGGGGTTCGAAAACGGCCCATACAGCTAGTAAAGCTATTCAGAAAACATTTTATTGTTAACGCGGGAAACATCAAAGGACCTGAACAAAGAAAACAGGCCTCCTTCTACCCGTCGACACTGCTACTCATCAATAGCTTATAATGCTCCACGTGCACTACAACATTACACAAACCGAAAAACGCTTGTCCAAAAGACTAGCCCTGTACATGCAAGAGGCATAGGGATTTTCAAACCTCGCGTGACCGTGGCCGTTTTTCAAATCTCAACTTTGTCCCTATCGGTGGCTTCGTTCATGCGGTATGGAGATGGAGCCTGACAGAGCTAGAACTGGGGTTCGAAAACGGCCCATACAGCTAGTAAAGCTATTCAGAAAACATTTTATTGTTAACGCGGGATACATCAGGGGACCTGAACAAAGAAAACAGGTCTCTTTCTACCCGTCGACACTGCTACTCATCAACAGCTTATAATGCTACACGTGCACTACAAAATTACACAAACCGAAAAACGCTTGTTAAAAAGACTAGCCTTGAACGTGCAAAACGCATAGGTTTTTTGCAACATCAGCCTTGTTACCGGTATATACCATGGCCGTTTTTCAAATCTCAGCTCCGTCTATGTTTTTGGCATCGTTTATTCAGTAATGGTGATGGATCCAGACGAAGCCTTAGCTGGGGTTTAAAATTATTTAAATGTCAGATAAAATTTGAAAAAAATGCATTGGGTTAACCTACCAGTTTTTTATCAAAATTGGGCAAACAATTGACTTTTCTCGAAACGTCTTAAATATTACCATTGATGCAGAAGGAACATCAATCCATGAAAACAAAGCAAAAATTGCGAATATTTGGAAACAAATGTATTATTTTGAAAATTTGAAAAAAATACAAGGGGTTAACCCACTTTTTTATCAAAATTGGGCAAAAAAAATGACTTTTATCAAAACGACTTAAATATTATCTTTGATGCAGAAGGAACATCAATCGATGAAAACAAAGCAAAAATTGCGAGTATTTGGAAACAAATGTGTTATATTGAAAATTTGAAAAAAATACAAGGGGTTAACCCACCTTTTTTATCAAAATTGGGCAAAAAAATGACTTTTATCAAAACGACTTCAATATTATCTTTGATGCAGGAGGAACATCAATTGATGCAAACAAAGCTAAAATTGCGAATATTTAGAGAAAATGTATTATTTTGAATAATTGGAAAAAATATTAAAATTAGGACAAAAATTAACTTTTCTCATAACGACTTAAATATTATCTTTGATGCAGGAGGAACATCAATCGATGAAAACAAAGCTAAAATTGCGAATATTTGGAAACAAATGTATTATTTGGAAAATTTGAAAAAAATACAAGGGGTTAACCCACTTTTTTATCAAAATTGGGCAAAAAATTACTTTTATTAAAACAACTTAAATATTATCTTTGATGCAGGAGGAACACCAATCGATCAAAACAAAGCTAAAATTGCGAATATTTGGGGGGAAAATGTATTATTTAGAAAATTTGAAAAAAATACAAGGGGTTAACCCACCTTTTTTATCAAAATTGAGCAAAAAAATGACTTTTATCAAAACGACTTAAATATTATCTTTAATGCAGGAGGAACACCAATCGATGAAAACAAAGCTAAAATTGCGAATATTTGGGGGGGAAATGTATTATTTTGAAAATTTGAAAAAAAATACAAGGGGTTTACCAACCTTTTTTATCAAAATTGGGCAGAAAAATGACTTTTATCAAAACGACTTAAATATTATCTTTGATGCAGGAGGAACATCAATCGATGCAAACAAAGCTAAAATTGCGAATGTTTAGGGAAAATGTATTATTTTGAATAATTGGAAAAAATATTAAAATTAGGACAAAAATTAACTTTTCTCATAACGACTTAAATATTATCTTTGATGCAGGAGGAACATCAATCGATGAAAACAAAGCTAAAATTGCGAATATTTGGAAACAAATGTATTATTTGGAAAATTTGAAAAAAATACAAGGGGTTAACCCACTTTTTTATCAAAATTGGGCAAAAAATGACTTTTATCAAAACAACTTAAATATTATCTTTGATGCAGGAGGAACATCAATCGATGAAAACAAAGCAAAAATTGCGAATATTTGGAAACAAATGTATTATTTGGAAAATTTGAAAAAAATACAAGGGGTTAACCCACCTTTTTTTATCAAAAATGTGAAAAAAAAATGACTTTTATCAAAACGACTTAAATATTATCTTTGATGCAGGAAGAACATCAATTGATGAAAACAAAGCTAAAATTGCGAACATTTAAGGAAAAGGTATTATTTGGAAAATTTGGAAAAAATATTAAAATTAGGACAAAAATTAACTTTTCTCAAAACGACTTAAATTATTATCTTTGATGCAGGGGGAACATCAATCGATGAAAACAAAGCTAAAATTGCGAATATTTAGGAAAAATGTATTATTTTGAAAATTTGGGAAAAAAAATTAAAAATTAGGAAAAAAAAATACTTTTCTCAAAACGACTTAAATATTATCTTTGATGCAGGAGGAACATCAATCGATGAAAACAAAGCTAAAATTGCGAATATTTGGGGGGAAATGTATTATTTTAAAAATTGGAAGAAATAAGTTTTTCAAAATATATAGCGCCACCTACGTTGAAAAAAGGAAAGTTTGGAAAAAAAAGTCAGAAAAAATTCACCTCGATTTTTGAAATACGCACAAATTTTAAATTTTGAAACCAGATTCGTGTTCAGCGTGCAATTTCCTCTTCAAAAAGTATCATTGTGTGGGTTAAAATGCTTCCTAAGTGCTGTATTTCACGAGTTTCTGCTTCAAAAATCACCATTCAGAGGCACTCAAGCGTGAAAAAAGATAGCGGAGTTTAATCCTTTCCCATCAATGAAAACATTTTATTGTTAACGCGGCATACATCAAAGGACCTGAACAAAGAAAACAGGTCTCTTTCTACCCGTCGACACTGCTACTCATCGATAGCTTATATTGCTACACGTGCACTACAACATTACACAAAAAGAAAAACGCTTGTCAAAAAGACTAGTCTTGTACATGCAAGACGCACAGGGATTTTCAAACCTCGCGTGACCTTGGCCGTTTTTCAAATCTGAACTTTGTCCCTATCTCCTTGGCTTCGTTCATGCAGTAATTGACATGGAGCCGGACAGAGCCAGAACTGGGGTTCGAAAACGGCCCATACAGCTAGTAAAGCTATTCAGAAAACATTTTATTGTTAACGCGGGATACATCAAAGGACCTGAACAAAGAAAAAAGGTCTCTTTCTACCCGTCGACACTGCTACTCATCAATAGCTTATAATGCTCCACGTGCACTACAACATTACACAAACCGAAAAACGCTTGTCAAAAAGACTAGCCTTGTACATGCAAGAGGCATAGGGATTTTCAAACCTCGCGTGACCGTGGCCGTTTTTCAAATCTGAACTTTGTCCCTATCTCCTTGGCTTCGTTCATGCAGTAATTGACATGGAGCCGGACAGAGCCAGAACTGGGGTTCGAAAACGGCCCATACAGCTAGTAAAGCTATTCAGAAAACATTTTATTGTTAACGCGGGATACATCAAAGGACCTGAACAAAGAAAACAGGTCTCTTTCTACCCGTCGACACTGCTACTCATCAACAGCTTATAATGCTACACGTGCACTACAAAATTACACAAACCGAAAAACGCTTGTTAAAAAGACTAGCCTTGAACGTGCAAAACGCATAGGTTTTTTGCAACATCAGCCTTGTTACCGGTATATACCATGGCCGTTTTTCAAATCTCCGCTCCGTCTATGTTTTTGGCATCGTTTATTCAGTAATGGTGATGGATCGAGACGAAGCCTTAGCTGGGGTTTAAAATTATATAAATGTTGGATAAATTTTGAAAAAAATGCATTGTTTGGGGTTGGGAGCCTGGACTGGGCGGGTTGTTTGGGGTTGGGGGCCTGGACTGGGCGGGTTGTTTGGGGTTGGGCGCCTGGACTGGGCGGGTTGTTTGGGGTTGGGGGCCTGGACTGGGCGGGTTGTTTGGGGTTGGGGGCCTGGACTGGGCGGGTTGTTTGGGGTTGGGGGCCTGGACTGGGCGGGTTGTTTGGGGTTGGGGGCCTGGACTGGGCGGGTTGTTTGGGGTTGGGGGCCTGGACTGGGCGGGTTGTTTGGGGTTGGGGTCCTGGACTGGGCGGGTTGTTTGGGGTTGGGGGCCTGGACTGGGCGGGTTGTTTGGGGTTGGGGGTCTGGACTGGGCGGGTTGTTTGGGGTTGGGGGTCTGGACTGGGCGGGTTGTTTGGGGTTGGGGGCCTTGACTGGGCGGGTTGTTTGGGGTTGGGGGCCTGGACTTGGCGGGTTGTTTGGGGTTGGGGGTCTGGACTGGGCGGGTTGTTTGGGGTTGGGGGCCTGGACTGGGCGGGTTGTTTGGGGCTGGGGGCCTGGACTGGGCGGGTTGTTTGGGGTTGGGCACCTGGACTGGGCGGGTTGTTTGGGGTTGGGCGCCTGGACTGGGCAGGTTGTTTGGGGTTGGGGGCCTGGACTGGGCGGGTTGTTTGGGGTTGGGTGTCTGGACTGGGCGGATTGTTTGGGGTTGGGGGCCTTGACTGGGCGGGTTGTTTGGGGTTGGGTGTCTGGACTGGGCGGTACGTTGTTTGGGGTTGGGGGCCTTGACTGGGCGGGTTGTTTGGGGTTGGGGGTCTGGACTGGGCGGGTTGTTTGGGGTTGGGGCCTGGACTGGGCGGGTTGTTTGGGGTTGGGGGCCTGGACTGGGCGGGTTGTTTGGGGCTGGGGGCCTGGACTGGGCGGGTTGTTTAAGGTTGGGCACCTGGACTGGGCGGGTTGTTTGGGGTTGGGCGCCTGGACTGGGCAGGTTGTTTGGGGTTGGGGGCCTGGACTGGGCGGGTTGTTTGGGGTTGGGTGTCTGGACTGGGCGGGTTGTTTGGGGTTGGGGGCCTTGACTGGGCGGGTTGTTTGGGGTTGGGGGTCTGGACTGGGCGGGTTGTTTGGGGTTGGGCGCCTGGACTGGGCGGGTTGTTTGGGGTTGGGGGCCTGGACTGGGCGGGTTGTTTGGGGTTGGGTGTCTGGACTGGGCGGGTTGTTTGGGGTTGGGGGCCTTGACTGGGCGGGTTGTTTGGGGTTGGGGGTCTGGACTGGGCGGGTTGTTTGGGGTTGGGGCCTGGACTGGGCGGGTTGTTTGGGGTTGGGGGTCTGGACTAGGCGGGTTGTTTGGGGTTGGGGGCCTGGACTGGGCGGGTTGTTTGGGATTGGGCGCCTGGACTGGGCTGTGTGTTCAACTCATATCTTTTTGTAAAATGAATTGATGAAAATTCCAAAATAAATTTTAAATAAAAATGGAAATAATAAGGGGTAACATTTTATCCAATTTTGATGAAAATGCAAGGCTATAACCCCTCACAAGTTTTATTTTTTCCAAAAAGTCACATTTTTGCCACTTTTGATAAAATTACAAAGCTAATTACAAATTATAATTTTTCCAAAGGTCACGTTTGCCATTTTTAATAAAAATGCAAGGCTAACCCCTTACAAATTGTAATTTTCCCAAAACACACATTTTAGCCTATTAATAAAAATGCAAGGCTAACCCCTTACAAATTAACATTTTTTCCAAAAAGTCGAATTTTGATAAAAATACAAGGCTAACCCTTCACAATTTGTCCCAAAAGTCTAATTTTGGCAAACTTTAATAAAAATACAAGGCTAACCCCTTACAAATTGTAATTTTTTTAAAAAGTCACATTTTGACAATTGTTGATATAAATACAAGGCTAACCCTTTACAATTTTTCCCATTTGTATTTCAATAATGTCTTCAGTAATGTAAATTGCATGTGTTTATAGACATTATGTACATAATGATAAAATAGAATGGACGGAATAAAATAATCTTAATATACAGGGTTCAGTACAATGCAATTTCTGAATCGGTTCAGTAGTTTTGATTCCAGCGCTATTTTTGTGAACCGAGGTCAGGGGTTATACTGAGGTCAGGGGTTATACCGAGGTCAGGGGTTATACCGAGGTCAGGGGTTATACCGAGGTCAGGGGTTATACCGAGGTCAGGGGTTATACCGAGGTCAGGGGTTATACCGAGGTCAGGGGTTATACCGAGGTCAGGGGTTATACCGAGGTCAGGGGTTATACCGAGGTCAGGGGTTATTTGGTCTTGGGCATTTGCTGTGTGCCATAATACTAATTAAAGCCCCTGACTTTGATTTACAAAAATGACGCTGGAATCAAAACTACTGGCCCAAAGAGGTCTACTCCCTAATTAATACCCATCTTAATCTGCCAGTCGAGGGACTACCACAAATGCCACCTACCGACAAATGTCGACATGAACAGAGCTTAACATCGTAAATTGCCATTTTGCCGAACAGACGGCAAAATCTGAAATTTTAACGGGTGGTCGATTTGTTCACATGTGTAAATCCTGTTTTACCCTTCTCCCATTTTGTTCTTCTGTCAAATATTTTAAAACCTATTTTAACCCATTTTTATTATGTCGCCATACATTCATCGTAACCCACATTCGCATTTTTGTATCACTGTGGAGATATGTCTTTGTTTTTAAGTACAAAATGGTTAAAAAGAAGAGCACAATTGTTTTCCTGGGTTGAAATTTCGACCCAATATACCCTATATTATACCCTAACCCAAACACTAACCCTAACCCACATCCTAACCCTAGTTTTTGAGTAATTTAAGTAAAATCCAAAAATCTAATTCGTGAAATTCCTAGTGGAGACCTATTCATCTATGAAAATTACCCTGTGGAGACCTTTCACTGTCCCCACGTCTCTACAGGGTACCGTATTTCACACCACAAGTGCAGGATTTTAAATGTCATTTTCTCAAGAATCAGTTTTGTTGGTCTGTATAGTTACCGGTCTATATTGCCATTACTGAACTCAGCACCCCTTAACCAGTTCGCGCCGGGATTATTTTAACATCAACAAGCCGAGGGGCGGGATTATTTTTAACGAAAATCGACCTGAAGCGGGTTCAGGCCGATAGTGCCGGGAAGCACACCCACGCACTTCCGGCCTTGCTCGCTGCTGACAGACATTTCCGGCCTTGCTCGTGGCGTGTTTATGCATCATCCATTTTGAATACGTCATCCGGCGCGAACTGGCTATTGTTGTATACCGTTAGAAAGCTCTTGTTCTGCAGAATCCAAATATATCAAAATCTAAATTCATTTTAAAAATTCAGAATTCCAGCTCATTTTGGTACACTATCGTTTTCTCGTCATGGACGCTAGATAGACCCAGACAGACAGCACACTGTTAGGGTAGGCGTGTATGTGAACGGCCAGACCAAACTCTACATCGGGCGACTCGTTAGCGTGCACGTTGGTACTCCGCACTTTCTCCACCACAGTGCGCATCTCGGTGTAGGACATCTGCAGTGGGAAGCCGCAGAGCTGTGGTGGGAAACCAGTGAAAAACATACAGCAAGTTTTAACCAACAAAAAGTTATGTTGAGCGAGTTACTTTAGCATTCTTCTGAATATGATTACCTAAAAACACAACCAAACCAATCTAGTCTGCTCATTCTGTACGCATACTTTCTAAAGAATTTCACCAGTTTGACTTTTCCAGAGACAATGCATTAAAACAAATTTTTCCAGATATATTTGGAGGATACCGGTCAAGCACCAAACGAAGAAAAAACGATGTAATTTTCAATTTGTGAATGACGAGCGTCCTGCTTAAATGTTCTACGAGATTAAATTAAAATCCATCTTCTTGCAGAATGTGTCAAGGAAATAATACTTTTTAGGAAACCAAACCGAGTGTTTGTTTTCCTTAAAAAATACTTATCCTCCTAAGTTATGAGCTAAACCTTTTCCATGGATTTTTCGACTGCGACCACGCAAACCTTCCACTTTTTTTCTTTTTTTATATATGCAAATCGTCCATCACAAGGCCAAAGGCCACTCGAGGTGTGGGCTACTAGAGGAAAGTGTGAAAGAACCAGCCATTCACACTGAAACAAGACAATCTGATCGCTTCACAGTATGAATAGGGTTGGAATGGGCAACTAGTCCACAGCAAGGCATTAATAATGCCCCTACCCATATTATATGTGGAAGTGTCCTAGCCCAGGCTGGACTGGAACCCCAACCTGCAGAACTACCCGCAGACCACGAATTCAATGCTCCAGACCACTAGGCCACAGCACAAAAACTCTTCCTTTTTCCTACAATTTGCACTCACATTGTACGAGTCCAATATTTGTTGCAGCTGGCCTTGGTGTTCATCTGTGCTGGCGTGACTCAACTCCAGTTTTTGTAGGATTTGCCTGAAGACGGTCGTACAGTAGCGGTTCCAGCGGGTGATGTGACGCGGCCGCCAGGCCATGAGGCAGTCCCGAAGCTTTTTCTCAATCCTGGTACAAAATTGAATCTAATTAAATCACTAAACAAGTCGGGTTGAACTCCAAACCTAGCCCAACCCAACCCACCTTGAACCTATAGCCCAACCTAACCCACCCCTAACCCAACCCACCTTGAACCTATAGCCCAACCTAACCTACCCCTACCCCTGCCCCTGCCATGCCCAACTTAACCCAACTCAACCCACCTTAAACCTATAGCCTAACTTAACCCACCCCTACCCCTACCATGCCCAACTTAACCCAACTCAACCCAATATGCTTTACCTTACATACGCACTGTGGACATTCCTTTGTCTTCGTGTAGTTAAAAAACTTTGACTAAATACTCATTTTTCTCGCTTCCCCAAAACAAATTTACCCTCAAATTTGGATTATGGGCCTCTCAGCTGTCCCTTCTATCTTTTCTATATATAACCCTAACCCGTTTTCCCTCTACGGCGCTCTTTTTCGGAAACTGAAAAACGGATTGTGGACCTGGGCAAGTCCACAAACCGTAACCTCTTCCCGCATCGTGTGGACCTATATTGTTCGGAGGTCCACAGTGCGTATGCAAGACAAACTCAACCCAACCCACCTTAAACCTATAGCCTAACCTAACCCACCCCTACCCCTGCCAAGCCCAACTCAACCCAGCCCAACCCAACCTCTCATTGATTTCAGAATCAAACTCTGATCAAATCAAACACTTGTATTCTACTCACTTGTCCTGGAGGTCTGCAACATACTCTCCGTCCGTCTGATAATAACTCAACTCAGTTGGCTGCATTCATAAAGACACAATATAAACAATAACAAAGTACGATTAGATGCGGTTTACAAATGCAAAATATAAGCAGTAATAACCACTTTATTTCGTAAAATTAAGACCTAAGAGTACCAAAACTAAATACAAAAAGCAATATGTCATCTTGCATCCAATTTGTCAGAGGTTTTGAAATCCAGAACATCAGACAGATGGAGTAAAAGACAATCAGTTTTAATTAGGGTCCAGTATAGGTTGGCTGGGTTCGGAGTGGGTTGGGCTGGGTTAGGGGTGCGTTGGGCTGGGCAGGGGTGGGGGTGGGTAGGGGTGGGCAGGGGTAGGGGTGGGTTGGGCAGGGGTAGGGGTGGGTTGGGCAGGGGTAGGGGTGGGTTGGGCAGGGGTAGGGGTGGGTTGGGCAGGGGCAGGGGTGGGGGTGGGTTGAGTAGGGGTGGGTAGGGGTGAGCAGGGATGAGTTAGTCTTGCATACGCACTGTGAACAATATAGGTCCACACGATGCGGGAAGAGGTTACGGTTTGTGGACTTGCCCAGGTCCACAATCCGTTTTTCAGTTTCCGAAAAAGAGCGCTAGAGGAAAAACGGGTTAGGGTTATATATAGAAAAGATAGAAGGGACAGCTGAGAGGCCCATAATCCAAATTTGAGGGTAAATTTGTTTTGGGGAAGCGAGAAAAATGAGTATTTAGTCAAAGTTTGTTAACTACACGAAGACAAAGGAATGTCCACAGTACGTATGTAAGGTAAACCTAGTTGGGTAGGGGTGGGCAGGGGTAGGCAGGGGTAGGGGTTGGTTGGGCTGGGTTTAGGGTGGGTTGGGCTGGGTTAGGGGTGGGTAAGGCAGGGTTGGGTTGGGCAGTGATGGGTAGGGGTGGGTAGGGGTGGGTAGGGGTGGGCAGGGGTGGGCAGGGGTGGGGGTTGGTTGGGCTGGGTTAAGGGTGGGTTAAGGGTGGGTTTAGGGTTGGACCTGCAGTACCCATCCCAACAGATTCCAACCAATCTGGTGTTGGAGCTTGAATAGATGAGGATTGTTAGAATTATTACCTGTACGCTGGACAGGCTTGGGTTGAGGTAACTCCGACCAAAGAAGGGTTTCCACATCTTGGCTTTACTGACGTCAAAGTCGATACGAATAGGTTCCTCGTGAAGCTGAATATTGAACCAGATCTGCAGCCAAACAAACAAAAGCAAACTGTCTTAAACAAAAATAAACTATTATTAATAAATTAATAAAGATAAAACTGCTGCGAACTGCTTTTTTTTTAAGAAGAAGAAGATCTTGTTAAGAGCGAAATATTAGACCCTCTTAACTTATTTGATTTATTATTAATACAGATTGAAGACGAAGGTATGCGGGACTATTTTACTTTGAATGTGCAGAGTCTTGTAGTGTCATCAAGGATCGAAGTATTAGGGCCGTTTTTTAAACCCCAGCTTCGTCTCAGTCTTTGGCTTTGTTCATTTAATTTGGCAATAGGGATGGAGCCAGAGTCGGAGCCTAACTGGGATTTGAAAAACAGCCTCGATATCGTACTAGAGGTCTTCCCCAACCCTTTCTTAATGTAATCACCGAAAGGGCTACTTGCCCGCGCCGTCTATAAATTGGGTATTCTCAAACGACAGACTCAAATTTAGCTCATTGTCCCCCAAGTCAGAGGCCTTCTAAGAAGCCAAACTAGGAAATGGAGCCAAGCTTGTTGAGAATTGACTCTTACGTTCTCGTGGTTGACCAGGCACCCTACAGACTTGAGAGGACAGAAGCTGTCAAACTGTGAGTAGTGCTCCCCGGTGGAGGGGTTCCAGATCCAATAGCCGTCGCTGCCACCGCTGCCACCGCTGCTGACACCGCTGACACCGTCCTGGCGAGTCAGGACGTACGTGGTGGGACCCTCTGGGATGGCTGTGCCGCTAATCAGCCAGGCCTTCTTGTTCAGGTGTAGGAAGTAGTTACAGAGGAGGACTGCATGCTCCTCCTCGTCGCCCTGGAGCATCTGAAGGAATTGCTGGATGGGTACGAGATTGGAGAGAGGAAGGGGATAAAATTGGAAGTCCATTGTAAAAGTTGTCAAAGATGCTGGAATTGTAAAACTAGTCTCATTTGAAAACTTGAAGTTCTATTGCAATCAAACTTGAGTCAGACATGCAAACGTAGAAACTTGCATGAGATGGTGATATTGAAGGTCACATACTGAGGTCAAGTTGTAAAATAACGTAATAGCGGAGGTCTAGGCGAACCATCCTTGTTTTTGTAGGTGAAGTTGGATCGGAGCTCCCAAAACCCTTGAGATGCACTCTACTCACATCACACGTGCTCCAGATATCACAGAGGCCAGGGTACACGACGCTGTCTGAGACAAAAGGAATCAACGACACAAAGCGAGCCACTTTCTCCTGAAAGAAAAACACAAAAAAACAAGTACAGAAATGTCAGTTGCTAAATTGTCAAAAAATAAATAAATATATCTAGTGTCCAATGTCTGTGGCCTTCAATTAGGAATGACCATGTAGACAAGTCCAAGATACCGGGGAATTGAGTGGAAATATAATAAAAGGTCTAAAAAAAAAGTGTAACACTTTCAGGTTTCTGGGAGCAGTTACACAAAGTTCACCAACTAAAAGGTCTGACATCAGAACCAAGTCTGTAATTGTCCACAGTTGGGAGACCGAGGGCCTTTTCGAATCCCTGGCTTCGTCTTCATCTTAGGCTTAAGGCGATTTGAGGCTCCCACTTTAACTGCGGAAACTCCAGCTACATTCTGGTGCCTGTTGTGGTTTAGAAACTTCCAAAAGTTTGAACGAATATTTCCATTTGCTTTCATTTCTGATTGCTTCTCAGTGAATCCGAGTCTAAGCTGAAGCAAAGGTTTAGAAAACCCTCAAAGTCAGGGATCCAGGAAAAAATGTCTTGAACTCACGGCTGCTTTGACGCCGACGTTGTCGCCGATGACTTCGTCGGGCGGCTTGAGTGGCCGGAAGTAGCGAGTGATGAAGACCGCTTTGCCGTTGATGTCCATGACGGTGGTCAATAGCTCCCGCTTGGGGAATTTGGCCAGCGACTCACTGGTGTAGCTCTCGGCATAGGCGAGGAGTTTGTCATCCTCGTTGGAATCAAACTGTAAATGGCATAGAGAGAGCGGGTAATTTGTTTTTCCCAAACGACACCTGAATAAGATGTACGCTATGAGATTTCAGACTATATTTCCCTTAAAAAAAATCCTTTAAAGTCGCAAATTATAAAGAAAACAAATCGGAATTGAAAAACAGTAACGTAGAGGTTTCGAACACACAACCTCAAGCTCCGAGCCTGGATTGACGTTCTCAGAGCTGCGATAGATGCAGTTCCTCAAAGATTTTTGCTTAGCAAAAATTATCTTTTAGCTTCTTGGATGACGTTAACGGCGGCTCAATGGTAATAAACAGGGTGAGGTAGGTGGCGTTAGCTGAGTCTGGATTGACGTTCTCAGAGCTGCGAAAGGTGCAGTACCTCAGAGATTTTTGCTTAGCAGTTAGCTAACTCACCTTCTCTTTTAGCTTCTCGGATGACGTTAACAGCGGCTCAATGGTAATAAACAGGGTGAGGTAGGTGGCGTTAGCGGAGCCTGGATTGACGTTCTCAGAGCTGCGAAAGGTGCAGTACCTCAGAGATTTTTGCTTAGCAGTTAGCTAACTCACCTTCTCTTTTAGCTTCTCGGATGACATTAAAGGCGGCTCGATAGTAATAAACAATAGTAATAAGCTGCGAAAGGTGCAGTACCTCAGAGATTTTTGCTTAGCAGTTGGCTAACTCACCTTCTCTTTCAGCTTCTCGGATGACGTTAACGGCGGCTCAATGGTAATAAACAGGGTGAGGTAGGTGGCGTTAGCGGAGCCTGGATTGACGTTCTCAGAGCTGCGAAAGGTGCAGTACCTCAGAGATTTTTGCTTAGCAGTTAGCTAACTCACCTTCTCTTTCAGCTTCTCGGATGACGTTAACGGCGGCTCAATGGTAATAAACAGGGTGAGGTAGGTGGCGTTAGCGGAGCCAAGATTGACGTTCTCAGAGCTGCGAAAGGTGCAGTACCTCAGAGATTTTTGCTTAGCAGTTAGTTAACTCACCTTCTCTTTTAGCTTCTCAGATGACGTTAACGGCGGCTCGATAGTAATAAACAGGGTGAGCTAGATGGCGTTAGCGGAGCCTGGATTGACGTTCTCAGAGCTGCGAAAGGTGCAGTTCCTCAAAGATTTTTGCTTAGCAGTTAGCTAACTCACCTTCTCTTTTAGCTTCTCTGATGACGTTAATGGCGGCTCGATAGTAATAAACAGGGTGAGCTAGATGGCGTTAGCGGAGCCTGGATTGACGTTCTCAGAGCTGCGAAAGGTGCAGTTCCTCAAAGATTTTTGCTTAGCAGTTAGCTAACTCACCTTCTCTTTTAGCTTCTCTGATGACGTTAACGGCGGCTCAATAGTAATAAACAGGGTGAGGTACGTGGCATTAGCTGAGCCTGGATTGACGTTCTCAGAGCTGCGAAAGGTGCAGTACCTCAGAGATTTTTGCTTAGCAGTTAGTTAACTCACCTTCTCTTTTAGCTTCTCAGATGACGTTAACGGCGGCTCGATAGTAATAAACAGGGTGAGCTAGATGGCGTTAGCGGAGCCTGGATTGACGTTCTCAGAGCTGCGAAAGGTGCAGTTCCTCAAAGATTTTTGCTTAGCAGTTAGCTAACTCACCTTCTCTTTTAGCTTCTCGGATGACATTAAAGGCGGCTCGATAGTAATAAACAGGGTGAGGTACGTGGCGTTAGCAGAGCCTGGATTGACGTTCTCAGAGCTGCGAAAGGTGCAGTACCTCAGAGATTTTTGCTTAGCAGTTGGCTAACTCACCTTCTCTTTCAGCTTCTCGGATGAAGTTAACGGCGGCTCAATTGTAATAAACAGGGTGAGGTACGTGGCGTTAGCAGAGCCTGGATTGACGTTCTCAGAGCTGCGATCGTAACCCAGCAGGACCATGGGAGCCTCAATGCGGAATGTCCCGCTAACCTGAAGTAGACCAACAAGAAGTAACCGTTTCATTCTTACAAATAAAACTGCTGGCTCATACTCACTAAGTTAACAAGGTGTTTACGAAATCTTGGCTTAGTCTCCAGGTGCATTTCCTAACTGACCTAACATTTGTTCGATCCAAATAGAAATACATGTAATCCAAACTTGGGATTCAGCTGATAGTCCTGAATTACCATACAGTCCA
This sequence comes from Crossaster papposus, assembly GCA_037893245.1. Classification (NCBI taxonomy): domain Eukaryota; kingdom Metazoa; phylum Echinodermata; class Asteroidea; order Velatida; family Solasteridae; genus Crossaster; species Crossaster papposus. The sequence goes on along the minus strand of JBAIAA010000298.1, from coordinate 691,932 downwards.
TTATTGAGCTTGGATCTCCTCAATTAATGCTACAACCCAAGCAACATCTGCAATTTAAGTCAAGGTTTGGTAAATGGCAAGCACCTTTTGCCTTATGGATTCTTATTTATTAGCTGAACGGTCAAAGACACTGACAATTTAGGAGACCGCCAACATCGGGCAAGATAGCTCAGTTGGTAGAGCGTTGATATGGTATTCTGGAGGTCGCAGGTTCAATTCCCGCTCCTGCCACTTTTCTTTGTTTACTTTGAATATTCAGGTCAACATTAATTCAAAGATAAACATCCTAAAAGTTACAGAATAACGTTTGTTTGGTTGGAGATTTTCCTGGGGGTGGGGGTGTCAGGTGGGGGTGTTGAGAGGGGGTGGGGAAGGGACCTACCCTTCCCTGGAAGTAGACAGTAGTGAAGGGCATCGAGATGCTCCCCAGCCATCTCCGTTCCATTCGTCGGTGGATATTAGTGCCGCGATCTCGCTCATCCTCCAGTAAGTCCGTCACCACCTCGTCAAACAGGTGGATGTAAATGGTGTCCTTGACAGTCTGAAGATTGGCTGAAGAGTAGTCGTCGTTTGGTGCTCTGTGAAGATGAAAGAAATACATTATATCATTTTATTGGGTTGGATTCGAACCTGCAGCCCCGGAACGAGGCACTGGTGCTCCACCAATGACACTAGGAAAGGGCATGGTGTGATTTTGCATTCAAAGTGGACAAGGTCCTTAGCAGGATGTGGTTTCAACAAAAGATTTCGAAAATCACATCGAAATGCTCCAAATTTACATCCTCTTCCAAATCCACATCCTGCATTAAGTCGTAAAATAAATACAAATTCACATCTCTTCAATCTTGTTGAAGATTGCAATGTATAAGGCCGTTTAAGGCCGTTTTCCAAACCCCAGCTTAGGTTCCGTCTCCGGCTCCATCACCATTGCCAAGTACACGAACAAAGCCAAAGACGGAGATGAAAGCTAGGGTTTGGAATACAACTCTAATTTGTAAATTCTTGATTATTCCCCACTTACACAAATGGCAGTTTGAGTTCTTCATTCCAATTGGGGTTCGGTCCCTCAGTCACGCTAGTTCTCTGAACGGTCTGCTGAAACGTGACTTCTACAAACGGTCGTACTTGAGGCTGCAAGATAGGAAAAACAATAGAGAACTTCATTTGTGGGTGAGTTTTGGGTTTAACGCCGTGCCGGCATCAGTGGCCATACTCACGGCGGGAATGTGTACAAATATAAAACAATAGGTAAAAAACAATCAAGTGAACTGTGGAGAATGTAAAAACTTGGAGACAAAAGGAACAATTATCACACAGGAAAAGAAAGAGAACGTTTCAAAAGAATTAAAAAACCATTGTATTATGATAGACTGATTCTAGGCAGTTTTCCAGGAGAATCCCATGGGAGGCGGGCTATGAAGGATTCCCCAGACACACGGCACCCTGTCTTTTTGGGGGGAGAAAATCGGTTAAATGTCCTGAAACTGTATATGCTCCAAAGATTATAACTTGTAACAAATGGACGTTTGGCTTTTCAACTGTGCCTAGAACTTTTTAAAAGTTGATTTAGGTTTCAAATTTTGTGCAAGAGTCACACTTTTTATTTCACCGTGAACCTCAAGACACAATGAAAAAACAAACCAATGACTAGCGCCCCTCCCTCCAATAAAAGAAAGCTTTTTTCTTGATGACAAAATACAAAGAATTTCGACAGAATACTGTACTTACTGTAGATTGAGCTTGCCCTGTTCCAGCTTGCCTGATAATGTAAACAAAAAAGGGAGAAAATACAAAAAAAAATCACATTAAATTTTTGAACAAGATAAACATTTTCACAATTGAGCAGAGAACAACGAGGCACAAGAGACAATCTTTAAATTTGAAGTCCAACATTTTTGGTGTCCCTGTCAAATCCGTCCCTGTTACCTCCGGTCAGGCAATAATGACTGATCTATACCTTAAAAACGTAAGATCTAATATTTCAAGCTCTAAGAAAGTTTTACTTATTTTTAAACTTAAATTTGAGAGCCTAAACTTTTCAGGAATAACGTACATTAAGGAAAAAGGTTGTGGGCCTTTTGGCCAAGTACAGAAGTTGTCCGATCTAAGTGCTACTGTCTTACCTCGATGTTCCCTTTCTAATCGGGATGTCCACTGCCCTCTCAATGTTGACCAGAAGTCGGACGTCCAGTCCGGAGAGATTCTGAGCGGTCACTGTCTTCCTCTCCTTACGCTGTGGCCGGAGTGGACGCCGGGGCTCAAACAACTTGACCAGTGTGCCTCCAATCATGCTTAATTGGAAAAGAAAAGAATGACGTCACTTTAATCTAGACTATGGTGTCGTATACTTGCGGGGACTAGCAGGGACATGTGAGGACCTGCGAGGACTTGCGAGGACTTGCGGGGACTTGCGGGGACTTGCGGGGACTTGCGAGGACTTGCGAGGACTTGCGGGGACTTGCGAGGACTTGCGAGGACTTGCGAGGACTTGCGAGGACTTGCGAGGACTTACGAAGACTTGCGTGGAATTGCAGGAACTTGTGGGGACTTTTGAGAAACTTTATGGAAAGGTGGCTCTGGGTTTTCAGAAAACAAGAACACAACTGACAACAAATTGACCAAAAATGGCTGCTTTGAAATTCTGCTCTTGCTTTACCTGATGTCTGGCACCTGTTCTTCATTGACGACGTCTTGCAGTGCGTACTGGTGCTGGGCCGCTCGGAATCGGGCAATCACTCGCTCTCGTACCTGGAGCACAAACAAAATCATGGCTCGGTCTCGGTTCACGATTAAAGGTAATAAAAACAAGCCATTTCCAAACTGTTGGAGCAATTTATTTAAGAATCTCATTATAAATTATATCTGCTTGTTGAAGGAGAGTCAGGTTGGCAAAGTGGTTACTGTTTCCCTTCCACCGCTGTGGCCCAGGTTCGACTCCCGGCCGGGTCCACGTGTGGTTTGAGTATTCAGTCCTTCCTGATTCCTTGGGTTTTCCTCCCACCTCTAAAACTGTAATTTCTTCTCATCGTGTTCTCTCTACGGGTTCGTCAGGCTTACGAGCTTAAAGTGTCTCTTGGGCATTCTTGCGGATTCCTTGGTTTCAGTATCAGAAATATACCTAACACATAACGGGGCAAACAAGTCTATCTCTCTCTGCATGTATCTCTGCATCTTCCTCGGACAACGGCAGCCTTCATATTTGGCAGGGGTACCGGCAGAGATCCTGAGCAGACAGTGCCGGCCAGGTTTGTTGAATTACGTAATTAGAAGCGATTAATTGGCAAAAAAAGATAAAATAACATGAGATATAGCCCTGCAGATCAGAACAACGGGTGGCATTCTACTTGTTTATAATAATAATAGTAATAATAATGAACAAAAGCTGACCTTTCCCAGGAATTTGGCGACAGCCACTCTGTGTGGATCCATGTCCTCCTCCACAATCCCCTCTTCTTCCTTTTTCTTTCGCTTCTCGTATTCCTAGACAAAAAGAAAAACAGTTCCATCTATAAGAAATTCCATCTATGTTTCCTTTCTAACTCTTTGGCCATTTTCCAAACCCCAGGTTAGGCTCCGTCCCCGGCTCCATCACCATTGCCAAACTGCATGAACGAAGCCAAAGACGAAGACGAAAGCTGGGGTTTGGAAAATAGCCTTTGTCTTCTTTTCGGTGAGAAAGAAAAAAAGGAGTAATTTTCAATATCTGTATAAATACTTTAGACGAGAGCTTTTAAAAAGATTTATTTAATATGACCCAAGGGAAAGATTTTTTCATTTTTTTTGGAAAATTGACCTTATCGGCGGATACGTGCGCATTATTATTATTAAACGGATGAGTCAACGTACAGATACTCACCATGATAAGCATGTCAGGGATTTCTTTCTCCAGGAGGGGAATCATTTTGTAGTTGCGGAACTCCGGCGCCTCCTTCTGTCGTAGCTCCATTAGTCTGAGACGCTTGAGGGCGCCCAGCTCCGCGTCCGTCAAGAAGTTGAACTCTTCCTGGAGCTGCTCCAGACGGAAAAAATCTGGCACCCTGTATCCCTGGCCATCCTCTGCCCTGGAATCCTGATGGGGGGTTTTAATTTAAAAAAAGTTAGTCTGGGCCACGTACGGAGACTTGGGATTAACTTTTATTTGATTTATAACTGACTCGTGATTGACATTTGATCGACTCTTGATCGACCTGTGACTGGCTTGTAATTTGACTTGTAACTGACTAGAATTAACTTGTGATTGACTTTGATTGCCTCGAAAGTGACTTGTGATTTGACTTGTGATTTGACTTGTGATTTGACTTGTGATTGACTTGTGATTGATTTGTGATTGACTTGTGATTGACTTGTGATTGACTTGTGATTGATTTGTGATTGACTTGTGATTGACTTGTGATTGACTTGTGATTGATTTGTGATTGACTTGTGATTGACTTGTGATTGACTTGTGATTAACTTGTGATTGACTTGTGATTGACTTGTGATTGACTTGTGATTGACTCGTTATTGACATTTGATTGACTTGTGATTGATTTGTGATGGACTTGTGATTGACTTGTGATTGACTTGTGATTGACTTGTAACTGACTAGAATTTACTTGTGATCGACTTGTGATTGCCTTGTGATTGACTTGTGATTTGACTTGTGATTTTACTTATGACGGTCTGGTGATTATGACTGCTAAAAGAACATAGATGTAAGCTGCAAGTTCTGCTCTATCTCAGCCTCATCTATAACCAACTATCATATATCTTAGGCAGTCCCGATACCTTCATGAGATACAGCAGGTTAGCATTAGCCGGGTCGTTAGGATCCAATCGCGCTTCTGCCACCCACTTAGCCAGTCTCTCTGGGTCAATCATCCCCGTAGCACCAATGGCAGCCACCGCATCCAGATGCCTGATGACACTGCGATATCATCAAATCAGACAAATTATCATCCTGTACCTTAATCTCCAGAATATTTTTGAAGCCCGGATCCTACTTCATGTGAAAGTGAATGCGATGCAAATTTGACGTCTCGAAGCATTCGCTGCGAAAATTCGACAGAGTTCAAATGTGTTTAACTTTTTGCAAATTTGCAGTGCGAAAACTCTGTGACATCACAAATTCACGTTCGCGTTCATTTGGAACATCTGTATGCAGTCCCTCCCCCTCCCCCCAACAAAATCCAGGAAAAAAACCCAAACAAAAACCAAACAAAACCCCACAAGTTACTTCAAGAGTTACCCAGCACATACCTCAAAGCATTTGTATTTTGATTAGCAGGTGGCACCAGGGGTGTGTCATCATCCCCCAGCCCCCACGCCACACTGGACATCAGAACCCCTGACGTAAGCAGCGTCAACTCCTGAGCCGAATCCCCTCCACCCAGCTGAAAGGAAACACCTTTTTTATGGGGGAGGGGGGAGTAAGGATGGGCAAAGCAGACAGAGGTAGCTTTAAAGTCAATTTTCTTTCTTGGAAAATTTAAAATAAATCACACCAAATCAATGCCCTTTCCAGATTCTGCTGAGTTTTGGAATATTAAGACTGATTTTACCATCTTAACAAAACCTCTTCAGCAATTAGCAAAAAGATCCTTAAAATAGATTGAATAACTATTCACGCATTTTTGTAGGCAAGACAAAATAAGGGAATATTGTATTGATATAAATTGGGAAATACATTTAATTACATTTGTTCAAATGCATATATTTTTGGTCGTCACCTTTGATCATTTTGCTCGCATAACATAGACACTCGTCCAACAAGCGAATATTCCTTAGACTAAGGCAAAATTAGGGTTAACAGGTCTTAACCAGTTCGCGCCGGATGATGTATATAAACGCAAAGTTTTCCCCAAATTCAAAACGGATGACGCATAAACACGCCAAGTTCAAGTTCGGAAATGTCTGTCAGCAGCGAGCAAGGCCAGAAATGCGTGGGTGTGCTTCCTGGCACTATCGGCCTGAACCCGCTTCGGATCGAGTTTCGTTAAAAATAATCCCGCCCCTCGGCTCGGCGATGTTAAAATAATCCAGGCACTAACTGGTTAAAGACTATGGGACTCGTCCTGATAATATCCTACCACTTCCCACTGCGCTGTGGTCATACGCTACGTGCTGGTCGCTGCTGAATTCAAACTCCTCAAGATGCACCTTGTCTGCAGTGACTTGGGTCTCAGGAACAGCCGAGTAGATCTCAGCTAAGAGAGTGTTGCTTAAGACGCCCGTCTCATAAATCTAAATACAAGGGCAGTTTTCATGAAGATAACTTGATGAGTCAAATATCCCATAAATTATCAGGCATTGACGTGCACTAGTGTCCTAATTACACCAGTTCATATGTGTTTTATAACACACCTCTGTCCGAAATATGATCTGTGCCAGATGCAGCAATTTTTGTTTTATGATAAGCCTTGGCGCTGTAACCAGTCGAATATTTTGAGTATATAGTGCTCAATAGGGCACTATACTTAATGTCCATGCACTGTAGTCTATATGTGACCAACCACAACAAAAGGGCTGTAAAGTCGCAGAGCTTATTTTGAGAAAAGATCCATTAAAATATGTGAAAAACAATAAAAACTGGGGATTTTCATATTCAGTGTTACTTGTTGTAGCTAACCATAAATACCAACTATGTCTTGTAATACATCATTTTAAAGCTTATTTATTGTAGATTTCATTTCTCTAAATATCTCAAAACGTCAAGATGTCTACTTTACAGCCATTTCGTCGTGGACGGTCACATATTAGTGAGCCCCACTAAGATTAAGACTTGCCTGAAGAATGACGCTTTCTGGCCACCGAACGATCTGAATGTTAAAGATTTCTCCAAAGTGAATCGTGAATTCCGCCGTCAATGATCTGAAAACGACAAAAACAAACAGAACAGAAGTTTAGCAATTGCGTGAAAAGCAAAGAATGTGTATTTTTTAATAATAACAATTTTGGGAGTTTTAATCTACTTTATTACTTTATGCTGAATACACAACATTTTAATGGTCAACAAATGGTGAATGAGGTTCTGGGGTCAATTTGATGGAGCTGCTAAGCACAAAAATGTGCTGAGCATGACAATTTTCCCTTGTCAAAAACAGGGTTACAAACCAACTTTTAAGGCGATGTATATTGTTTGTGATCAGCAAGGAGATTTGGCTTATAACCTGTTTTTACTGAGCAAGCCTTTTTTGTGCTAAGCAAATATGTGTGCTAAGCAAAGTTTTGTGCTAGGCAAATTTGTGTGTTAAAAATATTGTCGTGCTTAGCGAATTTGTGTGGTTAGCAGCCTCAGGAAATTGGCCCCTGATCTTAAAACACCTTAACGATTGTTGACAAGACATTAAATTTTTTAAAATTATTGTTTTTACTTGGTCGTCGTTCTGGACACCTCTTTGTGGTTGAAGAGAACCCTGACGAAACATTTACACTTCTGCACGTCAGAGCGGCGCGACTGCTCTGGTTTGGGGCACTCGTGGGTCGGTGTGATGACGGCAGTGTTGTTGAGCTCTGGCGTTAAGATCGGCTCGCCTAAAATATCCACACATTTCAATAAGTCAGTTTGGTGTTCCAACTGCGCATGTGCATCCTACTTTTAACCAGTTCGCACCATGATTATTTTAACATCACCGAGCCGAGGCGCGGGATTATTCTTAACAAAACACGATCCGAGGCGGGTTCAGGCCGCTGACAGACATTTCCGGCATTGCTCGTGGCGTGTTTATGCGTCATCCTTTTGAATCTGGGAAAAACTTTGCGTTTATATACGTCCTTCGGCGCGAACTGGTTAATGAAAAATATTTGTTGGTACAGTTTAAAAAAAATTATATACTTACCAGGTTGTCGTCTGCACTTGTACGTCTTCTCCGTCATCTTAGACATCGCTTCCTCTTCATTAAATTCATACTCAGGTTTGATCGGTTTAAGGATCTCAGCTGCTTCGTTAGCGTCTTCCTCGGCCTCATCCTGCTCAGCGAGATTTTCTTGAGAACCCCGACGTTTCTTCTTCTTCTTGTTTTTCTGTAATATGGAAAAAAAGGTAAACGGGTTGTCGTCGAGTCTATCAAAAGTCTCTCCAAATCTTCATTTATTTTACTTAGCTTTATTTCTTTGCTCTGCATGGTCAGGCATTTCCTGTTATTTACAAACCATAATGAACCCAATGTACGTAGCAGTCATCCACATATTTTAAACAATCGGCTTTCTGACTTTGCCATTTCGAATTGTCTGCAATCGGTAATGCGTGATTCATTGATCACGTTCATGGTGTCATATGAAAGAAGCCAAAATGAGCTTTCAAATGATGTGTACATTTTTGAGGAAAAGAAAAATCTGAATTATTGAGTAATTTACCTGAAAACATGGGTTCCTTTTGTCAGAGACACCCTGTATAAGTACCCATTTTTAGTAATTCTAATGATCCTATATGTCTTGAAACCCACCCTGAGCTTGTTCTGTTCCTTCCAGGTAGCTAGCTGGGTCCTGTATCGATCCATCTCTCCTCGGTGATCTTCCTCATACTCCAGCCTCATCTCCTCCACGTCCTCCTCCAAGGCCACCCTCCACTCTTCCTGGTCCAAGACCTTGTTGCTCTCCTCCCTGCAAAGATTGGACATTAAGGTCGCGTCCAAATCTGTTGTCTATTGCTATTGTCTAGGTGTTCTCCCATTACAACTACGCGTGAGCAGGCTGGCAATAGACGTAGCCGTAGCTCTGGAAGCCGTTTCAGCTGCGTCAGAATCTCTTGTCTATGGCTATTGTTTAGGTGTTCCCCCATTACAACTACGCGTGAGCAGGCTGGCAATAGACGTAGCCGTAGCTCTGGAAGCCGTTTCAGCTGCGTCAGAATCTCTTGTCTATGGCTATTGTTTAGGTGTTCTCCCATTACAACTACGCGTGAGCAGGCTGACAATAGACGTAGCTGTAGCTCTAGAAGCCAATTTTGGACACGGCCTTATTCTCCGTATCAATAAAATATTGAGTAACTGTGCATTTTAGCTAGTAATAGACCTTCACTATTAATAAATTAATAATTTGGGAGGCTAATCATCCTTACTCGCAGCTGGGGTGCTAAATTGCGAAGCGCGCGGCTACAACGTGGTCGAGTCGATGGCACTAACTGTGCCCCTGGCAGCCGGCCATAAGACCTATATCGGACCACGGAACAACGCCAAAGATCGTAAATGCTGATTTCGGCGGAGGAAGGAAAACTGGAGGACCCGGAGAAAAAAACCTCGTTGCACAGAAGAGAATCAACGATCAACTCTACCCACATAATGGTCCGAGCTGAGAATGGGCCACATTGATAAGACTCGAGTGCTCTTACACACTTGCCACCCGTGCCAAGCAACATATTTTTGTCATTGCAGTTTGTAAATCCCGCTTACTTGTGGATGCTAAGCTTGACCGGAGTGTTGGTGCAACCCTGTTCATCACGCAGAACCTTGACGTCCTTCCAGGCCTTCAGAATGTTCCGAAGCAACTGACGATCACAGAGTAGCTGACTATCGCGCAGTCTTCTTACATCTCTGTAAACATTGAGGAGGGGGGGGGGGGGGGGATTACAATCTTTTAGAGGTAGGATACACCATTGGTAATTGCTTGAATTATCAGGAATGAGTGGATGTAAAGGTAGGACACATAATCATTTTCCTTACATAAACCCTACAAACAAAATAAAAAATTATTAACAAAATTAATAACAACAAATATAAAATATACAATTTTGTTTGTCTTCACCTGATTTCGTTCTTGTAGTCTAACATCCTCTGTGAGCTTTGATCCACGGTGGAGGTCGCTGGGTTCATCTTACGAGATCTCAAGTCTTGCAGCTGCCTCTCCAGGTTACAAACGGCTAACTTCAAAGCTCGGAGCTTAGGAGGGAAGGAGGAATCGAAGAAACAAAACACAAATGTAGACATGCAGTCACTAATACGAGAATTATCGGTGCTAATGACAGGACGAAGCCACAAAAATATTCCGAATGTTGCTGAACACAGAAAACATTCCGCATCTAGCTAAGAATTTCATAGAAAAGTAGGGGTTCTGTCCATAAATTAGGAGTCAAATTTGTCATGTCCGTTACATCTCATATAAGATTTTTAAATTTGTTATTTAAAGGTAGGATACACCATTTGCAGATATCGACAAATTTACTACCGAATTATTAAGAAATATCTTACTCATTTGAAAGTAAATAATGATTCTAGGCATCTAGCAAAAGAATTGTGCTAAATTGAATTTTATACAAAATATTCATGACAGATGGCGATCGCTAAAAACAACTGCTCGCCGCCGGTTGAAAACGAACACTGTTTTTCTTTCTTTTTTCTTAGCATACATGATTGTGAAGACTTGGGACAGGTCAGTTAAACATTTTTTTTACTTAACCAGTTCGCGCCGGGATTATTTTAATATCACCGAGCCGAGGGGCAGGATTATTTTTAACGAAACTCGATCCAAAGCGGGTTCAGGCCGATAGTGCCGGGAAGCACACCCACGCATTTCCGGCCTTGCTCGCTGCTGACAGACATTTTCGAACTTGAACTTGGCGTATTTATGCGTCATCCGTTTTGAATTTGGGGAAAACTTTGCGTTTATATACGTCATCCGGCGCGAACTGGTTAACACTGCTGTTTACTTTTTCGGTTAGGTATTGGGCCGTGTTTTTCTGCTTGCTTTTCAGGAACTGGTTGTACATCTGCTGCAGCTTGGAGGCCAAGACATGCTCCTTGCTGAAGAGAGAGTGATGGGTAAAGACTAGCATGTTGACGTCGATGTCCAACTGGTACTGAGCGCGGAGGTTGTCGCCAAGACCGTCGATGTAACGGTGGTCAAACTCCGTCGTCATGGCCTGATTGAAGGGAAAATATAAATTTTGCAACTAATACCTAAAAGCAAACAACCCAATTATTGTTTAAAAGCTTACTTAATGTAAAGATATTAATGACCATGGACTCACGGTGAAATTATTCTTACTGGCGTGTTCTCATTCTGAAAATAATAATAAAAGAAGTCCAAAATGTGTCTCATTAGAGACACATCTTTGGAAATTTCCAATAGTTGTTTATAGTTCAAAAATGCAATCTTAGAATATTGTTTTCTCGGAATATACATTGCCCGACTGTTCTACTTCAATAAGTCTCCAAATCAGCTGAAATCTTTCTACCCACCTTTTTGTAGACAACCTGCAGCGATGGCTCTCGTTCTTCATTGCTGAGTATTTTAGGTCTCGTTGGAGTCTCTTTCAGGGGGTCCGGCAAAACTTTAATGCGGCCGTCATCGCCAAACCATTCCCTGCCCTGGTTTTGTTTTTTCCAAAAAATAATGTAGGTGTATTGAGAAGAACAGCTTTAAATATTTAAGACCTGTTTTCACCAAATGAGCAGATAGCAGATAGCAAAGTCATTTCTACAAACACAATAAAAAGGTTTTAGACGTTTTACATTTAAAAGAAATGTAGTACAGGCGTTACAGATTAAGGTTTTACCTGAAACAAAACAAAAGTGACCAGATCTTGGCTTTTACTGATTGTTCTGCTAAAAGACAACTTCCGACTTTCAGCTCATTTTGTTGTGACAGGTTACATTTAATAAATTTGTTAAAGACAGTAACTTTTGGCACAGCAAAAACAGCAAAAAATGCCATAAGAATTATTTTAACCGTTTCTCTCATTTGTTTCTGAGAACAAACCTTGTCAGGTCGGTTCAGAAGACGATGTTCCATGACATTCTGATTCCGCGTGGAAATCTCCGGCCGGACTCCGACGTAGAATCCCTCGTCTTCCAGATATCGAGGCTCCGCATCACCAACAATCTTATCCTCAGCAGGAACTTTCAGAAAAAATAGAAGAGATTTTTGTTTTTCTGTTTCAGAATAATTTAAAAAATGTGTGAAAATTGGAAGACTGGCAGAGGCCAAAACATTTAATGGTGTCCAAGCGAGGAAATTCCACAACTTTTTCCGTGAACTATGGGCATATTCTTCCAAGATCTTTTCCTAGATTTTCCATGACAACACTTCCTGTGTTTTTCCATGTGTATCAGGATTCCTTAATACTCACTCGCAGCAACACTCGGAATGAAGTAATAGCCCTTTTCCAAGTCTTCCCGGTCTCTCAGGGGAATAAACTCCGGTCTCTTCATCTCCGTCGGGAAATCCTTCCAGTTTTCCCGATCAAGGAAAAACTCTGACAGCAGTGGCTTTTCCTCCCCTTCCTTCTTGTCCTTTGACCCCGCTTTTGTTTTGCCAGTGGGGGGTTCCGCCTGCCCTTCTGTTGCCTGGGGAGCTGTGCTTGGGCCCGGTTGGTCCTCTGGTGGATGGTCATCCTCTTCGCTGGGCTCTGGGGGCTCTTCGGGTTCGGGGTCAAAATTACGGGTGAAGAAATCGTAAATTTCATCCTCGGAAGGGAGTATAGATTGCTGAAAAAAGAAAATTGTACTACAAGTTGGGTTTTTACCAACCATGTCAAGAAGTATAACTTTTATTACTCTATGGTTCGGTTCAATTCATGAAATTTTGTAAGAAATTATTTTCATTTCTTTTTATAAAAAAAAATGTGTCCATACTAGTCCATACCAATGCTTTGATGGCCACTTTTCATTTATTCTTCGCCTATGCCTATACAAGAAATGAAGGCTATTTTTCATTTTATCTTGGCCACTATTGATTCAATCTGCACCTTCATGGCCTTGAAGGCCACTTTCAATATAATCACCTATATCTTGACAGAAACAAGGACCCCTTTATTTATCTGAATGTTGCCGTTTTTGGTTTGCGTGTCCTTACCTGTGCTATGATGGCCTTGAAACCACCTTAAATATATTAATTACCTATACCTTAACAGAAACAAAGGCCACTTTTTCATCTGCTTTTGGTTTGTGTGTCCTTACCTGTTCCTTGATGGCCTTGAAGGCCGCCTTCCATTTGCTCTTGGCTGCCAGCGACTGCTGCAGCATTTTATCTTCCTCTTCTTCTTCTTTGGTTAACTACAGCAAACACAAGAAAAACACATCAATTGTCGTTCAAAATTGCCACAGACTAATCTTGAGTGATTCTTGAGGTCTTCGTGTTTTTATTTGACTTACAAATGTGGGATCGTCGAATCTGGTGGCCATATCTCTGGCCCTGAGACCTCGCAGAAGACGAGATGGTAGGTCCTTCTCTGGATCTTTGTCAACTTCTTCTCGCTCTTTTTCCTCTGCCTTCTCCTGAAATACCGGCAAAAATTGAAACAGGACTTGAACGATTTGAATTCCTTAAATGTTACACAAGGAAAAGTAGGGAGAGGGTCAGGTTGGTTAGCACTGGGTTGAAATGGGTTGAGTTGGGTGAGGCTAGGGCAGATGGGTTGAATTTGGTATGGATGGGTTTGGTTTGGTTTGGTTGGGTTGGGCTGGGCTGGGCTGGGCTGGGCTGGGTTGGGCTGGGCTGGGCCGGGCCGGGCCGGGGGCCTGGCCTGGCTAGTTATATTATAATCTTACCTTGGCCTTCATGACCTTCATTTTGATTCTTTCCCTAATGGATGCATTCAGGTTCTTGGAGGGCTCCGGCGTGACCACACCAGTCTGAGCGGCTATCACTGCTTCCTCCATACTCATCGGCTCTAAAGATAAATACCGATAAATGAAGATATGGCCATGTCCAAATTACTTGGCTGCGGCTTGAAATTGGAAACAAGTCTATGGGAAGTGTTGTAGCCCTACCATAGACTCGCTTAAGTACAGAAACAAAAAAAAGAGCAATGCCATATCTCTACAAAGATACAAATTTAACTGGACAGGGTTCGACACCCTCCCACTTCTTCTCCAGCCTAGCCACACCTCAACTTACCTTTGCTTCCTTTCCGAGCCTTTCCTTTTCTCTTCTTTCCCTTGCCCTCATCCCCTGTCTTCCCCTCCTCCTGTTGCCCCATCTCGTCCTCTCTGCTTCCCAACTGCTCTGGAGTGGTCTCAGTGTCTCTCTCCGGCGCAAGACGCTTGACTTTCCTTCTGGGGGTTCTTGAGGGGGTATGCTTGGTGCCGTCAATGGGTTCCAAGGCAGACGACAACTGACAAACAAAAACACGACTTACTTCAAATATTAGGAGACCGAAGTTAGACATCAATTTATGCATGGAGGCACTGTTTAACCATGACCCCTTATTGGGTATGTTTACCAGAAAGTATCCTAAATCCGCACAAATTCACAAATTTTGTCTCGCACAAAATGTTGGTGTTGGTAACCGCTCAATATGGAGGTATCTTGAATCCATCCAAAGCCTGCCGTATCATTAGCCTTACAATCCTCAATCCATAAAACCCCTCACTTTTCGAGAGGTATCCTGAGTCCGCCGTAATTAGCCAAAACAGGGATTTGACTTTGGATGGAGTCAGGGAGGTTATAGGGTTAGAGTACAAATATGAATATTGAGTCTGGGGGCCAATTTCATAGAGCTGCTAAGCACAAAAATTTGCTTAGCATGAAAATTTGTCCTTGGCAAAAACAAGGTTACAGACCAAATGTTCACGTGATCTTTATTGTGTTTGAATGATAATCAGCTGTTTTTTTGCTTAGCATGAAAAACTGGTAGAATTTTGGCTGTTAACCTGTTTTTAATGAGCAAGACTATTTTGTGCTAAGCAAATTGTTGTGCTTAGCAGCTCTATAAAATTGGCCCCTTTCTGGTGACGATCATCTTACCTCTTTCAGTTTCTTTTCGCGATTCGATGTAAGTTTCTCCACAAGGTTTTCTGCTTCTCTGATTTCCTCCATGGGCTGAGTAAAAAATAAAAATGTGAATAAACTTGAAAACAGGATTTAAAACAGGATTTGAATCCCCCGGGTAAATTTCTGTGTTCAACAAATACAAATTGGGCACAAAGTTAATACTAATGAAACTGGTTTTGCAAATTCAAATATAGTTTACTTTTATTCTTTAGCATTATGCGCCTATTAATAATTTCCCCCAGCCCACCCCCTGGGCTGCCCCACCCAAGAGGTGGAGATTGTCACTTTTTGGGTGACGAAATCCCCACCCGTCGGGCAAAAATGTTGTGACCATCTCCGACCCCCAAGGGTTGGGTACAATAGCGTTTGCCTCTCCATGTCCCTAGTATGCCAATGGTAACAATGAATCGTGAGTGATAAAATCCCCACCCTGGGGCTTGAAAAACAGGACCAAACCCCAACATAAAACCTGGGGCGGCCCGGGGGGAGGGGGAAGCTATTGATAAGCGCATTACTTTAAATATTCACATGAATAAGGACAGTTTTGAAGATGTTTATCTTCACTTACATCCATCACTGTGTCCATTTCCTCAACTTCATCATTTTCTGTTGCTACATTCTGAATAAAACAGAAATTTCAGGGCAAATTTTTTCAATTGAATTTTTCTCTTACAAATATACCTTTAAGCTTTGTTTAAATGATAAAAGAATTGAAATGCTACTTTTTCCTGTCTTAGAATTTTAGCTGTATTTTTTAAAGTAGGGCCGTTTTTCAAACCCCAGCTTCGTCTCCGTCTTTGGCTTCATTCATGCAGATTGGCAATGGTGATGGAATCGGAGACGAAGTCTAAGCTGTGGTTTGGTAAACGGCCTAGGGAAAGTATGACCCACAAGAAATTTGAATAAATATCCGTTTGGCTGACTTCTCATTGGCTGTCAAAACCATGCGATTCAATTGAAACGATTTGATTGGCTCACCCTGTTTCTACCGGTGGACTGTGTCATCTCTAGGTCCATGGTGGGAGTTATAGACTCGTGCAAGTCCTTCCTGCGCTTCATGATGCGTTTATGCAGAGTTCTAAAAATGAGCAAAGAAAAACTAATAAAAGTAATATTATTTAACAACAAAAACACACGAATGAAACAAATAAAGGACTGGTCTTCTTGAAGGATGGTTGGCCAGATTTCCCTTAAACCCCTCGACACATTCACACCAAAAAGAAGGTGTAAATGAAAAAAAGAGAGACTTTGTTGTAGTAAACTGCAAGAAAGACAACTTACGAAGTTGACATGATGGATCTGTCTATAGTGCGCTAGTTACCATGGTTACTAGTGATGCATGCTGCTATTTGATGAATTGGCCATCACTCCGTCTTCCTCCTGTCAACAAAACCTCACAGATTAAAAAATCATAGTGGCTATCGTTACGGCAGTTGACGAACTGATTCCCTGGCTTAATTACCAAGCCTGACATAAACAGTTTATCGCTATTCAGGACTACGTACAATGTATTATGAGATGGGGCGTGTCAATGACCGTAATGCGAATTGGATTACTGAATTGCGTGGCCCGCAGGTTGCCCCATAAGTTTACCCATAATGCTTTGGGCAGCAGCGCCCTCTTGTGATATTTTGTTATTCGCGATATGGTCCATTGACAATATGCTGGATCTTTCAATCTGTCGTGTCTGATTTGCTGGCTTTAGTGGTACGGTTTGGCTGTGACTTCGGCCGTTGCTATGGCTTATGCTGTTACTATGGGCGGTCATTGTCCGCCCTTAGCAACAGGTTAGCAACGGCCCAAGAGGCAAGACACAGCCTAAGCCAACAATTTATAGTTTTATATACATCAACATGGCCTATAATTATAAAATGTTTGAACCCGACTATAAAATAAATAAATAATATTTAAGACAGTTTTACACATTAATAATGGTTGAAAATTGAAGCAAAATTGTGAATTTTTTTGTTTCTAAAATAGCGTCAGGTTGCAACATTCTTTCCACAACGTTCAACGTACTTAGTGTTAGGAAATAAACCTATGAAGTCCGAAAATGTGCAAAAAATACCAACCGTTGTTTACATTTTCGCGCTGCAAGAATCGTCTGCAAGCCGGAATGTCATAATCCCTGTCATCAACCATTGTCAATGGAGGGCGCTAGCGCATCGCAAACACACAGCTAGCTGCGTGAGCTGAGCATGCATTACGTTTACATCGCGACAAGCAATCTTTGAATTTGACAGTTTTCTAAACTATAAATCCCGAAGAGAAGCAAGAAAACGATATTGCATATTTGAAAGGAGATTTCAAATGTGTCGCCTCCTCCTTAAATAAAATCATACCATACCAGAGCCGAGAATTATAGTAAAATAATATTTTAAATTGCGCCCCCCCCCCCCCCCTGGAAAGCCCAGCTCTCAGTCCACCTTAGACAGAGCTTTTCCAAGCTAACTTGGACCCTAATTATCGCCTTTTCTTTACAATTGAACATGATCTAGCGATTCCAAATAGAAAGAAAGGGTCCAACTCCAATTAATTACTCTGGCTAGGCGATCACGGCAGCTGTTTTAACTTTAGAACAGTACCCGAAATGACAACAAGCTACTTTTTACGTGTTGTAAATTCCGCCCAACTTGCCTCGCCTCTGAGTAGCTTCAAAGATGAGACTGGGCGCCGAGGCTTGATCAACTACCCGCCCCTCGTTACAAGGAGGCCTTCTTATTCCTCCATGCTTATCCCAAGGACCGTGGACCTAAACCTTCATAATTAATTATACGGATAGCCCGGCGCTAAACAATCCTATGCGGGGAGGGTACGAAGATGTATTATCTTAAAATAGTTAATCATCATCTTGTTGCGTTTAATAATAAACCAGAAAATAATTAGGGCTATGTTGCGCCACCAAGTGGGCGAACACGCGCTCACAGAATCCCGAGTATGCAAAGTGGACGTCTCGAAAGAGGCACACACCGTAGTTCTACAAGAATGAAATCCGGGAAAAAAACCTTAAGTTATACAAGGTTTACAGACACACCAAGATTTAAATAAATATCTTTCTTTATTTTACAAATATCATGTTGACAAATATCAACTAAACAAACTAATACTCTGATTCATGAATACCACATAAAATAGTCCACGGCTTTTTCAATTCCGAAAAATACTCGAGTGTGAATTAAATTTCTGAAGAATGCATTTATTAACAAATAAATATATAATACAAATTTTGCATTTTGTTGTCTGTTTTTGCCTGTGGTATTTTAAGTGGGACTCCCGTTTACAATTTGTTTTAGAGTTACGACTGTCTTTATTAAAAGTAAACACATTTTGGATTCGTAACGGCAGTTTGTAGTTAACTTTCCAGTTGAACGTTATGACTAACATTTGTCTACGTATTTTTATATTTTTGTTCGAAAGTTTTTTAATCCGAATGTTGCGTTCTCTGGCACATTGTAGCCCTAGCTGATTACTGCGGTTAGACTGTCCTCTATAAGAACACCCTTGTTTCCATTTTATATTCAACACTCATTCACAGTTTACTTTTCAACACTATACAACTTTAACTACACATTATATTCTTGTTATCATTTTCTCAACTCCGGATCCCTCTCGCTCTCAGCATTTTACAATAACTCTCTTTGTTTTGTTAAGCACACACACAATTCCACCAATTGAACATCAATTATATTCCTGTATCTCACGATCTATATACACACACACGTATTATAAAATACTTTCAAAATATATAAAAAATGGCAATGTTTTGAGTGTTCGTTGAAATCTACTTTGGTCGTTCCCCGTGGCGTGTCATACGACACTAACAATGTCCACGTAGATGTACTCTGGCGACGGTAGAGGCGACGGGGCGAAGGTGAGTTCGGGCCCGTCGGCGACGAGCAGCAGCGCCTTCCGTCGGTTTCGGACCATGACGTACCGGTCTTTGGCGAAGAGTCTCTGGTACATCGGCACGGCTAGGTAGAGCAGAACAGACAGACAGTAGATAGCCGCGCTGGCCAGGATGGCAGAATCGTAGTTGCCCGTGTGGTCTACACTCATACCTGGAAACCAATGAGAGCCAAGGATAATTAGTCGATACCAACGTCTTCGGATATAACAGTGGGTACGAGTGTATAAGCAAAGCCCCAACTGCAATACCAATGGCTGATGAGATCGTCCCCAGTGTTTTAGGTCTTACCGAGTAGCGATCCCAGGATGAGCCCCACGCCGTTCATGATAATGACAACAGACGAAGTGTCTAGCCCTTTAGCAGAGCCGAAGATCTCGACGCATATGGAGTAAGGCAAGGTATCAAAGACCGCCATCACACCAAGACCGACAACTGTGGGGAAAAGACGGTTAGTATTAAGAGGCTGAAAATATAAAAAACAAAAACAAAAAGTGGAAATGAGTACATTGTATAAGGAACAATTAGGCCAAATATTTGAGCGTATGAGGCGCCGGCGATGCCATTTTTGGAGTAAAGTCAGTTAGTGATGTTCCTATAATAAATGTTTATTACAGTCGTTAATTTAAGACCGAAGTATTAACTAAACTACACCAATAAACAAGGTATTTCTGCCGTTTTCACCTAGAAAATTACGTCGTTACAACGCCCCAATTCGATTAATACGAATGATAGTTTGGTTTTCCCTTCAATTCACTAGACTCCATCTCCGGTCGTTCACTCACCGACTGCAAGCCCGAGCATTAGTCCCAGTGAGGTGGCGAACAGGAGCACGACCATGACGACGATGCCAAGAAGACTAGCCAGAACGAAGAGGTATATCTTTGGGAAGGGGAGACTGTCAGCCACGGCCGAAATGACGACCTTGCCCACGATCTCTGACCCCGCCAGCACCATCATGAAAAGAGAGATTTCCGATTTGTCGAAACCTTTCGTCGTCATGAAGCTTACCTGTACGAAGCAATGACAGAAAATAATTACTGTTGAGGTGAGTTGTGGATCATGAATTATCACAATTAATCCGTATGGAAGCCTTACGATATTGGACTTTACTTAAAACGTAATTGCTTGTACTGTAGAAACATGCTTTTCACATTTCTAAACGTTTAACACAATCGCCCAAAGCATTTTGACATTGTGAAAATGCACCTTGACACTCGTTGGTTGAGCATGTGTTTCTATGAATGCCCACTGTAAAATTGCATAAAATATTTCGTTTAAAATGACTCTAAAGGCGCGGTATTCAGTACTAGTATTGCAATATTTATAGATTCGTGCTATGATCTGAAGAATATTCACATTACAGAATAAACATACCATGCTGACGTAATAAAATGTCAGCGTCATGCAGCATCCCATGATACCGACTGATAGAAACCAGAGCTCGGGGTAGGCGATGTTCCGGAGTCGCTCGCATCTCCCCGCCGACTTCGCAACGCCATCGTCCACCCTATCGGCCTCGGCTTCTATCTCCTTCAATCTCTGCTTCTCTTCGTCAATGATTGTCTTCTCCCCGTCTGCCTTTTTCGAACCTTCCCCTTCGTCGTCATCCAGGGGAGCTACCGAGTCGGCAAGCACGAGGTTCTTGGAGGAAGGTTGGGAGAAGGTGCTGACGCAGGGTACGGAGACTATCAGAAGGATGCCGCCTACCACGCGGAGCATGTTGCGCCAACCCCAGGCGGCGATCAGATGATGTACCACTTGGTTCATGATCAGCATACCTGTACACCAGAAAGGTACAACAAAGTAGGGAGAACAAAATGAGTTTCGAACAACTGGTGCTGTTTCAATCCCTTAGTAGCTTCGGAAACACGCTGGATGCACAGGTGCGTGTACACCTGTTATGCCACTGCAAAGCATGCGGCCTTTGAGTACGGTATATCGCTATACCGCTAAAGCTGAAATGAGGGGGAAAGGCAACAAGCAATGGGTTAGTTTCAACACAGATACATACGGTTATACTTTAATACATACCGTGTGTTATACTTCTCTTTTAATACAAACAGATGTTGACATTCAGTGTGTTTTATTCCTGTCGTGTAGAAGAAAGTTCTCGTGTTACAGGTGAGATTCATGGTAATGGATTTTGATGGTGGAGTGATGGTGAACTCCGTGTGGTGTCAGGACTGCATGGGTCACTTTCTGGCGAGTTCTGAAACCAGTATCTGATAGTTGGTTGGTCAATAGGTTGGTCACTCCTGTAGCCGTAGGTAGCCACGGAACATCTTTAACATCTTGCCGAGCCTTTTAATTGTCCCTCGTCAGGCCTGGTTCCCCGACGTCTTGAGGATCTTTTGAATGAAGACAGATTATTCCTCTCCCGGGTCTCTAGTTTTCGTCATCCTGTAACTTGTGGGTGGGTCCGGGCTCGACACGCGTCTAGACTTGGCAACCCAACCGTTCTCTTCAGGTGGTAACCTGCATTTCTTACCGTGTAGTAGTCTCCATCTCCAGGTGGGAAATCTAGGCTGCAAGAGACCCCCATGCTGTAGAGAAGCAGTGGGGCTCTAGCAGGAATGCAGAAATTGAACAATATAAAAAAGAGAAACATTAGAGATCGTGCTGACAAAGGTGTGGCTTAAAGCATCCACTGGTAGAAGGCAGGTAAACTGCACGGGGTACGCAGTAGAAAAACCCTTCACCATAACCACGAACGAGATTTTGAAGCTTTGAAAAACTGACTTGCAAAATCTCGTCGCAACGGTTTTGGGTTTCTCTAAGAATAACGACCATATAAAACGAAGGTAATTTAAAGGAAAGAACTTAAAGTGTTGCAGGTTACATAGACAAATTATTTATTAATCACATCAAACAAACATTACATTCATAAATCGACGGTCCAATTATTTTTACAAAGATAAGCTTGGTTTCATTTATAATACGCACAAACAGTA
The DNA here is from genome assembly GCA_037893245.1 of Crossaster papposus. Classification (NCBI taxonomy): domain Eukaryota; kingdom Metazoa; phylum Echinodermata; class Asteroidea; order Velatida; family Solasteridae; genus Crossaster; species Crossaster papposus. Next base: position 670,386 of record JBAIAA010000298.1, on the reverse strand, counting down.
TAATATGCACAAACATAGTAACTGGATACCTTTATATACAATTGAGAAGAAAAACAAAAGTTGTTTTAATAATTACAGGAAACGTAATGGTTTTCCTCAGTGTAAAATGAGGTTATTATCTAAAGTTTGCCAAGAACTTATTAACCTTTTCTTGTAATAAATATAATTGCACCAAATAAGACGTTGAGATACTCAATTGTGGGATTTCTAACTTTTTGAATTGATCCGATCAGACAAGTTTAAAAATAGTTATGACAAACAAATCCCACTTGAACTTTATCGCAACCTCCCTGTCACTCTTTACTAGACCCCACCATTTCTGTTTTCTGTTCTTTGTTTTGCTTTCTGTCCCTCAATCTCTGGTTTGAATTGACTGTGACGTCCAATGGCTAAGTTTACCCATCTTATCCGAAGATCAAATAAAGGATGAGCAAGAGTAATTAGAGATTATCAGTTTCCGTAAGTCAAATATACCCTTGAGTCAACAGAAATTTAGTCCGACTCCAGACAGTGGTTCGAAAATATATTTTGTTGGGTTAAAACTAATAGCATGCATTTTGGTATTCAACGTTCAGAAACGTCTTCACTTGGGATTTTTATACTCCTACTTTTAAAATACAAATAATAGGAAAAACCAAATAAAACTAGTGTGGTTTGTTCGATCAAATATACTTCAGTTGTTCACATCGATACCCAAAGCATGCACAGTCATTTCCCGCTGTTTTTTTCTCTTTTTACCAAACCGATTCTGATTGGATACTAAACTCTGAGCTAGCAATTCGGAATTGCCGATTGGTTATTTTTGTTTGCGCCCTATACTTGGTTCACGTGACCGATGTGCCGATTGGTTGATTTGTGCGCCGTAAGGCTCACGTGACTGGAAGCAAAATATTTAATTGGCTGTCATGTCTGCCTTAAATTTGTTTAATTGTGTTTAATTGGTAATTTACTCAAAACAAAATGGACAAAATGACCGCCACCTCATATAACTCATGCACAAATGTGGGCCACCGTAACAATAATTGCAAATAGATTTTCATCCTGCGCAGACGAGTAATCGAGCCGATCACAAATCAATCGGAAGCCAATTACATGTCGAGTCACAAGTCGTGACTAGCTAAAAACGAAACCAAGAAAGTACTTTATTTAAAGAAGAACAAAACAAACATCGACATGGATGTTCAATGGGCTTGACTTGTGATGACATGATTTTGGTTTTACCAAATCCGGAAGGTGAATGGTGAAACTGAAAGGGGCGCTGTACTGATGTAAAACACCTATGAAATAATGCGAATGACCAAAATGACAAGGGACGTGAACGGATCTTTCTCAAGTTATCTGTAAGTAAAACAGAGCTAAACGCTAAAACGTAAACACTAAGAATTGGAAAGATATCTGAAAAGTGCGTGTAACTCACCGACTGTGGAACCTGTGAGGGCGACACCAGTAGCTCGCGAGCAGTTCTTGGTCGGGAAGTAACGGAGGATGAGGTTGATGGACGAGATGACGATGAAATTGAGGCCCACTCCGTAGACAACTCCGAAGGTGACGTAAAGGACCTCTAGGAGAGGCATGAGTGACGTCACGATGACGCTGCCGAAACACAGAAAGATGCCAGTCACAGCAACGGGGCGATTGTCGAAGCGCCGCACGAGGGCGCCCGACACGAAGGTACCCATGGCGTGCAGGCCGATGGCGATGGAGCCGATCCAGGCTGCATTTAGACGATACAGAAAATCGATTAATCAGTCAATTCATCGATTCAGAAATCGATTAAGTAAAATTATCAATAAATGAAGCAAATCAGTCCAACAACGAGTCGAGAAAGTTGTATATAGTGAAATAAATGTAATAATTAATCACTAAAGCGAGTTCATCAATCGATCAATTGGGAAATAGGCCTAATCAAAAGAAAAGAGAATATACAATCAATCAATGAAGCAAATTATCCATCTTCACCGATCTTGAATTCAAAATCGATCCAAAAACCAATTACAAAAATAAATAGGTCGGCCGAGTCGATTTATCGATTAATTAAAGAATCAAGAAAAAGTACCAATTATGCATCATAAAAAATATATATATGGATGGTTCTGCATGCTAGTAACTCTATAAAAAGACTTATTACAATGTTTTACACAAAATATTGAAAAAGAAAAAAATCTTGTGTTTTCAATTTATTTAAAACCCTGCATTTTATTTATTTATATATATATATTTTTTAATTTTTTTTTGGGGGGGAGGCTAGCGTCTGTTTTTTTTTCTCTCAGGATTTCAAGATCGTCGAGACAAATAACAGTCAGTTGGTGGATTGTTTGTCGAGGACCCTGGAAAATAAGCTCTAGGACGTGGAACAATGCATGCAACGATGCAAGGTCCGAGTATACAGTCTTTTTGTACGTGCGGGGTCTTTGTATGCAAATTTGAATCCGACCCTTGGAGTGACAATGCGGCCTTCATGCATAATTAATGTATGACTGCGGTTCAATAACCAGGCGAACTGTGGACGCAAACAGGAGGCACGTTCTCAACTCGTGAAAGATAAAAATAGAGCTTTTGTGATTTATTGTCAGGAAAGTGTTCTATTTAGACTTGCATTTTGGTCCCCGTGGTTTTAATTATTTATATCTATCTGTTTACAAATATGGATGTTTTTTGGTTTTTATAAACAAACATTATAAACATCTCTTGTTTTCCCTCTGTTAGTTTTTCTATAACCTCCAAATTAACAATGTAAAACGTGTATCTCTATTATTTTTGTGTATTTCTAGGAGAGAAAATGTTGATAAGCTTTAGTGTACTCCATAACTAGGGAATATTCTTTTTGGAAATTCAGACATTACCTTTTGTTTAATGTAACTTTTTGAAGTTGACAAAAGGTTTTATTTTTGAGAATGTGAATACATTCTCTTGCTCTCTTAATGAGTTTTGACCTTGAATTTCAATTTGATTAAAATTTGCCGCTGCGATGTGGGAGTGTATTTTCAAAAACAATTTGTGCCGAGAGCATTTTAATAAGGCTCTGTAATTTACCTGAAGTTAGTTTGGGAGATAGGCATGTAAAAAAACATGTCTTTTCCGAGGGGTGGCCTGACATGACCGTGAACTGACAGCTTGGGGTACCGTTCTCTGTCAGTAAAACTCGGCTAATCCCCGGTGGGGAGTGGCGGCAGCGTGGCCTAAAGTTTAGTCACGAGATTCGCTAACCGCAAAAACCGCAGACATAGTAGCCTACATTCACAGAGAGCTCTCCGCTATCCGTGTATAAACATAGCGGTTTGTTGGGTTCAATAAAATTCATGAATTGTTAAATCGGATCACAAGTCTCTGACGAATGTATTGCGAAATCGAAAGTCAAGCTTCACTGCAATTATTTCCATAACGCATTGTTCAATGCACGGACACGTTAAAATGGTGCAATGTCGCAATACTCGCCAATTTATACACTGTTGTTAAAACCAGTAACGGGAACTAACTAATTTAGTATTAATAATAGTAGTAATCAAAACTCACAAACAAAAAGAGATTCACCACATGCTACCGCCATTTTTTTAATCCGTATAATCATGGTATAATCATGGAGGTAGGAAATTTCCTACCTCCATGGTATAATTATCAAAACTTGCACACGGTGTCGGCCTTAATTTTTGCGGGTAGTTTGCGTAACGTACATTATCTTGTGAAGGTTATTGCGCATATGATAATGGCCATCAAAATCAACGTATGCTTCATTTGCTCTTGTCTAAAATCCTAGAAGGATTATATTTACAAAAAAGGTACAGTATTTCAATTTTATATGCTTGATGAAGAGTTGAGTTCAATATAAAACGAGGTAACTCTAATATAAAATATACTATAACTTGTTTTTGTTTTATGACTGTTTTTATCTTTTTTTTGTACAGCACTTTGAGATGTTTTTGTGACATGAAATTTATGGAAATCGTTTAAAAAAAACCAGGTGTTCATGAAGAATATAATTAATGTGCCAATTTTTGATTATAAACTGAGAGTTAATTTCTCGTAATCGTATGACTTAAAATTGTCAGGAATCTGTGACTTTAAAAGCTAATTTTATTTTGTACTTACATGTCTCAGAGGCACCGCTGCCAAATTCTTCTTGAAGTTCGATCAGCAAGATACCGAAAGAGTACAGCGTCCCGAAGCAGGTTACGAAGATGAAGGCAGCGGCCAGCGTGACTACCCACCCCCACCTCGCGCCGATCAGCCCCATCATCTTCTTCAGCTTTTCCGCTACTCTCCGTTGGGTGTCCATTTTGTTTGTTGATATTTTTATCGGCATATTTTAGCTCAAAATACAAGCGCTTGGGAGAGCTCTAAATCGTATGGGTAGCGTACAGATAACAGGGAAAACAGCGATCGCTCAATCTATCACACGTAGCATGCAGCTCGGAGAAATTTTGTCTTACTGCAATTGCATCATCTCGTTGCAAAATTACAAGCGGCCCTCTTTCGTGCTCTCAGTTGATTGGCAACGGGGATCCCGTTGCGGCAATGACAGAGCGTTTCGACCAATCAGGACTTTGGGTTGGCGTGACGTCAGAGCGTGGGCTTCCCCGACCCAGGTCTTATCACTAGGGGCTGCCCGTCACCGCATAATGTGTTTCGATGGTAAAGTAAATGATATAGACGCGCACGCTGTACGATGAGGCGGATTGAACCGGTTCGGACTGGATCCTCTCCGCTCGACCGCCACGTGATCATATTTTATTATTTTTTCATATCATCTGGGATGAATAGCCTTTGCTTCGGTCACTCGCGTGCTGAGTTTAACGTGGTGTGTCATATTCCCAGGACTCGTTTACAAAAGGCTATATCCGCCAAGGACACAAATATGTTGTGACTAAACACAATGAAATGCCGCGCAGTCCTTTGTTCGGCGCATAGTCACCGGTGAACGATTTTAACTTCTATTTATGAGTTCAGTCATCAGGGGCCAACTTTTCATAGAGCTGCTAAGCAAACAAAATTGCTTAGCACCAAAAATCTTGCTCATTAAAAACAGGTTACCAGCCAAAGATCTAAGTGTTTTTCATGCTAAGCAAAAAAACAGCTGATTATCAATTCAGAACAATAAAGATCAGGCTGGTGAAGATTTGGTCTGTAACCTTGTTTTTGCCAAAGACAAAATGTCATGCTAAGCAAATTGTTGTGCTTAGCAGCTCAAATTGGCCCAAGTTCCTTTCTCCTATTATATGGTTCAGCTGAGTACTACGTGGACGACAGCTTGCGTGTGTTTTGATTGTTTATCTCAATAATATACTGTCGTTAAAATGTTGTGCAATTAAAAACTGAAATTATGCATAATAATGTAAATATACTAACTGACAAAAATGTGAAAGAGCATAAAGGGTAATTATGCAGGCAACCAATAATTGAAGGCATATCAGTGACCCTTTACTATATTAATTTATGTAGATTGTATTGTTTGTATGCTATCATTCGAGTAAGGATTGAAAGCCATTCGAGTCACAATGTTTTATTATATTTTTGTCAATCCTGGCCAGCTTGATTTGTGTTGTTTTTGTTTAGTTAATTGTTTAAATTTCGTTGATTGCTTCCAGTGTTGTATACATGTTTGTAGTTTGGCTGAATAAATAATAATAATACTAATCAAAGTGAACATACTCTATATATTTTGTACTATTGTTTTCACCGAGCCCAACTTGAACTTAAGGCATGGTGAAAATCCAAATACCGCGGCCTCCACTCACTGCACTCGCTCTTGAGCATTTTGTGGACAACTTTGAGTGTTTTGGGTTACAGTTTTTAGACTTCCAATGTAAATTTTGCACTATTGTGAGGCCCGCTTATTTTTTTACGCACTGACTAAGTTGAATAACAGTTTTAAGGGAAACTTGTTAAACTAACAACGGGGGACTGATTTTGTTTTCACAGTGACAATACACGGATATCCTGCACGCGGCTCCTGGGAAACAGTCCACCATGCCTGGGTGGCATGATTTTCTAGAAATTATCTTGGAAAAGTTCCTAAGCGAATTAAGAGTCGGTGAAACAGAGGCTTTGTAAGGAGGATAAAAATAATATTGCCTAAAATGCCTAACCCCCCCCCCCTATTTGTTTTTGATTTTTTTAAAAATAACCTAATGACAAAACTTAACACTCAATCATTTTGAGATTGCTTATAAAGCAATGGTTCGTGAATTGCCATAACGACCGAGGATCCCCTATTGTGTTTTCCTTTATTCCTGTACTGTAACCTAACCCCATTGCCTAGCGCTTACCGGAGCGATCGAGGACAAAGAAACCGTCCTTCGAGGATCTTTTGTTCCCTTTGTTTTCTTTTGTGTTTCGATCCTCGATCGCAAAAGGAAACAAGAGCCGTTATACTGGCACGGGCCACAGCAAAAATACAAAAAGAGCTTTCAAAATATCAACAGTCGCAAAACTCAAACCGTGGAGCTAGTCAAGGTCTTAACTTATGTATAATATTTATCACAGAGCCTATTGTACTTCATGTCAGATCTTTCATGTACCTATCTAGGCGACGTCAGTATTATAATCTGGCAGAGGTTGATTGTGGGGGAGCATTGAACGGATAACAAATAGACATACAGAGGCTCATCCTCATAGAACAAACAAACCACCCCCCTGGTATAGTCTTGACTCAACTCGTTCCTATTGTATTCAACCCCGGGTGTCAACGAGACCATGTAGGAATAGAACACAATATAAGTGGACGGCACTCTGTATCGACGCAATTAGCCTGGTTCCAACTCTAACTCTACTTGATCATGGACTTAGGTTTAGGTGTAAAAACCTCGCGAAGGTGGCCTTTATCTATACGCCCTGATTACGGACACAAAGCAATGAATGATCTTGCATTTGGGTTCAAAACAATACTATTTTGTTGTGAAGGCATGTACTAAAATGAGGCTTTTTAAAATAATGTAGTCGCAACGGTTCGTGCAAAGGAAAACATGATATATACACAGGAACCGCCGGGGTTGGATCGGGTTGATATAAATGGGCGGGGTCAGGGGGGGGGGGGGGGGGGTAAGCAAGCTTCTATATTTATTGTTTAGCATCAATTACCAGTAATGAGACTCCCATTATTACCATGATCTCTCCAAGCAAAAAAAAATATTACTCGGACGAGTGACCGTTTCCTAAAATCCACAAGAAATGTCAAAATTGGATCAATGCTAGGGATGATAATCTAGCAACAAAATGACCTAAATCTTGCTTGATAAGCCTAAAGCTATAAATAGATTTTATACGTGCAAGGTATTTTTGGTTTTAAGAGCATTTATGAATTTTGTGACTGGGTATCTATCTAGCGCCCCCTGCCGACACCACCACTGCAAAACTGACTTTAAAAAACTGTCGTGTAAATCTTTAACAGCGCCATCTCTTGACAACAGAAAGTTAACTGTGTACGACGAGCAAAAACATCGTCAGGTTCATCGATCAGTCGTGTCTTCGTCTGCAGACAAAAATCGAAAAAAGAGAAGGTAAGTTGCCCCATACTTCAGTCTATTCTATTTGTTGTATGTAAATAAAATGAATGAAATATTCTGTTTTAGAAGGCCATGTGCTGTTGTGTACCATACGTTATTTCATGGAGGAATAAGGTTATTTACACCTGCTCTAACCGCCTCTTATTCCTCCATGTTTTCGTACGGGGCATGCGGGCCTGGCTTGTTGTTCAATTTCGTCATTTGTATTCGTAAACGTAGTGCGCGATCGTTGGCGGTTATCTATGTCATGCCTCATGGTGTTCACTGATGCAAATCATGCAGTAATGAAAATTCATCATCGTGTGTATTTCATTTTTTGTTAATCTATTATTTTGGCATGTAGCGTTTGCAAAATTAAATATATTGTTTTGTTCTCGTCTCATCATTTCTCTTTTTACTTTTTGAATTTGAAATATATTAAAGAAATTTGAGCTGGTTAGCTTAACCTTATCTTAAGTAACCATGGTAACTCAAGCTTAAATTACAATGCTCATGACATCGGGAGATTTGTATGTAGTGCCAGAGACACAACGTATATTTAAATTTATACAAATTTATACACAAATTACAATTTTCTGGAAATAGCTAGCAGTAGCACATCAGGTTGCCATTGAGATTTTACAGGATGCTCAAAACTAGTAATACTAATTAATAGTACATGTATAACTATTATTATTTTGCAGACAAGTAAAATATTTCATTATATTTCAGTAGTTTTGTTTTGTGATGTTTGCAAATTTTGTATATATTTTACCTTTAAAACTGCACAAATTTCACAGTGTTTTGCAGTACTTTTCTGCAACCTGGAAGAAAATCGAAATATTTTTGTTAGTCGAGATTTGTCCCAATAAAAGAAGTCCCTTTAACCCTAACACTACAGGGTATTTTGGCTAAAAAACCCTGCCAGACGCAACAGATTGCATATTTTGTCACATTGACTTTAATATACTAGTGCAGAGTACAGCAAGGTCAAGCAGTCACCACAGATGCACTGTGCTGGGTCTGGCAGGGTTAGGGTTAAAGTACAAAGAATAGACATTCCATCAACTACCAAGAGAATATCTGTTACCGTGACGCAAGGAATGTTCCATTTCTTCTGGTTGTTGCTCTCTAAATTGCCTTTGGTCAAGGAATTTGGGAAAAGTCATTGGGTTTCAATACCAGGTGTACCAGTCCACAAGTAAACTTGACAGACAAAATTATGTCTTACAACCTTACTTACAAAATATAAAAAAAAGGAAAGAGAGAATAAAATAAGAAGGTGGGACTGACTAGCTCAAGTCTAGCATTTTTAAGCATCCACCCTACCTTTGTGGTTGCGCGGAACATGAATAACATTGCTTAGTAGGTTGGAATCCCATGGCATCTCCATATTTATCCATGTCTTCCCTGTGTCATACATGGGTCAGGTTCATGAAATCGACCCGTTTGTCTGGCTGTCATAATTCATTTTAATCCGCTCTCAAAAACTGGGACGTAAAATTATGTCTCTTGGCGCGGCTGGCTTTCTAGATGAAACCAAGCTTTTAAAGGTGGTGAACACCTTTTGCTTTTGCTTAAATTTTCGAAAATGGCTGGGTTAAGGGCTTTATATTTATAGTAAATAATATGACGCTGAAGTATTTGAAAAGTTTTGTGTTCATAGGGCCTTTTCGAAACCAATGCTTCGTCTTTGGCTTCGCGTCCGAATTCCGAAATACTGAGAAGCAAATAGAAATGGAAGAAAATTGAAATAGTCTAACTTTTGGGTTCACATCAATCGAGTGAATGTTTCTGAAGTACAACAGGCGTCAAAATGTGGCTGGAGATCTTGCAGTTGGGAGTCAAAAAATCGCCTTAAGCCAAAGATGAAGACGAAGCCAGGAATTCGAAAAGGCCCATAGATGTCGGAAAAACCATGATGTTGTTTTTGTAGTCTGGTTCCTTGGCTTCTTTTATTTAAAACAGCAATTCATATTTTATAGACGTCTGGGGAATTATCAGGTTAGGAAACCAGACTAATTGGCTGTCTCCCATTCACGGATGTGTAACAGTGTAGAAAATATAATGTGGACTAACTAAATTTAATAAATTACGTAGAGTGTTTCAAATAGTCTAGTTTTTCCAACAATTTCCGGCCGGTAAGTTTCCCGCGAGGCTGCGAAAAAAAAGTTCATTGGAAACACGGCTTTAGTAAAAAATGAATTACAGGGGAGAACAAATAGTTATTGACATGAGAGATAACACAAGGATGTAAAACAGAATTTCTTTACACTCTACTAATTATTAATATTTAACGGGGGTTAATTTGAAACTGGACATTTTCAGTTTGAAATATGAAGTGCATGCATGAAGGGCTGTTGAACCGGATTCATGAAACCAGGACACAGGAGTCGTTACTCTAAAAAAAAAAAAAAAAAAAGAGCAGCCATCCAAAGTTCACCAACGGAATGTCTGTTTCAGTTCTAAATAAAGGAATACCAGTATCAATGAACATCAAGTTAGACTTGTCAATTAGTCACAAATGCTGTTTAAGGAAATTGTGCAATTCATACAAGATTGGCCTGTTTTTGTTGAATTGTCAGTAAATCTGTCGCGATAGGATTGGTATTTTTGCAATTTGTTTTTTCTAGTAAAGTCATAGCAGAGAATGTTTGTTTTGAGCGTTAATTTAGTTTGTTGTTGTGGTTGGAAATTAAATATCATTTGATCTGGGCCATCTCACACCCATTGTAGGCCATAAGTTGGATGTGTCCCGGGGTCAATTTTACCAATGCTAAGATCAATCTTAGGAGGAGTAACTTAGCCTAACTTGCAATAGATTCAATGGAAGTTAGAATGAGTTAGTCTTTCTAAGATTGATCTAACTTCTTAATGAAATTGGCCCCAGGGTTGATAACCTCTTGTTTTAGTCATTTGACTGTCTATTTTGAGGGGGCAAAGGTGCAAAAAAGTAAGAAATGCTGGTTGTTTTTTTAATGTAGAAGACTTGTGTAACACACCACAATTTAACCAACAATTCACCATTGTGTTTTTTACAGGTTTGTGTTGTGTACAATCTACCATAGAATGCAAGTTTTGTGTAAAATCTTGTAAGGTCACCCTTTTTTGTGTTGGTGTTACCTCCCATGCAGTCTCATGCCTATTGTAATAAATTCAATGATATTGTACATGTATGCACACCCTGTTTAAATGCATACAGTTGTACATGTACTGCTGTACATATACTTTGTACTTTGTACACACACATTCGCATTTTTGTATCACTGTGGAGACATGGCTTTGTTCTCGTGTACAAAATGGTTAGAAAGTCGAGCACGTTTTTCAAAATGCTCCCATTTTAACCATAATTTTTTTCTTGGGTTGAAATTTCGACCCAATATACCCTATATTATACCCTAACCCAAACACTAACCCTAACCCACATCCTAATCCTAGTTTTTGAGTAATTTAAGTAAAATCCAAAAATCTAATTCGTGAAATTCCCAATGGAGACCTATTCATCTATAGAAATTTACCCTCCGGAGACGTTTTGTCTCCATTGTACACATTGTGTTCATGTCTCCAGAGGGTACCGTATTTCGGAACACATAAACATAAACATGTACATGTACATGCATGTATGTATGTCTGCATATAGCTAGCTGTGGGAACAAAATTGTTTCACACTATGGGACTGTTTATTTGTTTATTCCTCAAGGTTGCTGGTTTTGAAAAAGCTACAATTGTTGCATGGGATGGCATGTCTATGAGAAATGGATAGTTTTCAATTGAACAACACCAGACAATAAATATTTGAGGAATACACATTTTTGAAGTTTTTTAAAAATTCACTGTACAGGTTCCAATTTTAAATGTTGCTTAGGAGCCACAATTATATTAGTCAAGCCTTAACAATGAAAATTCTTACTTTGTTGGTTCATTGGGCCATTACTTATAAACTAAGGCTTGGGGACTAAGGCTTATAAACTAAGGCTTTGGTACTTTTTTTTAACGCATTCTGTTAAACTTTAGTTTCTTTTTGAAATGTTGTAAACTTGGCTCTTGGAACAATTACATCTATTATTTTTTTTTTTTTATTTATATATTTTGCGACTTTAATTGTTCTCATTTGATTTGATTGTTTTGCTTTCAACTTCCAGATTCATTCAAGATGGCTGTCACCTCTGAATCCTCCGCTGTGTCTAACTTTCCACTCCGGACCTTCAACACAGGACCAGGCTTCATAAGAGATGCTACCCCAAGAGACCAACAATCCATTGAAAAATCAGCCATGGAGCGTCTGACTGAGAGTCGGTCCAAGTACGTCCGACGAGGCAGCTGGGAGGAGCTAGAAGGAGAAGAAAACAGGACAAATGGAGACACTCACAGAGCACACCAGGTACACACGACCCATGAAGAAACACAGGTCTACATGTTCAGGGCCGTGCCTTATGTCCAAGCTAGCGGCAGAGGCTTCCAACCTGCCAAAAAGCCAAGCACCCGGCTCCCACCTCCTGTCCCGGACAAACCCTCCCAAGCCGTTCCGACCCGAAGAGGCAGCAAAGATCGTACGTTGGAGATTGTAGAAGCTTCGTTAGGACACAGTCTGCGGCGATCTTCAGACGATAAGGGCGTCTCCCCAAGAGGAGCTGTTGCTAGTCCAGACTCTTCTAGTTCCAATTCCCCGAGTGCTGGTAGCCGCATTCGTAGAATAAAAGAGCAGCTTCTGACCTTAGGGTCTGCAGAGAGTGGAAGCGAATCCAGTCAGGGTCAAGTGTCCCCTACTGAAAACTTAAAGTCAAGCAGCTTATCTGATTCTCGTTTCATTTTTAAAAAGAATAGTTTCCACAGCAATCCACAAGATGCCAAAGTATCTGATTTTCAGGCTCCATCAGAAGAGCTACTTCAACAGCCAAGCCGTACACTCTCTGGAAAACCAAAATTGCTTCAGAAAAGTAAAGTAGAAGTAGCTGACTGCTCTCAAAATCCTGGCGCTGCCAGTGAAGATGACCATAGTCCAACAACAGAGTCGGAGACCAAGTCAAAACCCCAGCAGGCTTCTGCTGCCTTTTTGGAAGGACTGAGTGACCAGACCAGGAGGCAGATGGAGCGCTTCAGAGCCAGATATGCAACAGACACAGGTATGGAGAACAACCAAGAACGAAAGATTAACAGAATCATCCTGAAGCCGTCAAGTCAGGCAGCAGAGACAAAGACAAGGAATCATTCGGTGAACGAGCCATCTCGTAAACTTTCATCAGGCATGACCAAGCCAAGATCATCCACTGCCAAAGATGAAAACACTGGTCCAACTTCACCGGTTGCCTCAAAACCAGACGGGTTTTCTACACCTCATGCACCTGTAAACAATCGGTCTAAGTCGGATAAGGATGGAATTAGCCCTGAGGAAATTAACAAGAACGGACAGTTTCAGAAATTAAATGCAGCTAGTCATCACGATGGAATGTTGACCCCAAACATTTCCCAGCCTATGACATCTGAAGGTATACGGAGACTTAGGCGAACCAAAGAGTTCAATATTTCTGGGAAGTCCTCTGAGCGTTGGGGAGATGCCGAAGAAACCAGCAAAAACCAGAGGGCAGTGCTAGAACATGCAGTGCGCCATCCTGTAGACAGAGTCCTTGTGCAAGTCAGCGGCAGTGTCTTCCCATCAAAGCACCATGTCAGCGACACGGCTTTCCAGACAGGGCTGCAACCAGAAAACACTCCCCAAGAGGAGATTATACACAGGAGATCTAAGTCAGATCTGGATTGTAGTAATGCAGCTCCTGGCACCACAAAGGAAAACACCAATTCCAACCGCATGAGACACCTTAGTCAAGATGACAAAGTGCAACATGACCTTCTTTTCCCACAGTCCACAAGAAAAAACGTGGAACAAAACAATCTCTTTAAGCATACCAAGACCAGCCCCGAACATATTAAAGACTTCAAAAAGAAGGCCTGGGCTCCAGTAAATTTCTGTCAGAACCAGAAGAGGAATGACCCACACAAAGAAGGTGTGAAAGAAGGCCTCATTGAGAAAAGAAGGGCCATGTCTCCTGACCTTTCCAGTACTCTGACAACAGTCGCAGAGTCACAGAACCCACCGACCCACGTACATGTACTTCAGGAGAACACTGCAAGAAAGATCTCCCAAGAGGATAGCCATCATGAGCATGCAAAATCTAGAGTTCAGACCTTTCTCAGTGGAATCATGAGCAGCCCTGGCAGTGGTGAAATCCAAGTTGGTCGGGGAACTTTTTACAATGATGGCAACGGCAACCATATTTTCCCAGAATTTTTAGATGACAAGACAGACACCACTGGAACCCACTGGGCCCGTCCAGCAAAAGTTAGTGGCAACGTAAACGCCAACATCTCTTCAGCATTAACAACTTGTAACAAGGCCCAGGTTACTGTATCAAAAGATGTAGAACTAACTGCAGTAAGTGATGAGAGAGAACCTAGCATGACTGTCATTGGTGAGGAGGCATCGGGGGAAATGGAACATAGAAGGAAGAATCTGGGACAGTCCAAGGAAGAAGAAAGAACTGATGAGTTGGAAAAGAGGAGAAGGTTCAGTCATAACTTAAACACATCCTCATCCAAGCAAGACAGAGTGCATCTGAGTCTGAAAGATGCAGGGAGGCCCCACGTAGAACCACAAAGAGTGAAGAAGGTGAGCCTCGCAGATCTTCTGAGTAAAGACGCCACGCAGGAGAAAAAGGAAGCTGCCGATCAGCTCAGTAGAACTAAAGTGATGAAATGCAACCAAGACTGGAGTTCCAACTGGTCGGCACCACTAAAACCTGACAAAAGTCACGAGGATGACTCTGAGACAGACAGCAATGCAGAGCTCCAACGAAGCAAAGTCCTAAGACTGAAGAAGCCTCAGAAGCATGCCAATCAGAAGAAGGAAGATAAGTCACTGGAGAACCTGCTCTCTAGGATAATCAACCCTGACGACGAGCTTAACACCCTGAAGAGAGGGACAAAGCTGAAAGCCAATGAGAATCCCAAAGCGAAGGTCTCTCGCAGGCCTAGTAGAAATACCTGCAGTAGCAGCACTGCTGAATCAGACAGTGAGGTAGAAAAAGAGAAGGTCCTAGCAATGAAGAAGTTTTTGCCAAAGAGGGACAATAGGGGTTTCCAGGCCAGTGCCCCAGGACGTAGAGACCTTCCGAATTGGAACCAGAACAACCAACCAGTACACTGTGAAGATGCCATCTCACCTCCAGAGTCCTTGGCTTCCCCGACCAGGAGCGACTTCCCGCGCCGCCGTTCCAAGTCTGACCTGGGTATGAGTCCGCGCTGCTCTGTCTCTAGTGCCCACTCGGAGGTCGAGCACTTCTTTAACCAGATGGGGCTAAACGAGAGCTGCTTCCAAGGTCCGCTTTCCCCGATGCCCTACAGTGATGAGGATGAGGTCTTCCATGACATGCACGAGTACAAACATGTCCGAGATGATGACGGGACTTCCAGCACGGAGAACTCGGACAACATCTCCCAGGGGAGCAAAGTGAGCGAGGAGGGTCTTCGTCTTGCCAAGAAGCTCCCGGACACTTCCAAGTCCATCATAACCAAGAATGCTAGGGTCATCAAGTGGCTGTGTCAGATGAGGAAAGCACGTGCAGCCAGTGTCTCGTGATGATCCTATCAAGCAGTTTTCACTACTCGTAGGTTCAGTAAGTGTCATTTTACAGTCCTTCAAATTTTACTTGTACATTTTACCCGAGTTTAACATTTTATTTGCAATATCCAAAGGACATAATGAACTGAAATTAGTGCATCTCTAGAAAGGTCTTTTCACTGTGAACATCTAATATCTAACATATGAACCCAAAAGTTTGAATATTTCGGTTCTATTTTGATTTGCTTCTCAGTTATTCAGAATTCGGAGGCAAAGACGAAGCAAAGATTTCTAAAACGGCCATAATGTGCATTATGTGCGTGCACAACATCTGTTTTGGTGATCAAAGAAAAAGTTGATATTACATTGATGTCGGGATGAATTAGTCGGTATTATTAGTTTAGGGGGTGTGGTGGCGATACGGGATATGTATTAATTTGTCGGGGACGACTGATTTCAGACCTGAACCAAGCCAACCGTTGGTAACATAAGACAGAAATGGTCTTATAATTGTCTTTTTGGTACTGAGTGGATGTAGAGCTGTTGGAAAAGAAGGTCTCATGAAGGTTGTTTGACGGTATCTTTTTTTAGTGGGGGAGTGGGGGAGGGGGGGGGGGGGGGGGGGGGAGCTGTTAATTGTTGTAGCTGTACTTTCCTCGCTTTCCACCGCTGTGACCTGGGCTCAATTTCTGCCTGGGCCATTATGTGGATTGGGTTTTAAGTCCCTACCCGATTCTGTGGGATTTAAGTCCTTGCCCGATTCTGAGGGATTTCCTCAAGAACTGTGGTTTTCCTCCCACATCTAAAACTCTATTATTTCTTCACAATGTCCTCTCTTTACTGGGCCCCATGGGAGAACAGTGAATTCCACTAAACGGGCCAACCATTTCAAATAAAATATACAAATATTAAAGAGATTTACACGATAATTTAATTAATAACAATTTGGAGTGACACAGTTATGTGAACTTGTGATTCCTCTAGAAAAATTAGCTTGTCCAAAAAATGAAATGGAATTTGTCTCACATGACATTTCCAAATCCCCAAAGCCTTTTGGCCTGGCCGGGCTAACAATAATAGAATAATATTGGTTGGATTCCATGCATTCCATTGGCTTTACAATGTAGGACTTAATTGCCAGAATACCTGCATTGAATATGTTAGTCTCTTGGGACATGTTGGAATGAGTTTCAGCCTATCCTTATTTTTTCACGTGTATGTACTTGAATCGTCTTTTGAATTGTTAGAATTATACATACATTTGGATTGACATTTGTGACTGGCGATGGCGCTACAAAAAAGGATATTAAGTCGCACTGTGCATTATCATGTAATGGCCCGCTCAGAGGGTGAACATTTCATTAAAATGTATTTTAAAATTGTTTTTGTCATGAATGACATCTTTAATACCTACACTTTCAGGTTTCATTAACATAATTGTTAATTTTGATGAATAAAGTGGAAACAAATTCCATTTTATATGCATCGTTCTGTTGTTCTACAATAGGGCTAGCTGTTTCAAAGGCTGTTTTGTCAGTTGTGTAATTTGAACTCCAAGTAATCAATATGCAAACATGTCATATCTCAAAAGCGGGTTATGTAGATTATATGTACCAAATGAAAGATTATGTTATGGGCTTTTCAATCATGTATATAACTCATAATACTGTTATTGCGACATATTGGATCGGGTCACAATTGTGTACGTCCATTTTTTGGCCATCATTTTGCTCATTTTTTCTAGTTGGGAACAAAATTAATCTTTAAAATAAAATGGATGATACATAATACCTAAAGTATTCTGTATGTATTCATCGGTGTTAAATCTCTTTAGGGAAAAACAAAACAAAAGTAAAAACAAAATTGCAAGGAAATTTCATTATTTCTTCGGAACACCTTAACACATCGAAGTACCACTTGATCCTTTCCTGCATTGTGACACAGCTGTAGCCTTTCCTGAAAAAACCCTCATGAATTCTTGAATAAAGGGCGTAGAATAATCAAGTGGTTATTCATCGGATCAATAACAACTGACGAGGGTGGTGAATGAAATTTTAACTTGCTTCATGCAGTAACCTTATACATTAGGTTCACGAACAGCTTGCACAAGTTGCATTTTCCTTCCTAATTTTAAATCCCATACATTTGTGACGGGCTCTGCAAACATATATCCCATGGGAGTTGAAATCTGGATCAGAGTTTTGTACATGGCTGAAAAAAAAAAAAAAAGCTGTCATTTGATATTTGTTACACCTGTGGGATAGTTGCTTTAAAAGTTATTTCTTAAAAAAAAAAAAAAATTGTTCTTTTTTTACTTTTCAACGTTTAACAACCCTGTTTGTGGAATATGCTGTCGGAGAAGTGACTCATTTTTGCAGAGCCGACACATACATGTATTAGCTTTTGGTAGTGAAAAGATTTCTGAAAAATTGGATTTAATATTGACAACAATATTGTATAAAATACATGTACATGTTCATGTACGTTTGTTTATGGTGTAAATTGAGGAGTTTCCTTTGTTCCTCTCGATAATTTCCTTTGTTTGTACTCTTAACTTTTTTCCGACGGTTCTCATTGGTTTTGTACACGAATCTCAATCGAGGTCGTCCTCGATTCTAACCCTAACCCTAACCCCAATTCACCTTGTGTCGCCAGGTATGTGTCCTCCATTTACACCATAAACAAACGCAGTACATGTGTACACAAAAGTTAGCGTCTGTGTCGTTTTGGAAAAAATATAGCATTTTGTGTATTCATCTTTCCATGTGAACAGAATCTTTAAATCTTTTGCTGCTTATAATGAAACAATGGAATATTTTTCTCAACAGTATTTTTCTACTTGAATCATGGCTGGCTGTGTTTGGTTGAACGAGCGGGAAGCAGATTGGATGTCGGCCCCCTCCCCTCGCCTCTTGTTCTTGTCAGCAAAGTTGGTGGCCCCTGCATAGCTCCTTCGGGTGCTTTGGCCAGCACCTCCAGCATTATAGACGATGTGCCCTCTGACGTCACGTGTTTACATCTGTATTCAAATGTGCCTGGCAATATGCGCACACATCGTGTTTTGCATAAAATTTGGTTGAGGAGTGACGCCACAGGTCAGACCACCTTTGAATTATGTGACCTCTGATGTCACCTCTTAACCAAATTTATGTAAAACACGATGCGTGTGCATATTGACGGGCACATTTAAATACAGATGTAAACAGAGGGCACATGTATTTACATGTATGTATGTTTTGTAGTTCTGCGAACTTAAAATAAATATAAATAAATAATTAACAAAATATATATAACAAAAACCAAAGCACTCAAAAAGCCTTTATTCAGTAAACATCGCTCTTGACATTAGTGAATTTTGAAGAGAAAAATGCTTCATTATGGAATGAAATTGTGTGGACGTTGAAAATTTGTACTATAAGATTTATTGAAGAGCACTGTATATTATAGCCAAATAACTTGACTGCTGAATGTATATGTAGATATATTTGGTTCTGTATGTAATAATTTATCACCGATAAGAATGTCCAAAGTTTGTGGTCATTTTATATTGCACGCCTTAAATGCTGATGGATAAAAGTTTTATAGTACTAAAATTAAGAGGATTACAAGTGTATTTTGTGGTAAGGTGGTAAGTGGAAGAGGCTTAGCCTATTTTGGATTTCCTCATGATAGAAACTATGGTATGATTATGAAATCTTGGCTTGTTTGTGATTGGGCTTCATCTCTGGCTCAATAACATTCATTCAAAAGTCTTGGGCCATGGGCTGGAGCCACATCTAGGATGAAGCCAAGGTTTGATAATTGGCCACTAGCTCTTGGCCAGCAATTATTTATCATCAACTTTGCGTTGTTATTTTTTGTTATGGAAATTATTTCATGTGGGAATTTCTTGATTCTTTACACTTCAAGGTCAAATTGCTATAGTTGTCTCTCAATAATTTTGGTTATAGCCTTAAAGGTAGGATACACGATTGGTAATTGCTTGAATTATTATGAATGGGTAGATTTGGGGTGTTGTATTTTATAGTAAATATCGTTTAATTGACCTGTCCGAAGTTTTGCAATCGTGGATGCCTAGAAAAGAAAGAAAAACTGCGTTCGTTTTCAACCGGCGTCGATAAGTCATTAAGTGGTTCTTATGTTCTTGTTTTTTGTTCACGGTCGCCATTCCGTGATTGTGAATTTTGTGTATAATATTAAATTTTTCAGGACAATATCAGTATCTAGCGCAATCATATGCTGGATGCCTACAATAATTATTTACTTATTTACTTTCAAATAAGTAAGATATTTTGTAATAATTCGGTAGTAAAATCTTTTGATATTTGCAAATGAGGTATCCTACCTTAAAACCTTCCGAGCATAATTGTGTGCAGTGAATAGGATCGGCACTTGTCATTATAATACACATTTCTGATATAGCAAACGATTCAACTGGGTCCGGCAGAGTTAGTATTAATGAGTGGACTATGCTTCGAAATAATTGAGCTCTCTCTGCTAATGCCATAATTTGTCATTCTATCTAAATCATGCTTGTTGAGTAGATTTTTATGCATTTCTTACATATAGCATTATAAATCAAATGAGTTAAGAGAGCCTAATATTTTGATCTTAACAAGATTTTGTTCAGAGACAAAATCTTGTTGATTAGGCCCTCTTACCTTATTTGATTTGTATATTTCAGGTCATTCCAGCCAGTAAGCAATTTGCAGCAGTTTTAATCGTATTCACATGTTGCAAAGTCTATACATTTTAATGCTCGACTTTTGATGTTAAATTTTCCTTGCATGATTTACATGTAGTAAATCATGGAGAGTTAGTGCCAGATCGGCCGTGTGAAGAGGTTTAACTTCTATTAACCTCACAAAAATATTGTAGCTGCAAAGAGACATTTGCTAAAACTGTGTGGATGAACTAGCCGATTCAATTGCCATGTTTAATATCCAGCCGTAGTCAAGTACAATGTAATTCTGGCACGGCCTAATAGTTTGATCTATCTTGAATTGTAAATGCTTCATGCAATTGAGACTCGATTCAAGGCTGAAGATGCACTTAGTTTGCGGAATGATAAAGCCTTCCAAAACACCCATTTCAAGAAACATTCATAGATTATAATAATTCAAGTCATAATTCCCCCTAAGAAAGTGCATCCGTTCTGGAGAGCATGGAGTATTTTCACATTTTCTATCCCCTTAAACATCCGTTTATGAATAGCCATTGAACCAAGCCCGAAATTGTCATAAAAGTAAGTGGAGTTAACTATCCTCAATACATGTAGAATGAAACCAAAGATTTGATTTGTATGCTACTTGAATAAAGCAGTATTTGCCAACAGACGTGATCTGTAGTTTGTTAACATGTTTTGAATTGATATAATTAGACGACAGCAAAGACAGTTTCTTCACACAAATTTCACAACTGA
Source organism: Crossaster papposus (assembly GCA_037893245.1). Lineage (NCBI taxonomy): Eukaryota > Metazoa > Echinodermata > Asteroidea > Velatida > Solasteridae > Crossaster > Crossaster papposus. The sequence continues at coordinate 649,871 of JBAIAA010000298.1, read as the reverse complement.
GACTGCATTTATTTATCACTACTCACCAGAGGTACAGATTTACATTTTTAGATTTGACAAAACAGTTTGTTTTTCAAAGGCAGTACATTGATTTTCTTGTCTAACTTTTACTCTGGTTATAACAAAAAGTGTTCCATCGTTGATCAAAATATAACTTGGTAGTATCTTGCAATTGTTAGTGTTGAAAAGCTTTTAAAACAACGTTCTAGCGATCTGAAGTAGACATTTTCTCTTGGCTCAGTCGTTGTCTCGACTCCCAGTTGTGAGTTGCCTGAAGAACATCACCTAATACTGGTTGAAGTTCCTGGGTGGACAAAAAACAAAACGTAAAATGAGAAAACAGGTGCATTAAGATGTTGTAAGCTGCATGAGTTGAGTGGTATTATATATAGTCCATGCACCTTGGAAATGGGCAGAATTTTTAACGGGAGAGAAGGTATTTCTTTGTTGACAACATTCCATATGGATTGTTTAAACTTCTAAAAAAAATTGCAATCGGTGAACGATGTGCCACTGGTTTACTACAGTGTTCAAGAGTTTTTAATGGGTCCTTGTAAAAATGCAGAGTTGGTTTGGGTTAAATTCCGAAGCAATTAAAATAAACTGTTTTCCTGCCATGACGACAAAGCGACTTACTTGGCAATCAGATTGTCGGCAAGCGCCAATTTGTTGAGGCTGTCATCCGATTCACCCTGAAACAACAAGAACATGTATTCCCATATTTTGTCATAAAACACTTGCACTTTACCAATTTCTTTACACTAAAACTTCATCCATGACCCACAGGGCCAGCCTCCTGGTCAAGTCGCTAAGTTTAACCAGTTCGTGCCGGGATTATTGTAACATTTACCGAGCTGAGGCGCGGGATATTTTTTTTTCAACGAAACTTGATCCGAGGCGGGTTCAGGCCGATGGTACCGGGAAGCACACCTATGCATTTCCGGCCTTGCTCGTGACGTGTTTATGCGTCATCCGTTTTGAACCTCGGAAAAACTTTGCGTGTATATACATACGTCCTTCGGCGCGAACTGGTTGAAAAAGTACAAATTAAACGCCAGTTTTTACCATTCTTCTGATGGAGCCACACACGGCATAGGTCTTGAAACTGCCAGTGTAAAGACCCGTCGTTAAGTCAACCTGGATTGAAAACGAAAAGACGAGGAGCTAAGCTCAAATAAAACGATTTAAACGAGAAAATAAAACTGTTTAGCAAAAACCATCATCAGCCAAAAGTCATGTGATGTCTATTGACTGATGCCAAGTCAACTTTTGTTTTGACGCAGATTCCCTTCCCTATTGGCTGTCTTCTGTAAGTTACGAGTTGAAAAGAACCTGAGGGTTTTATCAACGTTTCGACCAGTATGCTCTGGTCTTCTTCTGCTTAACCCTAAGCCTGCCAGACCCAGCACAGTGCATCTGTGGCGACTGCTTGACCTTGCTGCACTCTGCACACAAGTCAATGTGACAAAGTATATGCAATCTGATGCATCTGGCAGGGTTTCTAGCCAAAATACCCTGGAGGGTTAGGGTTAATAAAGACTCCATAAAACAGGGGGGTTAAATGGAGGTCAATTTCTGATAATCAGCTCCTTGCTGAGCTGGAATTTGCAAATCAACTTCCGCCTCTTTTTACTTTTTGTCGCCCAAAATGCCATCTCACCTCGGCCATATTGAGCTGCACTGATGCGTGGTCCTTAGCTCCAATGATTCTGTTGCTTGCAGAGCTAATACAGGATTAAAGATTGTTTTTAAATGTGTAATTAATGGCAACATAACCACTTTAATGACGTAATATCATTACTAGGGCCTATTCTGTCAACGTAATTCAAACAATTGAATGAAGCAAGATGTTTACCATTTACGGGGGATGTACAAATCCACGTATTCACCGGCTTCGTTCTGCATTTTGGCGTTTTTCTCTGGAATTTACAAAAACAAACAATTTTATTTGAACTTAATCAAAAAGTCATTTAGGAATTAAAAACAAAACACCCTTGATTCTTATGTGATCAAATTTAAAAAGCGGCCCTGCATCACCATCACTACACAATCGACAATTTCTCGGGGTTCAATATCCAATGCAACACCGCACGTTTTTACTCTCGTCTTTCTTTCGACTTTCGTTTCCACCAAACCTACGCACCTTTCTTAATTTTAACCTACTTCCAAACCAAAATATTAAAATCAACTGAGACCAAACACTTCAATAAACCGTTACACTTCGTCACAAATATAAGTTCTTGTATATTTTGGCTGAAATCTATCAATAATCAAGCAATTTTGATGGGCGATTTTACCGAAGGTCGCACTAGCACAGAAGCCACATTTAAAGAGGGCGCCCTTTGGTTTGTTCTACTTATGCGATCTCGTTGATGCCAACGACACGAACAGCTTTGCATTGGAATTGGACGTGCATAAGAAAATAGCGAACGTTAACGAACGTATAAAGGGGTTGCATTGACGTCACGCGCGCTACGCGTACGCGCTAATCGCACGTACAACCCACTGATCTCTACAAACTGGATAGGTCGAGCGGCTCTGCACGTGAAGCCATTGGCGGCCATATTGGGATATTCAAAACATTGCAGGCGTACACACGTTTGTATAGCGCACGACCGAGAAAACGAATGTAATATCACAGGAAACGAAGTTAACGTTACAAAAACGATCCAGTTTGATTAGGAAAATTAAGTTAAACATAATAACACCCAAGAATTACATGTATACGCTAAGTTTCAATGTTAAATAGGCCTATTTTTGGGAAAAGATACGAGACATTCGTGTGAGACGATGCAATGCAGTGCAAAGTCTATGGGATATGTCGGACAAGTATTTTCAAGAATTTCCAACTTCTAAATTTTGTTGGGGGGGATTTGTTGGGTTTTTTTTGGTTTTTTTTTTTGGGGGGGTGGAGAATTTCACATCATAACCTTATGCACAAACCATAGGAAAAGGCAAAACGAGTTTTGGGGGATTAAGGACATTCTTGAAATTTTTGGTTTAATTTTATATCCAGACACTAAAAAGTGCCAGTTTTATGATAAAATAAAAAAATGTTGAAAAAATTGAAAAAATGTCAGTGTGTTTCAGGAAAATTTAATTGGCACATCATGGTTTGTTCGTGGGGTTTTAAGGCAGTGTCCAGATTTAGAATCAACCTAATGTTTAGCAATTTTTTTAGAAAGGGTCCCAAAAAGTCTTGCTGGACAAGTTTTGAGCTTAAACCATAGATACAGCTCTATGGCTTAAACTATGAACTTGAGCAACTTGAAATAAATCACAATTAAAAATATCAATCACATGTGTAAATAATGACATAAGTCACACAATGGATTCAATTTTGCTTAATGCTTTTATTTTACATTGATACATTACATATAACATGTAATAACTACTGCCATAGTAACAATATGCTTATTATGTATTGTTTACTGATGTTAGAAAACCAAATAAAAAACAATTAACCCCCGACTGTTTATGAATTTAAAACCAAAACAAAACTTGCGATGTCATTTTAAAATAATAATTGTTGATACTATGCAAAGATACATTTGACAGCATTCTTCACAGGCCAAATTTTATTAGGACACCCTTGTACGGCTTTAACTTTGAATTGTGAGTGTTTCTAGATATTTGTGCGATATGAACACAATATTAAAGATTTGTACACCACAATTTTTGTTTTGTAAGAAAGCAAAATAAAACCATGATTGAAAAGCAAAATTTGACAGCATAAAAATATGACAGAACAGCGTAACATGTACACAGGGCGGCCGCTACCCAGTGATTGTGGAGAACACTGACTGGGTAAATCCATGTCATTTTAACATCTGTATAATTTGCTTTGAATATTAACAATACAATTTTAACCAGATTTGTCAGTTTTCATAAAACACATGTTCAATATATTTCCATGTTACAAAGATATGTTTGTGACTGTTGCGACTGTTTTTTTATTATCTGTACTTATATTGTTGAAACATGAAATGCCAAGATGCAGAGTTCTGCAATATATTTGCAGCACATCTATAGGGATGTGGAACACCGAGATAGCTTATCTTGGAAAACGTAGTTGGTCAATTGAGCTTCCGTATTTACTGATGGTTAAACAAAATAAGTTTTGACATTCGCTGTCATCTGTTGTCCCTCTGTCATAATGGGAGCAGTTCGTCCTATGACTTGTCCAGCCGTAATAAGCTGTACAGCCTGACATCTTAGTAGCAAGAAGTGGACTTGGGTAAACCAATTAGCTGGTGTACAAAGAAAAAAAATATACAGGTATAAATTAAATGCCAAGGAAAGAATGTTGTAACATGACGCTATTTTAAAAACACAAAATTCTCAATTTATTTGGCATACCCATTTCTTCAGAGAGTGAAATTTCATTTGAGCACTGTAAGGAATGTCATCAGGACTACGTTTTTAAGAGAGATTTGTCAGGTGGGCGAAAATGAAATTGTTCTGAAGTATTGGAAATACGTGTCTACATCCAAGTTTCACCATGATAGCCTTGGCCTACACCATGCATTTAATAATACTATTATTATTATTAATAGGTGGCTCTACACTTCCAGAATTGTGAGGAAAAAAACTGTGATCATTGCGATATTTGGATAATTCTACAGAACATTAAATTTATGCACGTCAAATAGTTCATGACACAATATGTTGTGTACGAATGTGTACACAAATTACCACCATGAACTGTTTGACGTGCAAGTCAACGGGACAGTCTTCATGGAATGGGTACAAAATTGGTCTGAAAATACCTGTATTGTGGATTTCAATCATATTGTAAGGTATCCTACTCCTAGACCAACTGATTCTATAAATCTACTGTTCTTTCGAAATATCCCAGTTTTTCTTTCAGATAAAATGATGGAATAGGACCACAATATGACAAAATCCCGCTGGAATTCATGTGGAAACAAAAATATCGTTTTCGCCCAACAATGTTCTCCTAAATCTCTCTTAAAACCGTAATCCTGACATTTTTTACAAAGATAGATACTGATCGCACAGTCTGCGAGTTTATTTAATAAATTTACTTATTTACAAATGATTTTAATGCATTTTTACCCACCATCGCTGCTGCCACTGTCTCACTCTCGACGTGTCTACGCGTCTTTTGCATGCACGAAGGCAATGTTTTGAATATCCCATCATGGCCGCCGGTTACTTCACGGCTCGCTATCCCATCAATGTACGCTCGACCTATCCAGTTATAGAGATCAGTGGTACAACCATGCGGAGCGGTGAGGTCAAAGAAAGTGTGTTTGACCTCACCGCTCCGCCCGGTTGTACGTGCGATTATACGCGTAGCGCGTGTGACATCACATGCATTAACTTTATTGTTTCGGCCCGAGTGGATCAACATTAAAAAATAAAATCATTAAATATTCTCTGATAGTGATGGGAAAAAATGTATAAGAAATTATAAATATGTTAAAAATCAGTATCAGTATTGAATTTTCTTATGATTTGTTTTGCGAAAAAAAAATATATATTTTTGTCTAAGGTCAAAAGGTCACTGAGTGTCAGTCAACAGCAGAGCAGACGATTTTCACAGTTCCACAGATTTGTCGAATTTTCTTAGAAATGTGACTCTTTTTTAATCTTAAAAAGATGTCGAAGATTTTCAAGAAGGGAGAGAAAGCCTTCGAAACACCTCGTTCTTTTAGATTATGAGTATTTTCTCCATTTTGTTGTTGAAAACAAACCTCGCGTTGCTAGCTGTGCAGTAATGCATCTGCATCTGGCCGGTGTTGCAATTGAAAATATCCCCAATCCGGCATGCCATAGTCAGTTGAGATAGGCATTATTATTAATTTTTTGACAATCGCCACCTCTCTATCCATAGGCCTTAGGTATGGAGGTATAATTTATTTCTCCATGGCCTAAGTTAACCTTTGGTTAGTCCAATTTTGATTGAAGAGTATTTATTTACCAAATTTAATATGCAAATTTTTGCTTACTTTCATTTGTGTGGGTTTTTTTTTTGTTTTTTTGGGGGGGGGTTATTTATGGAGGGCCTAATAATAACGACTTGGCCGCACCTGCCCAGGCTTAAAAACTGAAGTGGAATATTAGTGTATTTTTTTTGTTTTCTTGTCTTCACGAATCACCAGATATTGTGTATAACCGGGGTCAACTTTCAGAGGAAGTCCATAATCGTAAGTCAAAGTTTTTACCCCTTGACAATTTCAACTAAGTCAGGCCATGCCAATATTGTAATGTTGCATAATTTTATTTCAAAAGATTTGAGTACTTCATTCTTTGTTTCAGTAAAATATTGACTCGGCGATAACCTCTATTTTTATTTTTTTAAAAACTTTCACGATCGATGAACATTATCATTTGTATTTTAACCAGATATTTGACCTTTCTTATTTGACCCCTCCCAGGGCTATGTTGAGCTGCATCTTCTCCCACTGAGGTCAGGGGTCAACCGCATCTTTCTCAACAGCAAGCAGTGCAATATCCTTTATTCATGAGTCTATGATTAAGACATTTTATCTCTCCAGGGTTTTTGTCTGGACACCCCTGCCAACTGCAATTAAGTACACAGCAGATTTTCAAACTCGGAAGCCTGGTGTGCATTTTTGCAGTCATAAACAGTTATAACCAAGAACTGTTTTTGTCTTTGAGAATTTTCTACCGGTGAGAATTACGCGCAATCGTGCAATACTCAAATCCCCAAAATGAATAACCAAAGAGAATCAACAGAACCTTTTTTGGGTTATGAATGCCAAAATGCACCCCTATTCTTGTATTTGTAACACAAGAATTACTCATGGTCATAATTGGTTATACAGCCTTAAATTGTGACCACAAGATCTAGCATTAACATTAATGTAATACCCAAAACTATCTCATTGTCCTAGATAGGTTCCTTGATGCGTGCTCAAAAACAATGCACAATACATTCAGGCCAATGGTACTCACTATTTATTTTAGCTGACATTGCCCTGAGAAGTAAAACACAAATGCCAAAATTACTTCCCCGTTGCGGACCTTAACATCAACTCTCCACGAATCTACAGAATCTGCATCAACGATGTCTGGGAGGCATCGTTTATGTACAGCGACCCTTCCTTGTCCATCTGTCAAAATGAAACCAAACAGTAAGTCTCAATTGTAACATTTCTAAAATAGTGGCTATGAATACTGTGTATTAGCATTGCTGACGACACTGTACGCTCACGCGAAGAGGCTGTGGCTTTATACAGTCGTTTTAATTTTGCTATTTTTATCGTAGGCGTAACCTGAATTTCTTCTCTGGGTGTCACAACACTGCCATGAACTCGGTGGACCCTGACCAGGCCAACGGAGAGCTGCTCATCAAGATTCCGCAGGATGCCATGAACCTAGTCAATGGTCAGTTGAGTAAATTTGTCCACAGAGTAATTAGGCGACAGCTATTTTCTGTTGTGGGCTAATAGTTAGGGTTTTTAACTCATGATCAGAGGGTCAAGGGTTCTAATCCAGCTACAGGCCATGTGTTGTGTCCTTAGACAAGCCACTTTACCCCTACTTGCCTCTCACCACCCAGGAGTATAAATGGGTACCGTCGTAAGTTGGGGAGTAACCTGCGATGGATCGGATTAGCATCCAGTCCGGTGCGCATCGGAAATATTCCCATTCATTTCATGTTACTCTGTACTGAAACACGAACACTGGCTTGACGAGCCATGTTAGCTCGGGACAGACTTGAATTATTCTTTTTGGCACATCCCGAGCTCGGACTATAGGTATATGTCATAGATCATCTGAATGATAATTTATTTTGCTTAGAAAAATGGGTAGTTTCCCATCTGATTTTTTGCTAAGCAAAGAAAAGGTTCTTGGTAATAAATTGGCATGTTATTGACAATTTTACTTACAGATCAGAAGATGCTTCGGGTCAGCATTGAGTTCTCTCTTGAGAAACCGCAAGGGGGGATCCACTTTGTTGTCCCTGACATAGAAGGCTCAATGGCAGAGGTGAGGCAGAATTGGTGTTTAAGTCAAATCCAACGTAAGACCTTGCGAGTCCTTGCAAGTCCTTGCGAGTCCTTGCGAGTCCTTGCGAGTCCTTGCGAGTCCTTGCGAGTCCTTGCGAGTCCTTGCGAGTCCTTGCGAGTCCTTGCGAGTCCTTGCGAGTCCTTGCGAGTCCTTGCGAGTCCTTGCGAGTCCTTGCGAGTCCTTGCGAGTCCTTGCGAGTCCTTGCGAGTCCTTGCGAGTCCTTGCGAGTCCTTGCGAGTCCTTGCGAGTCCTTGCGAGTCCTTGCGAGTCCTTGCGAGTCCTTGCGAGTCCTTGCGAGTCCTTGCGAGTCCTTGCGAGTCCTTGCGAGTCCTTGCGAGTCCTTGCGAGTCCTTGCGAGTCCTTGCGAGTCCTTGCGAGTCCTTGCGAGTCCTTGCGAGTCCTTGCGAGTCCTTGCGAGTCCTTGCGAGTCCTTGCGAGTCCTTGCGAGTCCTTGCGAGTCCTTGCGAGTCCTTGCGAGTCCTTGCGAGTCCTTGCGAGTCCTTGCGAGTCCTTGCGAGTCCTTGCGAGTCCTTGCGAGTCCTTGCGAGTCCTTGCGAGTCCTTGCGAGTCCTTGCGAGTCCTTGCGAGTCTTCACAAATACTAACAAGTCTCCACAAATCTTAACAAGTCTCCACAAATCTTAACAAGTCTGCACAAATCTTAACAAGTCTGCACAAATCTTAACAAGTCTGCACAAATCTTAACAAGTCTGCACAAATACTAACAAGTCTGCACAAATACTAACAAGTCTGCACAAATTCATCAAATGTCCATCACAAATGCATCACGAGTCCATCACAAGTCCTGACTAGTATACCACTTTAGCGTCTTTATACATTTTGGGCCCAGGCCTTCTATTCCAAATTTTAGCCAGTAACCATATCCTTTTGTAGAGAGCCGCTCACATGTTCACCTACAGCCATGAGAACTCATCCCGTGCCTGGTTCCCTTGCATCGACACCTACTCGGAGCCCTGCACGTGGAAGTTAGAAATCACCGTGGATAAGGCGATGACGGCCGTGTCCTCCGGCGATTTAATGGAGACGGTCTACACGCCGGACATGCGCAAGAAGACCTTCCACTACGTGCTGAATCTACCCACCTCGGCACCGAATATCGCACTGGCTGTAGGGTGAGTTTGTAGTTTAGACATAACCTTAACCCTAACCCTCTAGGGTAATATTGCTAGAAACCCTGCCAGACGCAGTGATAAACCTGCCCAGTGCAGCAGGATCCATCAGGTTAAAAATCTCAAAGAGATTTGAAAAAGTGAAACAATATTAAGCCGCAGCCAAGTAAATCGGACACAACCACATTATCATAATAACTTCTGACATGGATTTATTTTATACACTGCACCATATATGTGACCGTTCACGACGAAAGGGCTGTAAAGAAGGCATCTTGACGTTTTGAGATATTTAGAGAAACTAAATCTACAAGAAATAAGCTTTAAAATGATGTATTACAAGACATAGTTGGTAGTAACACTGAGTATGAAATGTTTTTTTTTTTTTTTTTCACAAAAAAAACCATATTTTGTTTTTCACATATTTTATTGGTACCCCTTAACACACTGGCTTCTAGTATCTACGACCAGGCCAGACAATTTTGAGAGACCATATTTTTGCAACTAAACAGTCACAATTTGTTGGTGACTTGACTGGAGACTATGATGTTGATGTTTATCCCTTGCCTTTCCCATACCCTAGCCCTTTTGAGATTCTAGTTGACCCTGTCATGCCGGAGATCACCCACTTCTGTTTGCCTCAACTCAAGTCGCTTCTTGAGCACTCCACATCCTTCTTGCACGAGGTGAGTTGATCAAATATTTGTTAATTTTCCCTGTGATCAAGGAGAAACGTTTTGGAATTTTTTTTTTTAATATTTAACTTCTGAAAACCTTTTCAAAAGACAATTTCCAAATGTCGTGCAAAACAGTCTGGATTCTTTTTGTTTCTTTCTGGCAGGCCTTTGATTACTTTGAGGAGTGTCTGGGTACCAGATATCCCTACAGTAACTACAAGCAGGTCTTCGTTGATGAGGCTTATAAGGACTACTCATCATTCGCTACACTCTCTATTCTAAGGTGGGCAAATTCCTTAAGATTTTCTTGAGTAAAGACTTCATTTAGTTTGTGATAGGAAACTGTCCAAATATTATTTTTTCAAAAATGTTACTTCAGAACACGACGATCTCTGTAATTCTGCTGGTGCCCGCTAGTACACGTGCAGTTGGAATACTGAACCGGCTTAATTAAAAACAGAAATGTGGGAACATTGCCTAATTTTGAAGAATTTCCTTCACCCCTCGCTCCCTTCAGCACCAACCTGCTGCACTCCCACCGCGTCATCGACCAGACCTTCATGACCCGACGTCTGATGGCCCAGTCTCTCGCAGAGCAGTTCTTCGGCTGCTTTGTGGGCTCCCAGAGCTGGTCGGATCTCTGGCTAACCAAAGGCATCTCAAAGTACCTGACAGGCCTGCTGCTCAAGCGAATGTTTGGGGTCAACGAGTACCGCTACCACATACAGAAGGTGATTTTGCTTATTCTTAAATGGGACCGTCCACGACAAAAGGGGGAGTCTGTTTTTTGTTGTTGAAAGACTTTCTTCAGGACAACAAACACTGAGTATACATTGGGCCTACACGTTGGTGAAAAGAAGCATCTGATATTGGATAGATTATAAGTTGGTGGAAAGCAGGATTAGTAAAAGTAGGTCTAAATTGAAGCAATACGAGTGCCCTTTTTTTCAGAAATGTATATTAATTTGTTTAGGAATTGTTGTCACTGTGCAAGTACGAGCAAGAGATCGGTGGGGTCATTCTCCACCCAGATCCACCGCCGGTCGTCCAATCCACTGACTCAGACGACCCCGAGAAGAATTTGGCCAACCCTCCTGTCCCGAAACCCGGGGAGAGCGGGGCCTACTTCCCCATCCGCAGTCCCCACACGGTGTCCTGGCGTTACTTGGACATGATCAGGGTGAAAGCGCACCTGGTCATGAGACTGATTGAGCTCAGGATTGGACAGGAGCTACTGCTGCAGGTCTTCAACAAGCTGTTGTCTCTAGCGGCGTCGGCTGCCATGCTGAAGTTCATCACCAACTCCTGGGGAAACATGCTGCTGTCAACTAGCGGGGTGAGTCGTCATCTTCGTTTGTAAACTCTTTGTGGGCATGGTTTGCCTTCTGGGGACGATCAACAACCATCAGCTTATGCTGCGTTCCAATCGCGTCCTGTTTCTCGTGTTCACCGTGAATTTTTCGTTCACGAGTGGATTGTATTCCGAATGCTACTCACCAACAAGCACAGTCGAGTTAGTTGTGTGTCAAAAGACATTCGTGTGCGCGTGAACTCGTATGTGAACCAACACGTATGCGTGTGTACTCTATTCATTTGCAAAATCGTAAACTCGATGAAAATTCCACCTCGATTCACCACTGGTAAACACGAGCTACCAGGTGATTAGAATTCAAAAATACGACTAGTGAACTCATGAACACGAGAAACACTACGCGATTGGAACGCAGCATAAGACGTGTCCGAAACGAGTTTCTAGATCTACCCTCCTAGCTATTGTAGGCATTTCCCCGAGTAGTGTAATGGGTAAACACCTAGACAATAGCCCTAGACTAGAGTATCGGTTGTGGCCTAAGAACAGTCACAACCAGAAAACTTCACATGACATTTTCTGCTGGCAACTCTTGCGTATTAAAACTAAACAATTTGTTCTCATCTTTCTGCCTGTCAGTTCTTGAAGTCTCTCTTAGCCGTGTCAGGCAAGGACCTGTCGCTGTTCCTAGACCAGTGGGTTTACCAGGGCGGCATCGTGCAGTTCACCGGCAACTTCAACTTCAACCGAAAACGGAACATCGTGGAGCTGGAGTTGAGGCAGGATCCGGGCCGTAAAGGGGTCCTGAAATATGTCGTAAGTACAAACAAATTCAATTAATCTGGCCCCAAAACTTAGGAGGTGGTAGACAGAGGAAGAAAAAGCTTAGAAAATTATTGTGCTAAGCATAAATCAGTTGAGAACCAGTCAGAAGCAATGTAGATCGCATGGCATTTTAGGCGGTGACCGGTTTTCGCTAAGCAAATATTTGGTGCACTTAGCAACTTTCTGTGCTTATCAGCTTAATTATTAACCCATGTTCTCTAAGCCTTGTATTTTTCTCTACTACGAAAAATGTTGCCAGAATAACTCACAACCTGTTCGTGTTTTCAGGGACCTTTAAAGGTGACTGTTCAGGAGCTAGACGGATCCTTTGAGCACACTCTTCAGGTGGAAGATAACGTCACTAAAGGAGATATCACCTGCCACTCTAAAAGCAGACGGTATATACTTGAGTTATCTCTAAAACTTTGGTTCAAATTTTAGTTTTATCTGAGAATGCTCTGTAAACCATTAGGGGTTGCTCTTCACTTAAAAAATGCAAAATGCAGTTGGCCAAAACTGTTTGAGTGAATTTGATTGGAAATAATAAAATTGTCTTTGAATTTAATGGAACTTTTAAGTAAAAAGAAATCAAATTAGAAATAAAATTTTCCTACTGTGTGATGGCATGTCTTGTATCTGGTCATATTTATATGAACCACGTTTTTCTGCAAAATTCTACCGTGGAGTGTTTTGAAAATAAAATCGACATTTCTTGTTTTCCGCTTTAGGCATAAGAAAAAGAAAATTCCACTGATGAACAGCGAGGAAGTCGACATGGACCTCAGCACAATGGAGTAAGTATTGCCACGTACCTTTAATCAAATAAGCATGCTGGTCAGGGGTAATAGTAATGTGTAAACATTCTTGTATCTTCTGAAACTAAAAACAAATAAATTCAGGATTGATGGAAGGAATAGCATGTCGGGTGTAATTATAGTAATATTAATTTCTGGGATTCTCTGACAAAGTCAATGAATGACTATAAGCATGCTTGTCAGGGGTAATAATATATTAATTTCTTGGTTTCTCTAAAACCCTAAAATCCAGAAATAGTTCTAAGCATGCTGATCAGGGGTAACCACAATAAACATATTTTCTGATTCTCTGAATAACTGGATATTTTGTTTTCTTCCTTCAAACTGACCGCCGTTTCGTATTTTTCTTTTCCCTTCGTAGTTCTGACTCGCCCGTCCTGTGGATCCGAGTTGACACCCATATGACCCTGCTGCGTCAGGTCATCTTCCAGCAGCCAGACTTTCAGTGGCACTACCAGCTGCGCTACGAGAGAGACATCGTCGCGCAGATTCAGGTGGGTTAGATTACGGCGGACAGTAGAGGGCGCCGTTCATGAGCGCTACAGTGTGTAGATCACATTGCATGCACGCGCCGTCATAATTTACTAACCTTGTGTTGTTAGGACCCCCTTATTGTTCCTTCCTTTTGTTCCTATTGACCCATTGCTCGCTGGCACGTAGCCACGCCCCTCGGACGACCCTGTGAAATTTGGTGAGGTAATTTTGGTTTGTCTCAGAAATTGTTCGTTCCGCGTCGATTCGTAATTCATGTGATTGAACAATATTTTACAAGTTGTGTTGACGCTATGTTAACGTGAATCTACCGCAGTTCTACCACAGTTCTACCACAGTTCTACCGCAGTTCTACCGCAGTTCTACCACAGTTCTACCACAGTTCTACCGCAGTTCTATCGCAATTCTACCGTAATTCTACCGTAATTCTCCCGCAATAGGTCAATTGTTTAACCTAGATTTTGTCAACATTTTCTCTACTATTTTGTAATATATTATATATATGAATTTGTTTCATTTATTTTCTTTAGGCTATTGAGAACCTAGTGCGGTTTCCCAGTCCCTCCACCGTTAGTGTCCTCACCGAGATCATCGAGAACCGTCAGTGTTTTTACAAAGTGAGGATGGTCGCTGCAAACTCTCTGGCCAAGGTGGGTTGAAATTGATGCAATTAAAAATAAAAAGGTACATATTTTAAAATCGTCTGGGTTCACCCTGACGCAAATTGTATTTTATGAATAGTTTGGTTGTGGTACCTGCTGCTGTAGCTAAGAATTCAAGGAATCTAGAAATACCAATATCTCAAAATATCAAAATGTCAACTTTACTCTGATTTTGTGGGAGCAGGTCACATTTATTGATGACGTCACACTTAGTTTTATACATGTGCTCTTTTCTATGGACTACGAAACTGTCGTCCCGAACTGGCTTCCTTAACCAGTTCGCACCTGATGACGTATATAAACGCAAAGTTTTTCTCAGATTTAAAACGGATGACGCATAAACATGCCATGAGCAAGGCCGGAAATGTCTGTCAGCAGCGAGCAAGGCCGGAAATGCATGGGTGTGCTCTTCCGGCACTATCGGCCTGAACCTGCTTCGGATCGAGTTTTGTTAAAAATAATCTCGGGCGTTGGCTCGGCTCGGTGTGGTTAAAATAACCCTGGCGCGAACTGGTTAAGAAAGTGCACCTGTAAACAAAGAGTCTTATATCTCTCCGTCGTTTGTAGATTTCTAATGAGTTGGTGGCCTCCTACATGGGCCATACTGCCATCATCGCCATGTTCAAGAAACTCTTCGGATCTTACTCCTGCGCCGACATCGTCCGCCAGAACAACTTCAGTAATTTCATGGACTACTTCTTGCAAAAGGTAGGTCCTCTAATCTCAGACAACTCTGTGTTAACCCTAACCCTTCCCTGTCTCCAAAATTATCTGAGTGGTTTTGGATGATTTTTGAGGAATGGCAAAAAGTGTTGGTTGATTTTATTCCGATGTCAATTTTCTAATTGTCAGACCCTACCTCTTGCCCTGGCCACCATACGCAACGCTCACTCCATGTGCCCGAAGGAATCTCTGGATTTCCTGGTCGACCTCATCAAATACAACGACAACACCAAGAACAAGGTGAGTAGAGGTCTCTTCAAGATACTGTTAACAGAAAACAATATTTCAAATCTTTTCAAGTCATTTCAAATCTTGAATTACTCTTACTTGCAGTTCTCCGATAATTACTACCGGGCGTCGCTTATCAAGGCACTGACCCACACCATCACCCCAGCTGTTGCCATGGTGAGCACTAGTGTGGAGAACCTCACACCGGAGACAAGGGTAGGTACCAGGAATAATTTTTGGGCCAACAGGGAGTAGAACGTAACGATTGGTACCGGAAGTTACTGTGTGTTTAGCCAATGAGCGCTACGGTGGGGCGTGTGCATGTTGGACACCCCATAATCACTCACGAACCGGAGTGATGAACCAAGGTACTCTCACTAAATCACTTTCAGAGTGAACAAAGAAATTGGCAGACGGAACTCGAACTTGCGACCTCCTGAATACCGGACCGGCGCTCTACCAACTGAGCTTTGTTAGCACTTACACAGTTGGACAGTTTAGTTGATAGTGTGCCCACTTAGTATCTTGGAGGATTTGAATCTCATTCCAGTCACTTTGATTTCATTAATAAAAGATTGTCCTTGAGGAAGTCACTCGCTGCCTGAACCTGGAGAAGCTTCTTCCCTGCTACCATCACCGCATCACCATCCGCTGCCTCCAAGCCATACGCATCCTGCAGAAGAACGGACACCTTCCCAGCGACCCCACCTTGTTCCAGACCTACGCCCAGTACAGCCACTTTGTAGAGATCAGAATGGCAGCTCTCGAGTCCCTGGTGGATTACGTCAAGGGTAGGTCACCACTAGAATTTGTCAGTTGGCACAGCGGTTGTTCCCGATTCAAATCACACCATGTAAATTTGATTTTGTTGAGCCTGCGTGACGCTTTGTTTTTTTCCCATCTTAAAATCCAAACATTTCTTCAGTTTCTTTCTTTACATTTCTTCTTTCTCCAAAACTAAAGTAGCTTTGAAGAACCCCTGCTGTCCTTATCAGACACCATTTTTCTCCCACTGTTTAAAAATCTAGTAATAATAAAATCATGTCTTAATGTCTTCTAGATATTTGTTACCGTCTTATTAATTACTGTGATGAGACTAATTTAGCTGTAAGAGTATCAATAAGCCTGGAAGCATTCAGGATATCATGTCTTAATGTCTTCTAGATATTTGTTACCGTCTTATTAATTGCTGTAGTATTGATCATCTTGTCTTTTTAATCTCTCCAGTGGAGTCCAACGCTGACATCTTCTCCTGGCTCTTAGACATTGTGGAGCAGGATCCCATGCCTTCTGTCAGACACCGACTGCTTGAGATGTTGACTGCCAACCCGCCATTCAAGCATCGGGAGACGTCGGCTCTTAACAACGAAAGCCTTGTGGAGAGGCTGTGGACTCTCATGAAGTAAATCCCATATTCCTTTTATTTTTTCTATAAATTTGCTAACTTCTGAACTACCCACAGCCTGCCAGAACTACTTAAAGTTCCTTTAGAAATACCCATCCAAGGTCTTGGGGTGCATTGTGTGTTGCTAAATTTGACCCAGCCAGCTGACCTTTGCCAATGTGTCGTACAGTGGCTGAGACCTCTGCACTATTCAGCTGGAGGTCGTGGGTTCCCGTCCCACCTTACCAAGTATTAAGATATTTATGAAATGACATCAGCAAAGGGTAAAACTCAATATCAAATCGGCCCCAAGATAATAATCTCCTCAAAACCGAATTCTTGAACAGCGTTTTCTTATCGTACTTGTCTGACTGACTGACTGACGGTCTGTCACTGAATATTGACTGGTTAAGAGAATCGAGCAGTGTTATCAATTAGGATAACCTTGTGATGCAAATGAATGGGCTACATCCATGTACTCTGTAATTAACTCTACAAGGCTTGCCGTGGATATTTTGTATTAATTTATTCATTCATTTATTAATTAATGTATTCATTAATTTATTTATTAATTAATTTATTCATTCATCTATTCATTAGTTTATTTGTGTTTTGTTTTCCAAGCTCTGGTACCTCACACGACGCCAGGCTTCGGTGTGATGCAGTAGACTTCTATCACACCCTCTATGGAAGAAGCCGTCCGTCATGCTTGCCTATACCAGAGGTTTGTCCAGATCCTCTGCACTGTTAATCCGCATGCACTCTCTCGGTTTTCTACTCTATTTCTCATCTTACTTTCCTTACTCGGGATCTTTGTTCGATTTCCTCTGGCGGGATTCTTTCCGAACCCTCTGCTTATTTGAAACTTGAATGTGTATAAGTCACAACGATGTGCTAAAACAGACAGGTCCAAGACCTTCGGAAGCATCAGGGCCGCTGGGCGTAAGGGAAGGAATCATTGTTTCAAGACGTTTTCAAACTTGTGTATTTGCAAGTCACAGTTTTAAGATCCCAGATCTAATTGGCAATCTGTTTGTTTGCATGGTTGTGCATCTTGAATTATTGTAGAATGTCACTAATGCCTGTGAGAAGCTGTTTGCTGTAACGTTACAAAGGCATCTTCCGTTGGCCTTAAGATTTTATATCTTATTGCTTGTCGCTTGTCTTCTCTCTGTTTCCGTTCTTGCTCTTCGTTTTATTTCTGCTATCCCTTCATAACTTTTCAACTCCCCCATTCTTTGTTCGTACATCTGATTTTCTCATGTACTGCACCCCTCCCATTAATATCAGACCCCCTTCTCAACCCCATATGCCAACCCTTGGAACCCAGTTTCACCCAAATTCTGTTCATCCAAACCTATTATCCCTCATCCCCTCTACCTATTACCCCCCCCCCCCCTTTAAATCAACCTTAAAATCCAATACCTCAATTTCACCCTTTCAAAATTCAGTTTCCCCAATGTCACCCCTTCCCAACCCCATAACTACCCTGGAACCCAGTTTGACCCAGTTCCCAAACCTATTCCATTGCTCATTCCCCCATCAACCCAAAACCCAACCCAATTTCACCTTTCCGAAATTCCGTCCCAACCTCGCACGATGTGCCAAAGAATGTACAATATAATACATGTATAACCCAACCCAGCAAATGTAGCTTTTCTGGTTTTCGTTTTATTTTTTATTTGCTGCATGCAGCTAGGCTTGGTTGTTAATTTAAAGGAGAAACGTACCATGCTCCACCCATCCATAATTATTCCTAAGGAAGAGCCCGCAGGAAATGATTCGCAGTCTGTGGTAAGTGGTGGTCACATAATGGGGTCACATGATGGGGTCACATGGTGGGGTCAAATGATGGAGTCACATGATGGGGTTTTACGATGGGGTCTCACGATGGGGTTTCAGGATGGGGTCACACGATGGGGTTTCAGGATGGGGTTTCAGGATGGGGTCACACGATGGGGTCACACGATGGGGTCACACGATGGGGTCTCACGATGGGGTCTCACGATGGGGTCTCACGATGGGGTCTCACGATGGGGTCGCACGTTGGGGTCGCACGATGGGGTCACACGATGGGGTCACACGATGGGGTCACACGATGGGGTCTCACGATGGGGTCTCACGATGGGGTCACACGATGGGGTCGCACAATGTGGTCGCACGATCTGTTCCCCTTGCATGTAGCAGCTACTGGACTCTAATGGATTTGCTTTTGAGATGATGCCCCCCAAAAAAAAACTTAACATGCCCTGTCCTACTTTAGAGTTCCAAACTATTAATACATTTACGTAATCTTCCTCATTTCGTACAAGAACATTTAGTCCAGGCATTTACGGAATCTTTCCCTTTTCTCTTCTAAGGAGGACAGGCAGGAAGTCAAAGATGAGAGTTTGCTGTCTGGCGGGGAGAGCAGCCAGGAGCGGAAACGCAAGAGCATCTCCCCGCTTCCCCCATCCTCGTCATCGTCAATGTCCTTGTTGTCAAGGCAACGCACTGATCCCAAGAGCGATGAGGAGGGGAAGGAAGGGGATCAGTCCGCCAAGAGAAAGGTAAGCTGAATCCCGCAGGAAATATAACCAACCATTTAGAATGTTTAAGCTCCTTTCTTTCCGCGCGACTTTGCAAGCCATTTATAAAATGTGCACAGTTCTCATCTGTTTACTGGCAGAAGAGGCTTTAATTGCATGAACCTATTCACCAGATTTTTTAGTGTTGTTGGAGTAAAGCTAAATAAATTGTTGAAAGTGAAGAAAAAAAAAGAAGAAAAAAATTAAGGCAGGAGCAGGATTTAAACTCCAAAATACTTTATTAATTCTTTTTTGGAATAACATTTCAATTGCAATTTCCGTGAACCCAGTGTGAATTCATTTGTGTTTTTTTATTCCTAGTTTCTATGTCAACAGAGACCCAATCTTGAAACTCAAGGGAGCATAATGTCTTCCGAGTCATCCTCTGATGATGAGGTAGTGCCACCTAGTGAGAAGACGGGCTACCAATCACCGGTCTCTCGACCGCTCAAGACCGAACCCAGCACTCAGCCAACGCCCAGTGTTAGAGTCAAGGAAGAGCTAGTTGGTGTACCAGGTGAGTTGAGCGTGAACCCGTGACCTCCGTTTATATATTGTTTTGGTCGTTTACTTTATATTTGTTTGGTCGTTTATTTTATATTTGTATGGTCGATTATTTTATATTTGTTTGGTCGTTTATTTTATATTTGTATGGTCGTTTATTTTATATTTGTATGGTCGTTTATTTTATATTTGTATGGTCGATTATTTTATATTTGTTTGGTCGTTTATTTTATATTTGTATGGTTGTTTATTTTATATTTGTTTGGTCGTTTATTTTATATTTGTTTGGTCGTTTATTTTATATTTGTTTGGTCGTTTATTTTATATTTGTATGGTCGTTTATTTTATATTTGTATGGTCGTTTATTTTATATTTGTTTGGTCGTTTATTTTATATTTGTATGGTCGTTTATTTTATATTTGTATGGTCGTTTATTTTATATTTGTTTGGTCGTTTATTTTATATTTGGTTGGTCGTTTATTTTATATTTGTATGGTCGTTTATTTTATATTTGTTTGGTCGTTTATTTTATATTTGTATGGTCGTTTATTTTATATTTGTTTGGTCGTTTATTTTATATTTGTATGGTCGATTATTTTATATTTGTATGGTCGTTTATTTTATATTTGTATGGTCGTTTATTTTATATTTGTATGGTCGTTTATTTTATATTTGTATGGTCGTTTATTTTATATTTGTATGGTCGTTTATTTTATATTTGTATGGTCGTTTATTTTATATTTGTATGGTCGTTTATTTTATATTTGTATGGTCGTTTATTTTATATTTGTATGGTCGTTTATTTTATATTTGTTTGGTCGTTTATTTTATATTTGTTTGGTCGTTTATTTTATATTTGTATGGTCGTTTATTTTATATTTGTATGGTCGTTTATTTTATATTTGTATGGTCGTTTATTTTATATTTGTATGGTCGTTTATTTTATATTTGTATGGTCGTTTATTTTATATTTGTATGGTCGTTTATTTTATATTTGTATGGTCGTTTATTTTATATTTGTATGGTCGTTTATTTTATATTTGTATGGTCGTTTATTTTATATTTGTTTGGTCGTTTATTTTATATTTGTTTGGTCGTTTATTTTATATTTGTTTGGTCGTTTATTTTATATTTGTATGGTCGATTATTTTATATTTGTATGGTCGATTATTTTATATTTGTATGGTCGTTTATTTTATATTTGTATGGTCGTTTATTTTATATTTGTATGGTCGTTTATTTTATATTTGTTTGGTCGTTTATTTTATATTTGTATGGTCGTTTATTTTATATTTGTATGGTCGTTTATTTTATATTTGTTTGGTCGTTTATTTTATATTTGTATGGTCGATTATTTTTTATTTGTATGGTCGTTTATTTTATATTTGTATGGTCGTTTATTTTATATTTGTATGGTCGTTTATACTCAAACTCCAAAAGTAAGTACCAGAGACAGATTTTTTGTTTTGTGTCACTTGCCACAGCTTCAATTTTAATCAACGTTCTTCAACCGGAATACCAAAGATTACGGGCAAACCGGATAACGAATACTAAAACACGGACCAATAGTCCAAACATTAACATTAGGCGATACCCATGACCACCACTCCACACCTGGAGAAATAAAAACACTCAAGAAAAGGATTGTGATATACCCAAGACCACAATGCAACTAGTGATACCCAATGACCACTATCCAAATCACCAACGGCCGTTGTGGAAAATATCAGAGGTGCTCAATTTTGAGCATTTGCTTAACCTGCTCATTTGCGGGTTAATCATGCAACAATCAAAAAGCAAAATGCACTGGTTATAGCCCGAGTGGAACATCCTAGGCTATAGATTCTTAAACAAAAGTTTGATCTCCACACTGGTTATTAAACTGGATCAGACCGTCCGTGTGGCACATCACAGGGCCCAATACTTGTTGTTAACTGATCAAATTTGTTTATTTAATCTAAAACGATTGACCGTAATTTTCCTCAAAACCAGAATTATGGAGCTCGGCCTCTTCTGGGGCACCAAAAATCGCCTACCGTGGTCTAAAACACCTCGATTGGCTAAATCAACGTGCCCCCCACCCCCCCCACCCCCCCCCCAACCTTGCGATCAAGGAGGGTTGCAGGGGAGGAGGTGGGAAACATTTTTTAATTGAACGATGATGTGTATTGAATGAAGCCGTGACTAAAAGTGCAGATTTCTGTATAGGCTCATGGAGCTTTCGCGCTCTTTCCAAAACTCAGGACGCTGATTGGCTGTCGCCGGATCACAGCGCGTTGGGTGGTACTGCCACGTCCGCAATGACCGCTAGAGTTGGCCGTTTGCACACGGCACGCAATTGATGCTTGGCTCTTATTGGCTGCACCAGAATCCCAGTTTACATGTAACTTAGGCATGTACATGTACTTGAATCCGGTAGAACATTAATGCTTGCGCGACTAGCAATCATGGAGGGTTTTTGCGTAGAGTATAATAAATTTTACCTTTTATGTGGTAAAATGTGTTATACTCAAACTCCAAAAGTAAGTACCAGAGACAGATTTTTTGTTTTGTGTCACTTGCCACAGCTTCAATTTTAATCAACGTTCTTCAACCGGAATACCAAAGATTACGGGCAAACCGGATAACGAATACTAAAACACGGACCAATAGTCCAAACATTAACATTAGGCGATACCCATGACCACCACTCCACACCTGGAGAAATAAAAACACTCAAGAAAAGGATTGTGATATACCCAAGACCACAATGCAACTAGTGATACCCAATGACCACTATCCAAATCACCAACGGCCGTTGTGGAAAATATCAGAGGTGCTCAATTTTGAGCATTTGCTTAACCTGCTCATTTGCGGGTTAATCATGCAACAATCAAAAAGCAAAATGCACTGGTTATAGCCCGAGTGGAACATCCTAGGCTATAGATTCTTAAACAAAAGTTTGATCTCCACACTGGTTATTAAACTGGATCAGACCGTCCGTGTGGCACATCACAGGGCCCAATACTTGTTGTTAACTGATCAAATTTGTTTATTTAATCTAAAACGATTGACCGTAATTTTCCTCAAAACCAGAATTATGGAGCTCGGCCTCTTCTGGGGCACCAAAAATCGCCAATCGCGAGAAGCGCGACCCACAGAAGAAAACGAGAACCAAAAACCCAAAGGGGGACTTAAATCAGGAACAGAAATGCAGCGGCGCAAATTCTCCCGAAATATCGCGTTGCCTTCCGCAGAGAGGTGTACCCCATCCATCCGGAATAGGTTAGCAGCTGACCAACTAAATTGTGGGTGCTCAAGCACACTGATTCCTCACTTATGGCATCAGGACCGCGCCCAACGGTTCGTTGCCCACCGTACATGCTCCATTGATTTTTGCGAGTTTGCGCCATAGTAGCATAGGCGGGGCAAAATACATGACCAAACAAGCCTGGTATTTGGAAACCTCCCCCTGCATTCCGCCAGCATGATAGCTAGTGTCTGCCTGAACGCAAGAAAGTCTAGCTGCACTAAATCCTTGGTCCCAATATGCATTAAAATAATGCGCACTTCACCTAGGTTGTCCAACATATCTTGCAATTGATGCATGCAGGCTCCACTTCGCCCTTTCTGAAGTCGGGACATCTACAGAGAACGCCGGCCATCCAACTAGGGAGTCTCCCACAATCAATGCACACCCTTGCTCTAGCGGGGTAACACCTAACACAACAAAAACAAATGCAAATATTTGCTTAAACCACATTGCAATTGAGTACGGGGAAGGGACGAAGGTATTGGTTAGTGCTGCTGAGCGCCATCGGCCCATACGCTGTACAGTCGACTCCCGTTATAACGAACTCCGCGGGACCTCGTCAAAGTGTTCGTTATATCCGAATTTCGTATTATTCGACCCAATGGTTTCTAACCCATTGTTCACTTTGTATAGACCCCGTATGTACGAGACCAAAACACACCCTTGCAATATGAAGACAAATTTACACGTAATGTGTTGCTTGTGTAATAACATTCAAAAAACGTTGTTGTTATATGAGAAGCAAAATGTTAAATGTACGTGTGTTAATAATATAACAATTTCCGACCATGCACTGCCCAAGCAATTAACACTATCCCTTTAAATAGGTTTTCCATCAGCAAGATGAATTCACTGACATGACAAACATCAATCGCTGATACTGCTTTCTATTTCAATCTGAATGAAAGCCTTGGATTTTTAAGCTTTCCTTATAAATGGATCGATAACAATTTTAATAAATAATAATTACCAACCAAGCACTGCCCAAGCAAATAACACTATCCCTTTAAATAGGTTTTCCATCAGCAAGATGAATTAACTGACATGACAAACATCAATCGCTGATACTGCTTTCTATTTCAATCTGAATGAAAGCCTTGTATTTTTAAGCTTTCGTTATAAATAAATCTATAACCATTTTTTTTTTTTTTTTTTTTTTTTTTTAATTAATTTCTGGGGTTATTGAGAATTCTCGTTGTAACAGGAATTTTGTACAAACCATGTTCGTTATAAGCGAATATTTACCCATAGACACGTGCACAGTTTTGCCGGAACCAAGGATAATGTTCGTAATAACCAGAATTTTGTTGCATTCGTTTTCGTACTAACTTGAGTCGCCTGTATATCTGCGAAAGGAATGCCCAATGTATAATCAGTGGAAGCAGCTCCCATACGAAATGAGTGCGATCTATAATGCGCGTTTGAGACCCCACAGCATGACAAGGCTGTTTGCAACACTCTATTAAACTGGTAGCGGGGTAGGTTGACTATCATTGTGACAACAAAGTGGGCCCTGTGTACGAGGGCGACTGTAAATATATTTAAGTAGCGCTGACAATGGGCAGAGGGTTACATCGCCCCATAAGGGGGGGCCGCGCTGATTGTTTTTAGTCTGGCGCAAAGACAATGTTATCGACCCGGACCTATGCAAAACTGCCTGCTGCATATTGGCCCGGGAATTTGCTGCAAACATACAAACCCGCAAAAAACAAAAAATGCAAGAAGCATGGCGGAGCGAAAAAGTGTCACCTTATGTTGCGACAACAAACCTCCAGCAGAACTGTCATAATTCGTGAAAGTAACGCCAGCGATATAGGGGACCTGCGGTCTTGACCTGAAACACTACGCCTACAACCTTCCAGTACTTTTGTTACCATGTAAGTGTCCGTTGGGTACCGACAGCTGACCCCAGCCACATATGTTGCAATCGTTCCTGGAGAATATTGCTGTATGGAAAGCCACGCTATGAACTCACCTGTGCGTTAAGGGTTAACAACCCGACTACCGGTTGTGGATTGACGAAAAACACAAAAAACATTCCACCCTGATGTGTATGCCTTCTGTGTATTTCGTGCAAAGGCTAGCTATAGCAACCTACGCATTTCATACTCTACCATACTGTGGGAAGAGTTGGAAGCGGAGTCATCTCTCGCTCGGCCTGGGGGGCCAAGGCAAAGCAGCGTGGCATCTGAAAACGAGGTAATGCATCAGTTTTGTCAATCTTTACACCAGGGATGTGAACTGCCTTAAAAATTATATGGGATTTCAAACACTCCACAATAAGCAAATGAATCAAGTGCATGGCTTTAGGACAAGGTGAAGGCTGACCGTTAATAATGTGTAACACTGCATTGTTATCAGACTAACACTTTACTTTGCTATTGGCCAAAGGAGGACTCAATGCAAGTACAGCCGCAATTATTGGGTATACATGTAGTTCTAGGGGGGGGGGCAGCAATGAATGGGGTAGACTCTCTCCATTGCTGCCACGACCCTGCAGCAATATTAGCATATGACCCTTAAAATATGCTCCAAAACCAAGTAACCAACAGAAGCCGCAGCATCTGTAACAAAACAAAAAATGAGTGTTTCGTACGAATCCCATTCTTGGTTCAAAATTGGGGTTACTCTATTGTACTTTCGCAAAAATGTTAACCACATCAATAGGTCAAGCTTTGTCCCATTTGTTATACGCACTCTGTGCCATCGTTGATTTGCCCCTATGTCAAAGAAATAAGCCGCCTAAAAACAGCCCGACCTGGCAACACAGCCCTGCCCAAGAAATTGAGGGAACCAACAAGGGATTGAATTTGGACCAACTTTGCTTTAGGTTTTGCGAGCATTGCCCGAATTTGACTGCACAGCGCGTCAACTTTGTCAAAGGGAACCCTCACTTGTCACTAATTCACAATTAATTCTAGCCCCAAATATGCAAGAACCTGGGGCGGGACTTTTGTTTTTTCGTAGCATTGGGAACTTTTTCAATTCCCACATAATGA
The DNA here is from genome assembly GCA_037893245.1 of Crossaster papposus. NCBI lineage: Eukaryota > Metazoa > Echinodermata > Asteroidea > Velatida > Solasteridae > Crossaster > Crossaster papposus. Next base: position 624,261 of record JBAIAA010000298.1, on the reverse strand, counting down.
TTGGAAATTGCTTAGGCGTGTCTGACAAGTTGAATCTTGTGGTGAGATTGGTAGGAGGCGAAACGCACAACTTCCTGCTTGAAAGACCGTTAATTAATCCCTGAACTAGGCTCGTCAGCACTACTCACGCACCCTAAGCCGGTCACGTTGTTCCCCCCATCCAAAGGAGCCGAGGGCAAATGCATTTCAAGTGGGGTTGTGATTGTACAGGGAGATGACGCAATTGAATAGATAGACAAGCTTCCATAGAATATAACGGGGCCCCCTGTAGTACTTACATGTATTCCACCCACTTGGCTCAAATTGAGACTAGTTTGATTCAAAATGCCCGACGCCATCGGCCTACCCTGTGCCGAGGTAAATATGGGTCTATTATTAGCATTAAGCCTATTACAAATACTTGCCTCTGACAAATTACATACGCTAATTACCGACTTACCAGTAACTGGCCCAATTCCCACCATCCGACTGACCTCACCCGACCCACAGGTGATTGAACCTACTGTCTGTGGTTGATACCCAAGGGATGGCTGGACAGTAGAAATAAATGGCACATCTGCTGCAGGACTGCCGATGGCCACTGGATGCCAATGCTGGCTGAGCTGCCAGCAGAACTGGCAAAGTAGTCGGCTGACTCAGTATCTCGTACGGCGCCTGATGGTCTGGAGTAAACTAACCCTGCTGAATGAAAGCTAGATGCCGACTTTAACAAAACAAGAATTAGCGAGTAATTGTACACTTAATAAATACAAATTGGCTTCAACGCTAGGCGCATGTACATGTGTACAATGCACAGCGTTATATGTGGTGAATAGTTGACGACAACGTCGTACAAATTTGACATCTTTAAGCCCACAAATCCGACAGGTTTCAAAAGCAACACAGTGTGCTCCCCAGCATATTATTAATCAACTGAATTAGAGACGCATGCCACAAGCCCTGGATGAATGTCCCCCTTTATTCTGGGAGGTAGCCACGCAATGGCATCATTAGTACCGGTACAACAAACTAATCTTGTCCATGTGACTACAACAAGGCGAAAGCCGTGTGATCATATCTATATACTTCTACAGCCTGTGTGTCCGTCTCGCTATTAATTCCTATGTTGTTCATGTTACCCCGTGACATGTATAAACGAATACATGCCTAAAGCAAATATAAAGAAAAAGGTTGTATTTTGTTAACTGTCGCCGTCGGTCTATTTAAGGTTACCTGGTCTTCTTCCAGAGTATTGCTTTCAAAAAATACCTTGCAGGCACCCCATATTGTGTGGGACGATTTGCTGACACAGCCGACTTGGGACCGGTGCCGGCTGTACCGAAGCAAGCTGCAGGCTTACTTGGCACCCCATCTGGTGCCGGCTAGACCAAAGTCTGACTTAGCATCACAGGCACAGGATACGGTGCCTGCTTGACTGAAGTTGCAGGATGACTTGCCACCCCACATGGTGCCGACTGGACCGTAGTTGGCCGCTGACAAAGACATGGCACCCAGGGCCAGGCTGTACCGAAGTTGCACTTGCATTTCAATTGCATGCCGACTCGGCTGCCGTCTCCGCTGTGTTGCGCCCTCTGTTGGCACGGCCGGAGATGTGCGAGCAATCTTCGGGGCCGGTCCGGTCCCCGCGTACGTCGTAGAAATCGGATTGCGCCTGGGACTTCAAATGACGCTGCGGCATCGCTCCGACTAGTTCTCAATCTCATGCGGTGGTACTCGCCACAAAAATCCACACTAAACTGTTCACAACGCTCCGATCAATGGATGTCTCAGACCTGCCGATGCAGGACTGCTTTCGTCCCACAGCGATGCAGCTGACCCAGCAATTAGTAGTTAAAAATCACTAAATGTTTATTCATAAAACATTTTTTAAACATTTTTTAATTGAACGATGATGTGTATTGAATGAAGCCGTGACTAAAAGTGCAGATTTCTGTATAGGCTCATGGAGCTTTCGCGCTCTTTCCAAAACTCAGGACGCTGATTGGCTGTCGCCGGATCACAGCGCGTTGGGTGGTACTGCCACGTCCGCAATGACCGCTAGAGTTGGCCGTTTGCACACGGCACGCAATTGATGCTTGGCTCTTATTGGCTGCACCAGAATCCCAGTTTACATGTAACTTAGGCATGTACATGTACTTGAATCCGGTAGAACATTAATGCTTGCGCGACTAGCAATCATGGAGGGTTTTTGCGTAGAGTATAATAAATTTTACCTTTTATGTGGTAAAATGTGTTATTTTATATTTGTATGGTCGTTTATTTTATATTTGTATGGTCGTTTATTTTATATTTGTATGGTCGTTTATTTTATATTTGTATGGTCGTTTATTTTATATTTGTATGGTCGTTTATTTTATATTTGTATGGTCGTTTATTTTATATTTGTATGGTCGTTTATTTTATATTTGTATGGTCGTTTATTTTATATTTGTATGGTCGTTTATTTTATATTTGTTTGGTCGTTTATTTTATATTTGTATGGTCGTTTATTTTATATTTGTATGGTCGTTTATTTTATATTTGTATGGTCGTTTATTTTATATTTGTTTGGTCGTTTATTTTATATTTGTTTGGTCGTTTATTTTATATTTGTTTGGTCGTTTATTTTATATTTGTTTGGTCGTTTATTTTATATTTGTATGGTCGTTTATTTTATATTTGTATGGTCGTTTATTTTATATTTGTATGGTCGTTTATTTTATATTTGTTTGGTCGTTTATTTTATATTTGTATGGTCGTTTATTTTATATTTGTATGGTCGTTTATTTTATATTTGTTTGGTCGTTTATTTTATATTTGTATGGTCGTTTATTTTATATTTGTATGGTCGTTTATTTTATATTTGTATGGTCGTTTATTTTATATTTGTATGGTCGTTTATTTTATATTTGTATGGTCGTTTATTTTATATTTGTATGGTCGTTTATTTTATATTTGTATGGTCGTTTATTTTATATTTGTATGGTCGTTTATTTTATATTTGTATGGTCGTTTATTTTATATTTGTATGGTCGTTTATTTTATATTTGTTTGGTCGTTTATTTTATATTTGTATGGTCGTTTATTTTATATTTGTATGGTCGTTTATTTTATATTTGTTTGGTCGTTTATTTTATATTTGTATGGTCGTTTATTTTATATTTGTATGGTCGTTTATTTTATATTTGTATGGTCGTTTATTTTATATTTGTATGGTCGTTTATTTTATATTTGTATGGTCGTTTATTTTATATTTGTATGGTCGTTTATTTTATATTTGTATGGTCGTTTATTTTATATTTGTATGGTCGTTTATTTTATATTTGTATGGTCGTTTATTTTATATTTGTATGGTCGTTTATTTTATATTTGTTTGGTCGTTTATTTTATATTTGTTTGGTCGTTTATTTTATATTTGTATGGTCGTTTATTTTATATTTGTATGGTCGTTTATTTTATATTTGTATGGTCGTTTATTTTATATTTGTTTGGTCGTTTATTTTATATTTGTATGGTCGTTTATTTTATATTTGTATGGTCGTTTATTTTATATTTGTTTGGTCGTTTATTTTATATTTGTATGGTCGTTTATTTTATATTTGTATGGTCGTTTATTTTATATTTGTATGGTCGTTTATTTTCTATTTGTATGGTCGTTTATTTTATATTTGTATGGTCGTTTATTTTATATTTGTATGGTCGTTTATTTTATATTTGTATGGTCGATTATTTTATATTTGTATGGTCGATTATTTTATATTTGTATGGTCGTTTATTTTATATTTGTATGGTCGTTTCTTTTATATTTGTATGGTCGTTTATTTTATATTTGTATGGTCGTTTATTTTATATTTGTATGGTCGTTTATTTTATATTTGTATGGTCGTTTATTTTATATTTGTATGGTCGTTTATTTTATATTTGTATGGTCGTTTATTTTATATTTGTATGGTCGTTTATTTTATATTTGTTTGGTCGTTTATTTTATATTTGTTTGGTCGTTTATTTTATATTTGTATGGTCGTTTATTTTATATTTGTATGGTCGTTTATTTTATATTTGTATGGTCGTTTATTTTATATTTGTTTGGTCGTTTATTTTATATTTGTATGGTCGATTATTTTATATTTGTATGGTCGTTTATTTTATATTTGTATGGTCGTTTATTTTATATTTGTATGGTCGTTTATTTTATATTTGTATGGTCGTTTATTTTATATTTGTATGGTCGTTTATTTTATATTTGTATGGTCGTTTATTTTATATTTGTATGGTCGTTTATTTTATATTTGTATGGTCGTTTATTTTATATTTGTATGGTCGTTTATTTTATATTTGTTTGGTCGTTTATTTTATATTTGTTTGGTCGTTTATTTTATATTTGTATGGTCGTTTATTTTATATTTGTATGGTCGTTTATTTTATATTTGTATGGTCGTTTATTTTATATTTGTATGGTCGTTTATTTTATATTTGTATGGTCGTTTATTTTATATTTGTATGGTCGTTTATTTTATATTTGTATGGTCGTTTATTTTATATTTGTATGGTCGTTTATTTTATATTTGTATGGTCGTTTATTTTATATTTGTTTGGTCGTTTATTTTATATTTGTTTGGTCGTTTATTTTATATTTGTTTGGTCGTTTATTTTATATTTGTATGGTCGATTATTTTATATTTGTATGGTCGATTATTTTATATTTGTATGGTCGTTTATTTTATATTTGTATGGTCGTTTATTTTATATTTGTATGGTCGTTTATTTTATATTTGTATGGTCGTTTATTTTATATTTGTATGGTCGTTTATTTTATATTTGTTTGGTCGTTTATTTTATATTTGTATGGTCGATTATTTTTTATTTGTATGGTCGATTATTTTTTATTTGTATGGTCGTTTATTTTATATTTGTATGGTCGTTTATTTTATATTTGTATGGTCGTTTATTTTATATTTGTATGGTCGTTTATTTTATATTTGTTTGGTCGTTTATTTTATATTTGTATGGTCGTTTATTTTATATTTGTATGGTCGTTTATTTTATATTTGTATGGTCGTTTATTTTATATTTGTATGGTCGTTTATTTTATATTTGTTTGGTCGTTTATTTTATATTTGTTTGGTCGTTTATTTTATATTTGTTTGGTCGTTTATTTTATATTTGTTTGGTCGTTTATTTTATATTTGTATGGTCGTTTATTTTATATTTGTATGGTCGTTTATTTTATATTTGTTTGGTCGTTTATTTTATATTTGTATGGTCGTTTATTTTATATTTGTATGGTCGTTTATTTTATATTTGTTTGGTCGTTTATTTTATATTTGTATGGTCGTTTATTTTATATTTGTATGGTCGTTTATTTTATATTTGTATGGTCGTTTATTTTATATTTGTATGGTCGTTTATTTTATATTTGTATGGTCGTTTATTTTATATTTGTATGGTCGTTTATTTTATATTTGTATGGTCGTTTATTTTATATTTGTATGGTCGTTTATTTTATATTTGTATGGTCGTTTATTTTATATTTGTATGGTCGTTTATTTTATATTTGTTTGGTCGTTTATTTTATATTTGTATGGTCGTTTATTTTATATTTGTATGGTCGTTTATTTTATATTTGTTTGGTCGTTTATTTTATATTTGTATGGTCGTTTATTTTATATTTGTATGGTCGTTTATTTTATATTTGTATGGTCGTTTATTTTATATTTGTATGGTCGTTTATTTTATATTTGTATGGTCGTTTATTTTATATTTGTATGGTCGTTTATTTTATATTTGTATGGTCGTTTATTTTATATTTGTATGGTCGTTTATTTTATATTTGTATGGTCGTTTATTTTATATTTGTATGGTCGTTTATTTTATATTTGTATGGTCGTTTATTTTATATTTGTTTGGTCGTTTATTTTATATTTGTATGGTCGTTTATTTTATATTTGTATGGTCGTTTATTTTATATTTGTATGGTCGTTTATTTTATATTTGTTTGGTCGTTTATTTTATATTTGTATGGTCGTTTATTTTATATTTGTATGGTCGTTTATTTTATATTTGTTTGGTCGTTTATTTTATATTTGTTTGGTCGTTTATTTTATATTTGTTTGGTCGTTTATTTTATATTTGTTTGGTCGTTTATTTTATATTTGTTCTGTCGTTTATTTTATATTTGTATGGTCGTTTATTTTATATTTGTATGGTCGTTTATTTTATATTTGTTTGGTCGTTTATTTTATATTTGTATGGTCGTTTATTTTATATTTGTATGGTCGTTTATTTTATATTTGTATGGTCGTTTATTTTATATTTGTATGGCCGTTTATTTTATATTTGTTTTTAAAAGTTGTGCCAATTCTCAACCTGTTATATTTGTTTTTATTAATCTTTGTTAGGATTGACGAAGCCCGTGGACTTCAATTACCGGATTCCCAAGCTCAACCGTAGCAACGATGCCCCCCAAGACGCCTCCACGTCCAGCAACTCCAACAAACCCCACAAGAAAAAGAAGAAAAAAGACAAGCATCGGCACAAAAAACATCACGACAGGGATCTGGGCCGAAGCTGAATAGACACACAAATTTAAAACCAATGGATAGACAAGCGCTGGCACAAGGAACGTCACGACAGGGATCTGGGCCGAAGCTGAATAGACACACAAATTTAAAACCAATGGATAGACAAGCGCTGGCACAAGGAACGTCACGACAGGGATCCGGGCAGAAGCTGAATAGACACACAAATTTAAAACCAATGGATAGACAAGCGCTGGCACAAGGAACGTCACGACAGGGATCCGGGCAGAAGCTGAATAGACACACAAATTTAAAACCAATGGATAGACAAGCGCTGGCACAAGGAACGTCACGACAGGGATCCGGGCAGAAGCTGAATAGACACACAAATTTAAAACCAATGGATAGACAAGCGCTGGCACAAGGAACGTCACGACAGGGATCCGGGCAGAAGCTGAATAGACACACAAATTTAAAACCAATGGATAGACAAGCGCTGGCACAAGGAACGTCACGACAGGGATCCGGGCAGAAGCTGAATAGACACACTTGCGACTAAAACTTGCATAATAAATTTGTTGAATTGCTTGAGTGTAATAACCCCTCACTTAAAATATGAAGAAAACGAGCAGTGGCATAACGCGGGAGGAGGAGGGGGAGGGGGAGGTAATGGGGATAGAGATGGGCCCCAGCGGATGTTCGTTCTCCCCTCCGCTTAAACAAAAATCATGAATTTAAAAAAAATGTATGGATACCTAAAGGGATGGTACACGTTTGGTAATTGGAACCCATTGTTTGTTTCAATCCTATATAGTTATAGATATATACCATAAAACTAACCTGTACAAATTTCATTTCAATAGGTGGTTGCGATTTCGAGATATTGCCGAAATTCTGGAGCGGTTATCTCCACGCAGGAAAAATACTCTGCATTGGAATACACAGTCTGAGAAACGTCACTGCAATAACGCTTCTCAGATTCGAATTTTTGGGGATAAAAAGTGATATCTTTTTCCATAACCGCAGTACTTCGAACTGAAAAGTTTCTAAAAATGCATTACACTATCCAAAGCTGCTGTATACTTCTTACCAAGTAACTTTTTATTGCTAATAAATTTTGGAGTAATTACCAAACGTATACGATCCCTTTAAGTTCCCCCACTTTGAAAAATAAGTTATGCACCTCATCAGTTCCCCCAAGGAGTTAAGTTGACCATACATTATAGTTACGCCACTGTAATCCTTCAAACCCCTATACCTTAGAAACTGATCCTTGTTGCACCAATGCACTTGGTGTGAAAACTCTCACCATTTAGATATTTAATTTATTCTATAAATATTAAAACCCACAGTCGTTGGTGGCTCATCGTTTTATATAAAATTGAAACTCTTTGCTCTGTTTATATTTGTGTTGTCTTGTACATGTATATAAAGTTTTCGTCATCCATATCAGATCATTTTTAGATCAGTGAATTACTACCGAGTTAAAATGTTGGTAAATAACTTGTTTTAAAGGTAGGATGCACCATTGGTAATTGCTTGAATTATCAAGAATGGGTAGATTTAGGGGGTTCTATTTTATAGTAAATATCGTTTAACTGACTTGTCCAAAGTTTTACAATCATGGATGCCGAGAAAAGCACGAAAAACAGCGTTTGTTTTCAACCAATGTCGAGCAGTTAATCTTATGTTATTTGTGTTTTTTCGATCGCAAATTTTTCTTTTTTATCTAGCGCAATCATTTTGCTGGATGCCTAGAATCATTATTTACTTTCAGATGAATAAGATATTTCTTAATAATTTGGTAGTAAATATTTTCGATATCTAGTGGTGTATCCTACCTTTAAAGGAACTTTTCACTTACCTTAGGATTGGTAACAAGTCTATGGCCGTTTTCCAAACCCAAGCGTCGTCTTTGACTTGGTTTTTTTCGTGCAGTTTGGCAATGGTGGTGCAGCTGGCCCATAGAGCTGGCCGCTCGCTGCCTAAGCTGGGTTTTGTAAAACGGCCTATGTCAACTGTAGGAATAATGAAAATTTGCATAAGAATGTGGGAATATTTCATTATGTCCTTCGAGATTGAAAAGGTTATGCGCATAAATTGCTCAGTTAAAATTCAAAATTGTATTGATATAAATCATTTAAAAAGTTGAAACAAATCTTGTATTGAAAATAAAAGCCAAAGTAAATTCTTATTTGTACTTTTTGTATTATCATTTTCCTGAAAAGGAAACCCCTTTGAAAAGGCGTGGAAGTCTGGTACCAACCCTCTGCACTTATTTCTATACTTCATGGTGCTGAAGTTTGGAAGTTTGTGCAAATAGAGCCAGACTGTCTTCCAAAATTAATAAAAAATTAATTCGGTCTGGAATTTGGCATTTTTACGAAGAAGTTGTCGAACTTGTAAGTTGTGGTCCCACATTTTCTCCAAGAAAACGGGGTCCAACAAGATGGCGAGCCCCGTATTTTTCGGGCTGTCTCTCGCCCTACTCACGGCGTTGAACTTCCATGGCGTAAACACGCAAATTCTGACGCCAACTTACTTTAACGTTGCCGAGGGAAAACGAATAACTGCCACCGCGACGTGCGGGGAAGGGTTCCCCACGCCCGGCGAGCTCTACTGCAAACTGACCGGGAACACCGGAGACACGTTTAGGCCATCGGCACGGGACATTATCCAGGTAAAATTGTACTGCAACAACTTGAACAAGGCCTACAATTATAATGAATTACGAATTTTTTTCGAATGTTTTTTGTTTTATAGGCGTGAAAATTATTAAAACTGCTTTCTAGTTTCTAATTATTCATAATTTAATTATGGAAAAAAAGTGTGATTCTAAACTATGCCGAGGCCATCAAAATATAGGCCTACTTTAAAAACTGTTAAAATAGCTTGTAATATTGTTATTGTTAAACAAAACTTAGTTTGTAAACATGATAAAGCCACAATTAATAAAGAATTAAACCCATACTATAGATTAAATTTTAGCTCTTTCTTTACATGTTGTTTTCAGTTTGTAATTGTATAAAAGTAACTTCAGCTTGAAATGCTAATGACACCAAGGTTTGCATATATATGTATGGCTATACTATAGCTGTACATGCGAGTCTCTGGCTAATTAATATTTCATAAAATTTAAAAAAAATTATTTGAAAGTGTTTTGTTTTTATTTTACCACGACTGCTTTGTTAAATGTGCAATAAACCAATTATGATGAATAGTGTGCACGCCCCCCAAAAAGTGAGTTCGCTCCAAAGTTTTTTTAATAACATTTTTAAAGTAATTTTAAACAAAAATGAAATTGTTCCTCAGTCATATATTTGTGTCTTTTCCACTGACCTCTAAAATGCAACATTCGCCCAAAATGAAAAAAGGAAAAATATTTTTTTTAAAGTTAACACAACATTTTTGATTTTGTTTTTCTCTGAAATATAAACAGGGCCAATACTGTGATTATTGTGATGCCTACAATCCTTTGAAGGCGCATCCCATTGAGTATGCTATCGACGGCACAGAGAAGTGGTGGCAAAGCCCCCCTCTCTCCAGAGGAACGGATTTCAACGAGGTCAACGTCACTATCGATTTGGGGCAGGTAAGGAAGAAACAATCAAACAGAGCTCTTTGAAAAAATAGCCCCCAAAACTCCAGTTTCTAGCTAGCCCAAACTCCCTAGGGTGTGTGCAAAATCATATTGATTTTGGAGGATTTGGGAGGGTTAGCTAGTTAAGTTATAGCCCGCTAACTTTTTTTCAGTTTATTTTTCGCCTACATTGTCCATATGTCTTTTTATGTTTTTCAACAAAATAAAAGCTATGTAGAAAGGGTTACAAGCTTGTATCTGGAATTGAAGAGTTTAGCAAATGGAACCCACCTTTGGGGAAAACATGAAAAAAAGTGTGAGCCTTTTGTGCTAGATGTACTATGCACCTGATGTGTAACACTAACACATTTTTATTAAAAAAATCGCTAGTATTCGAGTGGATGTTTTACATCATGCGTAGCACATCACCCAAAAAATCACAGCAGCACCCAAATACAAAACCAGCGATGATTGCTGGAGTACAACAGCGGTCAAGCTTGCCCACACCACAGTGCAACAAAGCAGGTCAACTCACTCACAGAGCAAATCAAATTGATGCCTGGAGCAAAACAAGTAAATTGAATGCAGTATCCCATGAATGAGGTTCTAGTATTAGGCCAACAGTTTTATGTTGTCGTAAATTTAGTTTTAAATCTACATGGCATATGGTTAAGCAGTGCCATCCATGGTGGGTGGACATTGTTATCGTGTAGCAGTTTGGCCCAACAGACCTAGAACAAGTTCCCATTATTTTGTTAGTTCCCACATGGAGGTAGGAAACATGGTTCCCACAAATGTTCCCACCATACACCACTCAAGGTTTGGGTGTACAGTACCACTGCACCCGTGTCCTTGGAGCTGTAGCTAGTATTTATTCCCTGCCACTGAGCCTAAATCCACTGTTTTGTCAACATGCTTTGTGGTGTGCAATGGAGCATTGCTAGATTGGGCTGCATAACAAAAGCCCCATTTCCTGTGGTCTACATTTGAGGGCCTTTTGTCTCTGTGTACTTCCTGTGATCTCTGTTTGTAGACTTGTTTGCCCCCCCCCCCCCCCCCCTCCTCAGCTCAATAGTCCAAATCCATGCTGATATATTTTTTACTCCTTAAAATTAAAAGCTAACTGTGTGGGTGTGCTCTTGCACCACATAACGACCAAGGGACGAGACACAAAGGAGAACAAAGGAAACAAAAGCCCCTTGGTCAGCGGTATGAATGGAAAAATTCGGTCCTAGATCGACGGTGCAAGCGCAAAGCAATGGGGATTGGGTATAACATAGGAATAAAGGAAAACGCAAGATCGATCCTCGATCGTTATGTGGTTCACGACTACATGTTCTTGTCTTGCATTACGATCGAGGATCGAAACACAAAAGAGAACAAAGGGAACAAAGGATCCTCGATCGACGGTTTGCTTGTCCGAATTCTGTCCTCGATCGACGGTGCAAGCGCTAAGCAATGGGGATTGGGTTAAGTAAAGGAAGAAAGGAAAACACAATATCGATCCTCGGTCGTTATGTGGTTCACGACTGTGTGTGTCTGTGTGTGTTTCATCTTCATGAAATTTGCAATCATTAAAAAAATAAAAAAGAATTGAAAGAAATATAAACAATCATTCATATAACCACCACCCCCCCTCCCCCCACCCCCCAAAAAATTAGACAAGTTTCTTGTTGGCTTTCTGCTCCAGCTTAAAAATATAATCTTGTTTACCATGTCAAGCTCTACATGTACATGAACATGCACAAATGTACATGTACATAAACCATACCAACCCAGGGATCTCATCTCACCTCAGGTTATGACCTTTCAATGATGTCACACCCCAGGAATGCAGACACCCCACAACTGCACCTGTGTGTCCAAGCTTTGCTACCCCATGTGGTTTTTTCTCAATTAGGGGCTTGGTTCTGGTTTTATTAAAACTACAACAGGTTTATAGACCCAGTGCTTGAACTAAAAGAGGTGCATGAACCAAATAGAATGCTAATGGAGTAATGCTATAGCCTAGCAAGGTCGCCTGTGATGGGCATTCACATTTAAATGTAGAATTCATTGCACATCATCATCATTCAACAGTGGATTGAGTGTACAGAGCCCAAAATTTTGTCCAAGCAAAAGGAGTACATTTAAATTTGTGACTGCGCATTTTGCCGCATTATGGATTTGGAAGAATTCAAAATTGTTTCCCTAATAAAAATGCCATTCTTCCTAAAATATTAAATTTATTAAAACTTAACCAAATTAAGGGTAAAACCCACCCAAAGGATCTTGCTACTCAAAGGTAACTATTCCTTCTTATTCCTCCATGCTTATACCCAGATGGGCGTATTAATTGTTATGGCTGTTTTGTTTTTTATGGCATGGACGAAATAAGTTATTTTTCGACTGTCTGTACCAATATTTCAATTTGTTAGACAGGGAAATAACAGCTACACGTTTTCATAACCTGAGATGCGGAGATTCTTCAGGATGTAAACAGTTGGACAAAAGCATTTGACAATTTCTTGTTTATCACCATTAGTCTGGTTGGCTTCCTCAATTTTCTAAAGCTGAGACCGGATGTATTCAAGCCAGACATGGTACATTTGTGGTAGTCAAATTGTGTGAATGCACTTCAACCACATGCCCTTTCCAACGTCATTGAAGCAAACTGAAAACAAAAACTGGGAAAAGATCACTACTGCCCGAGGGCGATCGCGAAAAAAAAACCACAAAAAAAACAATAAGAACTGCCCAACGCTGGTTACAAAAGAACGCTGTTTTCCTTGTTTTTTTCTCGGCATCCATGATTGTAAATTTTTAGATAGGTCAGTTAAATGATATTTACTATAAAATACATCCCCCCAAATCCTATCATTCCGGATATTTCAAGCAATTACCAATGGTGTATCCTACCTTTTAAAATGTCTTAAAATACATTGTACTATTTAAAAAATGGTGTTGGAGTAATACAAAAAACAAACTTTATACTCCATCTTGAAGCCTTTGTTTATCATGTTTGTGTACAATTATGCCAAACTATTTAATTCAAATGTCAACTGTGACAAGTGGTTTCTAAATTATGGATTAAGAGGGGAAATTATGGAAGGATGAGGGCCTGTGCAAATGCATCCTGAATTTATGTTTTCAAGAAACTGTTTAGACTGCCAGGCCAACTGGAAAGAATTCTAGTGTAGATCTATCATCAGATACTTAGTGGGAGTTCATGGAAAGATAAACACATTTCTCTGTCAACATGTCTAGGGTGTTGGGGCCTGGTTGGTTTACTTTCTGGAAAGAAAAACAAAAATTCAAAGAAAAGATTGCTGTCCTACATCATGGAGCTATCTTCATGTTGAATGTAATTTATAGGGAATTCACATTTGAGTTTTGTGGCATTGTTCTTTTTGTACCTTCATTTTTTCTAGAAAAATATGTGATATCACATTGATGAATTGTAATTTGCCTTTAGAATACAAATATAAAACAAACTGCGAACGACAAAATATCAAACATTTTGTGAAACTGAAACTCCAAAGGTGTGTAAACAATATTCTCGGACGACTTTAATTTTAAAAAGTAAATTACACACACAAACTTTTAGTTTCTCAAATGGACCTAAGCACCAAACCATTTGAATGCATATTTTGTTTGATGTTCACACCAACTCCCTGTTCTCTGACACCATTCCCATATGCAAACGAAACAAGTTTTGCTGCCTTGTCAGTTTTGCTGCCTTGTCGGCCGTAAATTATTACCAGGAGTCAATCTGCAATGCACACCATGTACCACCAAGCCTTATTTGACCTCTGCGGAATTACAAGCCCAGACCCCATAGGGTGACCTGGTAGGTCAAGTACATGTACCCTGTGGATTCCACAACTCTTTGAGATATGTGTTACTGTTGGCAACAGGGAACATTCTTTGTGAAATCAGATCAGCTGTTATCGAGGGATTTTGTATTAAAGAGGCATGTACATGTAGGGTTCGTGCTTTTCTCAGCAACCAAGATTGTAAAACTTCAGACAGGTCAGTTAAATGATATTTACTATGAAATACAACCCCCAAAATCCACCCATTCCTGATAATTCAAAAAATTACCAATGGTGTCTCCTACTTTCAAACACTCCGTCATCCCCGACATTGATTTTAAGCTGGGTTGAACTCTGCTCCAGACCAGGGTCGAGGATTATCAATGTTGTAACTCTCTCCTAGATTCAAAATAGCAGTAACTCTTCAAAATAAGCTCACTTTGCAAAAGTTTGCAAGAAGAAAGTGTGAACAAAACGGGTTGAAAAAATACTTCTAGTTCAGGTAATTACAGTACAAGGTTTCGATTTGTTTACATGGGCCAGGAAATGCAGTCTACAGATCGGATAGTGCCATGCAGAGATTAAAACAAAGAAAAGCAACATGGGAATGCCACATCTGGTTTTTAGGAAATTTAATTCCGTTAATTAATTCCACCTGTGCAAAAGCTGTCACTTTTTTTTTTAATTAACAAACTTAAATATACTTTGATATTTCCCCAACAAATTTTTGACGCAACAGTATAAAAAATGTCAAATTATTCTGGATGATTGTAAGGAATGGAGAAAGTAATGAAGGAAATGTTATGCCCTTTTTTAATAGTTGAAATTCTTTTCAGCTCTACCATGTGGCCTACCTGATCATCAAGTTTGCCAACTCCCCACGCCCCGGTGTCTGGATCCTAGAGCGCTCCAAGGATTACGGCGAGACCTACCAGCCCTGGCAGTACTTTGCCGAGACTAAAGGAGAATGTAACCAGCTATTTGGCATGGATTCCATCTCGCAGATTACCAGGGATGACGACGTAGTGTGCACCGACGAGTACTCTAGCATCGTACCGCTGGAGGACGGCGAGGTAAGCCGATAAGGAGAAGATATCCGCTTAGAAAGAATCAGTAATCAGTAATCATCTTTTATAATTATTATCAAAGGCCAGTTTGGCTGGCAATGGACCTTCGCTTTCTGAAATTTGTTTCACTCTTGGAAAAAAATTCTGGAGCTGGTGTCAATTACATGGAGCTGATCAGCTCAAAAATTGCTTAGCACAACAAATGTTTCATGGCAAAAACAGGGTTACAACAAAATTTGCAGGTGTTACATTGTTTCTGACTGCTATTCAGCTGGTTTTTGCTTAGCATGAAAAGCACATGGAGATCTATTACCTGATAACCTGTTTTTACTGAGCAAGAATTTTTCGGGCTAAGCAAAATTTATGTGCTTAGCAGCTCTATTAAATTGGCTTCTGGTATGCAGAAAAATTGTTATCAAGTAAATTTGTTTAACTAATCATCCGAGAACTGTACTTGAAATGTCTATTTCTTGAATTTTCTTGTTGCGCGTCAGATTGTGGTGTCGTTAGTGAACGGACGTCCGGGTGCCACGAATTTCTCCTTCTCCGAGGTCCTCCAGAATTGGACTAAAGCTACTAACATCCGACTGCGTCTGCTGCGAACCAACACGCTGCTAGGCCACCTCATGGCTATCGCCCGACGAGACAACACGGTGACACGCAGGGTGAGAATTTCATGTCGGAATCGGCTCAAGTAATGCCGTCCACTTGACTTTAAAAAAAAGTAGTTGGTCATACAGGCCCTGTTATACCATCCATGGTTATATGATGATGATCAATGCATTTGTAAAGCGCCATCTATCTAGTTGCCTATTCCGAGGTGCTGCCAGGAACACCGGGGCAAACCCCTTCTCTTAGCGAAGAGTGTTACTGGGTTCCTTTACGTGCATTACACAACGCACGGGACCTACAGCTTTACGTCCCATCCGAAGGACGAAGCAATAGTGGTTTAATTGCCTTGCTTAAGGACACACGTGTCGACACCGGGACTCGAACTCACGCTCTGCGGAACAGAAAACCGAGTTCTTAACCGCCCGGCCACGACACTCCACTATACTCATCATAAACAAAATACTTAGAACTTCTTTATAATCCAAGGAGTTTGTAAGGTGGGAGACAATAAAGAAAGTCAGTTAGTTTATTAGAAATAGGATGAAAACATCCACAGACAAGTCTGGATGGAACCCTACAATCAGAAAAAAGGACAGAAATAAAGTCCAGACAATTGTTAACAAGATTTTAACAGATTTTTATTATTCAAATATAGAAAGTGAGTAATGGAGTATGTACCAGCCAGACTGATCTTGGAACATTAGTTATTTTTCTCCCCCTGTTGATGACAGTATTTCTACAGTGTGAAGGATATCTCTGTCGGTGGTCGCTGTGTCTGCAATGGTCACGCCAGCACCTGCAACCAGCGGGGGACCGGTGGCAGGCTGGTGTGCTCCTGTGAGCATAACACCTGCGGGGAAGAGTGTGAGACTTGCTGCCCTGGGTACGTCCAGAAAGCATGGCGGGGGGCCACCATGGACAGCGCCAACGAGTGTGAAGGTGAGTGATATGATATTTTTTTTTAATTTTTTTTTATTGTCTCCTAACAAATTTAATAAATTGTCAGATCTTCATGTGCAAATGCGTAGTTAGAATACCGTACTGACTTATTGTAACTGTGACCCTTAACCAAATAAATTTTAGCCTTGAATTGCCCAAGCCTACCGACATTGTTTTATGTTCCGTTTACGTTGATCAGCCTGCAACTGTTTTGGTCACTCGGAGGAGTGCTTCTTCAACCAGACCATCGCGGACCAGCGCCACTCCATCGATATTTACGGCAACTACGAAGGGGGTGGAGTCTGTCAGAATTGTCGAGACAACACGGTGGGGATCAACTGTGACCGGTGCGACGCTGGTTACTACCGAGAGGCTGGGGTCAGCTTAAACTCTCGTGATGTCTGCCAATGTAAGAAGCAACAGATTTTGTGTCGTAAAAAAAAAAAAAATTGGGGGGAGGGATTTTGTTGTTGATTTTCTAGGAACTTTTAAGGCTAAATTGATTGTTTTATTTTTAACAGCTTGCAACTGTGAACGGACCTACTCTACCGGCAACTGTGCCCCCATTACCGGCGAATGTGAGTGTCGTCTCCAATACACCGGAACTGGATGCAGCCAGTGTAACGATGGTTACTATGGTTACCCCACCTGTAGACGTAAGTAGGATACTTGCTGTCTATTGGCTGCTACTTCTAATGGTTACAAATGGGGCAAACAAGTTTAAGGGGATCATGAGCGCAACATCCAACAAACCAGTGTTGCACTTGAATCCAATTAATGTTGTCACATCTGCAGGTCCATGAATTACTTAAGAAATTTCTGAGGTTTGATCAATATTTTAAAATCATATTGTATGTTTGTCATGAGGGCTTGCCCTCAATTTAAACGTCAGTCTGTCAATGGATGAACAAATAAGCTTATTTGCTTATTATTGATTAAATTTTGGGCACACTACAATTGTTCAAGTAGGAGAAAGAACAAGTGTAAAATAATGTTGCAACCGGACGCTGTTTTTTTTTTCTTTCCTATATCATCTCAATAAAGGTCAGTCGGTGCAAGAATTTTGAAAAGACATGAATTTGAGACTAAGAAACCTTTCCAATTTTATTAGGAAATACTTAGAAATTTGTTTTGACTCTTCATACACTTGTAAATGACAGCAATGTCAGGATACTACCTTCTTTTTTAACAAGTGCTTGCAATTTTTCCGGATGCTAGTTTTTTGTGACTTAACCATTTGTATATTGTGCTGTGATTTTGGTACTGATTTCTATTTCTTTTTTACAGCTTGTGACTGCAACATCAACGGCACTCAGAACAAAGTCTGTCAGGTGAACGGCGGGCAGTGTCCCTGCAAGCAGAACTATGCCGGCCGTAACTGTGATCGCTGCGCTCTAGGATTCTACAACTTCCCTGAATGCACACGTACGAGTTCCTTTAATCCTAATCCCTTGGGTATCGTTACTATAAAGCAGGGTTGTAGTCGAGTCCCTGCAAGTCCGTTCACAAGTCCCTTCATGAAGCCAGTCACAAGTCCCTTCATAAAGGCAGTCATAATTAACTGGATGAACAATGACAAAGGAATGCTTTTGTCAAAGCTGATTTGAATAGCTTGTGATTTGAATTGGAACTGAAGGACTTGTGATGGACTTGCAGGGACTTACAGGGACTTGTGATGGACTACATCCCTGCTAGAAAGTATACCGAATCCGCCAAAGTCCACCAATTTGTCACGCTCAAACATGTTGAGATTGATGAATGATCAATATGGAGGTATCCTGAATCCATCAAAACCCTGCCGTACCGCTAGGCTTACAATCAAAAAAAGTGTTCAATATGGAGGTATCCTGAAGGAGGTTATGGTTAATTTTTTATTTTCTATAAAATCAATTTTTCCCCTTACAACTTTAAACTTTTTTCTCCCTCTGGTTATATAAAGTGGTATTTCTTTTTTTTTATCGTGAAATAAAGAAATCTCAAAATGTGGCAATATATCTCTTAACCTTTTCTGAAGCCAGGATTCCATCTTGATAAAATCTCGTCATTTTTGTCTTTTTCTCGTAGCTTGCGAGTGCAACGTAATTGGTTCCTTCGACACCATCTGTGAGGCCACCACCGGACAGTGTGGCTGCCGCAACGTCTACGGTGAACGCACCTGCAACGAATGCAGGAACGGATATTACAACTTCCCCGCCTGCCAAGGTTGGTCAGCCAAACTGAGTGCCTTTGTGTCTCAAAAGTTATTCTCAATTTTATTTTTGGGGGGAGGAGGTTGCAATAGCCAGTTTAAACAAAAATAGTAAAAATAGTAAAGTCGCACGGAGTGATTTCCCAGTACAGCCAGTCAAAGTCTAAATTTGAAGGGGTGGTCGGTTTTGAGATTATGTTTTTTTTAAAGACTAAATCCCCAACGATCAATTCCCAAATGTTCAGAACGATCAGAAAAAAAACCCCAGTTTTTGAGACACTTTTGACTATGCCTTTTTTTTGCGCGTTTACACAATTTCTCGCAAGAAATTTTTCTTATAATCTCTGTATTAAGACTCGAGACAAAAAAAAAAAAAAAAAAAAAAATATTAAGTATCAAACCTCCAAGTGTTATATACCATTGGAAAGCTCTGTTTCCACAGAATTTAGAAATACCCATATCTCAATTTTAGATTTTGCCGACTTTACGCTCATTTTGTGATGACAGGTCACATATGGCCAGCAGCTGGATTGGAGCCCCTGACCATGTGATCACGATTCTCAAAGCCTAACCACTAGGCCACATTCCCTGCTCAAACTGTACATCTACACAAATAAAATGTTTCCTTTACAAACGAGGATTTTCCTCTTACTTGTTATTATTTTTTAGATTGTATCTGCAGTCCCGTTGGCTCGACTGAGGAGATTTGTGACAAGACCGACGGTCAGTGTATCTGCAAAGACAACTTTGGCGGTCCACGCTGCGATCGCTGCGCCTTCGGCAACTTCAACTATCCCAACTGTGAAGGTGTGAGAAAGAATGAAATCCGTGCCTATCCGGCTACTAAAGTATACCCTACGGAGGTTTTTAAGATTTCTGAAGACGAGCGTTTTCAGTAAAATAACATGCACATGAAACATCTTTCTCAATAACTGGGTTAAAATTAACATCATTAAGTTAGAACTAAAAATAGAAGTGTTTACAATGAACTTTGCTTGAAGGTGTAAACTGCAAATTTGCAAGCGTCATCAATTTAAATTATATATTTGGTTTCATTTTGAAAATTCCAAACAAATGACATTTAAAACCATTCGCGATCATCGTCTGAAAAGTTATTATGTAGTTTCTAAAGTTATCTACGGGTACTTGATTCCATAATTTGGAATCGGTTCCTGACATCAACGATCAGGGGCCAATTTCATAGAGCTGCTAAGCACACAAATTTGCTTAGCACAAAAAACTCTTGCTCATTAAAAACAGGTTATCAGCCAAAATTCTACGTGTTTTTCATGCTAAGCAAAAAAAAACGCTGATTATTAATCCAAAACAATAAAGATCGCGTGAAAATTTGGTCTGCAACCTTGTTTTTGCCAAGGACAAATTTTCATGCTAAGCAAATTTTTGTGCTCAGCAGCTCTATGAAATTGGCCCCAGTTACTCGAGTACCCAGTTTTGATGCAAAGCCTTATGAGATTCTGACCACAATTTGTTTCTTCTTGCAGTCTGTGGTTGTGACAGTCGTGGTTCAGCCTCGGAATCCTGCTATGACTCTGGCCAGTGCCAGTGCCTGCCCAACTTCAACGGTCTCAAGTGCGACGATTGCGCTCCAGGTTACTACCGCTACCCAGAATGCCTTGGTAAGATACAATCAGTTATCTAGGTGACCAATTTCTGGAATTCTATTGAATTTTATTTGTATTTTCTATTTTGCAAATGTTAAAATTTGATACTTTTATTGAAGCAATCTATTTATTAAACTTCAATCAGAAATTGAGGTTGTAAACAAAGTTGACAAATTTAGTTCAGGCTTAGAGCATTTTCAAATTGTGATGTTTTCAACTGAAATGATATATGTGACCAGCTCTACAAAAAGGTGTATTATGTCGCATAAAAGAATTGAGTTTTATACTTGGTTAAAAAGCCCACAATGTAAGCTTTCATTTGGTGTATAGTAGAGCTCCATAGCCACTCTCATTTTGGAGATATTACGTGTTTACATATTGATTACAGTTTGTAAACATAGTCAATAACCTTACCAAGCCCATGTGTGCTCTTAAACAATGACTTTTCAATGGGTATTGTGAATTTGAGAGTGGATCTTGTTGGGTTTTGATTACAGATTGTGAGTGCCATCGTCAGGGATCCCTGAATATCATGTGTGACCAAGGCACCGGTCAGTGTTCCTGTCGTCCAAGCTTCCGCAGCCGGATATGTGAGCAGTGCGCAGAGGGCTTCTATAACTTCCCGTCATGTGAAGAGTGTAACTGCGACCCGGCCGGCGTGGTAGATGTTCCCGGGGAACCGCTAGGGGGCTGCGGGTCATCCACTGGGGTAAAACAAATTATCCAAATGTAAAACCAATTTGACAACAAAATCTTATGGCGTGTCTGGAACTACTAATCTTTTCATAGTATTTTGTTTTTCACGGAGCTTTTAAGCAGAAGATGTACGCTTATAAAATGTTTGTGCTCAGCAAAAATCTGATCGTGAGTTTAGGTCTCGAATGTATGACACCTGCTTTAGTAGCTTAGTGAAATTGATCCAATTAGCGTAATCATGGCAGTGGTAACATTAATATCTTGGTACTGATAAACTTAGAAATCAAGAAAAAATAATTGAACTAATATTCCTTTTAACCAGTTCGCGCCGGATGACGTATATAAACGCACAAATTTCCCAAAATTCAAAACGGATGACGCATAAACACGCCAAGTTCAAGTTCGGAAATGTATGTCAGCAGCGCGCAAGGCCGGAAATGCGTGGGTGTGCTTCCCGGCACTATCAGCCTGAACACGCTTCGGCCCGTCGGCTCGGCGTTGTTAAAATAATCCCGGCGCGAACTGGTTAAATGCATGAACTCTAATGCATGATACTAACTGGTTGATTTTCCATTAATCCCCTTTGTTTTGTTGCATGCGTATGTTTTGTGATTATCGGCGTAATTTCAGAGAAGCGTTTGGAATGAATTGCCAGCGGTAGTTCAGCACTTAATCAACGAAGCATTGGTGGAGGTACATATTTATATTTGGAGGAATATCCCAAGACTTGGAATGTTTAGAATGTTAGGCCGCATCTGATACTTTTGTCTAGGGCTAGTGGCTAAGGCTAGTGGCTAAGGCTAGTGGCTAGGGGTAGTGGCTAGGGCTAGTGGCTAGGGCTAGTGGCTAGGGCTAGTGGCTAGGGCTAGTGGCTAGGGCTAGTGGCTATGTGTGCACCCATTACAACTATGGTGGTAAATGCTGACAAAAGCTGTAGTCATAGCCCTAGAAGCATGTTTTGGACACTGCCTTAACCCTAACTCCTTACACAACAAAGGAAGTTGGAGGATTTTGAAGGAATTGTATTGTTCAATAACAATGGTGAGGGAGTTAGGGTTAAACTGAACACACAAAAAACAACAACATCTGTACTGTACACTAATGCGATCCCATCAATGGCGAACGTATTGTGTCAGCCATTGTACAAAGAAGACCAATGAAAGGGCCTGTTTTGGCATTTTTTAATTTTGTTTGCATGGATGTTTAAACTGCAAGTAAAGACCACGTGGAATGCATCATGTTCCGAAGGAGCATTCATAACAAACAAGAACGTTCCAAATGTTGAGATTCTGCCTAATCGTGAATCTTTTCGCATGGTGATACATCAGCAATTGGTTTATTAATCTGTTTTTCTGTTAATCTGTTATTCTGTGTATTAATTGGTAAGGTATGAAATTCTTGAAGATTCTATGCATGATCTATTAGTTATATAGGAGACATCAAAATATTTATCAAAATATTGATTGCAGATCATAACTTGCATTAAGACCACTTGGAAATGTTGTACTAATGAATCGTGCTTAGATTTATGTTTTACTATTATAGTACAGATGATTGTTGCCCTTCTTTTGAAGAATTTCTTTTAAATGTTGGCACCTTTACAAGGGACCTGCAGGTGCAAGAACAACTCTTGTAAAAAACTTCACTAATTTGCACCTTTAAATGTTGGCACCTTAACAGGGGGCGTGCAGGTGCAAGAACAACGTGCATGGCCGCACCTGCAACACCTGTGAGCCTAGCTACTGGAACCTGCAGATCAGTAACCCACGAGGCTGTGAGTCATGTGACTGTAATCCAGCTGGCACCATCAATGGGATGGGAGAGTGCGATATGGTATGTCCTGGACCACAAGACCGATATTGTAGTTCTCGATCTAGTTCACTTCTGATTTCCAGAATATAAATGAAAGACGGAGATCGGCACATTCTGGTCTCTACCTTCTGGTCTCTACCTTCTCAGGTACCTATTTGTACTCTTGGTTGGAGAGAGGCAATTGTAGTCAAGTGTCTTGCTCAAGAACACAACCATTATGTTTCCTTTCTGGGTTTGAACCCACCTATCACCGTACATGAGCCAAACACCCTAACCACTGGACAACAGCACCCCACTTGTTTGGCAAAAGCGCGTCTTCCCCAATGCGCATTCTTTAAGACTGATATACTGACAAATATTCAGCTGAAGAACATGAAAATAATCTTAAAGGGTTTTGGTTTTTCTTTTTTCTTCGTTTTTTTGTCTTCAGCTTTCCGGACAGTGCCTCTGTAAGGCCTTAGTTGCCGGTCGTACGTGCTCTGAGTGTAGCGACGGGACTTTTGGACTGAAGGCCGAAGATCCACTTGGCTGCCAAGGTAACAGTTCTGATTTTCTTCTCAAGCAAAAGTAGGTTTCAAAATTTCTCAAGTTCTGACGTTTTAAGTTATCTTTAAGTTATCTTTAAATTGAAGTCAATGTCAAATGAATGATGACGATGTCATTGTTGTCAACAGCACAACTTTTAATGAGTTCTTTTTCTTTTCCAAGTTAGAATAGGATCTGGAAAGAAGCTTTAAAAATTAGAAGTGACCAGAAAAGCATGTACAAAGTCTGAGGGAGTTTAGTTAGACAAATCGGGGAGGGAAATAATACAAATTCATTTCAAAACAGATTATTCATTAGCCCATGTCACAGATTTGACACTTGATGTTTTGTTTCCTTTGTGTTGCATTGTTTTCTTTCTTTTCTTTTCTCAGACTGTGCTTGCGACGTTGGTGGTAGCAGCCACGGTGCTTGTGACAAGACTACCGGTCAGTGCGTCTGTAAGGCGAGGGTCACTGGAATCATGTGTAACGAGTAAGCAACAGTTTATAATTTTTTACAGTCAATTCTCTCCTTTTTTTTCTTTATTCCTCTCGTTCTCTTTGGTTATTTTTAATTTGTCGAAATTCAAATCACTGATTTGAAGGAAAAAAAAAATTAAAAAAAAATATATTCAAAAAATATATTCAAAAAATATATAATTTTTTTTCAAATTACTTTTCCTTTGCAGACCACTTCCTACTCATTTCTTTCCCGACCTGTACCAGCACAAGTTTGAGATCGAGGGGGGTTCGACTCCGGAGGGCCGACGGCTCCGTGTGGGCTTTAACGAAAACGAGTTCCCTGGCTTCTCCTACCTGGCTTATGCAGTCATGTCGGCAATTCAGGTACCTGAAGGCTTCCAGGATTCGAACCCGAGTGTCGTGAATTCAATTTCCAGTGTATGACTTTACTTTGGCTTTACTTTGCCGACTCCAACAATCAAATAATTTCTTGAATACTTACTCATTGGTTGGTGTTTTGTGAAATAACGATAGGAGATTTGTGACCTACCACCCCAAAACCAGACTGAAGTCAAAATTTTTCATATGAAATAAAATAAAATAAGCTATAGTGGACCCAAATAAGTGGTATACTTTTGTAGTTATATCTTTTTTAAGTTAGGAAGTGTCAAGAGATGCTTTTGAGAAAACAAGCACTAAAGTAGTTCATCATTATCATACATTATTGAGAGAAAAAATCAGGAGAAGGCCGGTATTATCTAACGAGTTTGAACTAACGATTTATGGAGAAAAAAAAAAAAAGAAAAAAAAATGTGTACAATGCCGTATCTCGAAATGGCATTTGCCGACTTCAGCCTGGTTTTGGCCTGGTGGGTCACATATGTTGACGCTAATGGGAACTGTTTGTCTCTGTGTGTAGCCCATCGTGTTGAGAACAGTCGAGGTGACTACGCCAAGCGTGTATCATCTGGTACTACATTACGTCTACCGTGGGGACTCAAACGTCAAAGGAAAACTCACCATCACACCCCTAGATCCAAACGAGGGTAAAGTTTGTCATGAAAAAGCCCATTAATAAATACTGCCCAATTAATGTTACGTGCAAGTCGGTGCATTAGTGCCCAATTCAGGATTTCTGCGGTTCCTGTTTATGAAAAGCCAGATTTGTTTTGTTCCCCACTCTGTAACTGTGATCTAGTGATTGACCATGGCTAATAAATAATGATTGCCTGAATTAGAATTATTGGATTGGTTAATGGTTATGGCCCAATTGGTAATTATGGCCCAAATGTGTAATTGTGCCCCAATCACTAACTTTGCCCAATCACTAACCTTGCCCAATCACTAACCTTGCCTAATCACTAACCTTGCCCAATCAATAACCTTGCCCAATCAATAACCTTGCTAAATCACTGACTTTACCCAATCACAAACTTTTGCCCAATCACAAATTTTTGCCCATTCACAAATGTTTGCCCAATCAGTGATTATGGCCCAATTAATAACTGCTGCCTAATTAACGATTCTCTTCAAAATCGCCCAGGAAAAAAGTTAAAGCTGAAGGTATTCGGTGACTCGTTTTGGAGCAGTGACGATTCTTGCAAGTAGTTCCCTCACAAAACTAGCGACAGATTGTGACATAAACCTCTACAGAAATGATTAAGAATAATAATGAAAATGAAACGGATGTCATATTGTTCCTTTCTCAGGTTCGGAACAGTTCAGTAATATTCTGTTTGTAGCCGGTCCTGATCCGCAATTGGTCACCGTTGAAGGCGGCGGCATGATCAGTCCCTTCGTGCTGTATCCCGGTACCTGGACTGTCGCAATCGAGGCTCCAGAGGGCGTCCTACTGGTAAGCTATCGCACTGTCAACTGAAATCCATTTTGGCCAAACCTTTATCGGAAGTGTTAAAGGGATCGTATACGTTTGGTAATTGTAACCCACTGTTTGTTTCAATCCTATTTAGTTATAGATATATACCATAAAACTAGCCTGTAAAAATGTCATTTCAAAAGGTGGTAGCGATTTTGAGATATTGCCGAAAATCTGGAGCGGTTATGTCCACGCAGGAAGAATAATCTGCATTGGAATACACAATCTGAGAAACGTCACTGCAGTAACGCTTCTCAGATTCAAATTTGTTGGGATATAAAGTGATATCTTTTTCCATAACAGCAGTACTGTTTCTAGAAATGCATTATACTATCCAAAGCTGCTGTACTTCTTACTAAGTAAGTTTTTATTGCCAATAATTTTTGAAGTAATTACCAAATGCATACGATCCCTTCAATTGAAACAAAAACTGTGTGCACCATTTCCAAGCATTGTTCTTGGGGGGGAAATAAACTGATATAAAAGTACCACACCAGACAGAGGAGACAATTTGCTTTACCAAGGCAGTAATAAATTATTTGTGTGTTTTGATGCCAGGATTATTTGGTCTTGATACCGTCGGCCTACTACGAGGCCACCATCCTACAACAGCGAGTCTCTGAGCCTTGCATTGCAGGGATACACCAAGAAAGGTGAGACAAAAGGAAGTGTGGTGTCCCTCTAAATAATCATTATCAGTTGTTGCCAACTATTTAGTGATTTTTCAGAAAATGCTTTTTTTTTTTATTATTAAAAAATGAATCTGATTTTAGAAAATTGATCTATGAACCAGATCGATTTGAAAACAATCGTTACAAAAATCGAAACTTCACGCACCGGGCATGACATTTTTCAGAATCTCAGAAAAACACATTATTCGTACACAAAGATGTGCATCTTTTAGACATTTCATTCTTTTCAGACTTTTTTCTTAAATGACAATCTCATCCCTGAGGTACTTTCTTGTAGATTTACTGCTTGTATAATTTTGATACATATTGGATTTCCGCTTGGAACATCCTTAGATCGACAGACATATTTGAATCGGAATGTTTAGAATTGAATTGCCAAGCAGTTTAGTCATTCTGAAGAGTGCCTTCCTAGGGTGTCCATCATGTCTCTAACTAATTAATCTTTAATTTGATCGGCTTCACAGATGCAACTATTACACCTACGCAACGGCTGATTACTTCTACGTTGTTCGTGGCGTCTACGGTTATTACGAGATTGACAGCAACAACGTCCCTGCCACGCAGTTCTTGGACCAGGATATTCTTGTAGAGATTGGAGTCTCCGACCTTGCTGTCATGGATACGCAACATGTGAGTACAAACACAAAAAATACAACCCCTACCCCCTACCTCACTCCCTGCATCACCTCTGCCCCCCTCTGCCCACCTTCTTCATCACCCCCCCCCCTCCCATGTCGCCCATTGTCAGACCCACCCACACAACCCGCTTTTTTTCCTCCAACCCCACTGCCTGCCTACTCCCTTTTCCTTTCTCTTTTTTCCAAACTATATTTGTGACAAAACTGAGATATAAACGATTTCCCATTGTCCCTTTCTATTTTTGCAGAAGAACATCTTGTTAAATGTCCCCATCGGCGAGTCTGGCGACTTCGTCTTTGTCTATGAATACTATGGCGGAGGGCCAGGAGTCCAGACAGGTACCGTCGAGGTGCTGACGCAAGGAATAACCCAGCGAGGGTACATCAGCTTCTTTGACTGCTCATTCCTGTAAGTCTTCCATCGATCAAACAAAGTCTCAACTTCCCACCCTAGATTTTCTCTATTTTAATTTTAATTTTTTGCTATTAGTACTCAAGCGTCAATTACAAATGTGACACGATCAAGCCGAATCAGTCGGGTGTCGGGGAATCCAAAAAATGCACTGTGTTCTTCGTTGGTATTTAAACAAATTTACTTAACTCGACAACAAAACATTGTATCAACATGGGGTTTTCAGTTTTTAAAACGTACATATGCCCTCTTTGAAACTACATGAAAACTCATTTTTTGACCGGGGCCGACATCCGACTGATTTCGCTTGATCGTGTCACAAATGATGACTAGTAATACCAATTGACCTATCACGGTAGGATCGCGTCAATGCAACTTGTGAAATATCGCCCGATCACATGAATTACAAATCGACGCAGAATAACCCAATCCACAAAATTCTGTAGGGTTGTCTGAGAAACGTGGCTATATGACCGGAAATGTCTGTCAGCAAGGCCAAAAATGTCTGTCAGCAGCGAGCAAGGCCAGAAATGCGTGGGTGTGCTTCCTCGTACTATTGGCTTGAACCCGCCTCGGATCGAGTTTCGTTAAAAATGATCCCACGCATCGGCTCGGTGATGTTAAAATAATCCCGGCGCGAACTGGTCAATTATCTCTGATTAAACTTCCTCTTTGTTTCTGACAAATGTTAGATTCTGACTCGTTCTGCTTTGCCTTGCAGGTGTCGTGCCGTTGTCGTCGATTCCGCCGGCATGCCGTTTGTCTTCAACATTGACCAGCCTAACCCTTACGTCCGACTCATTCTGGACGGAAACCCTGACCTGATTGGAATCGTAAGTCTATTCTTCAATCTCAACAATTCTTTGTTTTATAATTTGTTACCTCATCAGAGTATCTCGATATCCGTACATTTATCTTATAGGTACATAATTTACCCCTCCCTCTGAAAAAGAAATTAGGGAATGATTTATACTTTTAAAAGAAGAAGTTACACTTCATTTTGAGTCGTACATTAACACAGATGTTTGGTGATTTCATTAACTCTCAAATTTGTATCCCAGTGAAGACATCTCTTTGTTCTCGTGTACAAACTGCTTAAAAAGTCGGGCACCTTTTTCAAAATGCTCCTATTTCAACCACAATTAATTTCCTGGGTTGAAATTTTGACCCAATATACCCTATATTATACCCTAACCCTAACCCACATCCTAAACCTATTTTTTGAGTAATTTGAGGCACACTCCAAAAATCTAATTCGTGAAATTCCCAGTGGAGACCTATTCATCTATAGAAATTTACCCTCCGGAGACCTTTTGTCTCCATTATACACATTGTGTTCAGGTCTTCAGAATTTCAGATCACCACTAATGGTGTACTTTAGCATGGAATAATTTTCGTTTAAAAAACAAGAGGGAAAATGGGACATTTTCATGCTAGAACTGATGATGATTTGATTGATTTTCTTTTTCAGAGCCAACTCATCGCAATCCCAGCCTCGAGGTGGTCCTATGACTTTGTTACCCCTGCTCTACAGTGCGTCCGCACATCCGATCAAGAGTTAGTACATTTTGTGATTTTCTTTATTATATATTTTTTTCTGTGACGTTTTCATTTCTTTCAATCTCACCCATGCAATACTGACTTTCTGTAATACTGAACTGCATTTCATTGATATATTATTATAGCATTTATATGTTTATTTTATAGCAAAAGTGATAATGTAATTTCCTACCCTCTGATTTTCTGCAGGTGTCACGGCTCAACCTACCCACTCCCGACCGGTTCAGTGTGGATTGACAAATCTGACATCGATGTTGGCGCACCGTCTCCGCCCAATGTCATAGACTCTGAGATCACTTTGCACTACGTGACAACCGACGGCAGTGGCTCGGTAAGTAAGATAACGCCAACCTGACCCTTCCAAATCTACACAAATTTGTCTCCTGGTACCGCAAGAAAATTGGTTAAAGAATTGGATTAGGGGCTCATTGGAAACGGCATTGAATAAGCTTTCCAATAATCTACAGAATATCAGAAATTTTTAATATTTTTTTTTATCAACAATTTTTCTAAATAAACTCCTTAAGAAATTTACAAAATAACTTCACTGAAAGTAATGTTCATCATTCTAACTTGTAGCACCTAAAACTGAATTTGGATAATTTGTGCCCGTCTAATGTATTACAAGTTCTAACTCCGACTGTGCAACTTTGACTGTTATTTTTCTGGAGGATCACAAATAAGAATTGGAACAAATTTTGATGACCAATGTTGGGACATCCTCGTCTAGAAGATCCAAAATTGAAACAATGATGTGCATCGATTTTACACTTTTTAAAACGTGAGATAATTTTCCCCTCTCTTACAGACATCTGTGACTTACGATATTGTTGAGCCTCTCAGCGGTCGCTACGTCTACGTGGTTCACTACTTCCAGCCAACAGGAGCCACGATAGACGTCAACTTCAACGTGCTGGGAGAATTTGACGGAGAAGGTATAACAAAAGGGGTTTGCTTTTATTTAGGCCATTGTTTTTTTCAAATCCCGACTTAGGCTCCGTCTCCGGCTCCATCACCATTGCCAAACTGCACGAACAAAGCCGAAGACGGAGATGAAGCTGGGGTTTGGAAAATGGCCCAAGTATTGTCTAAAGAGATGAATCAAGTCATCACTATTTGATCACAAGTCATCGAGTCGACAACGAAGTCAACAGCGACCATATTATTCGCATCTCTTTGCTTTCACAGGGTCCTTCGAGGCTGGATACTGCCCTCATGTGTCAGGATGTCGCGCAGTCGTTACCCAGGCCGGCGGCAGTTCAACCTTTGACCTCTCAGGCACGGGCCGGGGCTACTACATCTCGCTACCTGACGACAGTGTTGCTGAAATCTGGATTGTAAGTTTCTAAACTTGGATGCCAATTTTTTTATTTTTTGTTTAATCCTCGTCCTTTCCTGGCATTCATTCAGTACCGAAAACCGTTTCGTTACAGGCTTAGGGCTCATTTCACCGAGCTGTTGAGCATAAATTAAAAATTAGCTAAGCATGGAAAATATTTGCTTAACAGGCACTGGTTAACAACCAAATGTCATGCAATTGAATCTGATCACAACTGGTTCTCTGCAACTTTTTGATTAGAGAGGGGAAAGAAATGTTGTCGCTTGAAAAAAAAGTTCTTGTATTTTTTTCTTCAGGACTACATCCTTGCCATTCCAGAGAATGACTACGCTGAGGATGTCTTGACGGAGAATCCTCAGGACAGGGCTGGGGAGTTCATCCGCAGCTGTGGAGAGAACAACTTCTACATCGGGTAAATCCCACGCGACTTCTGGTTTGTTCGTACGAATTTGACGTCACAAAGCATTCGCTGTAATAATTGGCCGGAGTTGAAATGGGTAAAATTTTTGTAGCATGAAAGCTTGCGATGACGTCCTAAATTTACATTTGAATTCACTTTTTTGCCGACTATGAACTGGGCTTTATGCACAAAGCCATAGTGTCTGTGCTTCGGTGTCGGGCGTCGTCGACATGAGTGTTGGAATCTTCCAAGCTCTGGTCCTAGCAGTGTAACCATTTGAGAGGGGTACTTGTGAACGAAGTTTACAGCATCCATTTTGTTCCCTCTTTTTTAGCCCCGACGGCAGCGGTTTCTGTCGTCAAGGTACTTTCTCCCTCTCGGCTGACTACAACAACGGCGCCCTTCCCTGCGAGTGCAACCGACAGGGGTCACAGAGCTTTAACTGCCAACAGCTTGGGGGACAGTGCCAGTGCCGGCCCAACATCGCTGGGCGACGCTGCAACCGCTGCAACATTGGCTACTACGACTTCCCTAACTGCCTCAGTAAGTTAACATTTGAAGTGTTAAAACCTTTGGAGAGTCGGGTTGGCGTAGCGGTTCTTTTTGTCGCCTTCCACCGCGGTGACCTAGGTTCGATACCTGAGCCAACGTGTGGATTGGGTTTTCAGTCCCTGCCTGATTCCATGGGTTTTTCCGCAGAATGTTCTTCTGGTGTTTTCATCCCACCTTAAAACTGTAATTTCTTAACAATGTCTTCTCTCATTGGCCCCCTTGGGAAAAAAGTAGATTTCACTGAATTGGCTACCCAGTAAAAATAATAAATAAATAAAACTTTGTCTTAACGCTTCACCTGATTTGTAAGCTATTATACTACTACAATTAATTCATTTTCACTTGGACATCAAAGATTTATAAAAAATAGTAACAAAAAACTACTTTTTTAAAAGCGAATTTATTTATTTTTAAAAACATTGATATTAACGAGACCAATCAGAGTTTGTAAATTCCCGAGTGTTTTGTCATTTTCAGGGTGTAGGTGCCATTCAGGTGTTTGTAACGAGGTGACTGGGGAGTGTATCTGCCCAGATAACGTGGTCGGTGATAGCTGTGATCGATGCACTGATAGAACCTTTGGCTACGATCCCCTTGTTGGCTGCGCTGTAAGTTGTTGTAGCTTTTTAACCAGTTCGCGTCGGAGGTCGTATAAACATGCAAAGTTTGTCCGGAATTCAAACAGAATCTTGACTTAAATGAGCTTTTAAGACAAAATCATTTGATAAGTACTCGGCCGAGTACTTTCCGAGGGCTTTCCAAGTACTTTCCAAGTATTTATGTCCCAAAATTTTGATTGAAAATTATCTGTATGCATCCTTAAGTCCCAAGTTATTATTTTATCTGACATTGACTTCATATGTTGTCTGCTGTCAATGTTTGTCTCGTTTTCTTCGCAACAAACCGCTCAATATTTGGTAGTAAACAAAGTACTCGGAAAGTACTCGACTACAACTTTGTAAAAATCTTCTACAGAACGAAGGTTCGCCATTATTAGAAGCATGTTTTGTTTTTGTTTTTGTTCAGGAATGTAACTGCGATGGCAGGGGAATCGTTAATGGAGATTACAATTGCCATGAAGTAACGGGCCAGTGCAAGTGAGTCAAGCAGCCACCAAAGCTTCCTTGAATTTCTTCCTAATTAATGCCGACTTGTTTCCCACATTAATTAGCAGTTTCACTCACACCTTCCTCTCTTCTCCTAACCTCCTCTTTGCCAAAAACAAATGAACTTTCTTTCCTGAATATCTTGATTTTCAAACTTTGAGATTTTCCAAGGTTTCCCTAATTGGTACATTTATTAAAGCTAGGAAATCTCTAAACCTGCTTGAGTTTATAGTTACCTTAAATCTCGTAGTAAACAATTTTCTTCGTTTTATTTCTCGACCAATCAGCTGCAAGGCCAACATCGGGGGTCGTCAGTGCGACCAGTGCCAGGCGGGTTATCACCGGTACCCGTTCTGCGATTCTTGCTTCTGTGAAGTGAGCGGAACCGAGGACGGCATCTGCGACCAGAATAGCGCAGAGTGCCTGTGCAAGGTGCGGAAAATATTCAGTCGCCCAATAACTCTGATACCTTCCTCTTAGAGGCATCAGAATCGAATCTTAACCCTTCAGTAAAATATGAATAAGGATAAAACTGCTGCAAACTGCTTACTGGCTGGAATGACCTGAAATATACAAATCAAATAAGTTAAGAGGGCTGAATATTTCGATCTTAACAAGATCTTCTTCAGAGACTAAATGACTGTGTACAAGAAACAAACATATAGGGCAACATACAGCAGAAGATTAAGTGAAAGACTAGTCGGAAGTGGCAAGGCTGTGTGTCGAGATGCAGGCTATAATACCTAGAGTATGGGTGGAAATTGGTGTTTACTTGTTTACTTTACTTAATAAATGTGTACTCCACATTTTACTTTGATGGTATTTAACGAAATTGC
Source organism: Crossaster papposus (assembly GCA_037893245.1). Lineage (NCBI taxonomy): Eukaryota > Metazoa > Echinodermata > Asteroidea > Velatida > Solasteridae > Crossaster > Crossaster papposus. The sequence continues at coordinate 591,057 of JBAIAA010000298.1, read as the reverse complement.
TAAGGAGTTAACAATTTTAGTTTTATTAAACTTGCCGAAGCCAGAAAAATGAATACTGAAAATACTCATAACTCTGTTTGATTTAATTTTCAAAAATCGGTCCAAGTGAATTGCTCGAGGCCGGAGAGTCACAAATATGGCATCTGTTCTTGCAGTCTGTTACAAAAATCCACTTTTGGTTTGGGGATGATTGAGGATATTTTTGTCAATATTTGTTTGTGTTTTCTTTTGTTTTCTTCAGGAAAATGTTGAAGGTGTTCAATGCAACCAATGTGAGCCTGGTACCTTCTTCCTAGAGGCTTCCAACCCCAGAGGCTGCATCGGCTGTTTCTGCTTTGGTCACAGCGACGACTGTCGAAGCTACGGCCGACCGCGGGAAAAGGTAGAATGTTTAAACCTTCCACCTTGGGTGGAGTGCCGTGGTCTGGAGCATTGAATTTGTAATCTGTAGGTAAAGCTGCAGGTTGTGGGTTCGAGTCCGGCCTGGGACTATGGTGCGTGTGCCCTTGGGCAAGGCACTTTGTCACTCATTGCTTCTCTCCACCCAGGAGTAAATGGGTACCTGTGAGGGCAGAGATGGTTATTGTGGTTGATTTAGCTGCTTTGCGCCGAAATGGCAGCATCGAGCTGTATACTCCCCAAGGAGCTGAGATGGTATTTGGAATGTTTCATGGGCCCAATGACCGGGGTAATAATAAAGCGCTTTGATACACCCACATTGTGGGAGTCTAAAAGCGCTATATAAGAACTAGCATTATTATTTATTATTATTCCACCCGGGCTCATAGCACAAATGTGAGAGGTTCTGGCAAAATGAGACGGAACTGGGCAGAGGTTGAAATGTAGGGTTTTTAGGCGTTAAGATAGAGAATACAATTTTCCTTACAATATTGTTTGTTGTGCTTCAAGCGGACATTCCGTTAGTAGGTTATGCCTGTTTAAATTTTGCATTTATCAAAATGTTACCTAAGTAAAATGTTAAGGAAACGGTCTAAAGTTTTAAACTTGTTTTCCTTGATACAAATATGGTTAGCAGACATAATAAAAATAATAAATTTCAATAAATCTGAAATTTGAAAAAAAATCACCCCATTCACAAGTTTGCATTTTTCTCCACTATGGCCTCTGCCCATTTCCGTCTCATTTTTCCAGAATGCCTCACAAATAGGTATGGTATTCACTTGATCCAAGGAATACAGCGGTAATATCCTTTTGTTGCCATACGCAGATTTCAGAACATGCCTTTTATTTTTTATTTCCTCTTTCAGTTTATTGATATGGAAGGTTGGACCGTCACCAACATGAAGTCGCCTCAGATTCGGAGCTCCGGCAATCTGGTCAACGTCTTTGTTGGCGACAGCGGTACGGGCACCGACCCCAACCAGGCCATCTACTGGGAGGCACCGGCCAGTTACCTAGGCAACAAGGTCAGTTACCTAGGCAACAAGGTCAGTTACCTAGGCAACAAGGTCAGTTACCTAGGCAACAAGGTCAGTTCAATGCTTGCTCTCGGCCAATTACATCTTAGAACCGATTCTGTCATTGACAAAGTTAAAATATCGCATAAAACTTAAGTTCCTACTTCTAATTTCTTTCCTTTAAAATTGACCCTAACCACCTAGGGTGCGTGAATATTTGTATCGTATATTTGTATTAAAATTGATTTAGTTTCATTAGGGTCAATCTCAGATGGAGCTTTCTAATCACAAACTTCCGGGTCTTTTTTTTCATCAATATTTTTCATCTTTTAGTAACTGTTCTGTTTCAAGTGAATCCTTTGCATCTTGAATGACTGCTCTAAACGGCGTATCTCCCAATGTTATGATGAGATTTTGAGCTGGATGTTACTCGAGCCAGTCTCAATACAGCATGGACTTTAATTGACACTGTTTTTGTTTTTTCAACTTATGAATTTTGTAATTATTTATTTTACACCTGTTAATTGACAGTTGACTTCTTACGGCGGTAAACTGGAGTTCATTGTCGCCAGTAATGGCATCCCATCGAGAGGTGATTCAACGGCCACCTCCACCCCGCTACGCAGACCTGATGTCATGATCACTGTAAGTTGCCCATTTAGAGAGGGTGCCGTGTGTCTGGGCAATCCTTCGTGGCCCGCCTTCCACGGGATTCTCCTGGAAAACTGCCTAGAATCAGTCTATCGTTACACTTCTATACAATAGTTCTTTCATTCTTTTAAAAAAGTTCTCATTCTTTTCCTTTGTGATAACTGTTCCTTCCGACTCCAAGTTTTTATATTCTACACAGTTCACTTGATTGTTTTTTATTACTACCTCTCGTCTTATATTTGTACACATTCCCGCCGTGAATATGGCCACTGATGCCGGCACGGCGTTAAACCCCAAACTCACTCACTCACTGTAAGTTGCACTTAACCAATTTTGTCCTGGGTACAAGAATCGTGTATTTGTTTGATTTAAATCATGCCGAAAAATGTTGAAGCGAGTTTTTACACCCTGGCATTATATCGGTACCCTCATGTGTTGACAAATATCACCAATAATCCGTTATCCATCGTTACCAAATTGAAATCAGTTCGTCTTTCCCTACTGATGCATTCGTTTGTCTTTGTTACCAGGGTAACAACATCACCGTCATGTATATCAACCTGGAGCAGCCACAGAATGGCCGCTTATTGGAGATGTCTGTCAAACTTCTGGAGGTAAGCCGCTTACACGGAGCGTCCTAAGCACTTAAATTCGCTTAGCAATTTAAAAAAAATTGCTTAGTCTTAGGGAGAGTGTTTGGGTTTTGGCGCATGTATCTCCCTCAACGGTAAGAATGGGAGAGTTGAGAAAAGACCGCTGGGGTGAAATTAAAATGCATTGCCGACGACACCTGACACTCAAGAAAAAACGCTATGTCCTTGTGAACATTCAGAAAGAAGTCATGCATACTTATCGCTACATGAACCCCAGTGTGTCTTATCTACTAGGATCTTGAAAGAGGTGAAGAGCGACCTCTTGTGTGTGTGCGCGGAGCACTGTTAAAGTAGACTACATGATGCGTTTTGTTTGAGTAACGAGATAATTTTTTTAGTAATATTATTTCTATAACCAATGAATCCTCAAGAATGCCCTGTAGGCACTGTATGCTTGCAAGTAAGCCTGAAGAAACCTGTAGAGAAGACAATGAGAAGAAATAAGAGGTGGGAGGAAAGCCCCAGAAGAATATCCCAAGGGAAAACCCCAGAAGAATATCCCAAGGGAAAACCCTAGGAATCAGGCAGGGACTGAAAACCTAATCTAGTGAATCCACATTAGACCCAGGCCAGCTGGGAATCGAAGGTAACCAATATGAAAGTAACCACTTTGCCAACCTGACTCCCTATTGATTATCGCTTTATTTCAGGATAACTTCCAGTACAGCTTCTCGGCGCGGACAGTGACTCGTGAGGATATGATGATGGTGCTAGCTGGCATAACGTCCATCCAGATCAGGGCGCAGTATTTCAACAGGATCCTTGATGCTAGGTAGGTACTGACCGCATCGGTTCAAGGAATGAGAAAATAGTCTCTCAAGTTGCGTACCTATCACTGGATTGTATTCTCGGGTCCTGGAAAGTAAGGCTACAGGTTTCATTGGTCAAATTTCCTCTGACCATAATTCTATGTTTCGATAGGATTGCCAACAAAAAATGTCACAAAAAATATTTCAAAATATGTGGCGTCAATCAAATAACAAATCAAAATTTCAAGGATTAGATTTCTAAAAAGGGTGATTAAAAACAAATGTGAATTATGTTTGTTTTCCTGATCAGTCTCAGAGATGTCTCGCTTGACGTTACGAGGAAAGATGGAATCGGTTTCCCAGCCTATGAAGTAGAACGATGTCGCTGCCCTCTCGGTTACACTGGTCTGTCTTGCGAGGTACGTCCAATCTTTGTTTGTTTTCCATGTTTTTTGCTTGATTACTTTTCTTTAGAGTACATATATTACGGCTGAGAGAGACATTTACAGCAGTCTTTGTAACTGTTCTAGAAATCGTTCACGTGGAAAATCGCAAACCTGGGGTTTCAAAACGCGAGTCCGCTCACCATAATGTTGTAATGCATTGATAGTATCTTATTTTTCATTTCATTATCTTTTCTAGGAATGCAATCCGGGTTTCCGTCGTTCTTCTGGCCAGTACCTCGGCACCTGTGAGCCTTGCGATTGTAATGGCCACTCAACAACCTGCGATCCAGAATCCGGAAGATGCTACGTAAGTTTGCAGTAACCTCACAGTGTAACTTGTGGCAGGGTCAATCGCAAGTCTATCGTCTTCGATCGCAAGTCTATCGTCTTCGATCGCAAGTTGATCGCAAGTATAATTTAAAGCCTGAGTACACAATATAATCTCATATTAGCATTAATCCAACAAAATTGCCCATTCTTTCACAATATGTGACATGATCAAGCGAAATCAGTCGGATGTCTGCCCCGGTCAAAAAATTAGTGGTCATGTAGTTTTAAAGAGGGCATCTGTACGTTTTAAAAACTGAAAACCCCATGTTGATACGATGTTTTGTTGTCGAGTTATGTAAATTTGTTTAAATACCAACGAAGAATACAGTGCATTTTGGGGATTCGCTGACATCCGACTGATTCGGCTTGATCGTATCACATGTCTTCAAATACTTATATAAACAAATTAGCAATTTGAGTATTATTTTTTTTAGGATTGTCAAGACAACACCGAGGGTGATAACTGTGAGCTCTGCAAGGTTGGTTATTTTGGCGACGCTACCACTGGATCTCCCGACAGCTGTAACATCTGTTCCTGTCCGTATCCCGACGAGACAAGAAAGTTAGTGTATTATCTTACTCTAAAATGCTGTCTTAAAATATTGGTACTGCTGTAACGTCATCTAAATGTTTAGGAGGTTGATATTCGTTGTGTCTTTGTGCTGTGTATCAAATCACGTTTTGTATTCTGATATTTTTTTCAGAAAAAAGGAACTTAAATTCATGATTTATAGAAGTAGTTTTGGCAAAGTGCCTGTATTTCTTTGGTTATTTTTCATTGTACATTTTTTATCATTTTTATCTGTTTTTAGTTACGCTTATACCTGTTCCATTGTTCCGACCGGCATGCAATGCGAGTGCCTGCTAGGACACATGGGAGAACGCTGCGACATGTAAGTAGCAGACCTACAACCCTTGTCGTCTTCTTGGTATTGGACAGTTTTCTTCTTAACCAGTTCGTGCCGGATGGCGAATATAAACGCACAGTTTTCCCCAGATTCAAAATGGATGACGCATAAACACGCCACGAGCAAGGCAGGAAATGTCTGTCAGCAGCGAGCAAGGCCGGAAATGCGTGGGTGTGCTTTCCGGTACTGGGGGCCTGAACCTGCTTCAGATCGAGTTTCGTTAAAAAGAATCCTGCGCGTCGGCTCGGTGATGTTAAAATAATCCCGACGCCAACTGGTTAAGTCCCCCTGCCAGCCTCCAGTCCCCAGCAAGTCATAGTTTTAAGTGAAGTTTTAAAGTTATCCTGATGAACTAGAATGCAGACTTAATATGAATTGACTTGTAATTTACTTAAGTTTTGCTGCAAGGGAAACGGCCGGATGCGAGACTCATTTAGACAGGGTGCCGTGTGTCTGGGGGATCCTTCACTCACTCCACGGGATTCTCCTGGAAAACTGCCTAGAATCAGTCTATCGTTATACTTCTATACAATAGTTCTTTCATTCTTTTGAAACGTTCTCATTCTTTTCCTTTGTGATAATTGTTCCTTCCGACTTATATTCTCCACAGTCCACTTGATTGTTATTTATTACACATTCCCGCCGTAAGTATGGCCACTGATGCCGGCACGGCGTTAAACCCAAAACTCACTTCCTCACTTAAGTTTTTTTTGGTTTTCACCTACAGATGTAATGAGGGTTACTTTGGCGACCCAAGCCAGCCCTACGGTTACTGTCGCAAGTGCAACTGCAGCGGTAATTCCAATCCCAACTCTGGCGAGCCAGAGTGTGATACTCGCTTTGGTAACTGTCTGCAGTGCAAGCCAGGAACGACGGGTATCAACTGCGACAAGTGTGATCGCTGGTACTACGGTGACGCCGTCATCTCCAGGAACTGTCAAGGTGAGTGACGGGGTCATCTTGTTGATCGATTGGAAACAGTTGAATGCTCTTAACCAGTTCGCGCCTGGATTGATCAGACTCTGGCGCAGGATTCTTTTTCTAGAACCTCGATCCCAGAGAGGTTCAGGCCGTCATCTGTGGGTAGCACACCCTAATATTTCGGCATCAATTAGTTATTTTGATCAGTTGATACTTGTAGGAAAACAAACTGGCATTCTCTTGGGTAATTAATGTAGTGGAGCAGATAAGGAAAATTATTTTGAGGGAATTGTGTCTTGAAGATACAAGCATGGAATTTGGCACACAGTCGGAGTATGTCATGAGAAAGATATATGTAAATAGGGCCATCGCAGATTTGATAAAAACAAATAGGTAGAATAACATGCAATGGCAGACATTTTGAAAAATTTGAAAATTGCTTACCTACATTTATTTCAAAGGATAAATCTACGATGGCCCTATAGCCAAATATCTTTTCTCATTTCATCATCAAAAACACAATCCCATCACCTATCTGCCGTACTAATGTAATCATTGTGGTTTTTTTATTTGCAGAGTGTGCATGCGATCGTTGTGGTAGCCAAGAGTGTGAGGTCAACACGGGTCGTTGTGATTGCAAGACCAACGTCATCGGCAACCTTTGCGATCGCTGCTCTGTGAGTTGACATTTAATATCACATTTTAGGCTTGATTCCATCGCAGGATACCTGGCCAATGGGTTCCAGTGGATTTGAAGGAATTCCAGTGGATTCTGATGGATTCTGATGGATTCTGATGGCTTCTGATGGCTTCTGATGGCTTTTGATGGATTATAATAGATTCTGATGGAATTGAAAGGATTTCAACATAGTCAAATGAATTCAGTCTTGTTAATAGCTACCTTAACTCCCTTGGGCCTTTCAAAATCCAACAGGAAGTTTAAAAATATTTTTTTGTTGAAATGAAGTAAGACAACTTTCCTCCAATTCATTTCGGCCTTAGTGCCTCAATTTTTAACAGTGGGTAGAATTTGCCATTAGGTCACTGTACAGTGCAAGAATTTCCAGCGAGTTAAGGGGTAATATTCGTTTCTTTTCTATATCTTACTTTACCTACTACCAGCCTGGCTTCTGGAATTTCAGCAGCTGTGCGGGCTGTTCCTCCTGCCAGTGCGCCTTTGCCTCGGAGAGCGGTCAGTGCGACTTTGAGACCGGTCAGTGCCAGTGCAAACCGGGAGTGGGCGGAGCCAAGTGTGACCAATGTCTTCACGGACATTGGAACTACGGCTTTGACGGATGCCAACGTGAGTATTTAAAACCAAAATTGTTCACCGAGTTTGGTAACATTTTTTCAGCGTGCTTAGAGTAAGCCTGTTTGTTTACGGTTTTGAATGGAACCGGGTACCCGGTCCCGATCAAAGTCGGGTACCCGGGTACCCGTAACACCCTCCCCCCCCAAAAAAAAAAAAAAAAGGGGAAAAAAAACGAAAAAAAAAAACGAAAAAAAAAAAAGGGAAAAAAAAAAACCCGTAAAAAAAAACCCGTAAAAAAAACCCCGTAAAAAAAACCCCGTAAGTGTTTTCTTATAACGCCAACCCGGAAGTCAGTGTTTTCTTTAAACGCCCCAGCCCCCACCCAGCGTGTTCTATAATGATTTCTTTGATATGCCGATTTGCAAAGGGTCGATTTGATTACATTTGTCAGTGAAAATGTCTGTTATATATATACCTGAGTTTATGAAATAAAAGAAACGTATTGGCGATTAATAAAGACATGGATGACGAAGTCGGCGAACTTCCAAGAGCTCCCCGCTGTCTATTCTTCAGTGAGTTCATCCGCCCAGCCGTCACTGTTAACAGGGTTTCCCCTTAACCTTTTTTCCCCACTAGCCGGCCAGACCAGTAATGTTGACTTTTGACTAGCCCGCCAGCATTTTTCACTGGTCGGCATGTTGTTTTTTCACCTTTAGTTTTAGGCTACTTTTTGTGTAAGTAAGCAGCCGCCGCCCTGAACTGCAATGTGATGCAATACTGTTACATATGGCGCAGTCTTGTTATTGGCTATGTGTTCTTCCCTAGTTCCCACCCGGCCCCACATAAAAAATAAACCATCCCATAAAAAAGAAACAGTCCAATCATGTCCTTCCTTCTAACAATCTCTCTTTTTCATAGGTTGTAATTGTATGCCAGGAAGAGACATTCCCATCCCCAGCCTATAGAAATTCCAAAGAAATGGTAGGCCACAGTTGGCCGCTTGCTACAATGTATACAATTTGTAGGTCAGCTGTCAATCATTGTCTGGATTTCTTGCCCCTACTTGGAATATAATCGTATTATTATTTACCCCTGAAAACTGTTGGGAAATGTTTAGGAGTTTTTTCAAACAAGTCTTTAAGTACCCTTTCTCTTGTTTTCTATAAAAACAAGGCAAATTACATAATTAACCTTAGGAATTATTTTGATCAAAATGTTTAGGATCTCAAAATATTAGGTGTTAAGGTTCTGTTCCTTTTATTTCTCTTTCTTTTAAAAAAACCTAACGAAACCAGAAATCAATGTTATTAAATAAACCGGATATTTCGCTAGCCTCGTTATTTAATGGTCAGGTGTATGTAGATTTTATTAGACATCAGAAAAACCAAGAATAAATCATATTATTATTTACCCCTGAAATCTGTTGGAGAAATTTTAGGAGTTCATTCAAATAAGTCTTTAAGTAACCTTTCTTTTTTTTCTATAAAAACAAGGACAATTACATAATTAACCTGAGGAATTAAAAAACAAAAAAAGTAGGACTAGGGTTTCGTAAATAAACAGGCTCAGGTTTTGTTTACACCTTTTTATTTGTAAATCAGTATGGCAAACTTTTGTAAAAGTTAATGACCATCGGTTGGCATGGTCTAAGGTCTAAGACTAGATAAATAAATTCGCTCGAGGAATATACCGACCAACGCCTTTTAAATAAATTCTGTATCTGCCAGGCAAGGGTTAGCGTAAGTACAATTACAATGTTTGTTTGTTCACTTTATTCCGCCATCTGCGGCGCATCAAAGAAGATCATTTCCTGGCTACGAGAAACTTATTAAAAACCACACACAATGGGTCAACTTCTTGCTTCTGGAGACGCGTCAAAGATAGTCAAAACCAGTCAAAACAAAACTCAACTCAAAAACCCAAAAAGGAGTTTTGGAATGGTCGGTAATTCACTTTGAACTTTGTAAATCTTAGGTTACAGACTAATTTCAGGTACTACCCGCCATCTGCGGCGCATCAGAGAGGATGATTTCCAGGCTAGTGGCTAGTACAAGAAGCTTTATTACAAACGCAAACAAAAGGTTGATACTATCGTGTTTCATCACTTTCGCGCTTCTGGAGACACATCAAAGATAGTCTAAATATAAACCAAAGGATGGAGTTTTGGAATCGTCGGTAAATTCACTCGGAACTTTGTAAATCTTCTGATAGTGATATTTGAACGCATGTACTTGTGTTTTTTTACATTTTGTGTTGTCTCGGACGTTGCGTCGAAATTTATAAATTCGGTTACGGGTACCCGACCCGATAAAATGGAACCGGTTCTTGGCCTCCGCGGGCGGGTACCCGGGTACCCGGGTACCCGCGACAGGCTTAGCTTAGAGGCTATTTTTCTTTAACCAGTTCGCGCCAGGGGACGTATATACACGCAAAGTTTTCTCCAGATTCAAAACGGATGACGCATAAACACGTCACGAGCAAGGCGGGAAATGTCTGTCGGCAGCGAGCAAAGCTGGAAATGCGTGGGTGTGCTTTCCGGTACCATTGGCCTGAACTCGCCGTGGATTGAGTTTTGTTAAAAATAATCCCGCGCCTCGGCTCGGTAATGTTAAAATAATCCCGGCGCAAACTGGTTAAGAAATCTGCTTAGCAGCGTTATGATAATGGCCCTAATCTTCGGTCCTTTTTTTGTACCCTCGTGTCAATAGCTTGTAACTGTGAGGCTCATCTGCGCTGCGATGCGGTCACCGGCGAGTGCCTTTGCCCTCCTGGTGCCACTGGAGATAACTGCGAATTCTGCGAGGATCGTTACGTCATGACGGACGAAGGATGCCAGCGTAAGTCCAAAGTCTAACTCTTTAAGGATTCATTTTGTGTCATTGTTTACAGGTTTTGTTACCAAATAAGGGGTGTGGTCACTGTCGGTGGTTGTGGTCACTCTCGGTGGGTGTGGTCACTATCGGTGGGTGTGGTTTCTGTCGGTAGGTGTCGTCACTGTCGGTAGGTGTCGTCACTGTCGGTAGGTGTCAAGACTTTCGAACCTCTGACATCCCCCTCCGGAATCCTTTATGAATAGTAACAGTTGGACTTTTCAATTTAACTTCTGTTCATAACTCCCTGTAATAAAATATTCTTAAAAATTCAGAATACCCTTCAAAATCAGTTAATACTTGTTTGGATTGGTGTTTTACCCCTGCACAGCATGCGATGAGTGTGTAGCCCTACTTCTAGACATGATGAAATCGCTAGACTTCGACATAAACAGCGCCGTGGCCAACGTGTCTGAATTAACGGTGGGGTACGAGACCTACCAGCGACTGAACAGGCTAAACAATTCTGTGATAGCAGCTATGGTAAGCTAAACAAAAACAAAAACAATCTCTGTTTTGGATCCCTTTCAATGAGCTTACTAAACCACCTGTTGCAATGAATACTTTGTTGTCGCCGGCAGAAGGACATATGTGACCCGCTCCAACGAAACCCGAACTAGGTTGACATTTTTTGTTTCTCAGACTTTCCTTTTATTTAAATCCTCTAGGTTCTCAGCTTTAAAATGATGTATCATTTTCATATGTACCCCCACCCTATCTCCCCTAGGGAAAGGATTTAGTGTTGAAACCCTGACAACCTAATTATGAGATAAACAGCTTTGAAGTTCAGAAAGGCGTATTATTTATATACACATTTGTTTTACAAAATCGACAGAAAACCAACTTCTGGGTGACGGATTATGTTCAAATTTGAGAATATTGTAGATTGATAGTTAGTGATTCCGAAAAAAACCAAAACCTCAAAATGGTAAAATCCACCCCGAAATGACTTCACGACTACATTGTGATAAAACACATTGTGCGACTTTGTCCGGGTTTCGTTGGAACAGGTCACATATGTGCATAAGTGCTCATGAACCTCACAATTGAGTTGTACTTTTTCTTTTCATAATATACAACCTCGCTCTTTTCAGAATCGCACGGATGCTTTGGCAGAGAACAACCTGGTTGTTGCGGACGGCATCATGAAAGTAGAGATGAACTACAGTGCCTTGCTGGACCAAGCCATCGTGCTTCGCATCAGAGTCAGTTCTTCTTTATTAACTGTCATTCCTTTTTCCAAATTTGTTTCCCTATTTTTTAATTGTAAGGAAAATCTGGACAAAAAAATAATGAACAATGCAAATGTCAGTCCTTTCCCCAATTTTTCAAATTGTTGTTTACCCATATTTAAAAACCCATATTTGAAATGGAGACAAATCCTTGAAAATTTTCAATTCCCCAGTTTTGGTACATTTCAAACTCCTGGTTGGTCCTGTTATGTCTAGTATTTTCTCAGACCTTCTCTAGGAAAGATTAAAGAAAAGTATGAGTTAGCTAAATAGTTAGCAAAAACTTTAACTCGTCAGAAAACTGAAGGAAAATTTAGGTTCAACCAATTGAACTTTGACATTAAGCAAGAGTCATTTTTAAATACGAAATGAAATGGATGATTCAGGAATATCTGGCACTTGTGTGTTGCCAAAATCGATGGTTTAACCAGTTGTTTTTTTCGTTCACATTTCAAGTCGGACAAGATCGTGCAGCAGGCAAACGAAACTAAGAAGGAATCTCAAGACACTGGCTTCAAGGCCGTAGACGTGGAACGTCAAATCAACGAGACAATACAAGCAGTCTTGGGTAAGACGCTTCTCCAAAGGATCTTCTTAAGAATCTTCCTTTACGAATAATTCTCCAGCAAGTTGAAGTCCAATCACAATTGAAATCCTAATTTGTATGCGAGTCAAATCATGAAGTCAAAATGTAGATTTTGAGAAGTTGGTGTAATTATGAATGAATGAATGTCAGTTAAGAATAAGAAAGCAGAACATAAGATTGCGTCTCAGTAGATCTGTATTTCAGAGGTCCCCTGTTCGAATCCTGTAGTTCTCCATTTGTTGTCTGTTTTACGTTCCAGATGCCATCAAGGCTCTGTACAATAACTCCAACATACCAGAGAACGGCAACGTGACGGATATTTCCGGCATTCTGGCCGAAGCCCGGGCGATCGTGGCTGAAATTGCCGCCCGGAATTTCTCTGAGGGACGCCAAGCTTCGGCCGAGGAACTTGTTGCAGCAAAGGATGGTAAGAAGCCCTTAAGACAGGTGGGAAAAGACAATTGTAGTAAAGTGCCTTGCTCAAGAACACAACCACCAAATGTCAATGCAATTTGTCCGAGTGGCAAGACAATGTGGTAATGTGCCCAAGAACACAAACATCTTTCCAATCGGGTTCAAATCCACATACTACCACTCTTTATTTTCATGTTATTAATTTAGTTACACTTTAATAATTTGTAATTGTTTTTGTCTGTCCAGTGCTTGCAAGGGTCAAGTTGCTTCGTAATGCTTCCCTGGAGTTAATGGGCCACGTCCAGAACGTCTCTGACCACATGGCTGGATTCTTGGAGCAGCTACAGAAGCTGATTGACACCAGCAACCGAGCTAATAATCACTCCATGCAGTCCGAGGATCTAAACACCATGAACCGGGTACCGGCGTTTGAGGTAAGATGCGTGTTTTATTGGAGATGATAATCTGCTAAGCCAAAAAGAAGAAGTTCAGCAATTTTAATGACCAGGGGCCAATTTGCTTAGAACAAAAAGTCAGTAAAAAAAACAGGTTATCAGCCAAAACTTCATGCGCTTTTCATGCTAAACCTGGTAAAACCTTGAGGTAAAACTGGTAAAACCTTGAGGTAAACCTGGTAAAACCTCGAGGTAAATCTGTTAAAACCTCGAGGTAAACCTGGTAAAACCTCGAGGTAAACCTGGTAAAACCTCGAGGTAAACCTGGTAAAACCTCGAGGTAAACCTGGTAAAACCTCGAGGTAAACCTGATAAAACCTCGAGGTAAACCTGGTAAAACCTTGAGGTAAACCTGGTAAAACCTTGAGGTAAACCTGGTAAAACCTCGAGGTAAACCTGATAAAACCTCGAGGTAAACCTGGTAAAACCTCGAGGTAAACCTGGTAAAACCTCGAGGTAAACCTGGTAAAACCTCGAGGTAAACCTGGTAAAACCTTGAGGTAAACCTGGTAAAACCTTGAGGTAAACCTGATAAAACTTCGAGGTAAACCTGATAAAACTTCGAGGTAAACCTGATAAAACTTCGAGGTAAACCTGATAAAACTTCGAGGTAAACCTGGTAAAACCTTGAGGTAAACCTGGTAAAACTTCGAGGTAAACCTGATAAAACTTCGAGGTAAACCTGGTAAAACTTCGAGGTAAACCTGGTAAAACCTTGAGGTAAACCTGGTAAAACCTCGAGGTAAACCTGGTAAAACCAGCCAATTACCAGTCACAAACAATGTACCACCTAGGTGGCCGGGGAAAGCTTGACGATTTAACCAGTCACCCGCCCCTGCGAATATGCTTTGCCAGATTGTGTTTAAACGTCCTCCGTCATTAATTGCTCAAGCTAGGAATCTAAGATCTATTTCTCTTTTTTGTAGGCTGTCATGCAGCAAGTTGACAAGAAGTTCAAGAGAGCTACTGGAGAGGCTGACAATGCCACTGCTCTGATTGAGGCTGCACTGAAACTCCTAGAAGAAGCCCAGAACGCCTTAGATGTAAGTTTGGAAACAAGAGTCGAAGGATGTCAAAATTAAGCAGCTCTACTGCGCCTAACTGCCCTGCAAGTTACTCAATATCAACCCAAAACTGCCCTAGTACTGTGTGGCTTTATGAATTTATCAGAGAATAAATACAATGTAATACAATGTAATAAAATGTTATACAATGTAATACAATGTAATACAATGTAATACAATGTAGTACAATGTAGTATAATATAGTGTATCATAGTTCAATGCAGCATAGTTGGTAATAGGGTTCAAGGAGAGTCTCAAAATGACTCAGTGGTTAGGGGAGGGTTTCATATCTGAAACTTGTCAAGACCACACTCTAGATTTTGCAGATTTTTAGTTTAAGCCTGTCCTTGTTTTTATTTGTTTGTCGCTCTGGATTCCTAGGCTACTCGAGCCAACTCAACCCTCCTTGAGGAGGCCGTACGAAGGCTGGAGCCTCATGTCAACTTTGTGGTCAACAAGTCTGATTCCGTGGACGCCATCGTCTACGAAGCCATGAAACACGCCGCAGACCTGAAGAACCAGTCGGAGTACCTCAGTGGGTCAGTAGCTTTTTGTTTAAGTCGTCTGAATCGATAATAAACTAAGTATTGAGCAGGTGCTCCTAAATCGCAAGCCTGAAAAACCTGTGGATAGATCTGAAGTCGATGAAAAACTATTCAATTTACGATGTGGAGGAATCTTCTTGGAAGACTTACAGATTCAAGTACAGACAGAAAGCCCAGGCCATGGAACCCAGTCCACAGTTTTGGGTTCGGAACTTACATGTGTCACAGTAGTGGAAGGCAAGGAAAGCACCACTTTGCCAACTTGACTCCTTCTAACGGTGTCAGAACCACATCGGACCACATCCCCCTTCCAAATCCGCCTCAAGGTTTACTTTTTTCCTCGCTATTGATATTTTTGAGATGCGTTAGTTCTTAATTTCTGGGTGTAATTCACTACATCTTTGCAACCATTATTAAGTCACACTTCTAGACCAATCAGTTTCCATTCTCATCTTATCTTTCAGCTTATTGGTTGGCACCCTGAACCTTTCCAAGAACGCGGTCAAGGCGGCCAATGCCTACGGAGAGATCGTGGCTGCCATCGATGCTGCTGAGAAGGCTGCAATGGATGCACTGAATGCCAGCAGCCAGGCAGAAGAGCAGGTAAGAAAGGAGACGTTTGGTTTCCCTTTCTGTCCAAGAACGCGGTCAAGGCGGCCAATGCCTACGGAGAGATCGTGGCTGCCATCGATGCTGCTGAGAAGGCTGCCATGGATGCGCTGAATGCCAGCAGCCAGGCAGAAGAACAGGTAAGAGAGGAGATGTTTGGTTTCCCTTTCTGTCCAAGAATGCGGTCAAGGCGGCCAATGCCTACGGAGAGATCGTGGCTGCCATCGATGCTGCTGAGAAGGCTGCCATGGATGCGCTGAATGCCAGCAGCCAGGCAGAAGAACAGGTAAGAGAGGAGATGTTTGGTTTCCCTTTCTGTCCAAGAATGCGGTCAAGGCAGTCAATGCCTACGGAGAGATCGTGGCTGCCATCGATGCTGCTGAGAAGGCTGCCATGGATGCGCTGAATGCCAGCAGCCAGGCAGAAGAACAGGTAAGAGAGGAGATGTTTGGTTTCCCTTTCTGTCCAAGAATGCGGTCAAGGCAGCCAATGCCTACGGAGAGATCGTGGCTGCCATCAATGCTGCTGAGAAGGCTGCCATGGATGCGCTGAATGCCAGCAGCCAGGCAGAAGAGCAGGTAAGAGAGGAGACGTTTGGTTTCCCTTTCTGTCCAAGAACGCGGTCAAGGCAGCCAATGCCTACGGAGAGATCGTGGCTGCCATCGATGCTGCTGAGAAGGCTGCCATGGATGCGCTGAATGCCAGCAGCCAGGCAGAAGAACAGGTAAGAGAGGAGATGTTTGGTTTCCCTTTCTGTCCAAGAATGCGGTCAAGGCAGCCAATGCCTACGGAGAGATCGTGGCTGCCATCGATGCTGCTGAGAAGGCTGCCATGGATGCGCTGAATGCCAGCAGCCAGGCAGAAGAACAGGTAAGAGAGGAGATGTTTGGTTTCCCTTTCTGTCCAAGAATGCGGTCAAGGCAGCCAATGCCTACGGAGAGATCGTGGCTGCCATCGATGCTGCTGAGAAGGCTGCCATGGATGCGCTGAATGCCAGCAGCCAGGCAGAAGAACAGGTAAGAGAGGAGATGTTTGGTTTCCCTTTCTGTCCAAGAATGCGGTCAAGGCAGTCAATGCCTACGGAGAGATCGTGGCTGCCATCGATGCTGCTGAGAAGGCTGCCATGGATGCGCTGAATGCCAGCAGCCAGGCAGAAGAACAGGTAAGAGAGGAGATGTTTGGTTTCCCTTTCTGTCCAAGAACGCGGTCAAGGCAGCCAATGCCTACGGAGAGATCGTGGCTGCCATCGATGCTGCTGAGAAGGCTGCCATGGATGCGCTGAATGCCAGCAGCCAGGCAGAAGAACAGGTAAGAGAGGAGATGTTTGGTTTCCCTTTCTGTCCAAGAATGCGGTCAAGGCAGCCAATGCCTACGGAGAGATCGTGGCTGCCATCGATGCTGCTGAGAAGGCTGCCATGGATGCGCTGAATGCCAGCAGCCAGGCAGAAGAACAGGTAAGAGAGGAGATGTTTGGTTTCCCTTTCTGTCCAAGAATGCGGTCAAGGCAGTCAATGCCTACGGAGAGATCGTGGCTGCCATCGATGCTGCTGAGAAGGCTGCCATGGATGCGCTGAATGCCAGCAGCCAGGCAGAAGAACAGGTAAGAGAGGAGATGTTTGGTTTCCCTTTCTGTCCAAGAACGCGGTCAAGGCAGCCAATGCCTACGGAGAGATCGTGGCTGCCATCGATGCTGCTGAGAAGGCTGCCATGGATGCGCTGAATGCCAGCAGCCAGGCAGAAGAGCAGGTAAGAAAGGAGACGTTAGGTTTCCTTTTCGAAGAAAAGAAGAGGAAGACATTTCAGGCTAAGCAAATTGTTGTGCTTAGCAGCTTCGTGGGATTAGCCCAAGCTTTCTCTGTGACTGAACTGCTTCTTACGAGAGGTTAATCATCAGGACCCAGTCTGGACAAGCGATGCCGGACAAGCAACTTAAAGCCGGATATGATGATGATGACTGTTTGTCCTGTGGACAATAGTTGAACTAGTGTGTCCAACATCTCAAAAAGTCGAATTTGACCAAATTGTACCAGCGTTTCTCTCAATTTCCAATTGATATACTATTTATTTCCTTTTTGTTTATCCCGCCAGGCCAACCGTTTTGGCGATAATCCGGCCAATCAATTGAAGAAGAGCAGACGTCTTCACAGGAAGGCTGCCACGGCCAACGAAGAACTAGCAGGTAATAAAGCAACATGCAACCCTCTCTAGTAGATTAATGCCCGACTGTCAGAGGGTGCTATTGACATTTTATTCATCAACAGTAATGGACAAAAGGAAGCAGTTAACCAGCTGTAACTCAAACTTTTTACCCTGAGCTATCCTCTAAAATCTGGTAAACCTGACGGTAAAACCTTGAGGTAAACGTCTAGTTACCGCCTGTTCGATTTTGCATTTTCCTCTAAAGGCCGGTTCAAATTTGCCCGTGTTACAATGTGTTCAACTTTTGTTCTTCAACGCGAAAACTCTTTGTGACGCCACAAATTGGCGTTCATGTTCGCTTTCGGGCCGAATATGAATCGGCTTTTACTCGTGCAGAATTACATATTCCATAACTAAACATTAAGCTGACTTTTTGTTTCAACGTCGCAACAAAAAGTGAATTTGTTTATTTCGAAAATATAATCTAATAAATGTATTTCTCAAGTTTGAACTGCATTGTAGCAAGGTCAGCACACTGTAAGACTACTCGTTGATTTGTTATCGTTGTCAATTGTTTCCTCTTTAAACTAACTCCAGGACTGGAAATAAAACTTGGCGCCGTGAGTGAGAGTGTGGACGAGGTCAAAGATCGTCTGGACGTTGAAGACGATCGACTTGCGGCCATCCGGCGCGACATGGCCAACATACCGGACGAGAGCAGCGTGTGCACAATCACTGTCTGTCAAGGAGGAGAGGCTGATTGCAAGGCAGGCTTCACTGGCGATAACTGTGACATCAGTAAGGCTTGAGATCTACCTTGGGTTTATCTTATACAAAGATTTCTAAAATTGAACTAAGAAATTTACTGGAGCGGGGTTTGAACCAGCGACCTACGGATTGCTGTTCCGGTGCTCTACCAACTCAGCTATCCAGCCCTGTGTTTGTGGTTTTCTAAATTGATTAATATCTTTGTTTGGAGGAGAGGGTGCTAGTCAGAAGTCACAAACCCAAATTTTTCCCATTTTTTCCTTCAATATATTCCCATATATATTCCCTACCTAGAATATAGCTTTTTGTTTGTTTGATCCAACCTCGGACCTTGCTTGTTATATAAAAATCTGTTGCTTAAACTGATCTTACCCAAGTCAATTTGTTTATTTCCAGGTAAGCTAGGGGATCAAGCCCAAGAAGCTGTGGACACGGCCATGGATGCCAACGCTAAGGCCACCAAGGCGAGCGAAACGATCGGCAACATAGAAACCCAGTTACCAGAGCTCGATGCGAAAGCCGATAGGATTCCAGACGACATCAACGCGGCAACTCAGGCTGGTAACATCGCAGCTGACGCTAGTAAGTCCAAGGCCGATTGCCAAACCCCGGCTTCATCTTTGTCTTTGGCCTCGTTTATGCAGTTTGGCAATGGTGATGAAGCCGGAGACGGAAAAATGTTTACTGATCCTAGAGACTAGCCTAGTGGCTGTTTACTGCCTTAGTCAGGCCGATTAATGACAAAATTAATCATTGATATGAAATAAGCATTGAATTTGGCACACAGTCATTGTATGTCATTAGAAAGATATTTGGCTATATGGCCATCGCAGATTTGTCCTAGTATAGGTAGAATGACAAGCAATTTTCAACTTTTGATCAATGACTATCTTTGCTTGTTATTCAAAGCTGAAATCTGGAATGGCCCTATAGCCGAAATTCTTCCTTATGACTTATGACTGACTGCCAAATTCTATCATATTTTACACCAATCTAATTCTGCCCATCGTAGTCCAGATACACGAAAAGAGACTTCCAGTCGATAAATGTGACCCGCTCCATCGTAATCAGGAATAAGTCGCTGAGGCCGTTTTACGCAATCGGCCGTTGAAGTGAACGCATGGGTGAAAATCGTGACCAAGTCGATTTTCTGAACATTGTATTTTTAGGAAGTGTAGTTATAACAGATTATTGTTATTATTGTCTTGTATGTGAAAACGATCAATAAAGATAAAAATGAAGAGGATTTGTGTGCGCTGTGCGTATGATTTTGGTAAATTTTGTTTATTTCAAAGCCGTTTTTCGCGGAATGTGGATTCGGCAAATAAATATACACCTGTCATCTTCATCAGACCATAACTCGTTAACCTAAACAGATACACACTTGTGATGGGTATCATTAGAAAGCTTATAAATAGAAACCATATGCATATCTCAAAAAGTCATTTTGCGACTTATTCCTGAATTCGATGGAGCGGGTCACAAATGTCTGCACTGGTCTAACCACCTTACTAGACAGTGCCTCGTCTTGATGGTGATTGTCTTCATTCTTTCTCTACTCTATCAGGTAACCGTGCCAGGGATGGCGTCCGCGACATTCGCAACCTAGACCGCACACTGACAGCTCTACACGCCAACATCCAGAACATGACGCTGGGTATCCAGTACAATCTAGAGGAGATCAAGAGAAAGATTGCCAACGCTCGCACCCTCGCTGACGGGGTGAGTAAAACGGTTTGGGTCTGCAGGTGGTCACCCCCCCCCCCCCCCCTCCTGACTTGACTTGAGACTAGATTGCTTGTGATTGGACTTGTGAGGACTAGTAGATCACCTTACATAGTACAATTGTACTGGTGAGTTAGTCTTGCATACGCACTGTGGACCTCCGAACAATATAGGTCCACACGATGCGGGAAGAGGTTACGGTGTGTGGACTTGCACACGTCCACAATCCGTTTTTCAGTTTCCGAAAAAGAGCGCTAGAGGAAAAACGGGTTAGGGTTATATATAGAAAAGATAGAAGGGACAGCTGAGAGGCCCATAATCCTAATTTGAGGGTAAATTTGTTTTGGGGAAGCGAGAAAAATGAGTATTTAGTCAAAGTTTGTTAACTACACGAATACAAAGGAATGTCCACAGTGCGTATGTAAGGTAAAGCTGCGTGTTCGACCCGTGTGCCATACTACCTTAATTGGAACCCCGACGGGGAACACCCTGCTCGTGTCCCCAGGCAAGACATTTTACTACAATTACCTGTCTTCACCCAGGGGTATAAAAGGGTACCTGCGAGGGTAGAGACCAGAATGCGCTGATCTAGAGCTGCTGAAGAAATGGTCTTATTCCTGCATTGGAAGCAAATATGAGACGAAAAGACACTCCCCCAATATCGTGCTGGGTATACATTCCTGATGAACTAGGTTATATAAACACAGCATTGTTGTGATTGCCGAGACACAGCATAACTGGTATTGATTTTACCAGCTCTGATCTACTTTGTTTTTATCTTCTCTTCTACTAGGTGAAAGTAGCCATGAAATTCCAGCCAGACTCCTCCATTCGGCTGCCTGCTCTCTCCCCGGAAGACCTGCGCTTCCAGGCCGCTCACACCACCACCTCCATGTACTTCCGCACCAATGAGCCCAACGCCATGCTCTACTTCATCGGAGGGCCCACTCCCGACGTAAGAATTGGTGACCATCCACCAAGAACGGGCTGAAAGTCTCACATGCTGATTTTGCAGGAGGGAACAAACCTTTGATAAAATCAGTTGGTTGTCTTTTTCTTTTTGCCCCAAAAATTTGTACTTCTGATAAATTCTGATTAATCACCCGTTTTAGAAAATTGTGAAAACGATATTTTTTAAGTGTACCCCAGTTCTGGACATGAATTGCTTTTAAATGACTCTGCAACCAAACATAAAGCCGAAGCTGAAGATTGATCTGAAGCTGTAACTAAAGACAACGTTTGAAAAATGGCCACATTGCCTCAGCTGTGGGTCGAAGTAGGATGCACATACACCCTCGTTGGTTAAGGCACAGGCACAGGCACAGTCGCAGTAACTTTGTACATGTTTTTATTTTTGCTTAGGATGAGTATTACTCCCTGGGCATTGAGAACTCCAACGTCGTGCTGCGCTATAATCTTGGCGATGGGGACAACGTGGTCACGGTGGCCAAGAACATCAACGATTACAAGTGGCATCAGGTTATCAGCGAACGGTGAGAAAAGAAATGTGAACAGGAAGTGATAGGGTCAGGGTTGAGTCACGGTCGGAAAGGGGGTGATGGAGAGGGGGTTGTGATGGAGAGGGGGTTGTGAGGGGAAGGTTGAGGGGTGGGCGTGGGGGTGAGAGTTTTCATGCTTCTTTTGGTAAGTTGTTTGCGGTTGCACCATGTGGTAAATCTCCATGTGGTAAATTGAGTTTGTGTCGTCGGAAAGAAACTGGATGGAACTCAATTTTTCGGGCAGTATTCTCTGCCTGTCGTACAAAGACTGAAGGGATTTGAACAGTTAAGTAGGGACAGATGGTGACTTGAATCAGTCAAGCGTGAGAAGGATGCAAATCAAGGGTACTCATGGAGGTTGGAGGGATGCGAGATGATCATTGAGGCGTGGCGGTCTTTCAGATAGTTTAGTTTGTGTTCTTAACAAGATTGATTTTTGCCATTTCCTCTCAGCAATGGCAAGTATGCCAAGGTGATCGTCAAGGGACTTGGCGAAGCAGACGTCCGTCAGGATGGGAAATATACCGGGGAGAAACACCTCCTGGACCTCGCCCCAGGGGCGCAGATTTTTGTGGGTGGCATACCCCCGGACGTACAGGTGAGTTAGTCTCTAACCGCGTTCAGCACACTACTGCAATTGGCCAACCACAAATCCAAGGAATGCTTGACATGATTATGATGTCCGACCCCTGTGCACTGGTACGTGAGATTGAACCTCGATTGGTTGACGCGCTTGTGTTCTTAGGCAAGGCACTTTACTACAATCGCCTCTCAAAAGAGATATGTTCATCTAATGCAACTCATTACTTTTCTTCGTTTTGCCTTCCTGCTAATTGTTTAATCCATTTAAAACACTGAGCTTCCTCTAAAGTTCGGCAGTTTTTAGACATATTTGTTTTCTTTGAAATAGTGGCTACCGGCATCAGTACCCAACCGTGCCTTTAACAGTGGCGGTATTGATGAGGTGACGGTGAACGGACAGCCCATGAGCCTCTGGAACTTTGCCAGTGCCATCAATGCCAACAGTGGAGTTCTCAGGTAAGGAATATGTATGGGAATATATTGAAGGAAAAAATGGGAAAAGTGAAGGGAAAATTACTGGACACTACTGGGAAAAAGTAACAGGTTTCAGCATGAGTCTCGCAGAACCATGGAAAGATATCCTTGGAATTTAATGGAAGTATAGAAAGGTATTGAAAAATTTCTGAAAAATGGGGAAAAGTCGTGAACAGCGGTGGGAAAGTCAGGGAAAGAAAATATAAGGTTTTATTTTCCTGGCCTAGCTAGTTTCCTCTTTAAATCTTTTTTTCATTGGTATTTACATATTTAAATATTCATATTTTTATATCAATTAACCAGATGACAACATTACACATTTTCAAATCATTCTCCCCCTATTCTTCCTTGTTTTTTTCCAGGAATGACACCATTGATATTCCAGTAGATCCAGCCACGGAAAGCTTTCTGTTTGATGGGATTTTTCCTTGTTTTTTCCAGGAATGACACCATTGATATTCCAGTAGATCCAGCCACGGAAGGCATTCTGTTTGACGGGATTTTTCCTTGTTTTTTTCCAGGAATGACACCATTGATATTCCAGTAGATCCAGCCACGGAAGGCATTCTGTTTGACGGGATTTTTCCTTGTTTTTTCCAGGAATGATACCATTGATATTCCAGTGGATCCAGCCACGGTAGGCATTCTGTTTGATGGGACCGGCTACATCGTACTGGAAAAGGAAGGCTTCAACCCCCGCTTTACCTCGATGACTATTGCCTTCAGGACGTATACTGCCAATGGCCTACTGTTCTTCATGGGAGACCAGGTGGAATTTTTGTTTTGTTTTATATACTCGTAAAAAATTTATCAAAGAAATTGATTAAAGGGTAGTTTATACATTGGGTGTAAAGATTTGCCAGAGTTGAAATGTGTTCAACTTTGTTCAACTTCGTTTTCTCACCGATTATGAACTGGACGAGTAAGGCCGGAAATGCGTGGGTGTGCTTCCCGGCACTATCAGCCTGAACCCACTTCGGATCGAGTTTCGTTAAAAATATCCGCCCCTCGGCTCGGCGATGTAAAAATATTCCCGGCGTGAACTGGTTAAGTCCTGCTTCAGTAAATTATTTGTTGGTTCAAGTTTCAAAATATTATTAAATCGACCGTCAGTTTCCCATGTAGTTTATATTTCTTTTTCTTTTTCAGATCTCTCGTAAAGAGTAAAAAAAAACACCACAAACTCTCAATTTATTCAGGGTTTATTAAATGACACATCCCCTCCCAAATATAAAATTGGTAAAAAATAGATTTAGGAGAGACAAACTATTTTGTTCCACAGGACAAATATTTTGCCGTTGAGCTGAAGGGCGGCCACGTGAAGTTTGAGTACGACCTCGGGACTGGTCCCCTGACTCTCACCACATCCAACCAATACAACAACGGGGACCAGACTAAAGTCCAGGCTACCTTGCAGGGGAAATCAGGAAGCCTTCGAGTTACTTCTGTGAACAAGTGAGTACTGGGCCAGTTTTTTTACTGAATCGGAAATCAATTGCTCTAAAATTTAACTCAACGTTATTGAATACTACAAAATACTACTTGAGTAAACTGCAGTATGCAGATCTGAAATTCGATACCCTCTGGAGACCTGAACACAATGTGTATAATGGAGACAAAAGGTCTCCGGAGGGTAAATTTCTATAGATGAATAGGTCTCCACTGGGAATTTCACGAATTAGATTTTTGGAGTGTACTCAAATTACTCAAAAACTAGGTTTAGGATGTGGGTTAGGGTTAGTGTTTGGGTTAGGGTATGATATAGGGTATATTGGGTCGAAATTTCAACCCAGGAAATTAATTGTGGTTCAAATAGGAGCATTTTGAAAAAGGTGCCCGACTTTTTAAGCAGTTTGTACACGAGAACAAAGAGATGTCTCCACTAGGATACACATTTGAGAGTTCGTGTACTCTTACTACACTGGCCTATGAGAATTTATTAGTATTTTGTAGTACTGTACCCAAAATGACATGAGGGTTAAACGGACCTTTTACCTTTTGTAACTGTCCAAAACGTGACCAACCAATTATTGTTCAAAACTCTTACTTGATGTAAAAAAATGATTAATGACTCTAAACTCACTGTGAAATTAGTTCTATAGTTCGTGAATTGCCATTACGACCGAGGATTCCCTATTGTGTTTTCCTTTATTCCTTTACTGAAACCTAACCCCATTGCTTTGCGCTTATCTTGCCGATCGAGGACAAAGAAACCGTCCTTCGAGGATCTTTTGTTCCCTTTGTTTTCTTTTGTTTTTTGATCCTCGATCGCAAAAGGAAACAAGCACTTATAGTTCTAGCACGCTGTCATTTTGAAGAAACTAAAAAAAAAGCCCCAAAAATGTGTCTCAGAGATGCATTTTTTGAAAAATGTTCACGAGTAGTTTTTGAAAAATTGAAATCCTTGAATATACAGCATTCACAGAGCAAATATTTGTCGGGTTTAGATTTAGATTTTAAGAATTTTTGCTGTTTTATTTGATAAAAAAATATGACAAATGGTAAATTTTAATTGGGTTGATTGATTGTTTTTTCCTCAGTGCTGTGGAAGCAATAGCAGGAAAGTCCCCAGGAACTGGCGCAGAACTTGCCGCTGGTGACTACTTCTACATCGGTGGCTTGGTAGCGATCCCGGACGGTCTCTTCCCGTAAGTTGCCTTCAAGTGTGAATCGCGGAATAATTCTCTTGGAAAGAATGTTGCAACCTGACGCTGTTTTTTCAATGAAGGTCAATCAGCGATGTTGAAAAGACCTTAATCTGTGACTGAGAAACACAACTGTTGAAGTAGCGTCAGGATACTACATTCTTTTTCTCCAGTCTCTTTGTTGTCTAGAACTACAGCTACGGCTATTGTCTGCGTCGGCCATTTTGTAGCGCTCTCCGAAATGCCGTCTAGAGCTATAGCTACGGCTACAACGTCACAGAAATCTAGCTAAGAGTTGCCTAGATGGTGATCCAAAATAAAATGGCAACCGGCAGCTTTAGAGCACAGCCATATGCTGCAATTCCAGGGGCCAATTTCATAGAGCTGCTAAGCACACAACTTTGCTTAGCATGACAATTTGTCCTTGGCAAAAAAAATGTTACAGACCAAGTTTTTAACTGATCTTTATTGTTCTGGATTGATAATCAGCTGTTTTTTTGCTTAGCATGAAAAACACGTATCATTTTGGCTGGTAACCTGTTTTTAATGAGCAAGACCTTTTGTGCTAAGCAATTTTTTTTGCTTAGCAGGTCTATGAAATTGGCCCCTGGTGTATCTAGTAGCCGCCATATTGGGAAGCTTATAAAGTACCTCATGGTGGCTTCACTTCCTTATGCATGCCGATGTGTGTGTGCACTTTAGTCAGGGTATAGCAGCCAGGGGTGAAATTATGGACATAATCCAATAAAGCTAAAATCTCCTTCTCTTTTTTTTTGGTATTCCAATTTTGACCTCTGACCTCTAGGTCAGTGACTCGTATTGGTTTCCGGGGCTGCCTGAGAGAATTGTCGTTCGGAGGACAGCAGATCGACCCATTGAATAACAAGTGGAGTCACGGTGTCTTCCCTAACTGTGGTATACAGGTCAGTAGAGCCCCCCCTCCTCCCCCTCCCCCCTCCCCCCCTCCCCCCTACAAATAATAGCTTCTCGTCCAGATTTTTAAGAGGATACACACCATATTTGTATAGACTTCTGGACCCATTTAGACAGGGTGCCGTGTGTCTGGGGAATCCTCCATAGCCCGCCGCTTCCCATGGGTTTCTCCTGAAGAACTGCCCAGAATCCGTCTACCGTAATACTTCTATACAATGATTTTTCAATTCTTTTGAAATGTTTCTCATGTTTTTTTGTGTGATAATTGTTCCTTCTGATTCCAATTTTTTATATTTTCCACAGTTCACTTGATTGTTTTTTATTACTACCTATTGTCTTATATTTGTACACATTCCTGCCGTGAATATGGCCACTGATGCCGGCACGGCGTTAAACCCACTCACTCACTCCTTCTGACTCCAAGTTTGTTATATTCTCCAAAGTTCACTTAATTGTTTTTTATTACTACCTAATGTCTTATATTTGTACACGTTCCCGCCGTGAATATGGCCACTGATGCCGGCACGGCGCTAAACCCTAAACTCACTCACTCTCAGAATTACAATAAACAATTATAATTGGGAGAGTAAACAATACTTAACGCCTCTTTTCTTTTCCACAATGCGTTGCAGATAGTCGGCCTGGTCTCGTTCAATGGTCCTTTTGGCGGTTACGTGTCGCGGTCACCGATAGATGTCAACAGCGAAAACGATATTATTTTCAGGTTCCGCACTTCAGAACCGGACGGCGTCATGGTGTACCTAGCCAATGGTGACAAGGTAAGGCCCCAGGAACCAACATCATGCCCCAGGAACCAACCTCATGCACCAGGAACCAACCTCATGCCCCAGGAACCAACCTCATGTCCCAGGAACCAACCTCATGCCCCAGGAACCAACCTCATGCACCAACCTCATGCCCCAGGAACCAACCTCATGCCCCAGAAACCCACCTCATGCCCCAGGAACCCACCTCATGCCCCAGGAACCCACCTCATGCCCCAGGAACCCACCTCATGCCCCGGGAACCAACCTCATGCCCCGGGAACCAACCTCATGCCCGGGAACCAACCTCATGCCCCAGGAACCAACCTCATGCCCCAGAAACCAACCTCATGCCCCAGAAACCAACCTCACGCAGCTGCTAAGCATTTGCTTAGCATGAAAAATCTTTGTTGTCAAAAACAGGGTAACATACCAAATTTGTAGGTGAGGTATATTGTTTGTGACTGGTATTCAGCTTGTTTTTTTGCTTAGCATGATTTTACTGAGCAAGACTTTTTTTGTGCTCAGCAATTTATTTTTGCTTAGCAGCTCCGTGAAATTGGCCCCAAGTCAATTAACAATAGGTTCATGAACTGGAATCATGAATTTTAATCCTCTTTTTCAACCGTAGCTCTTGAAGGAATTGCTTACCGGTTTAACAAGTATTGTTTACTAGTAAATAGCCAATCTGAATCAATTCAATAGAATTTATCTGGTTTTTGTTTTATTATTAATTTTAAACACTTGTTGTTTTGTTCAGACTCAGTTTATTGCGGCCATGATGCTATCCGGAGCGGTGCACATTGTCGCTGACAGTGGACAAGACAGCATTGAGGTTGTCTCCCAGAAGTCTTACGACGACGGAGAATGGCACACGGTCTCCATCACTAAGAATGCC
Source organism: Crossaster papposus (assembly GCA_037893245.1). Classification (NCBI taxonomy): domain Eukaryota; kingdom Metazoa; phylum Echinodermata; class Asteroidea; order Velatida; family Solasteridae; genus Crossaster; species Crossaster papposus. Next base: position 563,527 of record JBAIAA010000298.1, on the reverse strand, counting down.
AAGAGGTGAGGTTTAACCGCTTCCAAATCTCTTGACCAGTTCGTGTCGGATGACGTATTTATACGCATCCGACGTATATATACGTAGTTTTTTTGAGATTCCAAACAGATGACAGATAAAACACGTCATGAGCAAGGCCAGAAATAACTGTCAGCAACACAGCGAGCGAGGCCGGGTGTGCTTCCCACTGGTATCAGCCTAAACCTGCCTCGGATCGAGTTTTGTGAAAAATTCATTCCTTGCCTGGGCTTGGTCATCGTCAAAATAATCCTAGCACGAACTGGTTAATGAGTCAGGTCAGTCGGTGGATAACGCGCTGGTTCTAAGAGTTCACCAGAGTTGACGTGGCTTCTCTTTGATAGATTTCTGTAAGGATTTCTGTGTTGTACGTGTGGATGTTAGTTCCTGTTGTCCCATTAAAAATTGGGTTTTGTTACGAACCTTGACGACCCGATTCGGCAGAAATTTTGCAACATTTATTTCACTTTGTTTTCTTCATTTCTTTTCCCGTTTGGTCAGACTTGTAGTAGTGGTAGATGACATAGACGAAAACAACGGCCGTTTTAAGAAGAAATCGATGACCACCGACGGTTATTTTCTTGTTGGGGGATTCCCCCAACCTGGCTTCATCGAGGCGGCCATCTTGCCCACCACGCATAACTTCATCGGCTGCATATCGGATCTGGCTGTCGGTTATGAGTAAGTGATGTCTCTCCCAGATGTCCTAAACGTTGCCTTGGCCTAACCCTTGCTCTGTTTACAGGCCGTTGCTCTAACGAGCAAAGTTTACCAATATTGAGATGTTTTTAGAACGTGTAACAAAGTAAGGATCTTTTGTCTATGGTCTTAGACAAGCTCAAATTGTTGAACTTAATTTTAACCTAAACAAAATACTTTTTTATGTTGGTATCTTGAACCTTCTGAAGGAAGCCTTCAATATTTCGATGTTGCTTTTACCAATAAATACATCGTGCCTGGTATCCGGTCCTATTAATGCTTATGGAGGCTGAAACCAGTCTACTTTTCCAGAGCAGAATTATTTTGGGGGTCATGAAATAATTTAAATTTTGTAAAGTAATAAATTTCTAACTAAACATAGGAATGTATTTTGGAAGGTGAAACTAGAATTCAGTGTGAACAGCACATCTTTATGGATATTTTTTTTCAAAAATAACTTTGATCAAACTCTGAAAGCTTTTACATAATGCAATAACATAAGAAATGTAATCTAAGTAAATAAGAAAACAAATAAAAACTTGTTTTCCATTAAAAACAGGGTTATAAACTTCATCGATCATATCGTCTCGGAAAACAACGCCAATCTGAACAACTGCCCAATCGGTTCGACCCACCCCACTGTCCCATCCTCGAACACCACCGGGCCAGATACGGGTCCAGTTTTCCCCACTGTACCCGTGCCTGTTGTGACCACGCCTGGACCAGCCGATGGCGCCTGTAAGCTGCCCAGGGTGGCTGGGGCGGGCGTACAGCTGCCTGAGGACGAGGGGGCAGATCAGTACGGCATCGCCAGCTATAGTCGCAAGGAGTATCCTGTCTTGGATTCCGCCTTCAAGCATAAGTGAGTCCTTGTCACTGAGATGGTGACAACTTGGGAGAAAAATGACAAATTGAGGACAAATGACATTGACAAAATAAAAAATGACATTGACTTATTGGGGTAAATGACATTGACAAGTTAGGGTAAAAATGACCTTGACAAGTTGGGAGAAATGACCTTGACAAGTTGGGGGAGAAATGACATTGACAAGTTGGGGGTAAAAATAACCTTGACAAACTGGGAGAAAACATTGACGAATGTCATTGTGGGATACTTGACAAAGTAAATTTTGAAATCGGACTTCTTTTTTCTTCTGAATTTCCAATTTGCCTACAGCATGGTGATGCAGGTGGAGCTGAAGACGGTGGCTCGTAACGGTCTGATACTTTATGCTGCCGACACCCGACGCATCGACTTCACCGCTGCGTACCTACAAGACGGTAAAGTAGTCTTTGGTTGGGACTACGGCAGCGGGCCCTTGTTGATTGAGTCTCCGAACCCTGTCAACGATGGAAACTGGCATACGGTGAGATTTGCTTATTACTTCCCTCCCCCCTCCCCCCTCCTGCCTCTCCGGCACTTTCTTAGGGATGACCATTGTGTCTCCTCATCACCCGGAAGTTAGCGGACCTGTAAAAATACCGGCGGGGCCCGGGCTCTTAAACTGCAAGTGAAATGGCCGGTATTGCGGGACCCATTTAGACAGAGTGCCGTGTGTCTGGGGGATCCTCACTAGCCCACCTCTTGGAACACTGCCCAGAATCAGTCTACCGTAATACTTCTATACAATTGTTCTTCAATCCTTTTGAAATGTGTTTCATTATTTTCCTTTGTGATAATTGTTAATTCTGACTCCAAGTTTTTTATATTCTCCACAGTTCACGTGATTGTTTTTTACCTATTGTCTTATATTTGTACACATTCCTGCCGTGAATATGGCCACTGATGCCGGCACGGCGCTAAACCCCAAACTCACTCATTCACTCTTAGAGATAAAAAGTAAAGAGTAAAGGCTGTTCTGAGTCATTGTATCTAGCCAGCAGAAGGGCTCTAACCCCTGATCCAAGCAGCTCTAGATAACATTAGTACCTTGTTTGACCTCAAGAAAGAAAAGGGTTATTTATTTTGACTTGGTTTGTACATTTCTGTGATCAGGTCGTCATGAAGCGAGAAGGTGCGTTTGGTGAGCTAAACATTGACGGCCAGTTGGTCAACAAGGATGAAATTGCCGGCACTAATCGCTTCTTGAGGGCTACCACGCCCGTCTTCTTTGGCGGAGTTGACCCGGACGTCTCAGATACTATCAAGACCAATCAAGTCGACGTAAGCCTTCAAATTATTTAATTCCAAACATTACAGAATTTAAAATCTTCAGTTGACCGGAAAGTAGTTTTCAATTTTTTTAAATTTGTTTATCAGTGCGTGGACAAAATAAATTATAGAATGAAGTACAGGTGAGATGGGGAAAAAATGTATGGATGTATGTATGGGTTTATACACATTATTTTGTATATTTGAAAACAAGTTTCTAGTTTTATAAATACAAGACATTTTGAAAGAAATTCTGGAGAGAATAACTGTAGCCACCCCCCTCCCTAAAAATAATTTTACCAAAAAAGCAAAGAAAACAGAACTTTTACAGAACCAATTTATGATTGAAAAGTGACATAATTACCTAAATCTCATACTTCAAATTAAATCGTTCCTCGCCCTACCTTGGATAGTACAAACAGATACATTCTGTGGTAAAAAGAAGTAGAAATTTGTTGTCAATTGGCCCGCCTCCCACGGGATTCTCCTGTAAAACTGCCTAGAATCAGTCTATCGTTACACTTCTATACAATAGTTCTTTCATTCTTTTGAAATGTTCTCATTCTTTTCCTTTGTGATAATTGTTCCTTCCGACTCCAAGTTTTTTATATTCTCCACAGTTCACTTGATTGTTTTTTTATTACTACCTATTGTCTTATATTTGTACACATTCCCGCTGTGAATATGGCCACTGATGCCGGCACGGCGCTAAACCCTAAACTCACTCACTCACTCACTCACTCATTCGTTGTCAATTAACGCATTGTGTCTGTTTGTTGTAGCCGTTATCTCGAGCCAGCTTCGTCGGCTGTCTGCGTGGCTTCATGCTCGGGGAGACTGCCCCTGACACGCCCATCGGCTTACCGGACAGTGTCATCGAAGTAGAGCCTTGCACCGGAATCATCGAGCCTGGGGTGTTCTTCGGAAACGAGGGTGGATGGCTTGAGCAGAGTAAGCCCAAGAAATAGACAGTGGCTGAATTACTTATGGGGGAGGGGCAGGGTTGTAGTCGAGTCCCTGCAAGTCCTTTCACAAGTCCTTTCGTGAAGCCAGTCACAAGTCCCTTCATAAAGGCAGTCACAAGTAACTGGATGAACAATGACAAAGGAATGCCTTTGTCAAAGCTGATTTGAATAGCTTTTGATTTGAATTGGACTTGTGATGGACTCGACTACATCTCTGGGGAGGGGGGAGAGAGGAAATCGGGCAACATTCAGGGACACTTTGTTTTCGTAAAGTGCTGGTAACCCCTGTTTCAATTTTCTTTTAATTCATCTCCCGTTTTCATTCCTTTAGTCTCCGCCTACTCCATTGGCAGCAATTTTGAGATGAGGATGTCTATCAAGCCACGGGTCTCCACGGCCGTCTTGATGTCTGTGCAAGGCGCTCGCGGTGACTATCTGTCTTTGGAGATGGTTGACGGAGTGGTAGGTTCAATCGGAGGAAGTTATTCAGGGGAGGGTGCAACGGAGGGGAGAACCTCTTCCTCATGTTACTTGTAACCAGACTTTTGGTGGACTTCTGATAGACTTCTGAATGACTCGTCTCGACTCGACTCGACTCGACTCGACTCGACTCGACCTCATGTTACTTGTAACCAGACTTTTGATAGACTTCGGATTGACTCGACTCGACTCAACTCAACTCGACTTGACTACAGCACTAGTCACTTATTGCAAGAAGTCTGTCACAAAATTACTACTGGGTTATCCTTCAATTACCATCTTTTTCTCATCTTTTTCTCATCTTTTTCTCATCTTTTTCTAGCTGTACCTGCGCTGTGAGAATGGAGGAGGTCAGATCGTTGCTACCTACGAGCCTCCGGAAGGAACCTTCTTCCTCTGTGATGGCAACTGGCATGATATTTTCGGTACTTAATTTTTTCTAATCATTTTGTTTTTGGAATTTCTTTTTAAAAGTAAGAATACACCATTTGCAGATATCGAAAAATTGTACTGACTTATTTGAAAGTAAATAATGATTGTGGGCATCCAGCAAAATAATTGCTATAATTAATGAAAAGATATCCTATAATCAGTCTGAAAAATGGAATTTTATAAATAGAAAACAATGTTGTTTATTTTGTTTTTCAGTGGAGAAAGTTGAGCATGAGTTGAGTTTGACAGTGGACGGAGAGCTAGGGGAGACGGGCGTGGGTAGTGAGAACGCCATCGCGGCAGACACTCGAGAACCGCTGTTTTTTGGAGGCATACCCGGTAAGTATCCCGTTTTGTTTACGGTAATTAATTAATTAATGTTAGTTCTTATATAGCGCTTTAGACTCCCACAATGTGGGTGTATCAAAGCGCTGTACAACTATTATCCCTGTTCACCAGGAACGAGACCATTTCTGCAGCAGCTCAAGATCAGCGCATGTGGTCTCTACCTTCACAGGTACCCATTACTCCTGGGTGGAGAGAGGCAATTGTAGCAAAGTGTCTTGCCCAAGAACACAAGCACCATGTTCCCTGCCAGGGTTCGAACCCACGTACCATCGTACAGGAGTCAAACACGGTAACCACTGGACCACAGTGCCCCACGGTACAGTGTAAGAGCGCCATCAAGAGACCGTGCCATTTTGCCTGGATGATCAAATTTCTTGGAGCTAAGAACACAAAATGCTCAGCATGAAAATTCTTCTTTGGCAAAAACAGGTTACAAACCAAATATTCATGTGCTGCATATTGTTTGTGGCGGGTTCAGGCCGATGGTATCGGGAAGCACAACCACGCATATCCGGCCTTGCTCGCTGCTGACAGACATTTCCGGCCTTGATCGTGTTTATGCGTCATCCGTTTTGAATCTGGGGAAAACTTTGCGTGTATATACGTCCTCCGGCGCGAACAGGTTAAAGAAAAAGAAATACCAAATTCCGTTTCACTTTTACAGTTATTTGAGCCCTTGTGTAAACCATTTTTTGGGGTTTCGTTTCCACCAGATGGTTCTGATCACAAAGGCCTGACCACCTCGGAGGGATTCGTGGGTTGTATCCGTGACGTCATGCTACGCGAGGACCTGGTTGACTTCAAGGATGCAGTGGACATCGAAGGTGACATCAATGCCATGTCCTGCCCAGCCACCTAGAAAAAGAGAGAGAAAGAGAGAGCGGTGTAATGTCCAACGAGGTTCCGCCAACAAAAAAATGCACAAATATTTAATACTCCATGCAACCCAATTTGACAGATTTTAGCCGTTTATGTTAACATGAGTGTTACAGTTTTTTAACTAGTCTGGATTGTTGGTTTAATGTTTTATCGTAATTGTTTGGCGATTTTTTAATTTTAATTGGAGACGGGGTGTTTCGAGAACTATTTGTGTTGTTTTTTTTTACCTGGACTTTGTTTGTGAACTAAGATTGGAAGTAGCACTTTCTGCAAATTCTGACACGTTTTGGCCAAGTTTGTTAGAGTTAATATAGTTTAGAGACGATATTTTGTACTAACACTATAACCCAGGGAATATTAACGCATCTGTCCTTTTTGGTAGCTTTCTATTTTTATAGTAATACAAAAAACTAAGCTATTTTTAACCTAACAGAACTTTTTATAAATACCTTTTTATATTGGGGATTAATCAGGATTTACCTTTCTCAAAACCTGGTTTCATTTCAATTAATGGTTTGTCTGAAACATAAAATTACTTTTAATAATTTTACGAAAAAATTCAAGTTAGAATCAAACTTTTAAATTTCCATTGAGAAATTGGTGATAACCTGGGGCCAATTTCATAGAGCTGCTAAGCACCAAAAATTTGCTTAGCACAAAAAGATCTTGCTCATTAAAAACAGATTACCAGCCAAAATTCTACATGTTTTTCATTCTAAGCGAAAAACCAGCTGATTATTAATTCAAAACAATAAAGATTACGTGAAAATTTGGTTTGTAACCTTGTTTTTGCCAAGAACAAATGTTCATGCTAAGCAAATTTTTGTGCTTAGCAGCTCTATGAAATTGGCCCCTGTTAACACATTTTAACCCTAACCCTCTGTGTAGCAGCCATCTTGGAGGGCAATGCCTTTGCATGTCATTGAACTTGCTGTGCACTCATTGCACACAATATGCCCTCTAAGATGGCCGCTTTACACACATATGCATAAGGTCTATTGAAATGGATGGATTTAGTACTGTTGAACTACAGAATTTTCATTTCCTTGGTTTTGGGGTTTTTTTTGTCGGGGGGGGGGTGGGGGGGGGGGGCTTTCTAGTTTTTAAATCCATTTAAATAATAATTAATTATGCCCTGAACTTCATTATATCTTTATTACCATCTCAAATATACTTTCAGTGTGGTGCTATATTAAAAGGGTTAAGAATAGTGTAGTGTAGGAAAAAAGCAAACAAAAAATTACCCGGAGTTTGCAGTACATCAGCAGGCCAATTGAGGGCGCTAACACGATGGCAAAGTTCCTTTCACACAAATAAATCCATTCACTTTTCAGCCTTTAAAATCATAGATAACAATTATTTTAAACAAAATAAGGAATCGGTACCCTCTCCAACACATTCATCTTTGTGGTCGCCTAATTTCTTTTTTAAATGGTGAGCCTTCACCTTTTTATCAACTTACTCATTTTGAAATCACATACAATTTAATTATTTTTATATTCTGAATAAAGATTTGTTTCAACTGCAACTCCAACAAACTTGTGTCTTTGCAATTTTTTTCGGATTTTGTGATGAAATTGTTGGTGCTAACAAATTAAGAAGCCTCGCTCGCAAATATGAAAGGATGTATTCAAGTTATTCAACTGTTAGTTCTGATATAATTTTAACCAAATAAACCACTGCTAGTCCAGAATTTGGAGAAAATTGTGTTTTTTTAAAAACGGAATTAAAGCCATTGTGCGCTCTACAATAAGCGGGCTTCAATCTGGCGTTTATCCCTTGCATGTTGGACCTTGGCTTCGCATAGTATTACACATTTTAGTACATGTAGTATGTGCAATAAGATATCTCGATGTTGGGGGCCGCGACCATATTTGTCAGATAAGTTCGTCAGCGATTGGACTATGAGTTATAGCCGACCCGCAATCGCAAGCTGACCTCTGATAAAACACTTTGAAGCTCTACAGGCGCGACGCGACAGCGCTATATTTGGCCCACGAAAATGTTATTTTTGGACGGCCTTTGTCTCTGCGGGTGAAGTTCGACATTAGCACCTTACCACGGATCACACTGGTCCAGTACGCGGGTGCACCTCGTCGATTCCCTCAACTAAATCAATTGGTGCTGTTCACAAAAAAGCGCGCTCGAAAATGGCCGACGCGTTAGCTGAAGTTGGATACTACGTCCATTTGGTATGGCAGTTCTGTACGCTGCGCAACGTAGTGCTGTACTCGATTCTCCTGATGCTGGCTCGCTACGCCTACAACCGACTGAAGCTCAGTAATCTACCGCCAGGACCCTGGGGCCTTCCTATCATCGGTGCCAACTTTCGACTAGGCTACAAGAACCCTGCCGAGGCACTGCTGAGGATCAGCCGGCAGTACGGACGTATCTTCAGCATTCGCTTCGGGCCGCAGCTGGTGGTCGTGCTAAATGATGTTAAGCTCGCCAAAGAGGCGTTTGTCAAGAACGGAGACGTGTCCAGCGGGCGGCCTCATCCCACCGACATCGGGTTTTCGCTCAGAAAAATGCCAGGTCAGGTCCGGAGGAAATATTAAAGAAGCACAGAAACTTATACATGTACACAAAATTGCAAAGAGCACATTTCTCTTGTTCACTTCGATTTTTGTAATGATGTATCTTCCATCCTATTTTTGCATTTCGTTATATAATATTTACGAAAAAGTGATATGATATTGTATGCGGATATAGTAGGCCAGACCTTTCTAAAAGTATCTCGATTGATTATGGCAGCTTCTATGTGTTTAAGTGTGCGTCAAAATCTATGTTTAAAAAAGGCATTCTATCCAGTGATGACAGTTTTACATGGGTTAGTCAATTTCTTCAAGTTCGTGTTTTTTTCCTGTTCGTTTCTAGCCCAACTGATCCGTTCTGAGGGAAAGGACTGGGTGGATCTACGCAGCTTCACCCTGAAGGCGCTACGCCACTTCGGCGTGGGTACCAGGGCGATCGAAAATGTGATCGAAGAAGAGGCCCAGCAGCTCTGCAGCGCGCTGGAGAAGGAAGTAGCGACCGAAGCGGGACACCAGCTAGATCCACGTCGTCTGCTCAACATGGCGGTGGCCAACATCATCTGTTCCTTCACCTTTGGTTATCGCATGGAGTACAGCAACCCGGACTTCGTCAAGATCATCGAGAGCATTCGAGAGATCTCGGCCGACACCTCGCTGACCAACCTGATGCAGGTGTGGCCGCTGCTGATCCTGACGCCGGGTTATAGCGCCGTGCGTCGGGGACTCATGACCTTCCGGCGCATGGCTCAGAAGGTCATCGATCAGCACAAGGAGACGTACGACGCTAACGATATGCGAGACGTCTTAGACATGATGATTGCAGAAGTCAAGAAGGGAAAGGACGCTAAGATACCCATCGACGAGGCCTATCTCTGGATCAACGTTGGTGAGCTGTTCGGAGCAGGCGCAGATACCACCATCAACTCACTCATGTGGGCCGTCTTTGAGATGACCTCAAGACAAGACGTACAGGACAAGGTTTGTGTTACGCCAATAAGTCTACCACTTATTACCAACGTGAGCCTTGCCTGGCAATAATTGCTCGTCACGGTGCCACTTTTGAAATTAAACTTGTATAACTTTTAGACTCTGTGGCCTCGTAACCATTCCATTAACCGTCAGTATTCGCAAGTCCAACAGCAACACCCCATGTAGGCCTGGTACATTTGTATCTGGGCAGCAACACGTTGAAGACAATCTGATTGTTTAAACAGATCTAAGTAGACAAATTCACGATATCACTTTTTAAAATTCTTCAATAAATGTACATTTTCTCTTCTGACCTTCATTTGGTATTTTATTTACACGATGTCACTAAACTTTTGTACAGGAGGTTTCCAAAAACTTACCCCCCATATGTTGTATCTGTCATTTAAACAAATTGATTAAGTCTAAATTCAATTTTTACTAGGTACGGACGGAGATTCACGACGTCTTAGGCACCCACCGGCCGCCGAGGATGTCCGACCGGGGCGATCTGCCCTTCACCCAGGCGGCCGTCATGGAGTCCTTTCGCTTGAGACACCCGGGACCGACCGGGTCCCTGCACCGCACCACGGCGCCCATGCACATCGCCGGCTACACGATACCGGAGAACACGTTTGTGACCAGCCCGCAGTGGAGCATGCATCGGGATCCAATGGAGTTTAAGAAGCCGTACGAGTTCGACCCGGGGAATTTCCTGAACAAGGAGGGAAAATTCACCGAACCTAGCGGGTTCATGCCGTTTGGCGTTGGTAAGAAATATAAAATCCTGAAAACGAGAATATTATTTCATTTGAACAAAGATTTGTGTAACAATTATCGAAGTTTTACTTGCTCTGCGCAAGCAGGACAACAGTTAGAAATCTGCTGCCACCAAGAGTCTGGTATGTGTCCAGTTTCGACAGTAATTGTTTTAGCCAAAGCAAATTGTAGAACGCGTCGTGTTTTGTTATGTGTACAAATACGATAACTGAGTTAATCAAAGCGATCGAGGATATACGTTGATATTTGCATTATCTTACCGGTCGGTTGAAGTCGAGTCTTTCACAAGTCCGTGTTGTGTCCGGGCACAAGGTGGCGTCAGTCAACATCAGATCAAAAATAGCTCTGAGTTCGGGCGGGCTATTGTTGACGCGCGAAACTCGGTTCTCGCGCTCGGAACAGGATCACATCTGGGTTTTGGATGAACGAGTTTCGCGTGTCAAGAACAAACTGCCCAAACCCAGCCTAAACAAATCTGGTACTCGTGTCAGTGATGAACACAGTAAACAAGAACATGCTTTGTTTCACTTCATTTACCTGCCCAGGTCCCCGCGTCTGTATAGGCGAGTCCCTGGCCCGCACCGAGCTCTTCGTCTTCTTTACAACCCTCATGCAGCGGTTCAAGTTCGAGTTTGCACCGGGCCAGGTCATCCAAGATTACGGTCACGGTCACTTCGGGGCCACCTACACCCCGAAACCCTACAAAGTGCGCCTCACTCCCGTTGTACATTAACACCAACTAATATCAGAAGGTTATATATGACAAACTGGTATGAATATGTTGTTTAATTGAACATAATGTGTTTTTGTTGATGTTTCAGTTAATACGTTTTAGTTGCTTATCGATTTGACCACATTTACCAATTCGACCGAAAGGTATTCCTGGTCAGTAAGTCGTATTCCTGGTCGAATGAGGGCGCTGTAACGACGCCATTTGTTTGCACAACACGAACAAAATGCTGTTTATTGAGGAATTATGTAATTTTTGAGCTGAAAAAATGTGTGAATGGATCTGAATTATCTTCAATTTACTGTAGATACAGCGCCCTCTTTCTTCAAGAATATAGCGAGACACCAGAGCGCTCAGGCTAGAGCGCCCTCAATTATCAATTACCACACTGACTCTAAACTCGGTTGCCATGTAGATTGTACCTCGCTGACGTATTTGTCAAAAATGGTCTCCATGGTTACAATTAAAGGTCGCGTGTTGCCGTCTATTTCTTCTTAATTAACTTGATCATAATTCCTGTTCTACGGCGGAAATCTAATTTTATAAGACTGACCCATACAAAACAAGAGCAGATCGATAAAAGAAAAAAAACACGTCGTATAACTCGTGTGTTTCGGGACAATTAGTATTCATATAGTGGAACGTCAGATTATGTCTTGGAAAAGAAAAGTAATTATTTGCCCTTTTATTTCTTGTATTAATTTTAAGTTATTGTTTATTTACCAATACAAATATAGGGTATCTCTATAATTTTATACTTAAAATTTAATGTAATATTCATTGAATTTTTCAAAAAATTGCTGCATTTGCATCAAATTGAAGCCTCATTGGAAACGGGGAAAGGTAAATGTATTTTAATTTCCTTGGAATCCATGAAAAAAAAATTAAAACATTTCGGTAGACTACTGATTTTAACATAAACAGTAAATTTTATTCATTTTTGACAACAAAAGCAAATACAGTGTAACTTTACGGAGGAGATACATAACAAGAAGCGTTCGTTTCAATAGGATATTAATTCGTTTTCTGTTCGCAATCTGTGAATGTAGGCTATACTGTACATTGTAAATCGATACTTTTTAATGACCGTTTCTGATTGTTCTGTGTGTCGTTTAATTAATTAAATTGGAACGTTACAAGAACTGCCGTTGTTTCCACTACATTGCGGAAATTTACAAAAGCTATGGGCCTTGGTCCCTGGCCACCATTTTGATGTAAATTATGTCTCTTGTTATTAAAGACAACGTACTGGTATCAAGGATCATTGCACACCGGGGAATAACGAAATAATAACGCTGATAAAAGTTTGGAAGTCGGTATATATAATTATGAGTTGGTATAATTAGATAGCTTCATTGTGGTAGTGTTTGTATGTACACGTACATAGTTGCGAGGCAACGGGTCTGTATAAGGTAGCTTATTGGTTAGAATGTTAAATGCAATACAACGGCAGTTCAATGTCTCATAACTGGCACATACTTCCAATGGTCTCAGAAATGAAGACTAGACGATGAATATTAACAGATTTGACGTCTCTTTTATGATAGATTTAAATTTTTGAAACATTTCTGTGGCAATCTGCTATTTTTTGTGTGCGCGTAACTCACTCCCAGAAGAATAACAAACGGTTTGGGCACTAAACAGTCTGTGTTGGTTGCCATGGAAATTTATAAAACCTAGTTTAGCTTTGAAGAAAACAGGAAGTCTTTTTTTAACTGGACTTCGGTATTCCCAGCGCGATATGAGACCGAGAGACTCCCCCCTTAGTCCCATATACATAGACACACAACACGGCAAACTACAACAATCCGCAAGCACAATGACCACCACAAAAGAAGACGAACGGTTGAGGTAGGAATATTACCAATTAAACGAAAACATCTTTGCTCAAAGTGAAGACAGAACTGGCACCAATATCTGGTAAGAGTCGCCTTGGTATCCTTCGAAACAAAATAATAATTAAAGATGGTTTTAAAAAGTGTGTTTGCGGGCACATTTGTTCTTATAAATTACATGCGTTTTAATAACAAAGCAATGAATCTAGTTGCGAGACTCCAAACATTATGCACACGTTTTCTCTGTTATAAATATACAGCATCCACTGAATTAAAAACCTCTACAGCCTTCATAATTGGGCAAATTGCTTCAAACAAAGAAAATACACAAAAATGTATGCACCTGTGAAGTAAGAAGCAAATGTCATATAACGCTGATGCGTGGCGCTCTATGGTCTTTGGTATAGAAAGTCGTTAGATGAGTCCCAACCGAAGAAGGCTGTATTTTGTCCTTACTTGCTCTCCATGTTTTATTGCAAAACCAAATCACAAAACCAAAGCTTGTACGTATATAAATAATTGTTATGCTATAACCTTCACCTCTTGAATATTTCCAGTACTATTTGTTTGGCCAGTTTTCGGAATGTACCGTTCATGGCAACGTAGATGACAAAATTCCAGAAACTGTTGCTGATGATGAGCCAGGCGCAGACGAAATCCACCGCGGGCGGCAGCGTCGCCTGCGGGTGCAGATCGCTGTGAACGCGGACCACGGAGAACGGGAGATAGCAGATCGTGTATGCTAAGACTACCACCAAGAAGATTCGAACGGCCTTACCGCTGCTCGCCTTGGGTTGGGAATTACCGGCACCCGGTGCGTTGACGGTGTTAATCTTGTTGGCTTGTTGGTTGGTCGTGTGAATGAGCTTTATGTAGATACCGAGCATGGTGGCTATGGGGATAATGAACGTCAAACAGAGATAGTTTACATTGAGTGCGAGGGTTTCTTCACCTTGTTGGATCCAACACATTGCGGCGGCGTGGTTGTACCGCACTGGCGGTCGCACGATGGCCATTACGACTGCCACCACAATGCTTAAAGTGATCCACTGGAATAAAGTCATGCAGAGGACTCGATTCTTGGACATAAGAGTGGGGTAAGAGAATGGTCTTGTGATGGCTATAAAGCGATCTAGGGTGAGCATCAACAAATTACTGATGGAGATACCACCGAATAGGGCGAAGATGGAGCACATTATGGTACAGACAGTATCTCCGAAGGGCCAGCGGTCGATCGCAGAGAGGGGGACGCAAAGAATGGTCAACACCCCGACGGCTAGGTCTGCGAGCGCCAAGGAGGTCATGACGAGCTTAGTAGAACCCGGAGGGAACTCCCCGCGGGCTCGCCACATCACGGCCAGCGTCAGGGCATTGGCTAGGATGATCACCAGGCTGTTCAGGGCGATGTAGGCGGTGCGAAGAGCGATAATCCCCGGGCTTATTGGCTCATTACCGCCCGGTAACGTCGATGCAGTCTCGTTCCAGTGCATTTCAACAAGTGTGTGTCGTGTCTTTCCTATGCATGTGTTAAGCTGCTTATACTGATGGGCATTTGCACGACGAACACGATGCACGTCAATATCACTAGCAATTAATCTCGGTATTGGACTACGCCTTCCTACCTCCATGGCCTTGACGATACGATTTGCTCGTTAAGCTCGCCGACCATCGTTCTAGTGCACAAACAATTAGTGGCACATTAGGCCGCGCCGTGCGATGCATGGCTCTTATTATTAAACTTGTCAATCAGACGAAACAAACAAAACAGGAAGTCTAGCAGACGTCACGTCTCCACTCTCTAGCTAGTCGTAAATTTATATCGACTGAGTGGGTGATTTATAATGAGGCTGTTCTCATTATCATATCCAGTGTTCGTTGTTTAGTTTTTAAATCAATATATCTTTCATTTACGGTATCCAGTATTCTTTTTAGTTGCTATATCAATATATCTTTCAAGGGTGCAAGACATATTATTGATGGATTGAATGATTTGGCCTAACTTGCTGCATATAAAACATATTAAAAGATAGTGGAATTGTATCTTAATAGTTAGCTAGGCCTATAATGTATTTAAAAATCAAATAAAAAAAAGGAATTTAAGATCGGGGTTCGAACCCGGTATCGCTGCTTGTGAATCCCGTTGCATTCCAGAAAAGACAAAATTTCATGTTCTGCTTTATTACTATGCTTTGTTGTCGCTTTGCACGGACTCAATGACGTCAAAACATTCTTATTCTTTAGTTAACTTGAATACATGAAAGCATTTAAAAGATCGTTCGTAATTGGTCGGTCACCGTAGTCTAGTCAGTAACGAGCAGAGCTATAGAGCGAAAGGTCCCTGGTTCCAATCCACCAGTAACCTTTTTTGTTTCTTAGTCGAATTTATTTCGAATTCACCGAGGGCATTATAAGCCATGTGCAATCAGCACTTTCTAGTCTGCTGTCTGGAGCGGAATCCGTCGTCACTTTTTACCGAAGAAACCCGCCGCTACGGGGTAATGCAAATCTACTCGTACGGCCTAGGAACGCTTAGACTCGGCATACAGTCTGATCATAACATTTGTATTAAGTAAAAGCTTGTTGAGGTAATTATAATTTATTTGGAAAGGAAAACTAGTGCAATACTCTGAAATCTTGAACATCAACCCAAATTGTTAATTTCCATTGTCCAGTCCTTTTCATTTCGGGAATCGGATTTTAAGATGACTCGATCTTATTTCAGGCTTGACTAGATTCGGCGACCAAGAGGGCGGTATTTATTCAAATAAATTCCAAGAAGCTGGTACCGCAGACATAAATAACCTATATACGGACAGCGCCTATGGAAATCAACGTCCAGGTACCGTAATTCCGAAAGCGCCTGACAGAGGCCATGTTCGAATTGTTGGCTTTGGCTGTGGCTTCGCCGTTGCTATGCTGTTGCTAAGGGCAGACAATGGCCGCCTATAGCAACAGCTTAGTAACGGCTGAAGTCACAGCTAAAGCCAGCAATTCGGACACAGTCTAAGTATGAAATCGTGGGCGGAAGTGGTTGACAAATGTGCACGACTCTATGGAAAAACTTCGGGAGGACGGATACAAATCGGTATTTGTTTTAATTAAATTTCGGTTGAAAACTCAGCTGATGTCGACTAAAAATACTTTCAGCTGTTAACTATATATAAATGCTGCATAGTTATGAATTTGTATTTTTTTGTCAGAAAGAATGAGTTCTTACAGAAATTAAACAATTTTCCCACGATTTGTGGCTTTCATGAAATCTCACTCTGGCGCCCCCTGCTGTTCGTCTATAGGTTATTTATGTCTGTGGCTGGTGCTGATAACAAGGCCGGGGCTTAAAAAACACCCGTGCATTTGCGTATACAAGACTAGTCTTTTCTACAAGCGTTTTAGAATTATGTAATTATATGTGGTGCGCGTGTAGCGTAATAGGCTATAAACGAGATAGCAGTGTCGACGATTGGAAAGATACCTGTTTTCTTTGTTCAGGTCCTTTGATGTATGCCGCGTTAACAATAAAATGTTTTCATTGATGGGAAAGGATTAAACTCCGCTATCTTTTTTCACGCTTGAGTGCCTCTGAATAGTGATTTTTAAAGCAGAAAATCCCGAAATACAGCACTTAGGAAGCATTTTAACCCACACAGTGATACTTTTTGAAGAGGAAATTGCACGCTGAACACGAATCCACTGTCAAAATTAAGCATATGAGTATTTCAAAAATCGGGGCAATTTTGTTGTTTTTATTTTATTTTTACTTTCCAATTTTTTAGGTAGGTGGCGCAATTTTTTCATGAACAGCGCATACACGGCGTATCCACGGCGTATATTGGTTTTTTTGGCCGATTTTGGCCTATGAGAAGGAACTTCTAGACATTAAAAGCTATTTAAAAATAACTGCACACATTTTCTTTCAATATTTATCATGATTATCAATTTTTGCCAAATTTTGATACGAATGCAAAGCCAACCCCTTACAACCCCTTTTCATAAATATAGATTTCCTCCTAAAAATTACTCTTGTATTTCTTGTATTAATTTTAAGTTATTGTTTATTTACCAATACAACTACAGGGTTTCTTTATAATTTATACTCAAAAATTAAATGTGATATTTATTGAATTGTTGTAAATATTGCTGCACTTGTACCAAATTGAAGCCTCATTGCGCTCGTCGGGAAAAAAACGGGGAAAGGTAAATGTATTTTAATTTCCTTGGAATCCATGAACAAAAAATTAAAACATTTCGGTAGACTTCCGATTTTAACATAAATAGTTAATTTTATTCAGATTTGATAACAAAGCGAATACAGTATAATGTTACGGAGGAGATTCATAAAAAGAATTGTTCGTTTCAGTATAATAATAATTCGTTTTCTGTTCGCAATCTGTGAATGTAGGCTATATACCAAATGACTACCTGTACCTTGTAAATCAATACTTTTATTCACCGTTTCTGATGGTTCTGCGTGTCGTTTAATTAAACGGAAACAGTTACAAGGACTGCCATTGTGTCCATTTCTTTGCGAAAATGTACCAAAGCTATGGGCCTCGTTTTCCCGGCCGACATCTCGGTGAAAAGGATGACAACGCGCAACTATATCAAGGATCTTTATTGTGGCCGTGTTTGTATGTACACGTACATAGTTGCGAGGCAACGGGTCTGTATAAGTTAGCTTATAATTGGTTAGAATGTTAAATGCAATACAACGGCAGTTTAATGTCTCATAAACTGGCACATACTTCCAATGGTCTCAGAAATGTAGACTAGACGATGAATCATAACAGATTTGACGTGTCTTTTATGATGGATTTAAAATTTTGAAACATTTCTGTGGCAATCTGCTATTTTTATTTGGTGCGCGTAACTCACTCCCAGAAGAATAACAAACAGTTTGGGCACTATACAGACTGTGTTGGTTGCCATGGACATTTATAGGAACTGGTCCCAGTTTAGTTTTGATACCCAGCGCGATATGAGACCGAGGGACTCCCCCTTTACTACATAGACACACTTTAGACTATTGTTACCTAACGCAACCCCCACCCCCCTAAAAACCTAAAAAGCATTCCTGAGAAACCACAACATTCCGCAAGCACAATGACCACCACAAAGGAGGGAGGGGGGGGGGGTTCCCTCTGTCTCATATTGCTTCACATAGACTTCGGTCTGCTAGTCATACATAACGTGCGCCAACGAAGTTAACGGATAAAATAGGAATATTACCAATTAAACGAAAACATCTTTGCTCAAAGTGAAGACAGAACTGGCACCAATATCTGGTAAGAATTGCCTTGGTATCATTCGAAACAAAATAATAATTAAAGATGGTTTTAAAAAGTGTTTTTGCGGGCACATTTGTTCGTATAAATTACATGCGTTTTAATATAGCAATGAATTCTGCACACGTTTTCTCTGCCTTCATGATTTAACAAGCAACTTGATTCAAACAAAGAAAATACTCAAATATGTATGCACCTGTGAGGTAAGAAGCAAATGTCATATAGCGCTGATGCGAGGCGCTCAATGGTCTTTGGTAGAAAGTCGTTAGATGAGTCCCAACCGAAGAAGGCTGTATTTTGTCCTTTCCCCCGTACTTGCTCTCCATGTTTTATTGCAAAACCAAACCACAAAACCAAAGCTTGTACGTATATAAATAATTGTTATGCTATAACCTTCACCTCTTGAATATTTCCAGTACTATTTGTTTGGCCAGTTTTCGGAATGTACCGTTCATGGCAACGTAGATGACAAAATTCCAGAAACTGTTGCTTACGATGAGCCAGATGCAGACGAAATCCACCGCGGGCGGCAGCGTCGCCTGTGGGTGCAGATCGCCGTGAACGCGGACCACGGAGAACGGGAGATAGCAGATCGTGTACGCTAAGACTACCACCAAGAAGATTCGAACGGCCTTACCGCTGCTCGCCTTGGGCTGGGAACTACCGGCGCCCGGTGCGTTGACGGTGTTAATCTTGTTGGCTTGTTGGTTGGTCGTGTGGATGAGCTTCGTGTAGATACCGAGCATGGTGGCTATGGGGACAATGAACGTCCAACAGAGATAGGCTACATCGAGTGCGAGGACTTCTTCACCTTGTTGGACCAAACACATTGCGGCGGCGTGGTTGTACCGCACTGGCGGTCGCACGATGGCCATTACGACCGCCATCACAATGCTGCAAGTGATCCACTGGAATAAAGTCATGCAGAGGACTCGATTCCTGGACATGAGAGTGGGGTAAGAGAATGGTCTTGTGATGGCTACAAAGCGATCTAGGGTGAGCATCAACAAATTACTGATGGAGATACTACTGAATAGGGCGAAGATGGAGCACATTATGGTACAGACAGTATCTCCGAAGGGCCAGCGGTCGATCGCAGAGAGGGGGACGCAAATAATGCTCATAACCCCGACGGCTAGGTCTGCGAGCGCCAATGAGGTCATGACGAGCTTGGTGGAACCCGGAGGGAACTCCCCGCGAGCTCGCCACATCACGGCCAGCGTCAGGGCGTTGGCTAGGATGATCGCCAGGCTGTTCAGGGCGATGTAGGCGGTGCGAAGAGCGATAATCCCCGGGCTTATTGGCTCAATACCGCCCGGTAACGTCGATGCAGTCTCGTTCCAGTGCATTTCAACAAGTGCGTGTTATGTCTTTCCTCTGCATGTGTTAAGCTGCTTATACCGACGGGCATTTGCACGACAAACACGATGCACGTCAATATCTCTCGCAATTAATATCGGTATGGGACTACGCCTTGACGATACGATTTGCTCGTTAAGCTCGACCATCGTTCTAGCGCACGAACAATTAGTGGCACATATATTAGGCCGCGCCGTGCGATGCATGGCTCTTATTAAACTTGTCAATCAGACGAAACGAACAAAACAGGAAGTCTAGCAGACGTCAGGTCTCAAATCTCTAGCTAGTCGTAATTTTATATCGACTGAGTGGGTGATTTATAATGAAGCTGTTCTCATTATCATAACCAGTGTTCGTTGTTTAGTTTTTAAATCAATATATGATCTTTCATTTACGGTACCCAGTATTCTTTTTAGTTGCTATATCAATATATCTTTCAAGGGTGCAAGACATATTATTGATGGGTTGAATGATTTGGCCTAACTTGCTGCATATAAAACATATTAAAAGATAGTGGAATTTTATCTTAATAGTTAGCTATAATCATGGAGGGTTTAAAATAAAAGAAAGGAATTTAAGATCGGGGTTCGAACCCGGTATCGCTGCTTGTGAGTCCCGTTGCATTGAAGAAAAGTAAAATCTCTTTTCAGTTTGTTGAGTTGTTCTGCTTTCTTACTATGCTTTGTTGTCGCTTTGCACGTACTCCCCGCCCCTTATTTTCGCTTTATACCGCAGCGAAGGGTGACTTGTAGAAATAATGCCTATGTGGTCTTGAAAGCAGACAACGAAGAGCTTGGGAAAAACACAATGACGTTAAAACATTGTTATTCTTTAGTTAACATGAATACATGAAAGCATTTAAAATATCGTTCGTGATTGGTCGATCACCGTAGTCTAGTCAGTAATGAGCAGAGCTATAGGGCGAAAGGTCCCTGGTTCCAATCCACTTCTTTTTTCTTAGTCGAATTTATTTTGGGGACAATTTTAATTAAGGAGAAAAGACTCACCGAGGCCATTATAAGCCCTGTGCAATCAGTACTATCTAGTCTGCTGTCTGGAGCGGAATCCGTCGGCACTATTTACCGAAGAAACCCGCCGCTACGGGGTAATTAAAATCTACTCGTATACGGCCTAGAAACGCTTAGACTCGGAATACAGTCTGACCATAACATTTGTATTAAGTAAAAGCTTGTTGAGGTAATTATAATTTATCTGGGAAGGAAAACTAGTGTAATACTCTGAAATCTTGAACATCAACCCAAATTGTTAATTTCCATTGTTCCATTCGGGAATCGGATTCTGAGACGACTCGATCTTTGTTCAGGCTTGACTAGATTCGACGACCAAGAGGGCGGTATTTATTCAACTAAATTCTAAGAAGCTGGTACCACAGACATAAATAACCTATAGACGGACAGCGCCTATGGAAATCAACGTCAAGGTACCGTAATTTCGAAAGCGCCTGACAGAGGCCATGTTCAAATTGTTGGCTTTGGCTGTGGCTTCGGCCGTTGCTATGCTGTTGCTAAGGGCAGACAATGGCCGCCTATAGCAACAGCTTAGCAACGGCCGAAGTCACAGCCAAAGCCAGCAATTCGGACACGGCCTAAGTATGAAATCGTGGGCGGAAGTGGTTGACAAATGTGCACGACTCTATGGAAAAACTTCGGGAGGACGGATACAAATCGGTATTTGTTTTAATAAAATTTTGGTTGAAAACTCAGCTGATGTCGACTAAAAATACTTTCAGCTGTTAATATATAAATGCTGCATAGTTATGAATTTGTATTTTGTTGTCAAAAAGAATGAGTTCTTACAGAAATTAAACAATTTTCCACGATTTGTGGCTTTCATGAAATTTCACTCTGGCGCCCCCTGCTGTTCGTCTATAGGTTATTTATGTCTGTGGCTGGTACTGATAACAAGGCCGAGGCTTAAAAAACACCCGTGCATCTGCGTATACAAGACTAGTCTTTTCTACAAGCGTTTTAGAATTATGTAATTTTGTAGTGCACGTGTAGCATTATAAGCTATTGGTGAGTAGCAGTGTCGACGGGTAGAAAGAGACCTGTTTTCTTTGTTCAGGTCCTTTGATGTATCCCGTGTTAACAATAAAATGTTTTCATTGATGGGAAAGGATTAAACTCCGCTATCTTTTTTCACGCTTGAGTGCCTCTGAATCGGGTGATTTTTGAAGCAGAAACTCTTGAAATACAGCACTTAGGAAGCATTTTAACCCACACAATGATACTTTTGCAGAGGAAATTGCACGCTGAACACGAATCCACTGTCAAAATTAAAACATTATAAGTATTTCAAAAATCGGGGTAGGTAGGTGGCGCAATTTTTTCATGAACAGCGCATACACGGCGTATCCAGTGCCTCTGGTTGTTGTTTTTAGCCAATTTTGGCCTGTGAGAGGGAACTTTTAGACATTAAAAGCTATTTAAAAATAACTGCACACATTTTCTTTCACTATTTATCATGATTATCAATTTTTGCCTAATTTTGATACGAATGCAAAGCCAACCCCTTACAATTTTTAACTTTTCATAAATATAGATTTCCCCCTAAAAATTACTCTTGTATTTCTTGTATTAATTTTAAGTTATTGTTTATTTACCAATACAAATACAGGGTTTCTTTATAATTTATACTCAAAAATTAAATGTGATATTTATTGAATTGTTGTAAATATTGCTGCATTTGTATCAAATTGAAGCCTTATTGCGCTCGTCGAGAAGAAACGGGGACAGGTAAATGTATTTTAATTTCCTTGCAATCCATGAAAAAAAAAATTACATTTCGGTAGACTACTGATTTTAACATAAACAGTACATTTTATTCAGTTTTGACAACAAAAGCAAATACAGTGTAATGTTACGGAGGAGAAACATAAAAAGAAGCGTTCGTTTCAATAGGATATTGATTCGTTTTTTGTTCGCAATCTGTGAATGTAGGCTATATACCAAATGACTATCTGTGCCTTGTAAATCGATACTTTTATTCACCGTTTCTGATGGTTCTGCGTGTCGTTTAATTAAACGGAAACAGTTACAAGGACTGCCATTGTGTCCATTTCGTTGCGAAAATTTACCAAAGCTATGGGCCTCGTTTTCCCGGCCGACATCTCGGTGAAAAGGATGACAACGCGCAACTATCAAGGATCTTTATTGTGGCCGTGTTTGTATGTACACGTACATAGTTGTGAGGCAACGGGTCTGTATAAGTTAGCTTATTGGTTGGAATGTTAAATGAAATACAACGGCAGTTTAATGTCTCATAACTGGCACATACTTCCAATGGTCTCAGAAATGTAGACTAGACGATGAATCATAACAGATTTGACGTGTCTTTTATGGCGGATTTAACATTTTGAAACATTTCGGTGGCATTCTGCTATTTTATTTGGTGCGCGTAACTCACTCCCAGAAGAATAACAAACAGTTTGGGCACTATACAGTCTGTGTTGGTTGCCATGGAAATTTATAGGAACTGGTCCCAGCTTAGTTTTGATACCCAGCGCGATATGAGACCGAGGGACTCCCCCTTTACTACATAGACACACTTTAGACTATTATTACCTAACGCAACCCCCCCACCACCTAAAAACCTAAAAAGCATTCATGAGAAACCACAACATTCCGCAAGCACAATGACCACCACAAAGAAGGGAGGGGGACAGGGGGGGGGGGGGGGGGGGGGGGGGGGCTCCCTCCATCTCATCTTGCTTCACATAGACTTCGGTCTGCTAGTCATACATAACGAGCGCCAAGTTAACGGTTGAGATAGGATTATTACCAATTAAACGAAAACATCTTTGTTCAAAGTGAGGAGAGAACTGGCACCAATATCTGGTAAGAATTGCCTTGGTATAATTCGAAACAAAATAATAATTGAAGATGGTTTTAAAGAGTGTGTTTGCGGGCACATTTGTTCGTATAAATTACATGCGTTTTAATATAGCAATGAATTCTGCACACGTTTTCTCTGCCTTCATGATTTAATAAGCAACTTGATTCAAACAAAGAAAATACTCAAATATGTATGCACCTGTGAGGTAAGAAGCAAATGTCGTATAGCGCTGATGCGTGGCGCTCTGAGGTCTTTGGTAGAAAGTCGTTAGATGAGTCCCAACCGAAGAAGGCTGTATTTTGTCCTTTCCCCCGGTACTTGCTCTCCATGTTTTATTGCAAAACCAAACCACAAAACCAAAGCTTGTACGTATATAAATATTTGTTATGCTATAACCTTCACCTCTTGAATATTTCCAATACTATTTGTTTGGCCAGTTTTCGGAATGTACCGTTCATGGCAACGTAGATGACAAAATTCCAGAAACTGTTGCTTACGATGAGCCAGATGCAGACGAAATCCACCGCGGGCGGCAGCGTCGCCTGTGGGTGCAGATCGCCGTGAACGCGGACCACGGAGAACGGGAGATAGCAGATCGTGTACGCTAAGACTACCACCAAGAAGATTCGAACGGCCTTACAGCTGCTCGCCTTGGGCTTGGAACTACCGGCGCCCGGTGCGTTGACGGTGTTAATCTTGTTGGCTTGTTGGTTAGTCGTGTGGATGAGCTTTATGTAGATACCGAGCATGGTGGCTATGGGGATAATGAACGTCAAACAGAGATAGTTTACATCGAGTGCGAGGGTTTCTTCACCTTGTTGGATCAAACACATTGCGGCGGCGTGGTTGTACCGCACTGGCGGTCGCACGATGGCCATTACGACCGCCATCACAATGCTTAAAGTGATCCACTGGAATAAAGTCATGCAGAGGACTCGATTCTTGGACATGAGAGTGGGGTAAGAGAATGGTCTTGTGATGGCTACAAAGCGATCTAGGGTGAGCAGCAACAAGTTACTGATGGAGATGCCACCGAATAGGGCGAAGATGGAGCACATTATGGTACAGACAGTATCTCCGAAGGGCCAGCGGTCGATCGCAGAGAGGGGGACGCAAAGAATGGTCAACACCCCGACGGCTAGGTCTGCGAGCGCCAAGGAGGTCATGACGAGCTTGGTGGAACCCGGAGGGAACTCCCCGCGGGCTCGCCACATCACGGCCAGCGTCAGGGCGTTGGCTAGGATGATCACCAGGCTGTTTAGGGCGATGTAGGCGGTGCGAAGAGCGATAATCCCCGGGCTTATTGGCTCAATACCGCCCGGTAACGTCGATGCAGTCTCGTTCCAGTGCATTTTCAAATAGTGTGCGTTATGTCTCCCCTAGTCTGCACGCTGCTTATACTGACGGGCATTCGCACGACAAAACACGATGCACGTCAATATCTCTCGCAATTAGTCTCAGTATTGGACTACGCCTTGACGATACGATTTGCTCGTTGGGCTCGACCATCGTTCTAGCGCACGAACAATTAATTTAATAGCACATAAATTAGGTCGCGCCGTGCGATGCTTGGCTCTTGTTTGGGGACAAAACCTCAAAATAATGACATGCGGGCACTTTGGTGCTCACGCGAGAGTATGGTGTTCTATGTGCCAACGATTGATTGATTAAATCAGGCGTAAATTTTTTTGGGTCGATTTTTTTAGGGCGTCGCATTTCTTTTCGCATTTTTTGATTGATGTCAATGTTTGTTTAGGGAGGCGTCGCATTTAAAATAAAATTTTGGGAAGGATTTTTTTTTTTGGGGGGGGGTCACACATTTTTTGGGGGCGTCGCTTTTTTAATTTTTTTTTTAACGGAGCCTATAAAGTACGGAGCCCCTAAAGGGACATTAAAAACAAACATTATCTCGTGCGCACGACATAATTTGTGATTTCCCGGGAACCATTCATGGAAATCTATGTTTACTGATTATGATGTCTAGCCATTTTTGACCCACCCCCCCTCTGCCCCCTCCCCTCCCCCCCCCCCATGCGCGACACCAACATTTTGTTTACCCCCCCCCCCCCCCAAAAAAAAAACCACAAAAACACACAAAAAAACCAAAAAAATTATTCAGTTTTGACAACAAAAGCAAATACAGTGTAATGTCACGGAGGAGAAACATAAAAAGAAGCGTTCGTTTCAATAGGATATTGATTCGTTTTCTGTTCGCAATCTGTAAATGTAGGCTATTTACCAAATGACTATCTGTGCCTTGTAAATCGATACTTGTAATGACCGTTTCTGATTATTCTGTGTGTCGTTTAATTTAATAAATTGGAACGTTAAAAGAACTGCCGTTGTGTCTACTACATTGCGGAAACTTACAAAAGCTATGGGCCTTGGTCCCTGGCCACCATCTCAGTGAAAAGGATGTATCTGGTTAATAAAGACAACGCACACAAGTGGTTATTAAAATGCCGTCAATCGTGGACGGGGCATTGTCCGACCGTCTTTCCTCTTTTGTTTGTACTCTAACGTTTTCGGATGATCGCCATAGGATTTGCACACGAGTCGGAATCGGGGACCTTAGCGAAATAGGGGACCCTATTGTCCTCTTTTGTTATACGTCCCCTATTTCAATCAAAAACAAACTCATATGTATCAAGGGTCATTGCACCACAGGGAATAACGGAATAATAACGCTGGTTTGGAAGCCGGTATATATAAATATAAGTTGGTATATAATATAATTAGATAGCTTTATTGTGGCCGTGTTTGTATGTACACGTACATAGTTGCGAGGCAACGGGTCCGTATAAGTTAGCTTATTGGTTGGAATGTTAAATGAAATACAACGGCAGTTTAATGTCTCATAACTGGCACATACTTCCAATGGTCTCAGAAATGTAGACATGGCACCAATATCTGGTAAGAATTTCCTTGGTATCATTCGAAACAAAATAATAATTGAAGATGGTTTTAAAAAGTGTGTTTGCGGGCACATTTTGTTCGTATAAATTACATGCGTTTTAATATAGCAATGAATTCTGCACACGTTTTCTCTGTTACAAATATACAGCATCCACTGAGTAAAACCTCCACAGCCTTCAAAATTAAGCAACTTGCTTCAAACAAAGAAAATACACAAAGATGTATGCACCTGTGAGGTAAGAAGCAAATGTCATATAACGCTGATGCGTGGCGCTCTGAGGTCTTTGATAGAAAGTCGTTAGATGAGTCCCAACCGAAGAAGGCTGTATTTTGTCCTTTCCCCCGGTATTTGCTCTCCATGTTTTATTGCAAAACCAAACCACAAAACCAAAGTTTGTACGTATATAAATATTTGTTATGCTATAACCTTCACCTCTTGAATATTTCCAGTAATATTTGTTTGGCCAGTTTTCGGAATGTACCGTTCATGGCAACGTAGATGACAAAATTCCAGAAACTGTTACTTGCGATGAGCCAGACGCAGACGAAATCCACCGCGGGCGGCAGCGTCGCCTGTGGGTGCAGATCGCCGTGAACGCGGACCACGGAGAACGGGAGATAGCAGATCGTGTACGCTAAGACTACCACCAAGAAGATTCGAACGGCCTTACCGCTGCTCGCCTTTGACTGGGAACTACCGGCGCCTGGTGCGTTGACGGTGTTAATCTTGTTGGCTTGTTGGTTGGTCGTGTGGATGAGCTTCGTGTAGATACCGAGCATGGTGGCTATGGGGACATTGAACGTCAAACAGAGATAGGCTACATCGAGTGCGAGAGTTTCTTTACCTGGTTGGATCAAACACATTGCGGCGGCGTGGTTGTACCTCACTGGCGGTCGCACGATGGCCATTACGACTGCCATCACAATGCTGCAAGTGATCCACTGGAATAAAGTCATGCAGAGGACTCGATTCCTGGACATGAGAGTGGGGTAAGAGAATGGTCTTGTGATGGCTACAAAGCGATCTAGGGTGAGCATCAACAAATTACTGATGGAGATACCACTGAGTAGGGCGAAGATGGAGCACATTATGGTACAGACAGTATCTCCGAAGGGCCAGCGGTCGATCGCAGAGAGGGGGACGCAAAGAATGGTCAACACCCCGACAGCTAGGTCTGCGAGCGCCAAGGAGGTCATGACGAGCTTAGTAGAACCCGGAGGGAACTCCCCGCGGGCTCGCCACATCACGGCCAGCGTCAGGGCGTTGGCTAGGATGATCGCCAGGCTGTTTAGGGCGATGTAGGCGGTGCGAAGAGCGATAATCCCCGGGCTTATTGGCTCAATACCGCCCGGTAACGTCGATGCAGTCTCGTTCCAGTGCATTTCAACAAGTGCGTGTTATGTCTTTCCTCTGCATGTGTTAAGCTGCTTATACCGACGGGCATTTGCACGACAAACACGATGCACGTCAATATCGCTCGCAATTAATCTCAGTATTGGACTACGCCTTGACGATACGATTTGCTCGTTAGGCTCGACCATCGTTCTAGCGCACAAACAATTAATTTAATAGTACATAAATTAGGTCGCGCCGTGCGATGCTTGGCTCTTATTACTCTTGGGGACACAACCTCAAAATAGTGACAGGCGGGCACTTAGGCGCTCACGCGAGAGTATGGTGTTCTATGTGCCAACGATTGATTGATTAAATCAGGCGTTTTGTTTTGTTTTTTTTAGGTGTTTTTTTGGGGGGTCGATTTTTTTAGGGCGTCGCATTTCTTTTCGCATTTTTTGATTGATGTCAATGTTTGTTTAGGGAGGCGTCGCATTTAAAATAAAATGTTGGAAAGGATTTTTTTTTTGGGGGGGGGTCAACAATTATAATTTTTTTTTAACGGAGCCTATAAAGTACGGAGCCCCTAAAGGGACATTAAAAACAAACATTATCTCGTGCGCACGACATAATTACCTCTTGCACACGACATAATTTGTGATTTCCCAGGAACCCTTCATGGAAATCTATGTTTACTGATTATGATGTCTAGCCATTTTGGATCCCCCCCTCTGCCCCCTCCCCTCCCCCCCCCCCCCCCCATGCGCGACACCAACATTTTGTTTACCCCCCCCCCCCCCCCCCCCCAAAAAAAAAAAAAAAAAAAAAAAAAAAAAACCCCAAAAACTAAAAAAATTATTCAGTTTTGACAACAAAAGCAAATACAGTGTAATGTCACGGAGGAGAAACATAAAAAGAAGCGTTCGTTTCAATAGGATATTGATTCGTTTTTTGTTCGCAATCTGTAAATGTAGGCTATTTACCAAATGACTATCTGTGCCTTGTAAATCGATACTTGTAATGGCCGTTTCTGATTATTCTGTGTGTCGTTTAATTTAATAAATTGGAACGTTACAAGAACTGCCGTTGTGTCCACTACATTGCGGAAATTTACAAAAGCTATGGGCCTTGGTCCCTGGCCACCATCTCAGTGAAAAGGATGTATCTGGTTAATAAAGACAACGCACACAAGTGGTTATTAAAATGCCGTCAATCGTGGACGGGGCATTGTCCGACCGTCTTTCCTCTTTTGTTTGTACTCTAACGTTTTCGGATGATCGCCATAGGATTTGCACACGAGTCGGAATCGGGGACCTTAGCGAAATAGGGGACCCTATTGTCCTCTTTTGTTATACGTCCCCTATTTCAATCAAAAACAAACTCATATGTATCAAGGGTCATTGCACCACAGGGAATAACGGAATAATAACGCTGGTTTGGAAGCCGGTATATATAAATATAAGTTGGTATATAATATAATTAGATAGCTTTATTGTGGCCGTGTTTGTATGTACACGTACATAGTTGCGAGGCAACGGGTCCGTATAAGTTAGCTTATTGGTTGGAATGTTAAATGCAATACAACGGCAGTTTAATGTCTCATAACTGGGACATACTTCTAATGGTCTCAGAAATGTAGACATGGCACCAATATCTGGTAAGAATTGCCTTGGTATCATTCGAAACAAAATAATAATTGAAGATGGTTTTAAAAAGTGTGTTTGCGGGCACATTTTGTTCTTATAAATTACATGCGTTTTAATATAGCAATGAATTCTGCACACGTTTTCTCTGTTATAAATATACAGCATCCACTGAGTAAAACCTCTACAGCCTTCAAAATTAAGCAACTTGCTTCAAACAAAGAAAATACACAAAGATGTTTGCACCTGTGAGGTAAGAAGCAAATATCGTATAGCGCTGATGCGAGGCGCTCAATGGTCTTTGGTAGAAAGTCGTTAGATGAGTCCCAACCGAAGAAGGCTGTATTTTGTCCTTACTTGCTCTCCATGTTTTATTGTAAAACCAAATCACAAAACCAAAGTTTGTACGTATATAAATAATTGTTATGCTGTAACCTTCACCTCTTGAATATTTCCAGTAATATTTGTTTGGCCAGTTTTCGGAATGTACCGTTCATGGCAACGTAGATGACAAAATTCCAGAAACTGTTGCTTACGATGAGCCAGATGCAGACGAAATCCACCGCGGACGGCAGCTTCGCCTGTGGGTGCAGATCGCCGTGAACGCGGACCACGGAGAACGGGAGATAGCAGATCGTGTACGCTAAGACTACCACCAAGAAGATTCGAACGGCCTTACCGCTGCTCGCCTTTGACTGGGAACTACCGGCGCCCGGTGCGTTGACGGTGTTAATCTTGTTGGCTTGTTGGTTAGTCGTGTGGATGAGCTTCGTGTAGATACCGAGCATGGTGGCTATGGGGATAATGGACGTCAAACAGAGCCAGTTTACATCGAGTGCGAGGGTTTCTTCACCTGGTTGGATCAAACACATTGCGGCGGCGTGGTTGTACCGCACTGGCGGTCGCACGATGGCCATTACGACCGCCACCCCAATGCTTAAAGTGATCCACTGGAATAAAGTCATGTAGAGGACTCGATTCTTGGACATGAGAGTGGGGTAAGAGAATGGTCTTGTGATGGCTACAAGGCGATCTAAGGTGAGCATCAACAAGTTACTGATGGAGATACCACCGAATATGGCGAAGACGGAGCACATTATGGTACAGACAGTATCTCCGAAGGGCCAACGGTCGATCGCAGAGAGGGGGACGCAAAGAATTGTCAACACCCCGACGGCTAGGTCTGAGAGCGCCAATGAGGTCATGACGAGCTTAGTGGAACCCGGAGGGAACTCCCCGCGGGCTCGCCACATCACGGCCAGCGTCAGGGCGTTGGCTAGGATGATCACCAGGCTGTTCAGGGCGATGTAGGCGGTGCGAAGAGCGATAATCCCCGGGCTTATTGGCTCAATATCGCCCGGTAACGTCGATGCAGTCTCGTTCCAGTGCATTTCAACAAGTGCGTGTTATGTCTTTCCTCTGCATGTGTTAAGCTGCGTATACCGACGGGCATTTGCACGACAAACACGATGCACGTCAATATCACTCGCAATTAATCTCAGTATTGGACTACGCCGGCCTTGACGATACGATTTGCTCGTTAAGCTCGACCATCGTTCTAGCGCACGAACAATTAGTGGCACATATATTAGGCCGCGCCATGCGATGCTTTGCTCTTCTTATTAAACTTGTCAATCAGACGAAACAAACAAAACAGGAAGTCTAGCAGACGTGCACGTCTCCACTCTCTAGCTAGTCGTAAATTTATATCGACTGAGTGGGTGATTTATAATGAGGCTGTTCTCATTATCATATCCAGTGTTCGTTGTTTAGTTTTTAAATCAATATATCTTTCATTTACGGTATCCAGTATTCTTTTAGTTGCTATATCAATATATCTTTTAAGGTTGCAAGAAATATTATTGATTGGTTGAATCTTTTTGGCCTAACTTGCTGCATATAAAACATATTAAAAGATAGTGGAATTGTATCTTAATAGTTAGCTAGGCCTATAATGTATTTAAAAATCAAATAAAAAAAAGGAATTTAAGATCGGGGTTCGAACCCGGTATCGCTGCTTGTGAATCCCGTTGCATTCCAGAAAAGACAAAATTTCATGTTCTGCTTTATTACTATGCTTTGTTGTCGCTTTGCACGGACTCAATGACGTCAAAACATTCTTATTCTTTAGTTAACTTGAATACATGAAAGCATTTAAAAGATCGGTCGTAATTGGTCGGTCACCGTAGTCTAGTCAGTAACGAGCAGAGCTATAGAGCGAAAGGTCCCTGGTTCCAATCCACCAGTAACCTTTTTTGTTTCTTAGTCGAATTTATTTCGAATTCACCGAGGGCATTATAAGCCATGTGCAATCAGCACTTTCTAGTCTGCTGTCTGGAGCGGAATCCGTCGTCACTTTTTACCGAAGAAACCCGCCGCTACGGGGTAATGCAAATCTACTCGTACGGCCTAGGAACGCTTAGACTCGGCATACAGTCTGATCATAACATTTGTATTAAGTAAAAGCTTGTTGAGGTAATTATAATTTATTTGGAAAGGAAAACTAGTGCAATACTCTGAAATCTTGAACATCAACCCAAATTGTTAATTTCCATTGTCCAGTCCTTTTCATTTCGGGAATCGGATTTTAAGATGACTCGATCTTATTTCAGGCTTGACTAGATTCGGCGACCAAGAGGGCGGTATTTATTCAAATAAATTCCAAGAAGCTGGTACCGCAGACATAAATAACCTATATACGGACAGCGCCTATGGAAATCAACGTCCAGGTACCGTAATTCCGAAAGCGCCTGACAGAGGCCATGTTCGAATTGTTGGCTTTGGCTGTGGCTTCGCCGTTGCTATGCTGTTGCTAAGGGCAGACAATGGCCGCCTATAGCAACAGCTTAGTAACGGCTGAAGTCACAGCTAAAGCCAGCAATTCGGACACAGTCTAAGTATGAAATCGTGGGCGGAAGTGGTTGACAAATGTGCACGACTCTATGGAAAAACTTCGGGAGGACGGATACAAATCGGTATTTGTTTTAATTAAATTTCGGTTGAAAACTCAGCTGATGTCGACTAAAAATACTTTCAGCTGTTAGCTGTTAACTATATATAAATGCTGCATAGTTATGAATTTGTATTTTTTTGTCAAAAAGAATGAGTTCTTACAGAAATTAAACAATTTTCCCACGATTTGTGGCTTTCATGAAATTTCACTCTGGCGCCCCCTGCTGTTCGTCTATAGGTTATTTATGTCTGTGGCTGGTTCTGATAACAAGGCCGAGGCTTAAAAAACACCCGTGCATCTGCGTATACAAGACTAGTCTTTTCTACAAGCGTTTTAGAATTATGTAATTTTGTAGTGCACGTGTAGCATTATAAGCTATTGGTGAGTAGCAGTGTCGATGGGTAGAAAGAGACCTGTTTTCTTTGTTCAGGTCCTTTGATGTTTCCCGTGTTAACAATAAAATGTTTTCATTGATGGGAAAGGATTAAACTCCGCTATCTTTTTTCACGCTTGAGTGCCTCTGAATCGGGTGATTTTTGAAGCAGAAACTCTTGAAATACAGCACTTAGGAAGCATTTTAACCCACACAATGATACTTTTGCAGAGGAAATTGCACGCTGAACACGAATCCACTGTCAAAATTAAAACATTATAAGTATTTCAAAAATCGGGGCAATTTCTTTTTTTTTTCTTTTTTTTTTTACTTTAAATTTTTTTAGGTAGGTGGCGCAATTTTTTCATTAACAGCGCATACACGGCGTATCCAGTGTCTCTGGTTGTTTTTTTTTGCCGATTTTGGCCTGTGAGAGGGAACTTTTAGACATTAAAAACTATTTAAAAATAACTGCACACATTTTCTTTCACTATTTATCATGATTATCAATTTTTGCCAAATTTTTTTTCGAATGCAAAGCCAACCCCTTCCAATTTTTAACTTTTCATAAATATAGATTTCCCCCTAAAAATTACTCTTGTATTTCTTGTATTAATTTTAAGTTATTGTTTATTTACCAATACAAATACAGGGTTTCTTTATAATTTATACTCAAAAATTAAATGTGATATTTATTGTAAATATTGCTGCGATTGTACCAAATTGAAGCCTCATTGCGCTCATGGGGAAAAAACGGGGACAGGTAAATGTATTTTAATTTCCTTGGAATCCATGAAAAAAAAAATTACATTTCGGTAGACTACTGATTTTAACATAAACAGTACATTTTATTCAGTTTTGACAACAAAAGCAAATACAATGTAATGTCACGGAGGAGAAACATAAAAAGAAGCGTTCGTTTCAATAGGATATTGATTCGTTTTCTGTTTGCAATCTGTGAATGTAGGCTATTTACCAAATGACTATCTGTGCCTTGTAAATCGATACTTTTATTCACCGTTTCTGATGGTTCTGCGTGTCGTTTAATTAAACGGAAACAGTTACAAGGACTGCCATTGTGTCCATTTCTTTGCGAAAATTTACCAAAGCTATGGGCCTCGTTTCCCGGCCGACATCTCGGTCAAAAGGATGTCTTCTGTTGCTATTAAAGGTAGGATACACCATTTGCAGATATCAAAAATATTTACTACCATTATTAGGAAATATCTTACTCATTTGAAAGTAAATGTTGATTCTAGGCATCTAGCAGAATTATTGCGCTAGATATCCTGTAATTATTCCCGAAAAGTGTAATTTTATAATGAAAAATTCGCGATCGCCGTCCGGCGATCGCGAAAAAACAAAGATAACATAAGAATAACTGCTCGACGCTGAGTTGAAAAAAACCGCTGTTTTTCGTGCTTTCCTCGGTATCAATGATTGTAAAACTTCGGATAGCTCAGTTAAACGATCTTTACTATAAAATACAACCCCCAAATATACTCATTCATGATAATTCAAGCAATGACCAATGGTGTATCCTACCTTTAAAGACAACGCGCAACTATCAAGGATCTTCATTGTGGCCGTGTTTGTATGTACACGTACATAGTTGCGAGGCAACGGGTCTGTATAAGTTAGCTTATTGGTTGGAATGTTAAATGCAATACAACGGCAGTTTAATGTCTCATAACTGGCACATACTTCCAATGGTCTCAGAAATGTAGACATGGCACCAATATCTGGTAAGAATTTCCTTGGTATCATTCGAAACAAAATAATAATTGAAGATGGTTTTAAAAAGTGTGTTTGCGGGCACATTTTGTTCGTATAAATTACATGCGTTTTAATATAGCAATGAATTCTGCACACGTTTTCTCTGTTACAAATATACAGCATCCACTGAGTAAAACCTCCACAGCCTTCAAAATTAAGCAACTTGCTTCAAACAAAGAAAATACACAAAGATGTATGCACCTGTGAGGTAAGAAGCAAATGTCATATAACGCTGATGCGTGGCGCTCTGAGGTCTTTGATAGAAAGTCGTTAGATGAGTCCCAACCGAAGAAGGCTGTATTTTGTCCTTTCCCCCGGTATTTGCTCTCCATGTTTTATTGCAAAACCAAACCACAAAACCAAAGTTTGTACGTATATAAATATTTGTTATGCTATAACCTTCACCTCTTGAATATTTCCAGTAATATTTGTTTGGCCAGTTTTCGGAATGTACCGTTCATGGCAACGTAGATGACAAAATTCCAGAAACTGTTGCTGATGATGAGCCAGACGCAGACGAAATCCACCGCGGGCGGCAGCGTCACCTGCGGGTGCAGATTGCCGTGAACGCGGACCACGGAGAACGGGAGATAGCAGATCGTGTACGCTAAGACTACCACCAAGAAGATTCGCACGGCCTTACCGCTGCTCGCCTTGGACTTGGAACTACCGGCGCCAGGTGCGTTGACGGTGTTAATCTTGTTGGCTTGTTGGTTAGTCGTGTGGATGAGCTTCGTGTAGATACCGAGCATGGTGGCTAAGGGCATAATGAACGTCCAACAGAGATGGTTTACATAGAGTGCGAGGACTTCTTCACCTTGTTGGATCAAACACATCGCGGCGGCGTGGTTGTACCGCACTGGCGGTCGCACGGTGGCCATTCCGACTGCCATCACAATGCTGAAAGTGATCCACTGGAATAAAGTCATGCAGAGGACTCGATTCTTGGACATGAGAGTGGGGTAAGAGAATGGTCTTGTGATGGCTACAAAGCGATCTAGGGTGAGCATCAACAAATTACCGATGGAGATATAACTGAATAGGGCGAAGATGGAGCACATTAGGGTACAGACAGTATCTCCGAAGGGCCAGCGGTCGATCGCAGAGAGGGGGACGCAAAGAATGCTCATAACCCCGATGGCTAGGTCTGCGAGCGCCAATGAGGTCATGACGAGCTTGGTGGAACCCGGAGGGAACTCCCCGCGAGCTCGCCACATCACGGCCAGCGTCAGGGCGTTGGCTAGGATGATCGCCAGGCTGTTCAGGGCGATGTAGGCGGTGCGAAGAGCGATAATCCCCGGGCTTATTGGCTCAATACCGCCCGGTAACGTCGATGCAGTCTCGTTCCAGTGCATTTTCAAATAGTGTGCGTTATGTCTCCCCTAGTCTGCACGCTGCTTATACTGACGGGCATTCGCACGACAAAACACGATGCACGTCAATATCTCTCGCAATTAATCTCAGTATTGGACTACGCCTTGACGATACGATTTGCTCGTTGGGCTCGACCATCGTTCTAGCGCACGAACAATTAATTTAATAGCACATAAATTAGGTCGCGCCGTGCGATGCTTGGCTCTTGTTTGGGGACAAAACCTCAAAATAATGACATGCGGGCACTTTGGTGCTCACGCGAGAGTATGGTGTTCTATGTGCCAACGATTGATTGATTAAATCAGGCGTAAATTTTTTTGGGTCGATTTTTTTAGGGCGTCGCATTTCTTTTCGCATTTTTTGATTGATGTCAATGTTTGTCTAGGGAGGCGTCGCATTTAAAATAAAATTTTGGGAAGGATTTTTTTTTTTGGGGGGGGGGGGTCACACATTTTTTGGGGGCGTCGCTTTTTAATTTTTTTTTAACGGAGCCTATAAAGTACGGAGCCTCTAAAGGGACATTAAAACAAACATTATCTCGTGCACACGACATAATTTGTGATTTCCCGGAACCCTTCATGGAAATCTATGTTTACTGATTATGATGTCTAGCCATTTTGGACCCACCCCCCCCCCCCCCCCCCCCCCCCTCTGCCCCCTCCCCTCCCCCACCCCCCCCATGCGCGACACCAACATTTTGTTTACCCCCCCCCCAAAAAAAAAAACCACAAAAAAACACAAAAAACCAAACAAATTATTCAGTTTTGACAACAAAAGCAAATACAGTGTAATGTTACGGAGGAGATACATAAAAAGAAGCGTTCGTTTCAATAGGATATTGATTCGTTTTCTGTTCGCAATCTGTAAATGTAGGCTATTTACCAAATGACTATCTGTACCTTGTAAATCGATACTTGTAATGACCGTTTCTGATTATTCTGTGTGTCGTTTAATTTAATAAATTGGAACGTTAAAAGAACTGCCGTTGTGTCTACTACATTGCGGAAACTTACAAAAGCTATAAGCCTTGGTCCCTGGCCACCATCTCAGTGAAAAGGGTGTATCTGGTTAATAAAGACAACGCACACAAGTGGTTATTAAAATGCCGTCAATCGTGGACGGGGCATTGCCCGACCGTCTTTCCTCTTTTGTTTGTACTCTAACGTTTTCGGATGATCGCCATAGGATTTGCACACGAGTCGGAATCGGGGACCTTAGCGAAATAGGGGACCCTATTGTCCTCTATTGTTATACGTCCCCTATTTCAATAAAAAACAAACTCATATGTATCAAGGGTCATTGCACCACAGGGAATAACGGAATAATAACGCTGGTTTGGAAGTCGGTATATATAAATATAAGTTGGTATATAATATAATTAGATAGCTTTATTGTGGCCGTGTTTGTATGTACACGTACATAGTTGCGAGGCAACGGGTTCGTATAAGTTAGCTTATTGGTTGGAATGTTAAATGAAATACAACGGCAGTTTAATGTCTCATAACTGGCACATACTTCCAATGGTCTTAGAAATGTAGACATGGCACCAATATCTGGTAAGAATTGCCTTGGTATCATTCGAAACAAAATAATAATTGAACATGGTTTTAAAAAGTGTGTTTGCGGGCACATTTTGTTCTTATAAATTACATGCGTTTTAATATAGCAATGAATTCTCCACACGTTTTCTCTGTTATAAATATACAGCATCCACTGAGTAAAACCTCTACAGCCTTCAAAATTAAGCAACTTGCTTTAAACAAAGAAAATACACAAAGATGTATGCACCTGTGAAGTAAGAAGCAAATGTCATATAACACTGATGCGTGGCGCTCTATGGTCTTTGGTATAGAAAGTCGTGGGATGAGTCCCAACCGAAGAAGGCTGTATTTTGTCCTTACTTGCTCTCCATGTTTTATTGTAAAACCAAATCACAAAACCAAAGCTTGTACGTATATAAATATTTGTTATGCTATAACCTTCACCTCTTGAATATTTCCAGTAATATTTGTTTGGCCAGTTTTCGGAATGTACCGTTCATGGCAACGTAGATGACAAAATTCCAGAAACTGTTGCTTGCGATGAGCCAGACGCAGACGAAATCCACCGCGGGCGGCAGCTTCGCCTGCGGGTGCAGATCGCCGTGAACGCGGACCACGGAGAACGGGAGATAGCAGATCGTGTACGCTAAGACTACCACCAAGAAGATTCGAACGGCCTTACCGCTGCTCGCCTTTGACTGGGAACTACCGGCGCCCGGTGCGTTGACGGTGTTAATCTTGTTGGCTTGTTTGTTGGCCGTGTGGATGAGCTTCATGTAGATACCGAGCATGGTGGCTATGGGGATAATGGACGTCAAACCATGGAGGAATTCCTCCATGGTCAAACAGAGCCAGTTTACATCGAGTGCGAGAGTTTCTTTACCTGGTTGGATCAAAACACCCTTGGGGACACAACCTCAAAATAGTGACAGGCGGGCACTTAGGCGCTTACGCGAGAGTATGGTGTTCTATGTGCCAACCGATTGATTGATTAAATCAGGCGCTTTTTTTTTTTTTTTTTAGGTGTTTTTTTGGGGGGTCGATTTTTTTAGGGCGTCGCATTCTTTTCGCATTTTTTGATTGATGTCAATGTTTGTTTAGGGAGGCGTCGCATTTAAAATAAAATTTTGGAAGGATTTTTTTTGGGGGGGGGGGGGGGGGGGGGTGTCAAAAACATTTTGGGGGCGTCGCTTTTTTTTTTTTTTTTTTTATTACGGAGCCTATAAAGTACGGAGCCTCTAAAGGGACATTAAAAACAAACATTATCTCGTGCGCACGACATAATTTGTGATTTCCCGGAACCCTTCATGGAAATCTATGTTGACTGATGATTATGATGTCTAGCCATTTGGATCCCCCCCCCCCCCTCTCTGCCCCCTCCCCTCCCCCCCCCCCCCCCCCATGCGCGACACCAACATTTTGTTTACCCCCCCAAAAAAAAAAAAAAAAAACCACAAAAAAACACAAAAAAAACCAAAAA
The DNA here is from genome assembly GCA_037893245.1 of Crossaster papposus. NCBI lineage: Eukaryota > Metazoa > Echinodermata > Asteroidea > Velatida > Solasteridae > Crossaster > Crossaster papposus. The sequence continues at coordinate 524,824 of JBAIAA010000298.1, read as the reverse complement.
CATTATTCAGTTTTGACACAAAAGCAAAATACAGTGTAATGTCACGGAGGAGAAACATAAAAAGAAGCGTTCGTTTCAATAGGATATTGATTCGTTTTTTGTTCGCAATCTGTAAATGTAGGCTATTTACCAAATGACTATCTGTGCCTTGTCAATTGATACTTGTAATGGCCGTTTCTGATTATTCTGTGTGTCGTTTAATTTAATAAATTGGAACGTTACAAGAACTGCCGTTGTGTCCACTACATTGCGGAAACTTACAAAAGCTATGGGCCTTGTCCCTGGCCACCATCTCAGTGAAAAGGATGTATCTGGTTAATAAAGACAACGCACACAAGTGGTTATTAAAATGCCGTCAATCGTGGACGGGGCATTGTCCGACCGTCTTTCCTCTTTGTTTGTACTCTAACGTTTTCGGATGATCGCCATAGGATTTGCACACGAGTCGGAATCGGGGACCTTAGCGAAATAGGGACCCTATTGTCCTCTATTGTTATACGTTCCCTATTTCAATAAAAAACAAACTCATAGGTATCAAGGGTCATTGCACCACAGGGAATAACGGAATAATAACGCTGGTTTGGAAGTCGGTATTATATATAAATATAAGTTGGTATATAATATAATTAGATAGCTTTATTGTGGCCGTGTTTGTATGTACACGTACATAGTTGCGAGGCAACGGGTCCGTATAAGTTAGCTTATTGGTTGGAATGTTAAATGCAATACAACGGCAGTTTAATGTCTCATAACTGGCACATACTTCCAATGGTCTCAGAAATGAAGACTAACGATGAATATTAACAGATTTGACGTCTCTTTTATGATAGATTTAAATTTTTGAAACATTTCTGTGGCAATCTGCTATTTTATTTGGTGCGCGTAACTCACTCCCAGAAGAATAACAAACGGTTTGGGCACTATACAGTCTGTGTTGGTTGCCATAGAAATTTATAAAATCTAGTTTAGCTTTGAAGAAAACAGGAAGTCTTTTTTTAACTGGACTTCGGTATTCCCAGCGCGATATGAGATCGAGAGACTCCCCCCTTAGTCCCCTATACATAGACACACTTTAGACTATTATTACCTAACGCACCCCCCCCCCCCCCCCACCCCTAAAACCTAAAAAGCCTTCCTGGGAAACTACAGCAATCCGCAAGCACAATGACCAACACAAAAGACGAACGGTTGAGATAGGAATATTACCAATTAAACGAAAACATCTTTGCTCAAAGTGAAGAAAGAACTGGCACCAATATCTGGTAAGAGTCGCCTTGGTATCCTTCGAAACAAAATAATAATTAAAGATGGTTTTAAAAAGTGTGTTTGCGGGCACATTTGTTCTTATAAATTACATGCGTTTTAATAACAAAGCAATGAATCTAGTTGCGAGACTCCAAACATTATGCACACGTTTTCTCTGTTATAAATATACAGCATCCACTGAATTAAAACCTCTACAGCCTTCATAATTGGGCAAAATGCTTCAAACAAAGAAAATACACAAAAATGTATGCACATGTGAAGTAAGAAGCAAATGTCGTTATAACGCTGATGCGTGGCGCTCTATGGTCTTTGGTATAGAAAGTCGTGGGATGAGTCCTAATCGAAGAAGGCTGTATTTTGTCCTTATTTGCTCATATGTTTTATTGTAAAACCAAATCACAAAACCAAAGTTTGTACGTATATAAATATTTGTTATGCTATAACCTTCACCTCTTGAATATTTCCAGTAATATTTGTTTGGCCAGTTTTCGGAATGTACCGTTCATGGCAACGTAGATGACAAAATTCCAGAAACTGTTGCTGATGATGAGCCAGACGCAGACGAAATCCACCGCGGGCGGCAGCGTCACCTGCGGGTGCAGATTGCCGTGAACGCGGACCACGGAGAACGGGAGATAGCAGATCGTGTACGCTAAGACTACCACCAAGAAGATTCGCACGGCCTTACCGCTGCTCGCCTTGGACTTGGAACTACCGGCGCCAGGTGCGTTGACGGTGTTAATCTTGTTGGCTTGTTGGTTAGTCGTGTGGATGAGCTTCGTGTAGATACCGAGCATGGTGGCTAAGGGCATAATGAACGTCCAACAGAGATGGTTTACATAGAGTGCGAGGACTTCTTCACCTTGTTGGATCAAACACATCGCGGCGGCGTGGTTGTACCGCACTGGCGGTCGCACGGTGGCCATTCCGACTGCCATCACAATGCTGAAAGTGATCCACTGGAATAAAGTCATGCAGAGGACTCGATTCTTGGACATGAGAGTGGGGTAAGAGAATGGTCTTGTGATGGCTACAAAGCGATCTAGGGTGAGCATCAACAAGTTACCGATGGAGATATAACTGAATAGGGCGAAGATGGAGCACATTAGGGTACAGACAGTATCTCCGAAGGGCCAGCGGTCGATCGCAGAGAGGGGGACGCAAAGAATGCTCATAACCCCGATGGCTAGGTCTGCGAGCGCCAATGAGGTCATGACGAGCTTGGTGGAACCCGGAGGGAACTCCCCGCGAGCTCGCCACATCACGGCCAGCGTCAGGGCGTTGGCTAGGATGATCGCCAGGCTGTTTAGGGCGATGTAGGCGGTGCGAAGAGCGATAATCCCCGGGCTTATTGGCTCAATACCGCCCGGTAGCGTCGATGCAGTCTCGTTCCAGTGCATTTTCAAATAGTGTGCGTTATGTCTCCCCTCTGCACGCTGCTTATACTGACGGGCATTCGCACGACAAAACACGATGCACGTCAATATCACTCGCAATAAATCTCGGTATTGGACTACGCCTTGACGATACGATTTGCTCGTTGGGCTCGACCATCGTTCTAGCGCACGAACAATTAATTTAATAGCACATAAATTAGGTCGCGCCGTGCGATGCTTGGCTCTTGTTTGGGGACACAACCTCAAAATATTGACATGCGGGCACTTCGGTGCTCACGCGAGAGTATGGTGTTCTATGTGCCAACGATTGATTGATTAAATCAGGTGTAACATTTTTTTTAGTGTCGCTTTTTTATTTTTTATTTTTTTGGCGGGGGGTCGATTTTTTTAGGGCGTCGCATTTCTTTTCGCATTTTTTGATTGATGTCAATGTTTGTTTAGGGAGGCGTCGCATTTAAAATAAAATTTTGGAAAGGATTTTTTTTGGGGGGCTTGGTTTTTTTTTTTTTTTTTTTTTAACGGAGCCTATAAAGTACGGAGCCCCTAAAGGGACATTAAAAACAAACATTATCTCGTGCACACGACATAATTTGTGATTTCCCGGGAACCATTCATGGAAATCTATGTTTACTGATTACGATGTCTAGCCATTTGGGACCCCCCCCCACCCCCCACCCCCACCCTAAATAACAACTACATGTAATTAGTTGGTGATCACCCCCCGCCCGACTCTCTGAACGGGCCCCAACGGGCCCGAATATATATATTTGTATTTTTGAAAAACCGCCGTAAAAACATGTTGGGGGGTCACTAATGGTATGAGCATATCAATAGACCAAATCGGACATGCATACCGTGAATATTGAAGCGTTCTGGCATATCAACAGACACGGATTAACCACGGTGCTCACGCGGAAGGCATGTGTGTAATTATGTAATATGTATAGAACTGATTTCAAAGGGCTGGATTGAAGGGTGAACGAACTCTGTTTCAAACATGCTTTTACAGCCTATACGGGTGGGGTACAAGGATAGTTACAAAAACAATTCTGCGGAATTGGCCCAATTTGTTTAGTTATACACAAATGTAAACAAACTTGCCTCACGAGTGAGCCCCTTGGTTTGACGGAGGGTCCGCCACAAACTATAGAGCATTTGCACAAACCAAACAGGAATTCTCGCAGACGTCACGTCTCCAATCTCGAACTAGTCGAGAATGTATATCTACTGAGTGGGTGATTTATAATGAGGGTGTTCGTTGTTTAGTTTTTAAATCAATGTATCTTTCATTTACGGTATTCAGTATTCCTTTTAGTTGTTCTATCAATATCTTTTATTTTCGGGCATAAAAAAACATATTTAGAAGGGTGCAAGAAATAGTATTGATTGGTTGAATCTTTGGCCTAACTTGCTGCATATAAAAAATATGGAATTTTATCTTAATAGTTAGCTATAATGTATTTAAAAAGTAAATAAAAGAAAGGAATTTAAGATCGGGGTTCGAACCCGGTATCGCTGCTTGTGAATCCCGTTGCATTCCAGAAAAGAAAAAATTGCTTTTCAGTTTGTTGAGTTGTTCTGCTTTCTTACTATGCTTTGTTGTCGCTTTGCACGTACTCCCCTCCCCTTATTTTCGCTTTACACCGCAGCGAAGAGTGACTTGTAGAAATAATGCCTATGCGGTCTTGAAAGCAGACAACGAAGAGCTTGGGAAAAACACAATGACGTCAAAACATTCTTATTCTTTAGTTAACTTGAATACATGAAAGCATTTAAAAGATCGGTCGTAATTGGTCGGTCACCGTAGTCTTTAGTCAGTAGTGAGCTGAGCTATAGAGCGAAAGGTCCCTGGTTCCAATCCACCAGTAACCTTTTTTTTTCTTAGTCGAATTTATTTGGGGACAATTTTTGATGAAAGATAAAAGACTCACCGAGCACTATCTAGTCTGCTGATTTTCCCCAAAAATTACTATTTTTCACCGTAGGTGGCGCTATATATATTTTCTACGAACAGCGCATGCGCGGCGTATTCCATCCAGTCACTCTGTTTTTGGCCTGTCAGAGAGGACTTTTAGAAATTAAAAGCTATTTAAAAATAACTGCACACATTTTCTTTTACAATTTTTTATGAATATCAATTTTTGATACAAATGCAAAGCAAACTTCTTACAATTTTAAATTTTTCATACATACCAATGTTCCCCTATTTTTGATAAGAATGCAAAGCTAACCCCTTACGTTTTCAATTTTTTCATAAAATTTATTTTTATTCCATTTTTTCAAAAATGCAAGGCTAACCCCTTACATGTTTTAATTTTTCATAACAAATAACTGTTACCAATTTTTGATAAAAATGCAAGGCTAACCCCTTACATTAAACCAAAAAAAATCATAAATATCAATTTCCCCCCGTTTTTGATAGAAATGTAAGGCTAACCCCTTACAGTTAAAAAAAAACCCAAAACGATTATTTGTTCAAAATTTCTGAAAATAGCTATTACTGAGCTGTTTTCAAACCCCAGCTAAGGCTCCGTCCGGCTCCATCTCCATAGTTTTGCACGTTCAAGGCTAGTCTTTTTTACAAGCGTTTTTCTTTTTGTGTAATTTTGTAGTCCACGTGTAGCATTATAAGCTGTTGATGAGTAGCAGTGTCGACGGGTAGAAAGAGACCTGTTTTCTTTGTTTAGGTCCTTGTATCCCGCGTTAACAATAAAATGTTTTCTGAATAGCTTTACTAGCTGTATGGGCCGTTTTCAAACCCCAGTTCTGGCTTTGTCCGGCTCCATCACAATTACTGCATGAACGAAGCCAAGCAGATAGGGAGAAAGTTCAGATTTGAAAAACGGCCACGGTCTGCGAGCTTGGAAAATCCCTATGCGTCTTGCATGTACAAAGCTAGTCTTTTTGACAAGCGTTTTTCTTTTTGTGTAATGTTGTAGTGCGCGTGTAGCAATATAAACTATTGATGAGTAGCAGTGTCGACGGGTAGAAAGAGACCTGTTTTCTTTGTTCAGGTCCTTTGATGTATCCCGCGTTAACAATAAAATGTTTTCATTGATGGGAAAGGATTAAACTCCGCTATCTTTTTTCACGCTTGAGTGCCTCTGAATGGTGATTTTTGAAGCAGAAACTCTTGAAATACAGCACTTAGGAAGCATTTTAACCCACACAATGATACTTTTTAAAGAGGAAATTGCACGCTGAACACGAATCTGGTTTCAAAATTCAAAAATTGTGCGTATTTCAAAAATCGAGGTACATTTTTTCTGATTTTTTTTCTCCAAACTTTCTTTTTTTCAACGTAGGTGGCGCTATATATTTTGAAAAAAAAAATCTTCCAATTTTTAAAATAATACATTTTCCCAAAAAATATTCGCAATTTTAGCTTTGTTTTCATCGATTGATGTTCTTCCTGCATCAAAGATAATATTTCAGTCATTTTGAGAAAAGTAGATTTTTGTCCTAATTTTAATATTTTTTCAAACTTTTCAAAATAATACATTTTTTCCAAACATTCGCAATTTTAGCTTTGTTTTCATTGAGTGATGTTCCTCCTGCATCAAAGATAATATTTAAGTCGTTTTGCGAAAAGTCAATTTTGTTCCCAATTTTGATAAAAAAGTGGGTTAACCCATTGTATTTTTTTCAAATTTTCAAAAAAATACATTTTTTTACCAAATATTCGCAATTTTAGCTTTGTTTTCATCGATTGATGTTCCTCCTGCATCAAAGATAATATTTAAGTCGTTTTGCGAAAAGTCAATTTTTGGCCCTATTTTGATTTAAAAAAGTGGGTTAACCCCTTGTATTTTTTTCAAATTTTCAAAAAAATACATTTTTTTACCAAATATTCGCAATTTTAGCTTTGTTTTCATAGATTGATGTTCCTCCTGCATCAAAATTATTATTTAAGTCGTTTTGCGAAAAGTCAATTTTTGGCCCAAATTTGGTAAAAAAGTGGAAAAAATCTTTTTCTTCAAAATATATAGCGCCACCTACGTTGAAAAAAAGAAAGTTTGGAAAAAAAAATCAGAACAAATGTACCTGGATTTTCGAAATACGCACAATTTTTGAATAATTTTTAAAATTTAACGCGGGATACATCAAAGGACCTGAACAAAGAAAACAGGTCTCTTTCTACCCGTCGACACTGCTAATCATCAATAGCTTGTAATGCTACACGTGCACTACAAAATCACACAAACAGAAAAACGCTTGTTAAAAAGACTAGCCTTGAACGTGCAAAACGCATAGGTTTTTTGCAACATCAGCCTTGTTACCATGGCCGTTTTAAAAATCTCCGCTCCGTCTATGTTTTTGGTATGGTTTATGCAGTGATGGTGATGGATCCAGACGAAGTTTTAGCTGGGGTATAAAAATATATAAATGTTGGCTAAAATTTGAAAAGAAATGCATTGGGTTAACCCTCCTTTTTTATCAAAATTGGGCAAAAAATTGACTTTTCTCAAATCGACTTAAATATTATCTTTGATGCAGGAGAAACATCAATCGATGAAAACAAAGCTAAAATTGCGAATATTTGGGTTAAAAATGTATTATTTTGAAAATTTGGAAAAAAATACAAGGGGTTAACCCACTTTTGTTATCAAAATTGGGCCAAAAATTGACTTTTCGCAAAACGACTTAAATAATATCTTTGATGCAGGAGGAACATCAAATCGATGAAAACAAAGCTAAAATTGCCAATATTTGGTAAACAAATGTATTATTTTGTAAATTTGAAAAATACAAGGGGTTAACCCACTTTTTTTATCAAAATTGGGCCAAAAATTGAATTTTCTCAAAACGACTTAAATATTATCTTTGATGCAGGAGGAACATCAAATCGATGAAAACAATGCTAAAATTGCGAATATTTGGAGGTAAAAATGTATTTTTTTTGAAAATTTGGTAAAAATACAAGGGGTTAACCCACTTTTTTATCAAAATTGGGCCCAAAAATTGACTTTTCGCAAAACGACTTAAATAATATCTTTGATGCAGGAGGAACATCAAATCGATGAAAACAAAGCTAAAATTGCCAATATTTGGTAAACAAAATGTATTATTTGAAAATTTGAAAAAAATACAAGGGGTTAACCCACCTTTTTTATCAAAATTGGGCCAAAAATTGACTTTTCGCAAAACGACTTAAATATTATCTTTGATGCAGGAGGAACATCAATCGATGAAAACAATGCTAAAATTGCGAATATTTGGTAAAAATATGTATTATTTGAAAATTGAAAAAAATATTAAAAATTAGGACAAAATTTACTTTTCTCAAAACGACTTAAATATTATCTTTGATGCAGGAAAAACATCAATCGATGAAAACAAAGCTAAAATTGCGAATATTTGGGGTAAAAATGTATTATTTTGAAAATTTGGAAAAAAATATTAAAATTAGGACAAAAATTAACTTTTCTCAAAACGACTTAATTATTATCTTTGATGCAGGAAGAACATCAATCGATGAAAACAAAGATAAAATTGCGAATATTTTTGGGGAAAATGTATTATTTTAAAAATTGGAAGAATTTATATTTTTCAAAAATATAGCGCCACCTACGTGAAAAAAAGAAAGTTTGGAAAAAAAAATCAAGAAAAAATGTACCTCGATTTTTGAAATACGCACAATTTTTGAATTTTGAAACCAGATTCGTGTTCAGTGTGCAATTTCCTCTTCAAAAGGTATCATTGTGTGGGTTAAAATGCTTCCCAAGGGCTGTATTCAGAGTTTCTGCTTCAAAAATCACCATTCAGAGGCACTCAAGCGTGAAAAAAGATAGCGGAGTTTAATCCTTTCCCATCAATGAAAACATTTTAATTGTTAACGCGGGATACATCAAGGACTGAACAAAGAAAACAGGTCTCTTTCTACCCGTCGACACTGCTACTCATCGATAGCTTATATTGCTACACGTGCACTACAACATTACACAAAAGAAAAACGCTTGTCAAAAAGACTATCTTTGTACATGCAAGACGCAGAGGGATTTTCCAAGCTCGCAGACCGTGGCCGTTTTTTCAAATCTGAACTTTCTCCCTATCTGCTTGGCTTCGTTCATGCAGTAATTGTGATGGAGCCGGACAGAGCCAGAACTGGGGTTTGAAAACGGCCCATACAGCTAGTAAAGCTATTCAGAAAACATTTTATTGTTAACGCGGGATACATCAAAAGGACCTGAACAAAGAAAACAGGTCTCTTTCTACCCGTCGACACTGCTACTCATCAACAGCTTATAATGCTACACGTGCACTACAAAATTACACAAAAAGAAAAACGCTTGTAAAAAGACTAGCCTTGTACATGCAAGACGCATAGGGATTTTTCAACCTCGCGTGACCGTGGCCGTTTTCAAATCTCAACTTTGTCCCTATCTGTGGCTTCGTTCATGCAGTAATGGAGATGGAGCCGGACAGAGCCCGAACTGGGGTTTGAAAACAGCCCATACAGCTAGTAAAGCTTATTCAGAAAACATTTTATTGTTAACGCGGCGATACATCAAAGGACCTGAACAAAAGAAAACAGGTCTCTTTTTACCCGTCGACACTGCTAATTCATCAATAGCTTGTAATGCTACACGTGCACTACAAAATCACACAAACAGAAAAACGCTTGTTAAAAAGACTAGCCTTGAACGTGCAAAACGCATAGGTTTTTTGCAACATCAGCCTTGTTACCATGGCCGTTTTAAAAATCTCCGCTCCGTCTATGTTTTTGGTATGGTTTATGCAGTGATGGTGATGGATCTCAGACGAAGTTTTAGCTGGGTATAAAAATATATAAATGTTGGCTAAAATTTGAAAAGAAATGCATTGGGTTAACCCTCCTTTTTTATCAAAATTGGGCAAAAAATTGACTTTCCTCAAATCGACTTAAATATTATCTTTGATGCAGGAGAAACATCAATCGATGAAAACAAAGCTAAAATTGCGAATATTTGGGTTAAAAATGTATTATTTTGAAAATTTGGAAAAAAAATACAAGGGGTTAACCACTTTGTTATCAAAATTGGGCCAAAAATTGACTTTTCGCAAAACGACCTTAAATAATATCTTTGATGCAGGAGGAACATCAAATCGATGAAAACAAAGCTAAAATTGCCAATATTTGGTAAACAAATGTATATTTTGTAAATTTTGAAAAAATACAAGGGGTTAACCCACTTTTTTTATCAAAATTGGGCCAAAAATTGAATTTTCTCAAAACGACTTAAATATTATCTTTGATGCTAGGAGGAACATCAATCGATGAAAACAATGCTAAAATTGCGAATATTTGGGGTAAAAATGTATTTTTTTGAAAATTTGGTAAAAAATACAAGGGGTTAACCCACTTTTTTATCAAAATTGGGCCAAAAATTGACTTTTCGCAAAACGACTTAAATAATATCTTTGATGCAGGAGGAACATCAAATCGATGAAAACAAAGCTAAAATTGCCAATATTTGGTAAACAAATGTATTATTTTGAAAATTTGAAAAAAATACAAGGGGTTAACCCACCTTTTTTATCAAAATTGGGCCAAAAATTGACTTTTCGCAAAACGACTTAAATATTATCTTTGATGCAGGAGGAACATCAATCGATGAAAACAATGCTAAAATTGCGAATATTTGGTAAAAATATGTATTATTTTGAAAATTTGAAAAAAATATTAAAATTAGGACAAAAATTTACTTTTCTCAAAACGACTTAAATATTATCTTTGATGCAGGAAAAACATCAATCGATGAAAACAAAGCTAAAATTGCGAATATTTGGGGTAAAAATGTATTATTTTGAAAATTTGGAAAAAAATATTAAAATTAGGACAAAAATTAACTTTTCTCAAAACGACTTAATTATTATCTTTGATGCAGGAAGAACATCAATCGATGAAAACAAAGATAAAATTGCGAATATTTTTGGGGAAAATGTATTATTTTAAAAATTGGAAGAATTTATATTTTTCAAAATATATAGCGCCACCTACGTTGAAAAAAAGAAAGTTTGGAAAAAAAAATCAGAAAAAATGTACCTCGATTTTTGAAATACGCACAATTTTTGAATTTTGAAACCAGATTCGTGTTCAGTGTGCAATTTCCTCTTCAAAAAGTATCATTGTGTGGGTTAAAATGCTTCCCAAGGGCTGTATTTCAAGAGTTTCTGCTTCAAAAATCACCATTCAGAGGCACTCAAGCGTGAAAAAAGATAGCGGAGTTTAATCCTTTCCCATCAATGAAAACATTTTATTGTTAACGCGGGATACATCAAAGGACCTGAACAAAGAAAACAGGTCTCTTTCTACCCGTCGACACTGCTACTCATCGATAGCTTATATTGCTACACGTGCACTACAACATTACACAAAAAGAAAAACGCTTGTCAAAAAGACTATCTTTGTACATGCAAGACGCAGAGGGATTTTCCAAGCTCGCAGACCGTGGCCGTTTTTCAAATCTGAACTTTCTCCCTATCTGCTTGGCTTCGTTCATGCAGTAATTGTGATGGAGCCGGACAGAGCCAGAACTGGGGTTTGAAAACGGCCCATACAGCTAGTAAAGCTATTCAGAAAACATTTTATTGTTAACGCGGGATACATCAAAGGACCTGAACAAAGAAAACAGGTCTCTTTCTACCCGTCGACACTGCTACTCATCAACAGCTTATAATGCTACACGTGCACTACAAAATTACACAAAAAGAAAAACGCTTGTAAAAAAGACTAGCCTTGTACATGCAAGACGCATAGGGATTTTTCAACCTCGCGTGACCGTGGCCGTTTTTCAAATCTCAACTTTGTCCCTATCTGTGGCTTCGTTCATGCAGTAATGGAGATGGAGCCGGACAGAGCCCGAACTGGGGTTTGAAAACAGCCCATACAGCTAGTAAAGCTATTCAGAAAACATTTTATTGTTAACGCGGGATACATCAAAGGACCTGAACAAAGAAAACAGGTCTCTTTTTACCCGTCGATACTGCTAATCATCAATAGCTTGTAATGCTACACGTGCACTACAAAATCACACAAACAGTAAAACGCTTGTTAAAAAGACTAGCCTTGAACGTGCAAAACGCATATGTTTTTTGCAACATCAGCCTTGTTACCATGGCCGTTTTAAAAATCTCCGCTCCGTCTATGTTTTTGGTATGGTTTATGCAGTGATGGTGATGGATCCAGACGAAGTTTTAGCTGGGGTATAAAAATATATAAATGTTGGCTAAAATTTGAAAAGAAATGCATTGGGTTAACCCTCCTTTTTTATCAAAATTGGGCCAAAAATTGACTTTTCTCAAATCGACTTAAATATTATCTTTGATGCAGGAGAAACATCAATCGATGAAAACAAAGCTAAAATTGCCAATATTTGGGTTAAAAATGTATTATTTTGAAAATTTGGAAAAAAATACAAGGGGTTAACCCACTTTTTTTATCAAAATTGGGCCAAAAATTGACTTTTCGCAAAACGACTTAAATAATATCTTTGATGCAGGAGGAACATCAAATCGATGAAAACAAAGCTAAAATTGCCAATATTTGGTAAACAAATGTATTATTTTGTAAATTTGAAAAAATACAAGGGGTTAACCCACTTTTTTTATCAAAATTGGGCCAAAAATTGAATTTTCTCAAAACGACTTAAATATTATCTTTGACGCAGGAGGAACATCAATCGATGAAAACAATGCTAAAATTGCGAATATTTGGGGTAAAAATGTATTTTTTTGAAAATTTGGTAAAAATACAAGGGTTTACCCACTTTTTTATCAAAATTGGGCCAAAAATTGACTTTTCGCAAAACGACTTAAATATTATCTTTGATGCAGGAGGAACATCAATCGATGAAAACAATGCTAAAATTGCGAATATTTGGTAAAAATATGTATTATTTTGAAAATTTGAAAAAAATATTAAAATTAGGACAAAAATTTACTTTTCTCAAAACGACTTAAATATTATCTTTGATGCAGGAAAAACATCAAATCGATGAAAACAAAGCTAAAATTGCCAATATTTGGTAAACAAATGTATTATTTTGAAAATTTGAAAAAAATATTAAAATTAGGACAAAAATTTACTTTTCTCAAAACGACTTAAATATTATCTTTGATGCAGGAAAAACATCAATCGATGAAAACAAAGCTAAAATTGCGAATATTTGGGGTAAAAATGTATTATTTTGAAAATTTGGAAAAAAATACAAGGGGTTAACCCACCTTTTTCTCAAAATTGGGCCAAAAATTGACTTTTCGCAAAACGACTTAAATATTATCTTTGATGCAGGAGGAACATCAATCGATGAAAACAATGCTAAAATTGCGAATATTTGGTAAAAATATGTATTATTTTGAAAATTTGAAAAAAATATTAAAATTAGGACAAAAATTTACTTTTCTCAAAACGACTTAAATATTATCTTTGATGCAGGAAAAACATAAAATCGATGAAAACAAAGCTAAAATTGCCAATATTTGGTAAACAAATGTATTATTTTGAAAATTTGAAAAAAATATTAAAATTAGGACAAAAATTTACTTTTCTCAAAACGACTTAAATATTATCTTTGATGCAGGAAAAACATCAAATCGATGAAAACAAAGCTAAAATTGCCAATATTTGGTAAACAAATGTATTATTTTGAAAATTTGAAAAAAATATTAAAATTAGGACAAAAATTTACTTTTCTCAAAACGACTTAAATATTATCTTTGATGCAGGAAAAACATCAATCGATGAAAACAAAGATAAAATTGCGAATATTTTTGGGGAAAATGTATTATTTTAAAAATTGGAAGAATTTATATTTTTCAAAATATATAGCGCCACCTACGTTGAAAAAAAGAAAGTTTGGAAAAAGAAATTCAGAAAAAATGTACCTCGATTTTTGAAATACGCACAATTTTTGAATTTTGAAACCAGATTCGTGTTCAGTGTGCAATTTCCTCTTTAAAAAGTATCATTGTGTGGGTTAAAATGCTTCCTAAGGGCTGTATTTCAAGAGTTTCTGCTTCAAAAATCACCATTCAGAGGCACTCAAGCGTGAAAAAAGATAGCGGAGTTTAATCCTTTCCCATCAATGAAAACATTTTATTGTTAACGCGGGATACATCAAAGGACCTGAACAAAGAAAACAGGTCTCTTTCTACCCGTCGACACTGCTACTCATCGATAGCTTATATTGCTACACGTGCACTACAACATTACACAAAAAGAAAAACGCTTGTAAAAAAGACTAGCCTTGTACATGCAAGACGCATAGGGATTTTCCAAGCTCGCAGACCGTGGCCGTTTTTCAAATCTCAACTTTGTCCCTATCTGTGGCTTCGTTCATGCAGTAATGGAGATGGAGCCGGACAGAGCCCGAACTGGGGTTTGAAAACAGCCCATACAGCTAGTAAAGCTATTCAGAAAACATTTTATTGTTAACGCGGGATACATCAAAGGACCTGAACAAAGAAAACAGGTCTCTTTTTACCCGTCGACACTGCTAATCATCAATAGCTTGTAATGCTACACGTGCACTACAAAATCACACAAACAGTAAAACGCTTGTTAAAAAGACTAGCCTTGAACGTGCAAAACGCATATGTTTTTTGCAACATCAGCCTTGTTACCATGGCCGTTTTAAAAATCTCCGCTCCGTCTATGTTTTTGGTATGGTTTATGCAGTGATGGTGATGGATCCAGACGAAGTTTTAGCTGGGGTATAAAAATATATAAATGTTGGCTAAAATTTGAAAAGAAATGCATTGGGTTAACCCTCCTTTTTTATCAAAATTGGGCCAAAAATTGACTTTTCTCAAATCGACTTAAATATTATCTTTGATGCAGGAGAAACATCAATCGATGAAAACAAAGCTAAAATTGCCAATATTTGGGTTAAAAATGTATTATTTTGAAAATTTGGAAAAAAATACAAGGGGTTAACCCACTTTTTTTATCAAAATTGGGCCAAAAATTGACTTTTCGCAAAACGACTTAAATAATATCTTTGATGCAGGAGGAACATCAAATCGATGAAAACAAAGCTAAAATTGCCAATATTTGGTAAACAAATGTATTATTTTGTAAATTTGAAAAAATACAAGGGGTTAACCCACTTTTTTTATCAAAATTGGGCCAAAAATTGAATTTTCTCAAAACGACTTAAATATTATCTTTGATGCAGGAGGAACATCAATCGATGAAAACAATGCTAAAATTGCGAATATTTGGGGTAAAAATGTATTTTTTTGAAAATTTGGTAAAAATACAAGGGTTTAACCCACTTTTTTATCAAAATTGGGCCAAAAATTGACTTTTCGCAAAACGACTTAAATATTATCTTTGATGCAGGAGGAACATCAATCGATGAAAACAATGCTAAAATTGCGAATATTTGGTAAAAATATGTATTATTTTGAAAATTTGAAAAAAATATTAAAATTAGGACAAAAATTTACTTTTCTCAAAACGACTTAAATATTATCTTTGATGCAGGAAAAACATCAATCGATGAAAACAAAGCTAAAATTGCGAATATTTGGGGTAAAAATGTATTATTTTGAAAATTTGGAAAAAAATACAAGGGGTTAACCCACCTTTTTCTCAAAATTGGGCCAAAAATTGACTTTTCGCAAAACGACTTAAATATTATCTTTGATGCAGGAGGAACATCAATCGATGAAAACAATGCTAAAATTGCGAATATTTGGTAAAAATATGTATTATTTTGAAAATTTGAAAAAAATATTAAAATTAGGACAAAAATTTACTTTTCTCAAAACGACTTAAATATTATCTTTGATGCAGGAAAAACATAAAATCGATGAAAACAAAGCTAAAATTGCGAATATTTGGGGTAAAAATGTATTATTTTGAAAATTTGGAAAAAAATACAAGGGGTTAACCCACCTTTTTCTCAAAATTGGGCCAAAAATTGACTTTTCGCAAAACGACTTAAATATTATCTTTGATGCAGGAGGAACATCAATCGATGAAAACAATGCTAAAATTGCGAATATTTGGTAAAAATATGTATTATTTTGAAAATTTGAAAAAAATATTAAAATTAGGACAAAAATTTACTTTTCTCAAAACGACTTAAATATTATCTTTGATGCAGGAAAAACATAAAATCGATGAAAACAAAGCTAAAATTGCCAATATTTGGTAAACAAATGTATTATTTTGAAAATTTGAAAAAAATATTAAAATTAGGACAAAAATTTACTTTTCTCAAAACGACTTAAATATTATCTTTGATGCAGGAAAAACATCAAATCGATGAAAACAAAGCTAAAATTGCCAATATTTGGTAAACAAATGTATTATTTTGAAAATTTGAAAAAAATATTAAAATTAGGACAAAAATTTACTTTTCTCAAAACGACTTAAATATTATCTTTGATGCAGGAAAAACATCAATCGATGAAAACAAAGATAAAATTGCGAATATTTTTGGGGAAAATGTATTATTTTAAAAATTGGAAGAATTTATATTTTTCAAAATATATAGCGCCACCTACGTTGAAAAAAAGAAAGTTTGGAAAAAGAAATTCAGAAAAAATGTACCTCGATTTTTGAAATACGCACAATTTTTGAATTTTGAAACCAGATTCGTGTTCAGTGTGCAATTTCCTCTTTAAAAAGTATCATTGTGTGGGTTAAAATGCTTCCTAAGGGCTGTATTTCAAGAGTTTCTGCTTCAAAAATCACCATTCAGAGGCACTCAAGCGTGAAAAAAGATAGCGGAGTTTAATCCTTTCCCATCAATGAAAACATTTTATTGTTAACGCGGGATACATCAAAGGACCTGAACAAAGAAAACAGGTCTCTTTCTACCCGTCGACACTGCTACTCATCGATAGCTTATATTGCTACACGTGCACTACAACATTACACAAAAAGAAAAACGCTTGTCAAAAAGACTATCTTTGTACATGCAAGACGCAGAGGGATTTTCCAAGCTCGCAGACCGTGGCCTTTTTCAAATCTGAACTTTGTCCCTATCTGCTTGGCTTCGTTCATGCAGTAATTGTGATGGAGCCGGAAGAGCCAGAACTGGGGTTTGAAAACGGCCCATACAGCTAGTAAAGCTATTCAGAAAACATTTTATTGTTAACGCGGGATACATCAAAGGACCTGAACAAAGAAAACAGGTCTCTTTCTACCCGTCGACACTGCTAATCATCAATAGCTTGTAATGCTACACGTGCACTACAAAATTACACAAACAGAAAAACGCTTGTTAAAAAGACTAGCCCTGAACGTGCAAAACGCATAGGTTTTTTGCAACATCAGCCTTGTTACCATGGCCGTTTTTAAAATCTCCGCTCAGTCTATGTTTTTGGTATGGTTTATGCAGTAATGGTGATGGATCCAGACGAAGCCTTAGCTGGGGTATAAAAATATATAAATGTTGGCTAAAATTTGAAAAGAAATGCATTGGGTTAACCCTCCTTTTTTATCAAAATTGGGCCAAGAATTGACTTTTCTTAAAACGACTTAAATATTATCTTTCATGACCATTGGTGTGGGTTAATAAGCTTTTTAAGGGTTGTATTTCGACAAACAGATAAATTATATAACAACAAAATCAAATCAAAACACACTGCCGAACAATTCAATCATAACACCTCAATCTGCATTTTTTAATCA
Organism: Crossaster papposus; assembly: GCA_037893245.1. Classification (NCBI taxonomy): domain Eukaryota; kingdom Metazoa; phylum Echinodermata; class Asteroidea; order Velatida; family Solasteridae; genus Crossaster; species Crossaster papposus. The sequence continues at coordinate 507,532 of JBAIAA010000298.1, read as the reverse complement.
ACACTCATAGTTATGTGCATTATCATTTGCACAACGTAACTGAATATAATATAAATATAGAGTTTTGAAACACAAATTATTGAAAAACCTTTTAACATTAAGATTTCAAAAGAAGCATAGATTTTCCTAGATACTTTGCCCAAATCTCCCAGCACAAGTTGGCAACACTTCGATATTAACCCTCTTATGGTTTTACCTTTCAAAACCTTTCAAAATCTGCTTAATGGGCAAAATGGCTATCAATAAGTATGAACCTTTCAAAACGCTCCAGAATTTTTTGCTACTGCACTACTACACCTTTCAAAACCTTTTGAAAGTTTTTTTTTTTCACAAAAGTTTGTTCAGAGAGTTGTTTTACCTTTCAAAACCTTTCATAGGTTCCTTTTGTTAGACAGCTTTCTCACCTTTCAAAACCCTTCAGTCCAGAAAACTTGAAAGGTTTTGAAAGGTCTGGCAGCTCTATGGTAACTGCACTGTATATAGGAGGGGTACATCTTAACAATGGAAAACATCTTTGACCACTTTGAAAATCATAGTATAACAAAGTATTAATTTGAATACTAAATAACGTTGGAAACCCTACATATACACAAACAACCTAAATACAGAATTTTTACAGCCAGCATTTACAATAAATTCATAACAAATTTTTACGGTCAATTTTTACAAGAGAATCGTTCAAAATTTATAATTTTGAGTATAAGACTTAAAGATGTACTACCCATAGTGCCTTAAAAAGCCTGGCTTTGTATTAAGCATTTTTGTTTTTACCTAATGCAAGAAAACTTGAAGGTTGAAAGTTTCAGATCTTTTTAAATAAATACCAGTGAATTTGTTGTTTTTAAAGTTGTAGAAAACCATTTGTCAGTTGTGCATTTTAATCGTTTAAAGGTAGTATACACCATTGGTCATTGCTTGAAATATCATGAATGAGTAGATTTGGGGGGTTGTATTTATAGTAAATATCATTTAACTGACCTGTCCGAAGTTTTAGAATCATTGATGCCGAGAAAAGCACGAAAAACAGCGGGTTTTTTCAACCGGTGTCGAGCAGTTATTCTTATGTTATCTTTTTTTTCTTCGGAATAATTACAGGATATCTAGCGCAATCATTTTGCTGGATGCCCAGAATCAACATTTACTTTCAGATGAGTAGGATATTTCTTAATAATTCGGTAGTAAATATTTTTGATATCTGCAAATGGTGTATACTACCTTTAAAGCAGCCAAATCTAACGAATGGTGCTTGAAAAATAACCTGACAAAGTGTTAGCTCTGTAAATGCTGTATATTTAGAAGAAAGAAACATATTCTAGGATTGTTTTTGGTAACCAACTACAAATGGAAATTTCCAAAAATACGTCTCTGAGATGCATTATTCGACTTCAGCCTGAATCAATAAATTCACATGGAATTTAGAGTCATTAATATCTTTACATCGAGTAAGCTTTTGAATAATAATTAGCAAATTACAAGAAGCAAAATTTGGCCAAATAGAGAAATGTTTTCCATGCATGAATTAATGATATGGGTCTCTAATGGTGGAATTTCAAATTAGAACTGAACTGGGTGTTAATTGGATGAATCACTGAAATGTGTAACTCTGATTGGGCGCAGCTCCACACCATTGACCAATGAACTTTAAGACGTCTTGGCAGTCAGAACTGTGAGACATCTGAAACGAAGACAAACAAACAACATAAGTAGTGAGTCTTAATTTGTGAATCTGAGTCCTAATTGGTGAGTCCGAGTCCCAAGTGGTGAGTCCGTGTCCCAAGTGGTGAGTCCGTGTCCCAAGTGGTGAGTCCGAGTCCTAAGTGGTGAGTCCGAGTCCTAAGTGGTGAGTCCGAGTCCTAAGTGGTGAGTCTGAGTCCCAAGTGGTGAGTCTTAGTCCTAAGTGGTGAGTCTGAGTCCTAAGTGGTGAGTCTGAGTCTTTTTATTTTTGGTTCCAGGGATTTTCTTTATATGACTACATGAACCCTGCAATAAACTGTTACCTTGGTAGCCATAAGGAACTTGTTCCAATCATCTTTATTAGCAGCCTTGTCAGGTCTCTTGAATTCAAGCTTGTTCCTCAACACGGGATAACCTGCAAAAAACAACAAGCCAACAATTTTTATAAACGGGAAAATCAAATCGGGGTGAGAATCTGGCCAAAATTAGCAAGTAAAAATAATTACAGGTCAACATTTTGCGTTGTTAACAACGTTAAGGCCTACTGTTCAAAAACTAGATTTGACGTCATTGATCGACTAGACGCATTCGAGTGAAAAACAAACCACGCTTGCGTGAAGTTGAAACAGCAATTGACAAAAGGGACTAGATCAGGAGCACCCGAACTTGTTCAATGTAAAAATTGTCTCCCTAATTCCACTTGCCTCTCTAATGCATAAAAAAATGACGCTAAAGTGTTTCCCTGTGGGTATATACCAGGGATGTAGTCGAGTCCATCACAAGTCCCTGCAAGTCCCTGTAAGTCCCTGCAAGTCCATCACAAGTCCTGCAGTTCCAATTCAAATCACAAGCTATTCAAAACAGCTTTGACAAAAGCATTCCTTTGTCATTGTTCAACCAGTTACTTATGACTGGCTTTATGAAGGGACTTGTGACTGGCTTCACGAAAGGACTTGTGAACGGACTTGCAGGGACTCGACTACAACCCTGGTATATACACACATGTAGCTAGAGGAATAATAACAGTATCATACAGAAGAGACAGGTTGGCGAAGCGGTTCTTTCCTCGCCTTCCACCGCTATGACACGGGTTCGAATCCCGCCTGAGCCAATAATTACGTGGATTGGGTCACTGCCTGACTCCGTGGGTTTTCCCCAGGATATTCTTTTAGTGTTTTCCTCCCACCTCTAAAACGTTACCTTCTTCTCATTGTCTTCTCTCTACAGGTTTCTTCAGGCTTGCGAGCTACAGTGCCTAGGGAACTTTTGAGGGATCCTTGGTTTCATTACCAGACAGAATTATTTATAATAAAGTTTGTAGGGTTTACTGAATTTTTTTCTCCAAAACTGTGGACTTGTTTCAAACACGCCCAATAAACAAAGAAACATTAGATAGGCGGTTGGAATCTTTTCTTAACGACCGTTATCAGTGTTTGTGGTTAGATTTTGTTTAGGCCTTTGGGTCATTGCTATCAGAAGCTTTGGTAAGAAAATAATAATAATAATACTTTCTTACAATAAAGCGTTAGTAACTCACCAGTAATTACACAAGGCAGGGATTGTATATTGGTGTTAGCTGCTACTAAAGAGGCTACGTAGGTCTCTCGCTCGTCGTGATCCAAGGACTGCTCCACCTTCTGATCCATGGATACAGCCAACACCCATTCCTTTACTTCCTCCTTCTTATCCTCCTAAGATAAAGAAAAACCAAGATCTTAGACTCAGTAGCTTACCCCTAACAATCTCCATCCAGTCAAACTCAAACTGTTGGAATCTGTTAGGATGGGTACTGGACTCCTGAACTGAGTTAGGGTTAACCAGTTCACGCCGGGATTATTTTGAAATTGACCGGGCCCAGGCGCAGGATTGTTTATCTTGAACTTCAATCCGATCGAGACGGGTTCAGGCCGGCATCTGTGGGTAGCACACCCTGATATTTCTGGCCTCACTCGCTGTGAGCCAGTTGCTGACAGATATTTTCAGGCTTGCTTGGGACATGTTTATCCGACATCCAAAGATTTTTCGTGTATACACGGCATCCGAAACGAACTGGTTGAAACACCTGAGAATATTTCTATTCCCCCTGGACGGGATGCTAGTCCGATCCATCGCAGGTTACTCCCAGCTAATGCCGGTACCCATTTATACTTCTGGGTGAAGAGAAGCAAGTTGGTGTAAAGTGGCTTGCCCAAGAACACAACATATGTGACCCGCTCCATCGAAATCAGGAATAAGTCGCAAAAAGACTTTTTAAGATATGCACATGGTGAGAAAGGGAATTGCATAAGCTTTCTAATGATACCTATCACAAGTGTGTATCTGTTAAGGTTAACGAGTTATGGTCTGATGAAGATGACAGTTGTATATTTATTTGCCGAATCCACATTCTGATAAAAACAGCTTTGAAATAAACAAAATTGCCCAAAATCATACGGACAGCGCACACAAATCCTCTTCATTTTCATCTTTATTGATCGTTTTTACATACAATACATTAATGACACTAATCTGTGATAGCTATACTTCCTAAAAATACAATGTTCAGAAAATCAACTTGGTCACGATTTTCACCCATGCGTTCACTTCAACGGCCAATTGTGTAAAACGGCCTCGGCGACTTATTCCTGATTACGATGGAGCGGGTCACATATGCTCGGCTGCTAGATTTAAACCCCTGACCCTCTGATCATGAGTCACGAATTATAACCACTGGGCCACACTCGCCACCAAAAATAACTATACAAACAAGTTATACCAATGCCAACTAACTCACATTTAGACCATGCAGCGACTAAAAACAGATAACAAATGCTTTCTAGGCAAACCATGGGCGAGTATTCCTTACCGGGATATGCTGGCGTTCGGGCAGGGGAACCTCAAAGGGAATATCCGTGTCTTGAAAGTCCGTATTATCCAACATGTCCAGACTGCCTTCTTCTATCGCCTGCGAAATATAGTCACACTCAGTGTTAATTTCAGTTAGATAAGGATGCACGGACGTATCGGGAGGGAAGTATACACAGAAATCGTCAGACGTCATTTGTAAATCCATCACAAGTCATCCAGTGTCCAGTCATACAACAAGCTACTGAATGAACAATGATAATAGTACTTCCTGGTACTACCTGTTACTTCCGACTCAAGTTAGGATTGACTCCTGACTGTCTTGTGACTAACTAGTGATGGGTGACTAACTTGTGATGGGTGACTAACTAGTGATGGGTGACTAACACGTGATTGGTGATAGACTCATGATTTGATTTGTGATTGACTTGTGATTGACTTGTGATGAGCCGCAGCTCGACTTGTAATTGACGAGTGACTGATTTGTGATTAGCTTATGATTGACTTGTGATTGCTCTGCTATTGACCTGTGACAGATTTGTGAATGACCTGTGGATGACTTGCGAGTGAAGTGCGAGTGACGTGCGACTGACTTGAGACTGATTTGAGACTGATTTGAGACTGATTTGAGACTGACGTGCGACTGACGTGCGACTGACTTGAGACTGACTTGAGACTGACGTGCGACTAACGTGCGACTGACGTGCGACTGACGTGCGACTGACTTGAGACTGATTTGAGACTGATTTGAGACTGACGTGCGACTGACTTGAGACTGACTTGAGACTGACGTGCGACTGACGTGCGACTGACGTGCGACTGACTTGAGACTGATTTGAGACTGATTTGAGACTGATTTGAGACTGACGTGCGACTGACTTAAGACTGACTTGAGACTGACGTGCGACTGACGTGCGACTGACTTGCGACTGACGTGCGACTGACTTGCGACTGACTTGAGACTGACTAGAGACTGACTAGAGACTGACGTGCGACTGACGTGGGACTGACGTGCGACTGACGTGCGACTGACTTGCGACTGACTTGCGACTGACTTGCGACTGACTTGCCACTGACTTACAACTGACTTGTGATTGAACTGCGATTGACCTGCGATTGACGTGTGATCAACCTTGTAATTAAATTGTAATTAAATTGTAATTAGCTAACTTGTGATTGACACTAAGCTGGTAATTGGCTTGTGACTTGACTTGATAAAAATGTTTATATTTACCTCTGTGAGATCCAGGAATCGGTTGAGGAACACAAAGGCCATGTTGAGCATTCCTTGTGATCTAGCGTGCATACCGGCCTCGTAGAAGGCCTTATCAGCTGGTATGATATCGGTGTGACGAAGCAGAGAAATAGACAACTTGGCCGCTAGACTCTCCTGTAAATATCACCCAAAATAGAAGGTATTAAAAAGAGCCATTACAGGGTTCCCACCAGAAAAATATGTGACCGTCCACGACAAAAGGGCTGTAAAGTAGGCATCTTGACGTGTTGAGATATTTAGAGAAATGAAATCTACAAGAAATAAGCTTTAAAATGATGTATTACAAGACATAGTTGGTATTTATGGTTAGCTACAACAAGTATGAACATTCTTTCTTTTTTAAAATGTTTTTTCCCATATTTTATTGGTCTTTTTCTCAAAATAAGCTCTGGCGACTTTACAGCCCTTTTGTCACGGATGGTCACATATGGGATGCATTTTTGGACAAATAAACAGTACCTGTGGGCGAGGTGTTATACAAATCTTTGTTAGCAAAGCTGACCGTGACATCGTCATGGTACGTGAGGATGAAGGAAGATAGGTTTACCAGATTCTGTGTTCCTATACACACGCTCCGTGTCGCGTAGTAATGCGCGATGGTCAACATGGCTTCAAACTCATCGTGCTGAGCGCTGCTGGCGTCCGATGATTTGACCAGGTGTTCACACTTAAATTAAACAATAAAAATACTAGTGTCTGTTGTCCAGTTTATTTTCATTTAATTTTCTAAGGAAAAGGGTGGGGTCTAAGAAAAAGGCTGGGGCCTAAATACAAAAAAGGGGTTGGGTTTAAATACAATCTTAGGATATCTTAGGTTATCTTAGGATAAGGGGTGGGGTCTAGGGTAAGGGTCTAGGGTCTAGAATATGGGGATGGGTCTAGAGTAGGGGTAGGGTCTAGAATAAGGGGGTAGGGTCTAGGGTAAGGGGGTAGGGTCTAGGGTAAGGGGGTGAGGGAGTAAGGGGGTAGGGTCTAGGGTAAGGGGGTAGGGTCTAGGGTAAGGGGGTAGAGTCTAGGGTAAGGGGATAGGATTTGGGGTCGAAGACTAGGTTGAGGGATGGGGCACTAGGCTTGGGGTGACTTACCAGATTGAATAGTACATCCCTGAGATCAGCCCAGTTGCGGAAGGCTTCTGCCTGATTCATGTTGGGATTAGCAAGCAGCTCAGTCACGATGCGCTTATAAATATTGTAATTCTGCCAAACAAAAATTAAAATTGAAGAAATAATATTTTGTTTGTTGCTTTATTCCTTTCTGTCTGATGATATAATTCTGTTCATATATAATTTTGAGCCGGGGTCACCATTTTAAAACTTGAACAAGTCAATTAATAGAGGACATATAATGTTGACATTGGCAACAAAATATTTTCTGCAATGGTTATAAATTACTTCTATAACAGAACTTCTTTACAGTAAAGCTGAGAATAAACCTGGTTTGTAATTGTAAATTTGGTGATTCATTGAATGCATTGGAACATATCCAACTCCATCAACATTTTCTCTAGTCCAATCCAAACTTGTTTGGGGGATTTTGTGAAGTTTCAACTGGAGATTAACAAAACTCTGGCTCTGTCCGGACAAAGTCTCCAACCCGGCAAGATATGTAAGAATCCTGCTCCATTCTTACCTAAAACACCACCACCACTAACTACATCCCTTGTGCAACAGAATTTGGCGTCTTGGCAGAAAATGGACCCAAACTGTACTGATTCTGTCAAGTCAAGTCTGACGCCTAAGCTGAGATGAACACACAATTTGCTGAATGCCCATGTATCGTATTACGATCGAGGATCGAAACACAAAAGAGAACAAAGGGAACAAATAATCCTCGAAGGACGGTTTCCTTGTCCGAATTCGGTCCTCGAGCGTTGGGGCAAGCGCTAGGTAATGGGGTTAGGTTATAGTACAGGAATAAAGGAAAACACAATAGGGGATCCTCAGTCGTTATGTGGTTCACGACCGTGTGTCTATACCTGTGGGTTAGCCGGTGCCCCGTGTTGTACGTACAGATCCAGTGCTTTGTGTGTCTGGTTTTCCTTGATGAGGTGCGTGGCGTACAGTGCCACGTACTTGTGCAGGACTTGGAAGCCTTGCTTCTCTGCGGTCTCAATGCACTTGTCCCATTCGCTGCGGCCGGCGTACATGTCCAGCGCCGCAATCACGTCAACACCGATCAACTAAAAAACAGAAAAGAAGTCAGCAAATCCCATTAACTAATCTTGGAGCTAGGTTTGATTCACCTTTAAAATATTTTAATATCAATTTGATTCAACATCCTTTTCTTAAACAACAACAGATTTGAAAAAAAAAAAAAAAAAAAAAAAATATGTAAGCTATTTTAGCACTTTAGCAGGAGTACTTTATCCATTTAACCATGGTTTGGGGCGAACAGGGAGTAACAGGCAGGGTGATTTGAAGCAGTATAGGGCAGGAGTAACAGGCAGGGTGGTTGTGGAAAAATACAGCGCCGTTATAGAAAATCCTGACTGAGACTAACCGACTCAGCCTGTCCTTCGCTCTTAAGATGTTCCTTGTACTTTGTGTCCACGAAGCTCTCGTAGCGTGGCTCTAGTTCCTTGGCAACCTTCTTGGCTTTGTTCCACTCGCCTCCTTCCATCAAGATGTCAATGGCTTCCTTAATCATATCCACACTTAGGTACATCTCTGCTGCCTACAGGACATAAGCAAGACAGGATAGATAAGCAAGATGTCGATGGCTTCCTTAATCATATCCACACTTAGGTACATCTCTGCTGCCTACAGGACATAAGCAAGACAGGATAATGTAGAACAATCCACAATATGGTAAACCCCAGAGATCTATCCTATCACAAGATATTCAAGTGAATAGTCCCTCTTTAATGACGTCATTTCCTATTGATCGGCCAAATGCATCAGGATTGTAAGCGTAAATTTGCATAACGTGTATCGGCTGTGCCGTATTTCGATCACATTTTAAGCAACAATTTTTCTATACCGAGCAAGGCGTACTTAATACAAATATGGCCGTCTTTAACCAGTCGCGCCGGATGACGTATATAAATGCAAAGTTTCCCCCAGACTCAAAACGGATGACGTATAAACACGCCACAAGAAAGGCCGGAAATGTCTGTCGGCAGCGAGCAAGGCCAGAAATGCGTGGGTGTGCTTCCCGGTACTATCGGCCTGAACCAGCCTCGGATCGAGTTTTGTTAAAAATAATCCCGCGTGTCGGCTCAGTGATGTTAAAATAATCCAGGCGCGAACTGGTTGAGAGAGATCTATTGCGAAAAAGGCACTAATGTTTTAATTGGTCCTGTCGGTTGTGACTGGACTTGTGATTTGTTGTGACGGACATAACAAAAAGAAAGAAAGTGTTAAAATCCTACGAAATGTCTGCACTCACAGGTTAAGATATAATGAGATGGGGATTTCTTGCCTTACCTCTTTATATTTCTGTATATCAGCCAATCTTGGGCCAACGATGCGCACAACACCGAGGGCTCTAGATGTGTCTAGAAACTTCTGAGACAACTCGGCAGCCTGCAAGGTTAACAACGATTTACAAGACAGTAAATATGAGGATCTCATTAATTATCATCCTAAGTGGGCCACGACATGTATTACCTTCAAGGTAGCACTGTCATTCAATTTTTATTTTCATCCAGCAAAGTAAGACCTTTGCACTGGTTTTCGCAGCATTATTGAGGCAGTGGTCACTATAGGTGGTTACTCAGTGGTCACCAAGTGGTCTGTCAGTGGCCACTCACTGGTCTGTCAGTGGCCACTCAGTGGTCTGTCAGTGGTCACCTATTGGAAATTGCTTGAGAGTCATTTCATGGAAACTCACTGGTCACTCAATGGTCATTGTCACTTGATGGAGCTAAGTGGTCACTTAGCGAGTGATCACTTAGCTGTCACACAGTGGTCACTTAATAGTCATTCATTGGCCACTCGATGGTCACTCAATGGTCACTGAGTGGTCACTGAGTGAGTGGTCACTCAGTAATCATTTAGTGGCCACTCAATGGTCAGTGAGTGTTCAGTGAGTGGTCACTCAGTAGTCATTCAGTGGCCACTCAATGGTCACTCAGTAGTCATTCAGTGGCCACTCAATGGTCACTCAATGGTCACTGAGTGGTCACTCAGTAGTCATTCATTGGCCTCTCGATGGTCAATGAGTGGTCAATGAGTGGTCACAGAGTGAGTGGTCACTCAGTAGTCATTTAGTGGCCACTCAATGGTCACTCAGTAGTCATTCAGTGGCCACTCAATGGTCACTCAGTAGTCATTCAGTGGCCACTCAATGGTCACTCAGTAGTCATTCAGTGGCCACTCAATGGTCACTCAGTAGTCATTCAGTGGCCACTCAATGGTCACTCAATGGTCACTGAGTGGTCACTCAGTAGTCATTCATTGGCCTCTCGATGGTCAATGAGTGGTCACAGAGTGAGTGGTCACTCAGTAGTCATTTAGTGGCCACTCAATGGTCAGTGAGTGGTCACTGAGTGAGTGGTCACTCAGTAGTCATTTAGTGGCCAATCAGCTGCCTCAGCAATCTCTAATTGGTCACTGGTCAGTCACTGGTCACTCAATCTTAATTACCTTTGTCCAGCAAGCCACCTGAACCTTCTCATCATTAGTCTGTTGGGTAGTGACCTTCAGGTAGCAGTCAACAGCTCTATTATACTCCCCGGACGCTTCCCATTCCTTAGCCTGGCCAACCAGCTGCCTCAGCGATCTCTAAGTGATCACTTACTGGTCAGTCACTGGTCACTCTGTCTTAATTACCTTTGTCCAGCAAGCCACCTGAACCTTCTCATCATTAGTCTGTTGGGTAGTGACCTTCAGGTAGCAGTCAACAGCTCTATTATACTCCCCGGACGCTTCCCATTCCTTAGCCTGGCCAACCAGCTGCCTCAGCGATCTCTAAGTGATCACTTACTGGTCAGTCACTGGTCACTCTGTCTTAATTACCTTTGTCCAGCAAGCCACCTGAACCTTCTCATCATTAGTCTGTTGGGTAGTGACCTTCAGGTAGCAGTCAACAGCTCTATTATACTCCCCGGACGCTTCCCATTCCTTAGCCTGCCCAACCAGCGCGTCTGCACCTCTGAACATAAAAATAAAATCAATCTAATTATTTCACAATGCAAGATCATGTTTAAAGCCCTTTTCAACATGAGCTGCTAAATGGAAAATGTTGCTTAACCAAATTACGTGCTTAGCGAGAAAATCCAACAAGAACCAACTACAAGGTGTAAGTATCACATGGTATTATTCAAGGCTTGTACTGTTTTTGCTAAGTAAATATCTTCTTTGCTTAAAACATTTTGATGATAACTTACCTGGATCCTTTTTTGAGCACTTCTTGGTCGTATTCATCTTGAAGTTGTTGTAGTTTGTGAGGTATGTACTCCTTGCATACTCTCAATGCGTCTTGCCACATGTTGGATTGCTAAAAGAAAATAAAGAATAGCTCAATCCTAAATGTTCCAAGTACAGTCACTCAAAATCTTTGTTCAATCCATTAACGTTTAGGCTGTTTTCCAAACCCAAGCTTCGACTCTATCTTTGGCTCTGTTAATGCAGTTTAGCAATGGTGATGGAGACAGAGACAGAGCCTATGATGGGGTTTGAAAAATAACCCTGTACTGCCCTGTACAATGTTGTACTACATTGTATTACAACATTGTATTACAACATTGTATTACATTGTATTACATTGTATTTCAATGTATAACATTGTATTACATTGTATATAGAGTGGACACAATCCATACACCTTTGTGCCATACACACCTTGTAGTATTTGATAGCTAGTTCCGGCCGCTGGGCACGGAGTAAGAATGCCTCACAGCGTTGATACTCCTTCTGGTCAAACGCATAACGGGCTTGACCAATCAGGACGTCCGTCACGCTGTCTGGGTCGTTTTCTTCGGCGATGCGCTGAGCCGAGTCCCAGTCCTGATTGTGAACGTACCTAGACACACCAACATAATTATTTTAAATTGACAAGACTTGACTTTTGCTAATGATCGTTTTGCTAAGGATCTGCGTGCCCAGATTCATCTTCTGTCATATTTTAAGAAGCTTAAAAGAAGCTTTTGTTTTTAAGAAATTTTTAAGAAATAATATTTTGAAGACTCGTTTCAGTTTTCATTATCTCTTTTGGTGGCATGGGTGGCAAGTGTGTAAAGCACTCGTCTCTCACCAATGTGGCCCAGGTTCGATTCCCGACTTGGACCAATATGTGAGTACAGTTATTCGTTGATTCTCTCCTGTGTCGCAAGGTTTTTTTTCACCAGGTCCTCCGGGTTTTCCTCCCTCCGCAAAAAATATATCAACATTTACAATCTCTTGCTGTGCTTCGTGGTCAGATGAGACATATGGCTGGCTGCCAGAGGCACCTTTACGTGTCTTCGGCTCGACTACATTGTAGCCGCATCCCAGCTGCGAGTAAGGATGATTAACCTCCCAAATTATTATTATCTTCTCCAATTCACAGCCAGACTTGTACTTACATCAAGACAGCTTCCTTGGGTTTGCCTGCCTTGATGAACGCTGCCTCCGCCTCAGGATACTTCCCTTCATCTTCCAGGAACATGGCGTGCTTCAGAGAGATGTCTGGCATCTTATTCTTCATGGAGGTCTTGGCCAGGTCGAAGGCAAACTCAAACGCACTGCGAGAGACGATATAAAGCAATCACATTGTCATTTTCAAATGCCCTGAGTTTTCTCCAGTTTTTTTTGGTGTTTTTTCCTTCCACAGATTCTCCAAGTTTACCCTGAATGAAACACTTTGAATCTCATCTTCAAGGTATCTCAAGAAGCTAAGAATGGTTCGGAATTGACCTATCACGGTAGAATTGCGTCAACGCAGCTTGTGAAGTAATGTCCGATCACATGAATTACAAATCGATGAGGAGGAACACGCAAAATCTGAGACAAACAACAAATAATGCACACAATTCCATTTAGTTGTCTAAGGGGCGTAGCTTCGTGCCATCCAGCGATAGGTCAATCCGTGGACCACTTACCAATTCTCGGTGGCGTAGTCGATAGCAGACTCCAAGAGACCAAACTTGGTGAGCAGCTTGACGGCTGAATCTCCCCCTAGGCTCTTGGCCCACAGGTAGGCCACCTGCTTAGCAGTGTTGGCAACACCGTGGTTCTTAGCAACCTAGAATACAGAGGAGTAGAATCATATAGAATGGAGCTGACAGTCAAACAATTCAATCCTCTTGAATTTGTCAACAAATCTGACATAATCTAATTTTCTAATCTCTATAATTCTTTCCTAATCTTAAGCTGTTAAAAATCCAGTGTTGTATTCGAGACCCTAGTCCAGTCACAAGTCCGTTCATAAAGCCAGTCGCAAGTAACTAGTAACAATGACAAAGAAATGCTTTTGTTAACAGTTCATCTGAATAGCTAGCGACTTGCCTTGAGACTGAAGGACTTGTGATGGACTTGTGATGGACTTGCAGGGACTCGCAGGGACTCGCAGGGACTCAAATACAACTCTGTAATAATCCCATTTAATCCTTATCCTTACCCTGTAAGCCTCATCCCAGAGATCCTGTGTTCTGTACATGTTGATGGCCGCTTTCCAGTCCCGGGCTTCGACGTAGTGATGCTCCGCTTGACGGAAGGTTTGTTCTCCCTCCAACTCCTGCAAGACAACAAGCAAGCAATTGCAAACGAGACACATTTAGGAGGTTTTCAAAACCTGTGCTTCGTCTTAGGCTTCAGCTTCGCCTCGAAATGAAAGCAAATAGAAATGTTTGAACTTTTAGATTCATATCAACTGACATGAGCCACGAACTCTAACCACTACGCCACACTCCCCACCTCACTGTGTACTTCACATAAATCTAAGATGTGTAGGTTTTTTTGGCTAGCAAGTTAAGCCCGGTTCCTACTCGGCGCAAAGGCGAACGCGAACCTGAATTCGTGACGTCACGGGGAGTTTACGTGCTGCGAATTCGCCAAATTGAACACATTTCAACTCCGGCGAATTTTCGCAGCAAATTTGTATCGCATTTGCTTTTGCGTGAAATATAAACCAGCCTTTAACTCATTTCTGCCAATTCATTCAAATATTTTAAAATGTTCTCCCTACCTTAGCCAGATGGAGGTGGGTGTCTTGTAGTAGGTCAGGGTGATACTGCTTGACCAGGCGAATCATGTGATCATACTGACGCTGTTTCTTATACATGGTGATGGCTAGATCGGGCTCATCCACGGTCAGATACAACCTGTATGAGAGAAAGAGTTGGGATGAGGTGATGAAAGGCAAGCACAAGCCATCATAAGTTAGTTATAACTCAATCACAAGTCAATCACAAGTCAGCCGCAGGTCAATCACAAGTCAGCCGCAGATCCATCGCAAGTACATCACAAATCAATCAATGGGGAGGGGTGGGGTGGGGTGGGGTGGGTGGGGTGGGGATGGGATGGGGATGGGGTGGGGATGGGATGGGGATGGGATGGGGAGGGATGGGGATGGGATGGGGAGGGGTGGGGTTGGTTTTAGGGGTGGGGAGGGTCAGTGGGGAGGGGAGAATCCACCATGGGAATCTTTACCTCTCTGCTTCTCTGAATTTGCCCTGGCTCTCTAACTGCTGGGCTTGAGTCACATACAGCACTGCAACCTCTTCCCCTTTCATACAAGTGACGGCAAGCTGCAATCACGATAAAAAACCACATCAATTACTAGATATTCCAGTGAGCCAGTATTTCCCACCTAGAAATAGATAATGCATGACTTAAGGACAGTCAGGTTGGCGTAGCGGTTCTTTCCTCGCCTTTCACTGCTATGACCTGGGTTTGAATCCGGCCTGGGCCAATATGTGGATTAGGTTTTCAGTCCCTGCCTGACTCTGAGGGTTTTCCACATAATATTCTTCTAGGGATTTTCCTCCCACCTCTAAACTGTAATTTCTTTACACTGTTTTCTTTCACTGGGCCCCATGGGAGAACAGCGGATTCCACTGAATGGGCTACCCAGTATAAAATAGGAATTAAATAAAATAAACGTTGGCATGAGATTGTGTTTTACCTTGTGTGCCGCCTCCCATTTCCCTGCAGCCGTGTACATATCTATGGCCTCTTTAGTCATTCCTGCCTGCACAAAATAGCGCTCGGCCATCTGGTGGAAAATAAAACTACAATATTACTACAAATTATATTTACAAATTATTACAATTTATATATTTACAACTGTTCTCTTTTGTAGGTTCAAATTCACTGAAATCTAATCAAAAGTCTTCATTTGTATAAGATTTCTCCCTAGTTGGTTCAATACCGCTTATAAGACTTGTAAAAATTCAGCACTGAGTATATTGTAAAAATCACAAAAAAACCTTTGTAGACAATTTAGGTCATACATTTTTTTTTTTAAGTTAATTTAAATGGAATAATCTGTGTTTTACTTGTGGTGCCCAACGGGAAGTAATTGACGTCCATTCATAGACGTTTAAAACCATTGTAATTATAATAATTGTATATATTTTGCACTGGTTATTATTTCTTGGACTGTTCGTATTTTAAGATGGAAAGTTTTTCTGGATAATGACTTATTGTATTGGTGTAGCTTCTAAATGCTACTACGTGTGCGACGAAGTATCGAAGCACAGGCTATGGAACAACGTTTAAATAAAAACAGTGAAGTGAAAACATGGCCTCTTTTGTCTCAGTGCATCGGCAACAAATCTTACCTCAAAGTTTCTGACAGTGGCGAAGTGCTTAGCAATCTTTGGGTAATACTTCTCACCGACGGACGCATCTTGAATCTCAATGATCTGAATGGCTTTATTCCACTGGTGAGAATTGATAGCCGACTCAATGGCCTTTTGGGAACAACTGGAAACAAAATTATTGGGAGACAAAAAGAAGGAAATATGGAAAGATGTTAACCAGTTTGCGCCGGAGGACGTATATACAGGCAAAGTTTTCCTCAGATTCGAAACAGATGATGCATAAACACGCCACGAGCAAGGCCGGAAATGTCTTTCAGCAGCGAGCAAGGCTGGAAATGCGTGGGTGTGCTCCCAGTACCATCGGCCTGAACCTGCCTCGGATAGAGTTTTGTTAGAAATAATTCCGCGCCTCGGATCTGAAAAACCGAGAGCTCGGAAAAAAAAGAAAAAAGGAGCTCTGAATCTCTTGTCTATGGCTATTGTCTAGGTGTTCCCCCATTACAACTACGCGTGAGCAGGCTGACAATAGACCTAGCCATAGCTCTAGAAGCCCGAATCGGCCGCGTCAGAATCTCTTGTCTATGGCTATTGTTTAGGTGTTCACCCATTACAACTACACGTGAGCAGGCTGACAATAGACGTAGCTGTAGCTCTAGAAGCCCTTTTTAGACAAAGCCTTACCCTGCCTCGATATAGTGGTTGATAGCGGCATCCATCTGTTTCTGAGACACCAGATAGTCTCCCCATTCCTCCTCTAGACGAACCACTTCAGTCGGATAAGATCCTCGCGCCAGCTCCACGGCTTAAAAAACAAAAACAAAAAATGGAACCCTTATTATTACGATTATTAACTCAGTTACATTTTCTGTAAAATGTGAACCTTATCAAAACTACATTTTTCTGCTTATCAATCGCACCTCGTCGGAAAGATTTTCCTCGTCGATAGCACTCCAGAGCTCGCTGCTCATCTCTGGTCTTCTCAAACAAATCTCCAGCCTATCAATGATTACAAAAAGAGAACATTTGGTCACAAAATGCAGATTCTCCAAGTGAACAAACTAAATATGACGAGAATAGAATAAACAGCAGCAATTGGCAAGTCTGTACTCACTGTAAAATTCCCCCGACATATAAACAGTTTCACAGCACAAATTTTGATTCGCAACCAGATCGCAATGGCTTGTGGCTTTTAGCCAATTATCAAATACGGCAATCATAGTATCAATCTCTTTATTTCTCTAGGAATTAATTTCCATCAAATCTCTACAAATCACGACTCCATAACTCACCCAATCGTAGAAAACTCACCCAATCGTAGAAAACTCACCCAATCGTAGAAAACTCACCCAATCGTAGAAAACTCACCCAATCGTAGAAAACTCACCCAATCGTAGAATTCTCCCTTGATGAGTGAGGCAGCGATACGCTGAATCAGGTCCCTGTTCTCCATCAAATCTCTACAAATCACGAGTCTCTAACTCACCCGTTCGTAGAATTCTCCCTTGATGAGCGAGGCTGCGATACGCTGAATCAGGTCCCTGTTCTCCATCAGATCACCCCGGCTCGTCGCAAGCCTCGCTGCCCTAGCAGGCATGCCAGCCTTCATGTACAGGTTGATAGCGGCGTGGTGGTCCCCTTCGTTCTCTTTCATCTCTCCTGCCTTCTCTTCTTGGCTGGTGTCCATCAACCACTGGTAGTAATTGCGACGGAGGCTCTCCAGCTCAGGGTGACCCTGGGGTTTAAAGGTTAAAAGGTCATCACAACCTGATTAGTACTTACTAATTTAAGTTCCTGCATCATCCCCACCATATTGGCAATAGATTATTTAGTGGGACTCCAAAGATTTCTACACATAGATCCATAACCTACCCATAATGCGATGGGTTTTCTCTACCAAATTTTGTAAAAGTCTTTGATAATGTGGAGGACTGAACCCGAGACACACACAAATACAAATTTATATTTTAACCAGTTCGCGCCAGAGGACGTATATACACCCAAAGTTTTCCCCAGATTTAAAACGGATGACGCATTAACACGTCAGGAGCAAGGCCGGAAATGTCTGTCAGCAGCGAGCAAGACCTGAACCCGCCTTGGATCGAGTTTCGTCAAAAAATAATTCCGAGCCGCGACTCGATGATGTTAAAATAATCCCGGCGCGAACTGGTTAATATTTAGTGAAATCCTTCAATAACACTCCTAGATTGGATGGTGGGACCAAGACATACAAATAATGTCAACTAAAAAGGAATGTTTTGCATTTTGAGAGATGAGGTTGGCCATACCTTGGCTTCGGCGACTGCGATGGCCTCGTCCCACTTGTGGAGTTCCTGATACATCTCCATGGCTTCGTCAATGGCATTCTTAGAAATAAAAAAAAACCAAACAATTATTTAGTGCCATTTTCCAAACCCCGGCTTTGTCTCTGTCTTTGGAAATGGTGACAAGGCTGGAGACAGAGCCCCCTGCTGGGATTTGGAAAGCGACCTATAAGTTTCTAATTCAACTGTCAGAAAGTACAATATGCTAGTTTCTGTGCGTGTGGATAAATTTAAACGGGTTGACCTGACCCTGTGTCAGAGGTCATGACAATAAAGACACACTGGTCGTTTACAGAATGTACACTTGGCTACGACTATCACTTACACTTGGTCTATGAAAGCAGTTAAGCCGCTTCCCATAGGCATGAGCGTAACTTCTGGCCGAAGACAAATCAAAAGTAATTCCTCCTCACCTGCTCAAGGAATACAGACTCTGCCTCCTTGAAGTCTTTGTTCAAGATGGCCAACTTGGCCCGAACGGTGTAGTGCTGGGTCCCATCCCCGCCCTGGTTTGATTTAAAAGAACAAAATATGGTAAATTACGGTTCCAGAAATATTCAGAATTGTTGTAATGCCACTGTTAAAAGCCTGAGACATGGTTTTAAACAGCCGTTGCTTGTACCGCCCCAAACTGCCCTGCCTGCTGCTCATCATACCGCCCTAAACTGCCCCATCTGTTGCTCATCATACCGCCCCATACAGCCCCAGTCACTCACGATTTCCTGTGCCAGCTCCGCGGCCATCTTGTTGATATTTTGCAGGTACCTAGCCTTAGCCACATCCCCGAGGGCAGCATAGCAGCGCTGGGCTATGTACAGCTGTTTAGCCTCAAGGGATAGCCGGCTGAGCGTCTTCCACATGGCTTCTGTCTCGTTGGTCATCTCTAGGGTCTCCAGGAAAGCCACAGCCCTGGAACGAGAATATAAGTCTCAATTACTTGGCTACTGCTTGAACAGCTGTTTCCACAGTCACATATGTGAATTCAAGCCGTAGCTAAGTTATTCGGTCACGGTCACGGTTTAACCAGTTCGCGCCGGATGACGTATATAAACGCAAAGTTTTCCCCAAATTCAAAACGGATGATGCATAAACACACCAAGTTCAAGTTCAGAAATGTCTGTCAGCAGCAAGCAAGGCCGAAAATGCATGGGTGTGTGCTTCCCGGCACTATCGGCCTGAACCCGCTTCGGATCGAGTTTTGTTAAAAATAATCCCGCCCTTCGGCTCAGTGAAGTTAAAATAATCCCGGAGCGAACGGGTTAACAGACAAAATAAAAGCAGAAATCAATAAAAGTACCTTATCAAATAATAATTGCATATTAAGATACCAAACCCAACAGCCAATTTCACAATTTTGTTCACCCTCGAGGCATGCAGTGTTTTTTCTTCCTACTTTACCTGGTGAAGTCGCCATCATCAATCGCTGTGCCAAACTCAATCAATCCTTCGTCAAGAGTGTAAGAGATTGTAGCCACTCCCTCAGTCACGATAACATCAGTCTTGCCCTTTGATCGCTCCAGATCTACAATGTCTCCCTGTGGATATTAGAGTTAGGTTAAAGTTAAATTTGTTTCTACTGATCTTAAGCTCTAAATGCAACTCAGAATTTACATCGGAGGTAAATGTTACAGAGAGACACACAGATTTATAGAGCAGAGCAAGGTTACCCTTTTTGCCGCAATGACAGGTTTCCAACAAAAATGTCACGAGATATTTATCGTTTACAATCTAGGGTCCTGACTGATTTTGCCTACTTATTTATGCTCAGCAATAAATTGAACTAGGACTTGTTTTGGGTTAAGCATCGTTTTCTTGTTTACGGGTGCTATTTCAAAACCCAAGTCAGTGCAGACTTCAGGACTAACATTTGTTTCATTTTAGTACACTTATGCCAGTAAATAAATGAACCAAATAAGAAATATCTTACAATCGGCCTGGATTTATTTTCTCCTTGTGACTCACATCATTAAAAAAAAATTGAATTTCGTCAGACTAGCAATTTTTAATAGGACAGAAATAACGTGCCTTTTAAAAATATTATTTGAATTCGTTTTTTAGGTCAGTTTTGTTTGCTTTTTTTCGGTTTCATCATAGCCGGCTTTAAGTCGCTTGTCCAGACTCCGCTGGGTCCGACTTGGTTCTCTTTATGGCGCGTCTCCACTGGGCTCGGTCCTGGGCGTCTGTCAACTTGAGGCCCAGTAACTTCATATCAGTTCTCACCACATCATGCCCTGAAATTCAAATCCCTTACCTTGATGTTGAACATCGTGCAGCGTTCCGGGTGGTCAATGTTGTACCACACACACAGACTGCCACGATTCTGGGCGACAACAACGTCGCTCTGCGGAACCCACTGAACATAGCTTGAATAGTTGAGAATGGTAGTCTTTGTCTGGGTGTCGATATCAAACAGGTGTAGCTGTAACGACAAAGAAAAAGGGTTTTCAAAAGTTCTGCCTCTTCTTATCCATATACTGTTGCTATATTGAGATGTCGTACAGGGGAGTCAGGCTGACGTAATTACTTTCCTCGCCTTTCATCGCTGTGGCTGGGGTTCGATTCTCGGCCTGGTCTGTATGTGGATTGGGTATTTAGTCCCTGCCTGATTTCGTGGGTTGGGTGACATATTTACAAAAAAAAAACTCCTATGGTTTAACAGCACAAATATGCACAAATGTCCCGAGTCCAGCCTTTTGCATGTGTTCCTATAGGGAACACTATTCTGCCAACAGCTTCAATGCACTATGCACATAAACACAGTGTGTGCATTTTTGTGCAGTTGAACAACTGACCCTCAAAGTGACTTCCGTATGAGGGTTAAGAAGCTGTTGAGAACGTTGGGGGCGCGGTTTGGGGCGCGGTTTGGGGCGCGGTTTGGGGCGCGGTTTGGGGCGCAGTTTGGGGCGAGGTTTGGGGCAGATGTCTTTAGTCTATCAAAGTGCCATTTTTCTAGTTGATTTATTTGATTACTTACTCTTAGTCTTTTGTCCCGGTAGAGCAGTTTTCTGCCCGTTTCGTTTAACTCCAGCCAGTCAATCTTCGAGTCGTGCTGCAAATTGGCTACGTTGAAACCCAAGATGAGATCAACGATAGCAATGGTCTTCAAGTCAACTAGATAGGCCATCTTCTTTGTGTCTTCAACACCGAGCTGTTTACGTTCATTCAAACGGACGCTATCGCAGACAAAATATTAAAAATAAATTGACGATGAAGATTTCAACTGGACTGCCAAGCAAAAATTGTTGCTCCTATTTTATCCACTCATATATGTTAACCACAACGTTTGTCAGAAAGTAATTCTATAATTTGGGGGACATTTTAAAAGGGTTTGCCACGCCCTTAAAAATACTTGGTAATATGTAGGTAAACTCATTCTTTATAATTTTTGAGCTAAGGATTTCTGTGAAATTGGTCTCTTTATGACAAAAGAGACTTGGAAATGGGACATGCTTACAGAAGGACACTAAATGTTTAATTATAAACAGTTTGCACTACTCACGACTACTCGAATCAGACTGACTACTCGATGTGAGACATGATTTACCTGATCAAGTGAGGATTCATAAACTCGGTGCGCACACATCCAAGGATATCATTACTGCCATACTCAACTAGACTCAACTCACCAGCGTTGAATATCATACACACCTAAAGACAAAAAACAAATTAAAAAGTCACAAACTCTGAATACTTAACGACAACATTTACAGGAAAAGAAATCTTGAGTGACGGTGTCTCACCGATTCATTCTCGAAGAAGAACTTCTCATTGCCACCCGTGTTCTGCCAGGGCACTTCGCTGAGTTTGTTGCTGGAGAGGTCGCCGAGGAGTAAGGTGTCTGTGGTGTGAGCTACCAGGTAGCGATCTTTGCCCAGAATACGCACCTCGTCAACCTGTTCAAACAATCAATTAAACATCAGTTGTACCACACTAAAAAAAAGTCCACGCCTTCTTTAAATTTCCTTCATAAATAAAGGGCCATGCAATTAAACATTTTAATGTAATTTGTTGTGTCTTTTGTGTCTTATTTATCCTTTTTTTCATTTTTGACAATTTGCCAAAATGTTCTTTTCTTGAGTGAGCCAATCAGCAAACTTTTCTCAGAAATGTTTTCAACAAATTTTGGGGTTCATGTATAAATTTGAACAAAACATTTCTTCTAAACTGAACAGCCTCTTATGTTGTTGTTGTTGTCCGGAAAAGTACGGACAATTTATATGTTCAAAAAAGTGCACTTTCAATCAAATTAATCAGAGAGAATTATCAAATAATTTCAGCCTCACTAGTACAAAACAGTATCCAGCATTCTCAAGATTAGCAGATATCTAGCCAATTTCTTGGGAGACTAAACACCTACCTCATATCCGTAGTGAGACTTCAGCACTACACGAGTCCCAGACGACAGGTTTTTAACAATGACCTGAGACAAGCCAACATACGTGATCTCAAACTTGTTCTTGTAGATGGCGCGACGAAGGCAGCAGTCGAATAACTCCACACCCCCACACAATGTGCCCTAGAATTCAAACGACATCAAACCGGGCATTTCATAAGAGTACACTTAGTAAATAATGTTGCAGCGTTCCAAAGGTTGCTGGTTCACATCTTGTTGCTTTCATTTTTTCAATTTTTCAGTAAATTTGTTTAGTATTAAACTCAGTCAGTCAGAGAAGTCTGGCCTCATGTGTCAAGGGTTCGAAACTAGCTGTTGACTAAAGTTGTGTCCCATGACCAATACAGTTACCAAACTTGCCCGCCTTATCTTTAAGTGAGCATGTGGTCAATCAGTGCAAAAATGATGAAAAGATATGAATCTGGGACTGAGAAACATTTTCAATTTTGTCAGGAAATACTTGTCTAGACTTTGTACATGGCCAACTCGAAAATGTCTTTTCATTTTGGTCTCCAGATTACTGAATCCTTACAGCCACGAGACGAGATCCATCTTTCTTCCAAGCCAGGGCAGTGATGGTGTACAGGTTTTTAATCTCCTTCATCTTGGCTTCTTCCCACAGGCCGCGACGAGGCGCCCAGTTGAACACCCTCAACCTGAAGATGGTAAATAACGCCTTCATCAGTTTTGGAATGAAAATACACAGTGTTTACGGGGAGCAGAGTGGAATTGAAGGTTGGTGGTAAAAATCCAACTGCCAACAATATACTGACCAACAGTCTAGTCAATATACATTATATTGACCCACAGTCTAGTCAATATACAATATACTGACCCACAGTCAGGTCAATATACAATATATTGACCAACAATCTGGTCAATATATTGCATATCTCACCTGTTGTAGCTGCCAACAACTACAGACTGCCCACTGGGACTATTGACAGCAACAGTGAACTCGTGCTCGTCCGCGTCGCGACTGTGATCAAACTGTTGGTTGACGCGGCCTTCTTTGCCGTAGATGGTTATCTTCTTGTCGCAGCCAGCCGCGACGATGCTACTGCCTGCCCAACACAGGGCATAAGGTGGGCAGGGGTGCGTGAAGATCTTGCCCTGTGATTCGCCGGTGCCTTCGTCTTCAAAGAAGAAACGAACGACGGATCCATCGGCGTGGCCGGACAGGATGCCTTTTCCGGACATACTAATTAAAAAGAACAGTGTTTTCAATACTGCTTCAATATTATTTTCTAAGAAATTAAATTTACATTTTCCTTTTTGTTTCCTCTTTGTAATTTTAACTCTCTGCTTGTTCACAGATGAAGAAATAGTCTTGTCAAAAAAAGAAGCAAGGAACAATCTGAAAACTTTTCTGTCGCAACTTACTTAGGTGCCAATGAGACGACATAGGAGTCTGTTCCATAGACGGTGGAGGATTTGTTGGTCTTGGTATTGGCGATGCGTACTTTACCATCCGCCAATCCAAAGACGATGTTACTGTCTGGCGGCCAAATCATGCAGGTCACTGCACTCTGCTGAACAAACTTGTTGCAAATCACCTTCTTGGAATCCCTGACACAAAAAAAGAAAAGAATGAAAACCATCTCAGCTCCCTCGGGAGTATACAGCTCAATGCGGCCATTTTGGCTTAACGCAGCTGAAATCAACCACGATAACCATCTGTTCCCATACTGGTATCCATTTACTCCTGGATGGGGAGAAGCAATGAGTGCAAAGTGCCTTGCTCAAGGACACACGCACCGTAACCCCAGGCTTGACTCAAACCCACACCCTCCAGACTACAAGGCCCCGACACTCCAAATTTGATTGATTTGCCATTACTGAATTTGAAATCCAATTTGTCCAAATCAAATATTCAAATCTAAGTACTACTGATACAAACCACTCGTCTCCAATCTTGTAGACGTAAATGATGTTGTCTGTTTGACCCACGGCAATCTTGGTGGAATCTGGCGCGAAGGCCAGAGCCTTGACCATGTAACTTTTCTTGCCAAACTGAAGAAAAAAAAGAGCTCCAGAGATTTACTTTAACAAAATATATATTGGGGGCAATCGGTGAATCTGCGCTATCACTTGATTGCAAAGAAATATACTTGCTCGATCGGTCAATCCGGTACGATCGGTCAATCCTGTAGGAAATCTACAACTTTACTTCCCGTGGATCTGCGCAATCGGTCGATAGTGGAGGAGTGTTTTGTAAAAAGGGATTAAACTCAAGATTTCTTACCGGATTGACCAAAGTGCATTTCTGCGCGATTGAGTGATAGCGCAGATCCACCGATCGCGTTTTGACTTTCACTAATTCTTAATTATTGTAAATATTATATGCCTGTGGTTTTCAAAGTCAGAGTTCGCGTACCTTGGAATCAATCGGTTTGGTTGAAAACTTGTCCCGTCTCTCCCCGTGTTCATCATATAGAAGTACGACGCGGTCCGACGTGCACACTGCCATCTTAGTGTTGTTTGGTGCCCAGGTAAGAGCTGTGATTTTCGCCGCACCATCCTGAATAGGGAACAAGAAAAACTGGCTGTGAAAAAAATGTGACCATAGATAGGAAGGGAAGAGAACATTTATTACAAATTTGTTGCATTTTATATTTCGTAATGAAATTACAACTATAGATAAACGCAACTTTGCAAGGTGAAAAGAAAGGCAGAGCTCCATAATGTTACACCTCGCTGTCAATGGCAGCGATTGTGGCAAATAGTAAGGTTAAAGGTAGTATACATCATTTGCAGATATCGAAAAAATTTACTACCGAATTATTAAGAAATATCTTACTTATTTAAAAGTAAATAATGATTGTAGGCATCCAGCAAAATGAGGGCCCTAGATATCCTGTAATTGTTCCAAAAAATTGAATTGTATAAACCAAAATTCATTCTCGCCGGACGGCGATCGCGAAAAAAACAAAAACCAAAAACTGCCCGACTCCGGTTTAAAACGAACGTCGTTTTTCTTGCGTTTCTCAGCAACCATGATTGTAAAACTTCGGACAGGTCAGTTAAACGATATTTACTATGAAATACAACCCCCCAAATCCACCCATTCCTGATAATTCAAAAAATTACCAATGGTGTATACTACCTTTAATTCATTAAAAATTGTATTTAGCTTTAGAAGTCCCTTTTCAAAGACAAAAAGCAATAGGCCAAATAATATTAGTATTAATTTAATAACATTTTCTGTCAAAACACTTAAACATTGACTTTGACAAAAATGTCCTAAGAAAGTCACTCACAGCCACCACTTATTTGTGTTTTCTATGGAGACTTTAGTGGAGTACACTCTCAAAGTATTTTCTATTTTCTAACAATTTTTTCAGCTCAGGCCTCAGTCCCGAATTCATGTCTTTTTCAATATTATTTTTTACACCGAGTCAGTGATTGACCTTTATTGAATTAATAGGTATAATGAGAAAAGTGGCGCCAGGAATGGATGCATAATTCTTTCTGAAAACATTGTCAAATTATCAGAAAATTATATTAAAAATTGAAGTCAAAATGGGTACTTTACTTTAGTCTTCATAATGCTGGCCACGGATTTCCCCGCACAATAACAATACATGCGTGTTATTAATATTATTATGACAACCGCCACGGCCGGCGTCATTGACTACCAAAAATTCACAAGAGAAAATACCTATTTTTTCACGAAATTCAAAGCAATTTTTTACCTGTGGTGTCAGCAGAGTCTTCATGTGTTTCAACTGCATGTTTCTTGGTCGTAAAAGTAGCCCCTTTGTGGCAAAATTTTCAAGGGAAAAGTATGCAACTAGTTGCAACCTCAAAAGACGTTTTTTCTAATCCAATTTTATGACATGGAATGTTCAATCGGAAGACTATTTCATGACCCGCTATATTGCAACTCTCTACGACTGTTTTATGTTGCAGAACGGTTCCTCATTGTATCATAGTTTACACAATAGACTAAATAATTTTTCCGATTCCGCGCTTTTTGAAAGTAGACTATACAAACTGTAATAAAAATGACACATCACGACACTATAATTTACTGTAGTTAGTTTTATTTCAATTTCAATTAACATGATTATTGGTTGAGATTCTTTGGAGGCATCATGGAAATAATTAAATTGCACAGAAATTTCAATTTTTCACTGACAGCCTAGCACAGTACTCGACATGTACATTAATTTTCTTCAAATATAATCCAGTTATTGTTTGGTTCTCAAGTCACACTAATGAGGTACATTCAATTACAAATTTAACCACTACAATTAAGACCTAAATAATTTAAGAGGGCGTAATATTTCGATCTTAACAAGATCTTCTTCGGAGACGAAACAATTAAGACCTCACGGTCATCTGGCCCATACTTTTTGTTTAAATATTGTATAACTATTCAATTTTTAAATAACATCGGTAACAATAGAATATATTGGTCTAAGCATTAGATCAAAGCAATATTAAATATTCCATGTACAGTATTTTCACTTCTTTATAATGCATCACAACCCTGTATTACAAGTTATTATCGTTCAGTCAGAAACCAATTCTAGATTATGGATTTGAGTACTCATACCCGTAACAATAATAATGCCCTTTTAAAATAGAATCAAGTCAATCAACCCAATATGCCCACAAAAGACAAATAACTTTATACCAGTATTTTCTACAATATCCAAGACATTTTAAGGTATTTCTTGATTTGTCAGCATATTAAAATCGCTTAAATTAACTAAATGAATAAAAGTAAGCCAGCCTAAACAAGTCACATTTCTCTGCAAATGTAGTAAATTTGAAACAATTAATAAAAAAAGCTAAACAAATTTTTAAACAATACAGCAAAGCATGCCTGTATATCAATATTTTACCTCTAAAATAAATAATCATATTGGTGCATTTGTATATATTTTAAAAATAATTTATTTCATGATTTCATAGATTAAAAACGCTAATGAAATCACGTATTTGTTCACAATTTTTGCGACATTACAAACTGTATGCATGAACTACGCGTTTTATTTTCCTTTTTAAACAAGTTGTATGGAAATCAGACTCTCTTTCTCTATTTAAAAATAAACAACAAAATAATAAATTAGTACCGATAAACACACACAAAAACTCTATTTTCATAAGAGAGTTGCATTCCTTTTTTTTACCAAGGCCGAAATCCACTGGCTCATCTGCACGGCAGAATCTATTCAAGCATTGATCCCCTTTCTTTGTGACAGTATTATTGACAAGTTTTATTAATTAAATTAAGGTCAACTTGCATGCGTCACCCACCAGCACCACAGCATAATTTATAATTGATTCTCTCCAATAACAAAAATATAATATTTCAGTCAACCCCAAGCACCATTGCAGTAGTGCAACTCAGTCATGTAGCAAAAAAACACATGTAAACACTCTGCCATCAACAATTCTTTTGAAGTAATTCAGTGACAATGGGTTCACAAAAGGCGTACTCATATCCATGGCCACAAACAAAATACTTCATATGAAGCACGAAATGAGACAGATGAGACCCATCCTTTGTGATGGTCATTGTGCTTGCGGAGTGTTGTGGTTTTTAGGAAATTATTTTTAGGTTTTTAGGGGGGGGGGGGGGGGGGGGGGGATGCGTTAGGTAACAATAGTCTAGAGAGTGTATAGGTATAGGGGACTAAGGGGGGGGGGGGGGGGGGGGTCCCTTGGTCTCATGTCGTGCTGGGTATCAAATAACTACTAGGAACAGCGTGTTTAACTTATTTTAAGTTGGACAACAGAGATACTCTAGGATTCTAGAAGAAATGATTAGGTTCCGGATTTTAAAATCACAAAAACCCACCTAATACATTGATGAAGTACCAAAGTGTTATCATATTTCCAATGTAAACAATTCAACTACTATTTCCAATTTACACACGTCTACTTTTTAAATTATACTGTCCATAAAATGTGCACATCTGTACATGCAACTATTAATTTTTCAAACACTACAGGTCACAGGACAACAATATAATAAATATTTCCTGCATCACTAATTATACTACATACCCATTCATGCAAAAATATTGGTCAGTTATGGTCAGATAAAATATAAATAAAAAAAAGGAATGTTGAACGGAATGCATAGTGGAGAAGTAATAAACTTGACTTTGTTCATGTTGAGAAAATCGACGTGCTGGCACGAGTACTCGAATAGTTGAAAAACTGCGAGTAGTTTAACGAGTATTAAAAACTAATCACGAGTTATGACATAATCAGGGGCCAATTTCATAGAGCTGCTAAGCACAACAATTTGCTTAGCATGACAATTTGTCCTTGGCAAAAACAAGGTTACAGACCAAATTTGTACGTGATCTTTATTGTTTTGGATTGATAATCAGCTGTTTTTTTGCTTAGCATGAAAAACAGATAGAATTGTGGCTGGTAACCTGTTTTTAATGAGCAAGCCTTTTTTGTGCTAAGCAAATTTTTGTGCTTAGCAGCTCTATGAAATTGGCCCCAAGTTACTCGCTCAGCACTAATGTGGACGAATCACATAAAACTATCTCTAAATACATGCATGTACAATGAAAAATCAACATGGATCATATGCATAACTTGTATTGACAAACTCTATAAACAAGTCTCGTAACGTTCATTTACAAGATTGGTGATGCTATTGTGATTGTCCTCAGAGCAACCACAATTCTTAACGTCACTGTCCTCAACCACCACCATACTGTGATCTATGGAGGTGGGTTCTGGTTCCCTTATAGCCAGATTCTGATTGGCTAATGTGGCGTCACAAGGGCACGGTGTGCCGTCGTCCCTCCAATAGCAGTATCGTCGTCCTTTATGGATAAAAAGGTTACCATGGCAACCACGGCTGCTGCTCGAGGGTAACACGACTTCGTCCCACGATGAGGGACCGTCGACCTCGTCTTGTACATTGTTGTCGTAAACTGAGCCGTTTCCATCCTGGGTCTGCTTAGGTTTCGGCTTCGTAGTAGAAGCTCCTCCTCCCCAAAGACGGATATTGCCGTTAGGATGAAGACATCGGTAGTAGAACAGCATTATGAAGATTCCCAAGAAGAATCCGCCCCAGACGAAGATCAGAGCCGGCAATCCGTAGACCTCCTCCCGGCCAACGAAGTGGTACCACAACGCGAACATGACGGAGTTCTCAATCAGGATGACTGTGTAAAAGAACAAGGCACGGTAGCGAGTGCGGCCTTCCTTCATGTTGAAGAAACAGAAGATGTGGATGATCCCGATCACGGCGTCGAAGAGAACCTCCTCTAGTCGTGTCGTGCAGAAGTCGGTGTCCTGGTAGATCAACCAGAGCGTCATGCTGATGTAGTGGACAGCAACCAGAGGAATGAAGAGCCACTTGTTGAAGGCAGCGAAGAGCGCCAGGGAGATGACGCGAGCCGTGATGGTAAAGGTACGCCAGGCCATGCGGACAGTCAGCCCGACGTAACCCAGGTTGTTTTTATTGCTGCAGGACTCGCGGAGTGCTTTGTGGTAAGCTTCGATACCCCACGCCAGAGAGGCTAAGGATACTATCGCTGAAGTCACTGTGTAACAAAAGCCAAAAAGTCATTCTATAGTCAGTAAAGGTACAAAAATTCAATTGGCAAATTTGTTAAAAGACTTTTCCTCTTCATAAAAGCAATGCTGCATATTGGAAAAGAAAGCATTAGCTGGGTAGAGGCATTATTAAGGCCTTGCAGTGGACTAGTTACCCATCCCAACCCTATTCATACTGTGAAGAAATCAGATTGTCTTGTTTTAGTGTAAGGGGCTGGTTCTTCCACACTTTCCTCTAGTAGCCCACACCTCGAGTGGCCCTTGGCCTTGTGATTGGCGATTTGCATTATAATATAATGTTTGCCTTACCTGTAAGCCAGTAGATATCTTTCTGTTGCGTCATGATGTACACCTGTAGCACTAATTGCGGAGCCGACTCCATGAATGATTCTAGCAGTCGTAGCATCGTGATATCGCGGTACTCGTACACACTCAGATCATAGTAATCGGGCTTATGTTGACTACGCCAACCATACTTGACAGTACGCCAGTATCTACAATGTAAATACAACAGGTGTTAGTAGTAGTGTTAAGTGGTTGAATTAAACATTTCTCATCCCTTGATTAAGAATTACAACCTACAATAAATAGGCCACACCCACTCGATGAATAAAGCACTGAATTATTACACCTCATACATATTCATAAGCTAAATGCACTCCTGTCATTGGATAAACTGGGCCAAAGTAAAAGTGGTTCTGTTTTACCTCTTCAACACCCCAAGCTGCAACACGTGAAAGATGACCCACAGAATCCAGTCGGTCACCTTCTTGAGAAACGGCACGTGCTTCGTCTTCGTGCTCTGCTTGGAGTCGACAATGAACCAACGGAAGCTGAAGTACTGAATGGTCAACGAAGGAACGATGATGAATATGATGGTCAGACCGCTCCAAGCGTACTCGTCGAGCACCACATACTGGACAGCTGATAAAGAGAGATGCAATAATGCCGTAGGGTGGGCAACCTTTAAACTTTTAAAAAGGATATAGAATCGTTTGTGTTTATCTCAAAACTAACCTACTGATTATTTATCCAAATGCTTGTTTGGATAAAAGAAACGTACGAGTACGAAACACACTTGACATTATTCCGTCTGGATTGTTGTCAACGATCTCAAAGCACTTTCAATCATTACTCTGTTCATCAGGCTATGGGCCACGAGGCAGCCGATTGTAGTTAACTGTCTTGCCCAAGGGCACAAACACCATGTCATTGTTCAAGGCAGGGTTTGAACCCACAGGTCATCGTACACGAGTCCAACACCGTAATCACTGGGCCATGGCATTCTACAGTTAAAGTGTCTTGGGTGTAAATTTGGGAAATGATTAGCCTAAAGTAAATTGGAGGTATTTGTAAGTGTCTTACCGACTGAAACATCAGTGCCCAGATCCGCTACATACGTCACCATGCCTGCCATCATAAACAAGCAGTCTAGTATGACCCGGGTGCGACTCGACACAATCGGATCTGTCTTGGGCTGCGTTGTTGACGGAGCGTCCTCCGGGGGCAGGGTTGAGGGATTGACATCAGTCCCCTGGGATGGAGGATTCACTTTTGTGTTTTCTGCACCCGTCATTGTGACTGACTTGGCCTCGGTGTCATTTGCAGCCGTCATTGGTCGTTTTGGTTTGCTGTTTTCAGCTCAGGCAGCTCAGGTTCCTCTGCTCTGACTTAAGAATGCAAAAATCCGTTTTTAAGTCATATCGAACTCAGTCTAGTACTAACGTACATTAACGTTTGCTAGACCATGGAGGACTAATTTAGTTTAGTCGACTCTATAGCTTGCTAGCTGCTACTGGTTTACCGTGTTACTGCACTAGTCGCTCATCAAACTTTCTCCCTACTCGTCTGTGGCCCAACAATACAAAATAACGTTACAACTTACAAGACAAAATGATAGACACAATTAAACAATGGGACATCAAAGACCGGGGCAGAGGTGGAGGAAAACGACTTGTTTGTGTTGTTTTCGTGGTAAAATAATGAACACGAAACCAGGGTTTAGCACACTCGAATAAACCGGAAAGTGACTAATTAGAAACTGTAAAAAGAGTATAGCGCCCCCAATTGTTTCGGCGCCTTGCTTTCTGACACACAACGTCACGGCTGTTTTATGTCTCATTTACTGACTTAAAAGTGACTCGTTCGGAACTGTAAAAGTAGTATAGCGCCCCCATTTGTTCACTGGCACCATAGCTATTATTTTTGTATTATTTATTCGGCCAAATTGCAAATACACAATCTATCCACAAAATGAACTGAATTAACTATAAAACCAATTCAAGCTGGCCAGGATTGACAAAAGTATAATAAAACACTGTGACTCAAAAGCCCGTCAATTCTTAATTGTAAATAATTAAGATGGAAATACATTTGTACAATAAATAATGTGTACGTACGTGTACAAAATCATGACAAAAATGTAATGCTGATGACTTTTGATAAGAAGGCCTAATATTTCGATCTTAACAAGATCTTCTTCAGAGACTTTTGGTAAGGTAAGGGTTAGGTGGGAGGAGCTAGCGGGGGTGTGAAGTGGGTTTGGCTGGATGCAGCGCGCGCGTGGCATCCTATTCCCAGAGATATTATTGGTTGCTAGCTGGCAGTGACATTTTGATCTGTTCTCTGATTGGCTTGTCACGAGTCGGCGCAGACTCCTTTTCCGGGGAAAGACGAAAGACCATTAATTATATTATGCATTATTCATTTGCTCGTGCCGCCTCTATCGCGCGCACTGTACACATCACGTTAACTTCGAGCGAAGTAAGTATACAGTGAACTCAACGTCATTACGTTTATCCAATATTATTTAGGTAATAAGTATTTATTTGTTTGTTTAATGATAACATTATCACTTGGTGTTCCATGTTTGGTGTGATTATCACGCCTGATATGGAGATTTGTTGTATGTATCGTGATTATTGTTGGCGCACCGTGATTGTTTGCTAGGCCTGGCT
Organism: Crossaster papposus; assembly: GCA_037893245.1. Classification (NCBI taxonomy): domain Eukaryota; kingdom Metazoa; phylum Echinodermata; class Asteroidea; order Velatida; family Solasteridae; genus Crossaster; species Crossaster papposus. Next base: position 474,840 of record JBAIAA010000298.1, on the reverse strand, counting down.
GTACGGCCTATATACGGTACGGTACGGTTGGTGTAGTCACGGGTCACAGTGCAAGGATATAATGCCGTTTCCTTCACTTCAGTTCATGGCCGATATACTGCAAAAATGCACAGACAATTATGTCGTGTGGGGGCATTAGGCCGACGGAATGGAATTTCATGTTAGCCTTTATATTTTTATGTTGAGTGATTAAAAACTCTGCTCTTATACTTATAAAGTCTTATTCCTCCATGATTAAACAAAAAATAATAATTGTTGTCTCTGAAGAAGATCTTAGGCCCTCTATTTAACTTTATATTTGATTTTTATATTTCAGGTCATTCCAGCCAGTAACTGAGTAAGCAGTTTGCAGCAGTTTTCATCTTATTCATTAATTTTTGGAACGTATTGTGAATCTCATTTTGGGTTCATAATGCAATTCTAATGACGGGACAGCATGATGTACAATTACAATGTACAGAGTTTGATGAAACAAATGTTCTGACACAAGTAACGGGGAACAAAACCTAATAATATACAAATTACAAGGAAACACCCATTGAGGGCACGTACAGCCGTTAAATATTGCCGAGTTAATTGTGTGCAAATTAAATATATAATTACAGACAGATATCGTATGACTATGAAATTCTACCTCCAATAATATTAGTATGATTGACAGATGTACAATAGATTTCACGCAACAGTGCTACCGCAAACATCTTATCTGATTGCCTTAATTACACCATAAAAACCGTAACAATCTTCTCCCTCATCATATCTCGATCTTCACAAGAGGTGACAAGAATAACAGAAAAGAAAACATTTGCACAACGATATGATTCTTTGCACAACTTCGATATGATTCTTTGCACAACGATATAATTCTTTGCACAACGATATAATTCTTTGCACAACGATATGATTCTTTGCACAACGATATGATTCTTTGCACAACGATATTATTCTTTGCTCAACAATTCACCGATGGTATTTATATCAACACTATTCCTCTGATAATCTTACAGACAGATATTGTTACACACCTTAATTACTTGACAAATAATAAACGATCGCTTTACAAAACTGCTGCTGAAGTTATAATTACAGGTTATTAAAATGAAATATAATAGGATTAATTTAACAATTTGCAAATGATATGTGTAAATTAAGCCCTAAAAGCTATCATTAAACTGATATGATCCATTATTGATTAGAAGGGAGGGGGGGTGGGAGGGGGGGGGGGGGGTGGTTAAAAAATTAGTTGGGTAGTCGTTAATAGTACCAGTATTTTCATTGAAAACACATTTCCTTGGAATTGAAGTGCAATTTAGTTCGTTATTTAACAATTTACAAAACTATTGCACCTAAAATCAATGTGTTTATCCGATACAGTTTTTATGTTGTTTTGTTACTACAGCACTGTAGGAATCATGGCTGGCTTATTTTATCGGACAATTGGCGGTGCTTTAGTCCGACTTACAAAACAAGGAAGCAAGCTCAGCCTAGTCCGATGTCTGTCCACGACGATGCCTGAACGACAAGAGTTTGGCAGCCTGCCGAGTATGGATAATCCAAAGGTTCTTATAACTGGTATGTGGCAGAAAGTGAAACAAGAAACAATGGTTGTTGAACATTAACGCTTACTCATAAATCAAGGAAGCGAATGTTTCCTGATTCAATGTTGTTCATCGCTGCCACACAGCTGCAAGATTTTGGCAGCCTGTCAAGTATTGATATCCCCCCCCCCCCTCAATCACTCGTGACCGGTATGTGACAGAAAGTGAAACATGAAAAATGTTAGTTGAACATTGAACCTTCATATAACTCTCGTATCATTTTTTGCAAGAGAGTTTTTTAGAATTGACACAGATTCTGAGCAACAACAAAAACAAAACAAAAACTAAAATGTATATTATTGTACTTCTCCCTAACTTTCTAAGCAATTTATCTAAGAGTGACTGTGACCTGGTTCTACTTTCCACAATCCTACAAAATCTTTCTAAACCTTTTGGTTGGGTTTTGAATGGTCTGGGAAAGTTTAATACACCAAGAATTATTCTTTACAAGAATATAACTCCAAAATCCAGGGACTGATTTTGGTTGCATGATTTGGACCATGTCCTATTACATTTAAGTTGTTTGGGATTGCGTTGTTTTTTTAACTGTTACAAATATGTTTGCATGGTTTGTCCCAGTGTGAAAATAATTGGAATACATAATTTGTGGTTTTGGGTACAGAATTTGAAATGTTTGATTATTTGTTTGTAGGAGCTTTGGGTCAGTTGGGACAGGGCCTGGCCAAAGTGTTGAGGAACAAGTACGGCCGAGATAACGTCATCATGACGGATATCATCAAACCTCCCAAACACATTCTTCAGAGTGGTGAGTTCATTAACCCTAAACATCCTGGGCAGTGCATTCATATTGAATCTCCTGTCAATGCCATTGATTAGTCCATTGTGGAGACTCCTGTTATGCGTTGAGTTTCTTTCAATATTGTTTTTTGACAACTGCGGTGCTTTATTTCAGGCCCTTATTATTTTGCTGACGTTCTGGACTTCAAGAACTTACAGCAGTTGATTGTCAACGAGCGCATTGATTGGTTGATTCACTTCAGTGCCCTGTTGAGTGCTGTCGGAGAGAAGGCAAGTTGTCTTAAATTAGTTTTGTTGGCAGAAAACAATAACGGCTTTGCGTCGGAGGACGTATATACACGCAAACTTTTCCCAAAATTCAAAACGGATGACACATAAACATGTCACGAGCAAGGCTGGAAAGGTCTGTCAGCAGCGAGCAAGGTCGGAAATTCATGAGTGTGCTTCCCGAAACCATCAGCCTGAACCCGCCTCGGATTAAGTTTTGTTCCCGCGCCTCGGCTCGGGAATGTTAAAATAATCTTGGCGCGAACTGGTTAATTAATTGATTTTAGAGGATGGACATCAATAAAGCACAAAGAGATGGCACTCCTTGAACTGTCAACAAAAGCTTACAAAGGAAGGGTACCAATGCGCACCTGTTTCCGTCGGGTGTGACTAATTTGCACATTGCCAGTAAGGGTAGATTGTGTAGTAATTATTGATACAGCCAAAAGTGACCATTTCTGTATCATGAATATAATATTAATTTTATTGTGGGCCATACAGGACGTGCCTTTAGCCATTAAGGTCAACATTCAAGGTCTGCATAACGTGATGGAGCTAGCCAAGATGTACCAGCTACGCATCTTCTGCCCGAGCACCATTGGGGCGTTTGGGCCGGAATCGCCGCGCAATCCCACCCCAGATGTGACCATTCAGCGACCGAAGACGATTTACGGGGTGTCCAAAGTTCACGCTGAACTGCTAGGAGAGGTAATTAAAAAACTTACCGCCTAGTTCTTTGTAATCAAGAAATCTTTTTAATTCAAATATTCTTATTTCTTTTCTTGCGTTTTACAGCCCATTTAATATTAAACGCGACTTACAACCAAATATTATGCATCCGTAACTATTGTATGGATGTGTTTTTAAAATATTGTATGAATTTGTATTTTTTAAAAGTATTATCACCATCGATTTGGAGTTGACTTCCGTTCACTTCGTCTTCCTGGTGTCATATCTGGAGACACAACGCCTGGGGGTGGAACAACAGGTAATGTTTTTGTCCATGAGCAAGCGTGATTGCTTTTAACACTAAAGTTGAGCACTAAGATAAGTGGGGTGCTTAGATCTTTCCTGAATATCAAATTAAGCGCGCCACTTAATTTTGCAGGGTGCTTAGAGTTAAGTCTGACTTAAGTATTCTATTAAGTTTGAGTTTTGTAAATACGGCCACTAAACCCGCCTCTGGTCAAGGTTCGCGAAAACAAATCTTGGGCCTGGTAAATTTCATTATAATCCCGGCGTGAGCTGGTTAAGCAGCAGCCTAATGTTCTCCTGTAGTAAGCACAATATTCAGGATTGTAGTCGAGTCCCTGCAAGTCCGTTCGCAAGTTCTTTCGTGAAGCCAGTCACAAATCCCTTCATAAAAGCAGTCATAAGTAACTGGATGAACAATGACAAAGGAATGCTTTTGTCAAAACTGATTCGAATAGCTTGTGATTTGAATTGGAACTGGAGGACTTGTGATGGACTTGCAGGGACTTGCAGGGACTTGTGATGGACTCGACTACATCCCTGACAATATTCTGCTAGCTGTTCAGCAGTGGTATGATATTGGGCCCTGATCATAATTGATGAAGGCAAGCAGGAAGACATCTTTCGTTGATTTGATTGATCCAGACTACGCCGTGCAGATCTTTGATGAAGCCCTAACGACAGGTTTCTTCCGGTGTTACCTGAAGCCTGACACCATGCTGCCTATGATCTACATCGACGACTGCCTGCGGGCCGTGGTGGAGATGCTTGAGGTTTCTCACGAGAAGTTGTTGCGTCGGACGTACAACATCGCCGCCGTCAGCTTCACCCCAGAGGAACTCGCCAGCGAGCTCCGGAAAATCATCCCCCAACTGGAGGTCATCTATGAGCCGGATTCTCGACAAGATATCGGTAAGTCTTTGATTGTGTAGAACTGGTAAAGTAATCAGTGTTATGCCTACCAGTACCCGATGGTCGAGTATTTTTGCCAATGTCGGAACTCTGAAATTCTGAAAACATGCATCGTTTCGACAACCTGGGTTACAATTAAACCTGGGCCGCATTCAAACCTGGGACTTAGTTGAACCTGGGACACATTTGAACCTGGGACACATTTGAACCTGGGACACATTTGAACCTGGGACACATTTGAACCTGGCACACATTTGAACCTGGCACACATTTGAACCTGGGACACATTTGAACCTGGCACAGATGGGAACCTGGGACACATTTAAACCTGGGTCGAAGAGATGCGAGATGCTCAATATTCATCAATAAAAAAAAAAAATGTATCTTGTTGACTTGAGCGGGGAATTGAACCGCTGCTCTCTGGAATATTACACCGGTTGTCTACAAACTTTCAGGTAAAGGCCATGCCTAAAACAGTCTGTCCATTGTTGGCATGTTTCTATGTGCAAGTAGATGAAATTAAAATGACTTTATTACATGAGAATGCGGGCTTAAAATCTACAAATGTTAATTACACACTTACACTTGCTCTTGCTTTTGTACTCTCTGCCCATTTTTAAAGCCGATTCCTGGCCGCAGCGATTTGACGATAGCGGCGCGAGGTCGGACTGGGGCTGGTCTCACCACTACGACCTGAATGCACTGATCAATGTCATGCTGGAGGTCGCAAGTCATCGGCTCGGCGTGTCCACACCGACTAAAAAAACGACGCATACTAAAGCGACAGCGAATAAAATAAGGTAGAATGCCAAACACGGCTATTTATTTTGTACAAGGTTTAGTATGTGGAATGACGCCACGATTGTACATTGCAATAACGGTTTGGTCGAAGGGTTTATAATTAATGTGATTGTATGTGGAATGACGCCACGATTGTACATTGCAATGAAGGTTTGGTCGAAGGGTTTATAATTAATGTGATTGTATGTGGAATGACGCCACGATTGTACATTGCAATGAAGGTTTAGTAGGAGGGTTTATAATTAATGTGATCGTAAAATTAGTGTCTTCAACTGTTGCATGAAGCTCTAGCGCAAAATAATTTCTGATTATATTTTATAATATTTTTATCTGGTGTGGTTTATGATGTCGGAATTGAAAGATAACTTATTTGCCAAATGTCATTTTTTTTCTTTTTTTCTCTCAAGAAGTATGCTGTTAAAACAGCAGGTTTTTAGGTATTCTTACGTTTCCCACCTTTTTGAACCTTTGTAATATTGTAAATGTTTTCATCACCGTTCAATTATTGAGCAGGTAGAAATGCAAGTATATATTCAGCGATTGCTATGCAATGGGTAAGACACGTAACACCTTGCCATAGGATGTCAAATGTGTACAGTTTAAAAATCATAACCGAGGGCGTAATTGTTATTCTCGTAACTTTTTGATCAGTATTATTATTTGCCCTCCGCCCATTCGGTGAAATAACAGCTCTGATTGGAAATATTTCATGGGCTAGGCCTAGAGATCGGTCTTTCTGAAAATATTCAAAAAAAATATTGTTGACTTTTTGGTTACGGTACAGGAACACAAGGTAGTTTACTTCATATATTGTGCATTTATTTGTCGTACCCAGATTACGGAAACATACTTACAAAATCATAATGCAAAATTAATGTTTTTTATACGCAAATACGCAAATATTAAAAGTTTCAAAAGCAGCTTTTGAAATTACTGATCTTGAAAAAACTTTTTCTTAATGGTACATTTTTTATTGTATTTGTTCGCACAAGTTCGAAATGTTACGACTAAATATTTATATATTTTCTCTGCAGTTAAACGAAAGAGTCTAAACTATTTTCTTAATTTTACTACCCGCTATCATGTGTATCTTGCTCAACACGTAATATTTATGTTTTTATTTGTGGAATATTTAAAAGTTTGAATTTTTGTGGTGAAAGGAACATACTTGTAGATTTACATCTGAATATTTCTTGTTATTTTTCTGATATAAAGAAAATGCAGAGCAGACAAGTTAGCACCGTATTTTAGTTTTTCTTTGACTGTGAGACGCCTTGTTTTGAACTTGTTGTGATACTTGTTTATTTTTGGTAACTAAAATAACTTATCTTCAAAAAGTATTTACTTTCTATTTATTTATTTTGTATACTTGACCCTTTTGAAGTGGTTTGTTTGAGGAGTTATATTTTTGGTTTAATTAAGCCACAGAGGAACATCTGCAATAACCTGACAAAGTATGCATCAATTTCACGACAAAAAACATCTTTAACCCTATCCCCCAAGGGGTATGTGTTGGTGGAGGTGGGGGGGGGGGGGGGGGGGGGGTCAGGGGTCAGGCCCATCAGATTTGTTTATGTCCGATTGTTGCAGACAAAGGCTATAACTTCATAAGGTTTTTTTGTATTTGTTTTTTTGTAACATGATAAAAAAATCCAATTTTTAATCCAACTGCAGCTCGTACATGAAACAAATTTGTTGTGAACGTTTGTATCGTTTGTAAATTGAAATTTACTTAAGGTCACACACTTGTATTTGCAAGTATTTATTTGCTGGCCTTAAAATATCCTGCAAATCACTCATGGTTTGGTTCCGTATTTGTGTAGCCGTTACATTTGCCTTTCTGTAATTTTTGTTTAATATAGCTTGAACATGTATGTGTGTACAGTTTTTAACATTTTCTTTTTCAAGGTGTCAAATACAACTTACTGATATACTGATATTGTGGAGTGTCGTGGCCGAGCGGTTAAGAACCCGGTTTTCTGTTCCGCAGAGCGTGAGTTCGAATCTCGGTCTCGACACCTGTGTCCTTAAGCAAGGCACTGAAACCACTATTGCTTCGTCTTTCGGATGAGACGTAAAGCTGTAGGTCCCGTGTATTGTATAATAATAATCATTATAATGCACGTAAAAGAACCCAGTAACACTTATCGCTAAGAGAAGGGGTTCGCCCCGGTGTTCCTGGCTCAATTGGGAAAAATAAATAAAAATATATATAAAATCACTTTCTATCTCAGGCTGTGCTCTGTAGTCATATATGAGTCGATGTGGCCGGCTGCCAGAGGCGCCTTTACGTGCCAGCGGCTCGACTACGTTGTAGCCGCGTCCTTCGCAATTCGAATTGTATAACTGCTGGGCCCCTCTGAAAAACAGTGTTTCACTGAGAAGTTACCCCAGGGTAAATAATAAATAAATAATACTGCAGTATTTCAAGTTGGAAGTATGTTGTGAAACTTGTTTTGTGTTTTTAATACACAAAGTAGTCATAGGATTTAGTAAATGTCAACCCTAAAATATATTTCAGCAATCATTTTTGGTGGCCTGTAAGGGACACGGTAGGCTGGTTCTTTACCTTACAACAATGTGTCCTTTAGTGGTCACCATAACTGCAAAGGCTTGACATTTCATTAATTTACTCCATTGTTTGATACATTGAGAAATTTCAGTTGCCTAATGTTACACAATAAACATCTAAAATTTACAAATGGTCACATTAAAATGAAAAAAAAAAATTGGTCTCGCGATGTAACCCATCACACTTTACAAAACTCCGCCCCCAGAATGCATGTTGGGTCGTACTTTTTGTGATTGCAAACACAAACATAAAACAGCCGCTCAAATTGTACTAATCAATTTAATTTAGGGTCAGAGGTCACGTCGGCGATCTAGCAGGCTCAGCTGTGTGTGGTAAAACTGCAATTATAAATCATTATTTATTACTGGAAGAATGATTGGAATACAGAATATTACTAGTTTTGTAGATGTAGAAATATTGATTTGCAATTTTAGTGATTAAAATAGACTGATCGTGTTGAAATAGCACCTGTCTTTTTTGTTTGGCTTTCCTTTGAGTTTGAACAACACTACAGCGGTCTCGATCGGCGCGTTGGTGTACTGTCAAGCTAGGGGGGGGGGGGGGGCATGGAGATGGAGGAAAGGATCCATGGGAGAGATGGGGCGGGGGGTGGGGGGGGGGGGGGGGGGGGGGGGGTTAACGGTAACATTTAATAAACTTACTAACCAAAACTTACAAAGGGACTTGGACAAAATAAGACGGGCCTAGCAATCGCATCGCTATCGGAATAATTTATGCTTGCTACGAATATTCATCATATCGTAGCTTACCGTATGATGAGTTTGCTTCATCAATCATTATTCTATCATTTCCTTTGCTCTGATTTATTTCATTACCTTAAATTATTTAATTTGATAATAATCCCATTGTTTTCCCGTACAGTGAGTGGTCATCATGATCAATGTGAATGATGAAATTTGACTCCAACTTCAAAACATGACAGCCTGTTTCCGCGACTGCAGCAACTTTTGTTAAAATTCAAAGGAATTCCAATGGACAATGCAAGTTCTCTCCCCATGGAGCTCATCCCATTTACCACCAATTTTTTTTTACCAATTTCAACAACACATGTACAATTGTCAAAAGTTTAAAAATCACAACAAAAATTGAGTTTCGCACATTATGCCATTGTTTTTCAAGTACTGAATTCCAAATACATTTTCATACTTAAAGTACTTATTGAACTGCCCAATTTGAAAGAAAAAAATGGTTGCCATCGGAACTAGTGTATTTTTGGTTGTCATGGTGATGATGTTGCCATGCACCGATTCCCTGAATTACAACGAGATTGATCATGACGAGGGACCGGGCTACAGTTACGTAGTGGAGGACGCGGGCGGACGATTGGTTGGGCACGTCCAGAACTGGGCCACGCTGATCCAGAATTACATCCTACAGGTAAAGGAATTCTACGCAAGATTAGCGGGGAACCAGTCACTAAGAATTAACATGTCATTTTGGCTGGTAACCTGGTAACTTGCTAAGCAAATACTTTTCTGCGCTAAGCACAATGAAATAATTTGATAATTTGTAGAAGACTTTCGGGAAAGAAGGTAGTATCGTGACGCTACTTCATCGGTTGTGTACAGAGTCTATAGAGAGTCGAGACAATTTTCTAAGTATTTCCTAAAATAATTGGAAATGTTTCTCAATCTCGGATTCATGTCTTTTCAAAATGTTTGCACTGAAATATTACTAACCTTCATTGAGATCATAATATGAAGGAGAAAAAACAGCGTCAGGTCGCAACATTCTTTCTGACTTCTGCATCTATTTTATGTTTAGTTGGCTAGCGACGGATTGAAGACAGAGTACACACAGAGTTACTATGACAACGCAGACTACATCTATCAGAAGAAGAACGCTAGCAACATCGTTGCTCACGTCAAGAAACTGTTGGATAGTTACTTCGCTCGCAAGGAGGATGTGGCCAAGGTAAGTCTCAAGATTGAGACCGCTACACTACAGCAAAGCCAATTTTTTGACTTGGTCCAGATAAAATTCTACTTAGAATGGACTGCAAATCACCCAGCAAAAAAATCACAAAAATAATATCGCCATAATACCTTCTACAAACCTAAGTAGTGAATTGCTAATTTAAAGTCGTTGATTGGTATAATCCCCAGACAATGCTGATAACCAATGTTGGAAGAAGGCAATTGAGATAAAGTAGCTTGCCCTAGGACACAACACATTGCCAGCCAGACCCACTGATCACAAGTTATAAATCACACCCACAAACTAATGGTCTCACCTAATGCACAACTGCAATTTGGAATTTCATCAGTTCTACAATTCCTCATTACAAAACGTTTATGTGATTTCCTTTAGCGTATTGCAAATGCTGTCAAGCGTCTCCATGACGACAACTTGGGCAAGATTCTCTATCGGTCACTGCCGGAGATGCCTAAGGAGCTGTACAGGGATTCGGACATCCCTGGCCGTTTGCCCAAATTGGAGTATAATGCGTAAGTGTCATCATCAGGGTGGTTTCCTGGGAATAAAATATATTATATATCATTTTAGGTAGATGGGATGCCACTCCATCTCAGGTTACTCCCATCTAATGCCAGTACCCATTTATACTCCTCGGTGGAAAGAGGCAAGTGGGTGTGAAGTGGCTTGCCCAAGAACACAACATATGACCAGCCACTTATAAATTGGCCAAATATAAGAAAAAAGGGTTAAACTTACATGTAAGGTTAAGCATTTTGCTTCCACAACAGTTTTCATTTTTGAAAACTTTCCATTTTTAAGGTTACAACTGAAGCAATTGAAGTAAGAATTTAATTTCTTTGTAGATATTTTCGGCAAGCTGTGAGTACTGAGTCAAGCACTGTCAAGATATCTGATGAGGTGCCACGCGCCAGCCAAGCCACAGTGAATGCTGTCTACTACACAAAAGATCTAGATGACGTCTTCATCAGTAACTTCAACAACGATTCCTCACTCAGGTACATTGTTAGAATTTATTCATCTCTCCCCCACTCCTTTCCCCCTCCTGTCCCTTGCCCTGCCCCTTGCCTCGTCTCTTGCCCCCCTTGCCCCGCCCATTGCCCCGCCCCCTGCCAAGCCCCCTGCTTGAACAATTTTAGGCTCATTTTGCGCTTGATGGATTTTATTTTTGGTAGATGGCAATATTTTGGCTCTGTCGAAGGCGTACTACGCGCGTTTCCTGGCCGGGAATGGAACCGAAACTTTGCTGGTTTCTACAACGACTATGACCCGCGTGTCAGGCCGTGGTACATCACGGGCACCAGCGACCCGAAGGATGTCGTCATCATCTTGGATTGCAGGTTTGTCATTGTTGTAAAGTGTCATGCCCAAGAGCACAGGTCCCATGATAAATTGTTCAAGCCCATATGAATTAGGCGCCTTATTCACATGATCTAGGGATCTAGTTTGTTTCACCGTTTATTTTCTCCTTTTTTGCAGTACCTCGATGGAAGGGAAGAAGTTTGACATTGCCATCTCCGTGGTAAGAATCATCTTAGACACACTGACAAAGCAAGATTACGTCAATGTCATCTGTGCACGGGCAAGTCACTGGGATGAGGTCGGAGAGTAAGTTGATCGTAAAATTAAGCAAAACATTTACAGACATTATCAATAATTTGAACTGTGTATTTTCAGCATGATGCTGAAGAGTAACAAATGATCAAAATAAAATCAGACTAATTTATAATTATTCACTCTTTTTAGGCAAACAAACTTTCATCAAACTGTTTCTAAATAAGTAGGTCTTTGGTATTTCATCTGCCAAGTTGGATGTCCCTCATTTTTAAGCACAGTTTTCTTCAAACGTTTACACCAGTGGCTGAAGATAAACAATTCGATTTTGAATTCCAAGACTATAATTGTTCATATATTATATCTTTGGGACTTTAACCAATTCGCGCAGGGATTCTTTTAAACATCACCGAGCCGAGGAGCGGGATTATTTTTAACGAAACCTGAACCGAGGCCGGTTCATTCAGCACACTCATGCATTTCCATCCTTGCTCGCTGCTGACAGACATTTCCGGCCTTGCTCGTGACGTGTTTATGCGTCATCCGTTTTGAGTCTAGGGAAAACTTTGCGTTTATATACGGTTATATACGAACTGGTTAAACACAATATTTTGAAAGTTCCATTTTTTTAGGCTAGTTATTCTCTGAAGAAAGTCTGTGCTCCACATTTTTGCTTGATAACATTCTGTGACTATTTGTAGTTGGTACCCCTTCAACACAACTGTACTGAGCTGCAAAGATGACCGTCTGGTTCCTGCCACCACAGCGCATAGGAAAGACCTGAAAGAGAAGACTGGAGAACTGAAACCGAAAGGGACCAGTGAACTCAAGTAAGAAATGCAAACCGTCCTTCATGAAGCCAGAAGTATTTTGGATTTTTGTACTTCCTACTGCATCTGCGGCGTACGAGACTAAATCCGTCTAGAAGGCATTTGATATTTAACAACGATGCCTGAACAAAACTAAGACTTTATTTGTTTTGCCCAACAGACGAGGATTTGAGAAGGCCTTTGAACTTCTGTCTGGTAAATCTCGCACCGGTTGCCAGGCACTCATCATCTTGGTAACCGACGGTAAAGACACGGATGGAGAAACAGTCCGTTGTGGCCCAGGTACCAAGATAATGTCATCTTCGGTTTTGTTGAACAATTTAGGGTCATTCCATCAATTTGGAGTTTTACCTACCCTGGTAAAAATCTTTTGTCAATTCAGGACAAATTTTGTAATGACTTCTCTCTCTTATTGTGTATTGGACACCGATTGATAAATTCCTGTCACACCAATTCCTAGGTATAATTTGTGTAGTTAAGAAAACCCAACGAAAATACTCATTTTAATCGCAACGTGATAATTCTTTCAGCCTCATTTTGTATAAAGTGTTTACCTATATTTTCCACAGATAACTCTAACCCTTTGTCCACACATGATTTGTCCACACATGATTTTATCCACACTTGCTTTGTCCACACATGCTTTGTCCACACATGATTTGTCCACACATGATTTGTCCACACATGCTTTGTTGATTAATAGACGACTTAAATGACATATAGTTGATGTTGTTATTAGGTTATTACACACGGAGTGGTTACGTGCCGGGACCCATCTGCAAGTACGATTGGAATAAAGTGTGGAACCGCGTCAAAGAATTGAATGCTGTAGCTCAACCACAGGTGAGATCTTTTGTTTCCCATCAAATGACGGAAATTATGAAGTCGTGTCAGGCAGCTATGAAGTAAAACAATGTTTACCAACGACTTATGACTGTTTTCCAGTCCGTAATTGCCCAACATATTGAGAAATTTTAATTAACAATTTAGTTTTGAGGAATTGGTTGATAGCTTAAACTAGATCAAGTTCCTCTCTGATTGCAAAGAAAATGTAAAACAATTTTTGTTTAAATTGAAAAGACATTTTTAACTGATACAAAATTAAAATGTTCAATTTTGAAAAGTTTTGTGAAATTGATAGTAGGTAGAAGGTAGTAGAATTGTAAAATTGGGCTCATTTAAAAACTTCAAGTTCAATTGCAATCAAACGTTAACCATGTATGCAATATTGTAACTTTTATATGATCGTCATGTCAAAGGTCAAGTACTGACATCAAAGGTCATTTGAGGTCAACTTCTAAAGTAGGATAATTGCAACAGTAGGCAAAACTTGTTTGAAGAACCATTCTTGTCAGAATTTAGGTTACACCTTTGACAACATATTTTTTTTGTCCAGGCTCATATCTTCAGCTATGGCACCATTGATGACGGCGAGAACTTCCCTGGCCACCTGGCCTGCAAGAACCGCGGATACTTTAAGAAGCTGACAGACGGAGAGAATCTGATTGGTAAGATGCGGGACTACTTCAACTTCCTGTCCTCCAACTCGCAGCAGACCAAGGACTTTGAAGGGAAGTGGACCGCGCCGTACATCGACGCGTTCGGCTTGAAGCAGATGGTGACCCATGCAATACCGGTTATCAGTGATCGCACTGAGAAGTGAGTTGACTAGTTAAGATAAGATAAGAAAAATGTGGCTTGTTCCTCAAATCTCTTTAAAAATCAGTAACAAAAAAATATTTACGAAGACGAAGCCAGGGATTAGAAAGAGCCCTATATCCGAATTGACACTACATAATTACTCAAAATACTAATGTGTCTCAGCTATGTTATGTGCAATGCTACATTATAAGTGATTGCCATTAATAAAATATATGGTTTTTTTTCGTGTATTTTTTTGCAGACTACTTGGTGTCGTGGGTGTCGACTGTACCTTGGAGGAAATTGAGAATCTGATCGTCAACGAGCAGTGGGGATCTGTGTACGCATTTCTGATCGACAACTACGGGGGCACTGTCTTCCATCCGCTCTTGAAACCAAGCAGCGATGTAAGTTCATCTGTCTACAGACTCTAGACAAAAATCAGGGTGGAGTTGACTTTGGGGAAAGACCAAAGTTTGGCTCGTGACTTGACTATTAACAGATCATCTCTTAAATGACAGCTATTTTGGGAAAGAAAATAAAGAAAGATTCTCTAAAACTGTTGTCCACAGCTCGTGGAGGATCCGATTCTTGTTCCGATCCGACAACTGGAGCAGCCCGAAGGCCAACCGGAGGAATTCAGTGCTGTTATTGACGCCATGCTGAAGGGAGAGACCGGATATAGAGAGATCAAGAATGCACAGAGAGGAGTGCCTAAGGTATGGGTGAACCACCAACGCAGGGCAGGATGGCTCAGTTGGTTGAGCACCGGAACGGCAATCCGAAGGTCCCATGTTCTAGCCCTGCTCAAGTCAGTTTCTTTGTTTATCTTAAATACCGCCTGAACCCGTCTCGAATCAAGGTCGTCAACAATTATCCCGCGGCTGGGCACGGTCAATGTCAAAATGATTCTGGCGCAAACTAGTTAAGATAAAAAGAACTTGAAACATCGTAGTTGTTCAATTTGTTTTTGTTTTGCTTTTACAACTTAAGATGGACATTTAAAAAATGTTTACAGTTTATTTTGTTTGTGGGAAAAATTTGTGTTTTTTTTTCCTAGATTAACCCTAACAGTCCTCAATCCTTCACCTGTTTGAGGATTGAGGACTGTTAGGGTTAAAGCCTAAAAATCTTGGCACATTTGTGAGATGCTTTTTTATTTCTGTTTTCAGGGTAGTTTTTCTGACGGCGTCAAGCGGCAAATAATGCCAGCCACTTACTTCTACACTCACCTGGACAAAACTGACTATTCCTTTGCCTTCAGTCTTGCCAAGACAGACGAAGTAAGTAACATATGTCCAAGGTTCACATCCAACTTGGATTCAAGTAGAGCTCGGAGAGGCTTTGCACATTCAAACCAGAATTATATATTGCTAATAGCAAGCAAAACCAGAATAAACTGTCTTGAGCCAATGTGGCTCATTACGCCGGTGTCTGTAGCATGAAACGACGGAGAATATTCCTATTCCTCCTGGATGGGATGCTAGTCCATCGCAGGTTACTCCCAGCTTATGTCGGTACCCATTTATAATCCTGGATTGAGAGAGGCATGTGGGGGTAAAGTAGCTAGCCCAGGGACACAACATATGGCAGCAGCTGGATTGACACCCTTGACTCTCTAATCACGATTCACAAACCCTAACCGCTAGGCCACACTCACCCTCACAGCATGAAATGCTTAAAGTGACATTTGCCTAACACACTACCTACGCTCAGGCACGTTGCTGCCTTATATGTGACCGGCTCTACAAAAAGGTGTATTATCATGTAATGGCCCGCTCAATTGGGGAGACTAAACATTTCATCAAAATGTGATTTTATTTTGTTGTCATGAATGACATCTTCAATACCTACAGTTTTTGGTTTCATTCAAAGAAATGTTGATTTTGATAAATAAAGTGGGAAAAACTACCATTTTGTGTGCATCGTTCTGTTGTAGTACAACAGAGCCGGCTATTTCAAAGCCAGTTTCCTCAGTTGTGTAATTTGAACTCCAAGGAAGTAATCAATATGTAAACACGTCACATCTCAAAAATAAGAGGGGCTATGGAGCTCTATTATATACTAAATGAAAGCTTACGTTGTGAGACATGATACACCTTTTTGTAGAGCCGGTCACATATCAGCGTTACGTTGTTGTCTTGTAGGTATTTCGGCGGGCTGAGGAACCCAAAGACCGATCCTTCCTGCAACCGACCAGCTACTTCAACCTTCTCAAGGAATACAACAGCACGCTGGGCAGACAAGAACTGCCAGGTACTGTCAACTTAGAATTAGTCCAGATCATTAATTCAACTTTTGAATTTATTATTTATTTTTGCTCTTAACCTACGTGCCGGATGATGTTTATAAACGTAAAGTTTCCCCCAGATTCAAAACAGATGACGCATAAACAGGCCACGAGCAAGGCCGGAAATGTCTGTCAGCAGCGAGCAAGGCCGGAAATGCGTGGGCGTGCTTCCCGGCACTATTGGCCTGAACTCGCTTCGGATCAAGTTTCGTTAAAAATAATTCCGCCCTTCGGCTTGGTGACGTTAAAATAATCCAGGCGCGAACAGGTTAAGAATTAAGCTGGCCATCCAAACCTTTGCGCAATTTTATGGTGCTGCTAAGCAAACTTTTGTTTACTAACAGAACCTTTGTCTGTTTTAAGCAGTAATTGTAAGCAGTAAACACAGCAAAAGCATGATTTACCTAGGAGCACAAATTTGCTTAAATCAGTGACGTAACAATATAAATATCCCTTAGCAAATTCACGCTATGAAATAGTGCTTAAGGTTAGCACAAATGTTTGAACTAGTAGATGAATTAGTATAATAACAAATCAAATTTAAATTTAGTCCCTTTTTATATTTGAGTTTCTGTTTTGTCTTTTTCGTCAAGGTGAATTTGAGAAGATACAGGTATTTTACAACGAGCCGAAGTATCCGGATCTGCGGGTGTCTTATCTGTACTCTAGTTTCTTCTTGGCACCTCGCTGCTACTGTGACCCTAACCTCTACCTCGTGGACGACGACTTGGCCTCCAAGACGGTCTCCGCTCACAAATTCATGAACGGCTGGGAACCGGACGTTGGATGCCCTAAAGAGGACAAGAAGAATAAAGTCCAGAAAGGCATAAGGTAAAAGATCCGGTGTCGTCTATCTAGTGATCCGGTGCACTCTAGATGTCCAGCCTGAGGTTGTGGTGCTTGTATGTCCCTAGGCAAGGCACTTTGTCGCAACTTGCTGTATGAGAGTGCCTGTATGAGAGTAGAGAAGGTTATTGTGCTTGGTTAAGCATTGTTCCACATGGATCTTAGATTGTGGAATGAATGTTTCATGGGTGCATTTAGCAGAGAAAATTTGGGCTTTTCTTATAAACAATTAAGCTTTTATGGCAAAATACACTAAAAAGTACCATGCCAAAACCTTTCCAGTACTTTTTTCTATAATTTGTTTAACAAATATGGAAATTCAAAAGTCTCCAGCGTGCTTTGTAAATTTAATGGTAAAGAAACAAAAATGGATCCCACTTGATTTAGACTTGTGGATGATTCTGATAAAATTATTGAAAGATTGATTATTATTTGTATACATTTTATATAATTGATTTGTTTTCTGTGCACAGAGCGGATGTGCTGATCACGTCCCAAATTGAGAAGATCTGGCGAAGTCGTAACAAGAAAATGCTGCAAGACGTGAAGTGGACGTACATCGGCTGTCGCAGTGGCGTATTCAGGACCTACCCGGGTCATAGGTCAAAGAGATACTACGACCCAACTAAGTAATTGTATATTAGGGAGTAGTGAAATAGTGACAATAACAAGTTTATATTCTACGTTCTGAATAACCTTAAGTGATATTATTCTTCGTCGGATTACTGAGGTCCAAGGTCATGTAGGGTCATTAGGGGTCATTGTTCAATTATAAATGCTTTGTTTCTTTTTCTACACAATTTGATGGATTTTTATATAACTCGGATGCAGTGATCCTTGGGTGGGGTTCATCAAACCTCTTTTGAAATAAAAGGTCAAAGGTCATTGAGAGGTCGTCGAGAGGTCATTAAGAGGTCATTTTAGGTCATTGTTTAAAAATGCACAAAGTTTTACTTTTTTTAAGTACACAAAATATATAGGAATCGACTGTAGGAAAAGGCGACACTCGGGATCCTCGGATCGCTGGTTATATTGCCAGAACATCATTTATATTTGTTTTCAAGTTTGCTATATCATAGTTTAAAATTGCTTCCTTATGTCAGGAGGCCGTGGTACCATCGCGTCATCACCAACTCAGATAAGACCTCCATCTCCACAGCTTACATGGACTCGGCCGGTGTAGGGAAGATCATCAGCGTATCGCAGGCCGTGTTTGAAGGGATGCCCACCATTAACGAGGAACAGTGTGATCTTATTGACGGGCAGAAACCAGGAGGGTGTAAATGCAGCACGGACGATGACTGCGTCTCAGGTAGATCCTGGCTTCAAAATTGCGGAGTTGCCAAGCGGACAAAAATTGCTTGCAAAATTTATGTTAAGGGAAAATAATACCTCGTATTAATTGTTAGATGAAACATTTTCCAACAATTGAAATAAGTTATAGATGGTTTCATTTTAGTTTGATTTTGATGTTCTTTATGTTCTTGTTTACCAGCTCGATGTTACAAGAGCAAGGCGGTTAACTTGACGGACACTACACGGTGCGCGTCAGTGAAAGTAGAAGCTGTCACATCGTTGGACATTCTGTATAACGACTTCCATATTAACGTGTTTGAGATCATGCAAGACGTGGACATGCCATTGTCATGTCTGGACAAATATACATGTCCCGACGGGGAGCCGGGCTGCGAGACGAGGTATGCTTTGTCTCTTTTGTCACATTGTGTCCCTTTTGTCACACTGTGCCCCAGATTGTCACATTCATCTTGTCGCAATCATTCACATTCTATGACAGGTGTTACCTGTTTGACAACTCCGCCAACATCGTCATCGATCCTGAGTTTATCCACATCAGTGACTTGGACACCGCCAAGTACAACCAGGTCTCCCTGGGCAAGAAGGAAGGGGAGATCATGAGAGAGCTCATTTACAAGCACAGGTTTTTCGTCCGCAAGGAGACTATTGATTTCCAGGGATCCTGCAGCTTGTCATCGTCGTCTCCAAGGGTAACGTTTTACTCTTGTTGTATTTTTCCTGTTTTCCCCCCTATATTTATTCTAAAGAAAGCCTTTTCATTAAGACCCAGATGACGTTCAGAGGTTTTCAGGTGGCAAAACTGGGATTCTCACTGAGAGGGTTTTGTTTGCTGGTTGCAGAAGTGGGATTTCCATTGAGAGGTTTCTGGTTGCAGAAGTGGGATTCCAACTGAGAGGTTTCTGGTTGAGCCTAAATTACAATAAATAGCTTATTAGAAATGCCCTATTTGCAACCACACTTGCTGTTGAATATTCATGAGTTTTTCTCAATAGGTCAATCTCAACGGCATTGCCAAGACACCGGGCGAGCTGGACGATTACTACAGGAACAAAGGGCCCATCCCGAGCTTCTCCAATAAGTTTGGCTGTATTCAGGATGTGGTGGGTTACCAGGCAAACAGCACGGTACTCGGTAAGTACAATGTGAAATTGTGAGTAGTTTGGTCACTGCACTGCCCTAAACTGCCCTGCCTTTCAGAACCGCCCAATAAACACAATGTAATACACTGTAGTCTAGGGGCCAATTTCAGGGAGCTGCTAAGCACACAAATTTGCTTAGCACAAGAAAGTCTTGTCAGTAAAAACAGGTTATCAGCCAAAACTCCATGTGCTTTTCATGCTAAGCAAAAACCACCTGAATAGTGGTCACAAACAATGTACATCACCTGGACATATTGCCCTGTTTTTGCCAAGGAAGAATTTCCGTGCTAAGCAATTTGTTGGGCCCCGGTTCTAACAGGTTACTGTTTCTTTTGTGTGTGCAGAGCCAAGCGGCATGATCATTGGCAACATTTCTGGAGCCTGTAAGTCTGGCTTCTACTACGTGACGGCCCTACCAAAGACCAACCTCTTCCTGTTGGTCGTGGAGAACTGGCGAGATTATCGGGAGAGTATGTACTTCAACTTCAATTGCCGCATCACCAACAGGTATGTATGCTGCCCAGTCCCTTCCAAGCTGCTATAGGAGCATTTTGGAAGTCCTTGGTTTCATTTCCAGACATTTGGTGAACCTTGTGGAGTGTCGTGGCCGGGCGGTTAAGAACCCGGTTTTCTGTTCCGCAGAGCGTAAGTTCGAGTCCCGGTGTCGACACGTGTGTCCTTAAGCAAGGCAATTAAACCACTATTGCTTCGTCCTTCGGATGGGACGTAAAGCTGGAGGTCCCGTGTGTTGTGTAATGCACGTAAAAGAACCCAGAAAAACTTATCGCTAAGAGAAGGGGTTTGCCCCGGTGTTTCTGGAGGATCAAGACAGCTACCTTCTCGTGGTGATCCGGCTAAGAGAAAAACGACCTCTCGAACTAAAGCTGTCAATCCGGACTTCGGTCCATACGAAAGAAGAAGAAGGTGAACCTTGTAACAAGTGAAATACTTAATTTGTTGTTTTGCAGAGTATCTGCGACCGGAGCGTTCCGAATCATTAACGGCACCTGCGCCCACGAGGACGACACTGCATCGCTGGCTAGTCTCAACAGGTGTCCCGTCTCCACAAATTATGAGATCGTCAACTGTACCTACAGCACCGGCACTTCAACAAACAGTCTGTTAGCGTGGAGCCTGTTACTAGTTGGTCTTGGTTCCTTTCATCTTGGAGCTGTTTAATAATATGGCACAGAGGATCATTTGCTTTTCATACATTTTGTTCGTTTCCAATAATAACGCCACTGAAAATCTAAAGAAGAATGCTCTAATCCTAACCTGTTGAAGTTCTCTAGATCAGTGGATATTACAATTTTCGAGAAAATTTGACAACATTTAGGTCACAAGATACAATTCATTCATAGCACTCTTTACCTCCAAAAATAAGTCAATTGTCTGATCGATGGAAATCACTTACATTTCTTCCTTCTGAATGGCAGCAAGCCAGATGGAATCTTAGTACAGGGTGTTTAGTATCAGTAGGATCTTTAACCTAACTCCCTACTGCCTTTTACGAAGCGCGGGACCAAATCTTTCAAAATTCACCCCTTACTCTGCTTCTTATATATGGGATAAGATGGAACCACCACTACAGCTCTGGTTGATATTGATGGACTTAGTACACATTGCTTTAGCAGTACTGCTTGATGGACAAAATCAATCAGATTTCCCCAGCAGCAGGGATGTAGTCATGTTCATCACAGGTCCCTGCAAGTCCATCACAAGTCCCTGTAAGTCCCTGCAAGTCCATCACAAGTCCCTGTAAGTCCCTGCAAGTCCATCACAGGTCCCTGTAAGTCCCTGCAAGTCCCTGCAAGTCCATCACATGTTCATGTAAGTCCCTGCAAGTCCCTGCAAGTCCCTGCAAGTCCCTGCAAGTCCCTGCAAGTCCCTGCAAGTCCCTGCAAGTCCCTGCAAGTCCATCACAAGTCCATCAAAGTCCATCACAAGTCCATCACAAGTCCTCCGGTTTCAATTCAAATCACAAGCTAATCAAATGAGCTTTGACAAAAGCATTCTTTTGTCATTGTTTAACCAGTTACTTATGACTGCCTTTATGAAGGGACTTGTGACTGCACTTGTGCAAGGACTTGCAGGGACTTGAATACAACTCTGCCAAGCAGTGCTTCAGGCCTACTGGCCCAATTCCATCATAATTTGGAATCAAGTGTAACTCGATACATTATTTATTTGTGTTCAGGTAGACAGGGTTTAGTGAATAAAATTCACTCAGTGCAATAATAATTTAACAGAAAAATTATGTGAAGGTAAAAGAAATTGTTAAATGTTACATTGTTGAAATTTATTTGAATATATTAATGTGCCAAATCCTATTAAAAGCTATTTAGTTTATTGGTTTAACTTATTATTTGTTTATTATTTTATTTGCATCAGTATTAGTTTGAACAGTACTTGTAATGTAAATTACTAAGAAAGAAAATACTATTACTAAGAGGTTAACTATTGAACTAGTTTAATAAACTAGTTAACTAGGTTAGTATATTTGCAGAACTGTTTATAGGAAGTGTGTGGAAATGTCTGTGCAGATAAATGCTTGCCAATATTTATTATGTATCATGTTTGGATAAAATTCAAATTTGTATTCTGGTAAATTAGTTTAACTTTATTTATACTTGACTAATATTGTTATTGTTGATTAAGCTGTGTAGAGACTGTGTTTTGAGAATATGTTTTGTAAATGAGTCGTAAACGAGTCGTACTTTGGTCTGCATTTTATACTGAACAGACATGCCATTTATGATGGTATTGTGAGGAGCATGAACCGTCTTGTCACGTAAGCCACTTTTGTGGAGATTTATCTTTCAATTTTAACACTCTTTTAGTTTTGTTATGGCAATTTGGCAATTAAATGTTCAAATTGTCATTTTGTACCGTGCGGTTTTATCAATATAAAATATTTGATATGTATTCGATAAAGTGTTATAGAATGTAATTATCAGCATTCAAGTATTCGTACTTTTCCTATTTTTATGTTATTTTTAAATGCAAAAGGTGTCAGTACTTAGAATTACGTTGGTATTCACTGAGTTGGTATTTGATCTAAATTTTAAGACCAATATAAGCCTATTGACTTGTTTGTGGAACTTGTGATGAGTAGAATTGTGTTGAATTGTTATCGTAAAGTGTCTAAGTGCAATAAATATTTTACTCGTAGATAAAACAGTTTGCTGTCAATAGCTGGTGTAGGTTTTTCTAAGTCTGAGCTGAAACTCAATAAGAAAAATAATTGATGGATATAAGCCATCATAATTTATGTCGTCATCACCATTACATAAACACATTAATAAGAAGTATTTCGTATGTTTTGAATAATTGTTGCGCATCACGGAAGATAAAAATCGAAGGTGCGATCTTTTTTGTTTCATACCACGACTATAGTTCGACTTTATGGGCGTACTATGATAAGGCGTACAAGTCAGGTTCTAAGACTTATCGCCATTGAATCTTTTTTTCAAAAACCACAAATTAGAAAAAGAAAATGTTCCAATAGAATAGGATTCCAATCATGTTTATATAATTGTTTTAATCCTGTTACGTCATCATACGTAGCGCCCTCTACTGTTAATTGTAGTTGAAGGAAAAGTTTTATGTGCACGTTAAATCATACAAACTAGAACGTGCGTACACGTACATATACGTGGTAATAAACTGTGCGTTTTTTTCCCACGTTCAATGATGCGTTCCATTGATAGGTGACGTGCTTGATTGGGAAACCTCAATCTTCGATTCCAGCCCGCGAGCAGGCTTGTGATTTCTTACTTTAAAAGATCTTGGACAGTGCTCAAATCAGTTAGCCTACACATGGAGGAGCCTTCCTCCATGGCCTACATCGCAAAGCTCATTGTTGCGATTTTTGAAATTGATTTGCTATCATTGGAAATTCGAGTCATTAACAAACAGTTTTAAACCTTCGGCAGCGAATGAAACAGCTCCTTCTGACAACTCAGTTAATTTACGATATCGACATAACAGAAGACAGGCCACCGGGTAGTTCTGCGGCCTACAGCGAGAGCCCAGATGACGCTTTCTTTCGAGAGATCTCATTGGCTTACTCCAGGAACCATCCCAGAATGCATCTAGTGGAGGAAAATAAATGTTTCAGTAACGATAGCAACGATGGGTTCCCGGATGCGATCACCAACGGAGGGGATTGGTATCTTGTCAGTGGTAAGATCGATTTGAAGTTTTGAGTTTGAAAACAAAAAACTTTTGTGGACAGAACTCTATTCAATCTCCTGAGTTGTATTCGAATCCCTGTCCATGGCCTTCAGTGTCAAGTCACTCAAATAAACTATTAACAAAAACATTCATTTTGTCATTGTTTAACCAGTTACTTAATTGCGACTGGCTTCATGACAGTGTTGTACTAAGTTCGAGTATTCCGAGTACTTTGTTTACTACCAAATATTGGGCTGTTGTGAACAAAAAGTGAGACAAACATTGACAGGAGACAACAAATAAAGTCAGTGTTAGAGAAAACATTACTTTGGATGCATAAATATACGTTTTAATCAAAGTTTTGGGACATAAATACTTTGAAAGTACTCGGAAAGTACTCGGCGAGTACTACCAGCTGAATACGTTTGTCTTTAAAGCTTAATTTATTCAAGATTCTCATTGTCCAAAGTTTGGTATTTCTTTAGCATAGTATTTATTGTCCAGTATCTGTATTATGCAGCTTTATCTATACCAAACCATCTAAATATCTGGTAGTTAAGCTGGTACTTGGGAAATACTAGACTACAAGTCTGCTTAGTGAATTTACTTGTGACAGGTGTTACGATTTTTGTATTTATGTTTTATATTCATGCACCCCTTTAGTTAAAATAGACGTGTCCTATTGTTGGTTAGGTTTGGGAATGTTAGTTAAACAGATGTGCCCCAGTGACACAATCTAGGTATGTTTGTGATTGTTCCACTAATGTATATAAGGGGATAAAAACGCGAGTACAAGGGTTTCACAGCAGCATTTGTTAAGAAGTCACGATGGAGGACTGGTCACGAACTTCATGTCGGGGAACCTGATGCCTAGGGCCGTCTCGCCTTGTGGGCTTTGTGGCTATTCGGGGATTTCTTGGCCATAAATCCGAAATGCGAACTTTCGCAGGGCGGGGACGGAGCGACTGCTCATGTCGCATTTCGGTATTGACTTTCCGTTCTTTATTAGCGTTCGTTTCTCGTCGGTGGGCCGACTACACGTTGACGTCACAAGATGTTGCCGCCGTCAAACGTATTGTTTCTGCTGCTGGTTAGGCAAGTTTTTGCTATACTAATGTATAAATGTAGTTTGGTGTAATTGGTGTGTAATTTCAATACGTGATATGTAATGACCGAATGGGATAGAATTTGTTCGTATTTTGATGTATTGAAATTGTCAATGATTGGAAATTAATAGAATTGACAAACTGAAATTGTACTAATCCTTGATTTTTATTTTGCTAATTTTGTTATATACAACACTTGTGAAAGGACTTGCAGGGAATCGAATATAGTATCGATCTCTTTTTGATAGCTGTCTGACTAGTATAATAGTCGAGGTAATTTAAACCGATCAGCCTCTTTTTTATTAAAGGACGTTTAAACTCTAGCTTCTTTTACTCCCTTTTTCGCATCAAGGTGGTATGCAAGACTACAACTACATCTTTGCCGGCTGTCCCGAGATCACGATAGAAGTAGCGTGCTGCAAATATCCAGGCGCATCTACGCTGAGCGAGCACTGGGACGATAACCGACCGGCCCTGCTGGCGTACCTACAGCAGGTACACAGAGGTAGGCTATAAGCTACGATGGGTGGATGGGTGGATGGGTGGATGGGTGGATGGGTGGATGGGTGGATGGGTGGGTGGGTGGATGGGTGGGTGGGTGGGTGGGTGGGTGGATGGATGGGTGGGTGGGTGGGTGGGTGGATGGGTGGATGGGTGGATGGGTGGATGGGTGGATGGGTGGATGGGTGGATGGGTGGATGGATGGGTGGATGGGTGGATGGGTGGATGGGTGGATGGGTGGATGGGTGGATGGGTGGATGGGTGGATGGGTGGATGGGTGGATGGGTGGATGGGTGGATGGGTGGATGGGTGGATGGGTGGATGGGTGGATGGGTGGATGGGTGGATGGGTGGATGGGTGGATGGGTGGATGGGTGGATGGGTGGATGGGTGGATGGGTGGATGGGTGGATGGGTGGATGGGTGGATGGGTGGATGGGTGGATGGGTGGATGGGTGGATGGGTGGATGGGTGGATGGGTGGATGGGTGGATGGGTGGATGGGTGGATGGGTGGATGGGTGGATGGGTGGATGGGTGGATGGGTGGATGGGTGGATGGGTGGATGGGTGGATGGGTGGATGGGTGGATGGGTGGATGGGTGGATGGGTGGATGGGTGGATGGGTGGATGGGTGGATGGGTGGATGGGTGGATGGGTGGATGGGTGGATGGGTGGATGGGTGGATGGGTGGATGGGTGGATGGGTGGATGGGTGGATGGGTGGATGGGTGGATGGGTGGATGGGTGGATGGGTGGATGGGTGGATGGGTGGATGGGTGGATGGGTGGATGGGTGGATGGGTGGATGGGTGGATGGGTGGATGGGTGGATGGGTGGATGGGTGGATGGGTGGATGGGTGGATGGGTGGATGGGTGGATGGGTGGATGGGTGGATGGGTGGATGGGTGGATGGGTGGATGGGTGGATGGGTGGATGGGTGGATGGGTGGATGGGTGGATGGGTGGATGGGTTCTAAGACTTATCGCCATTGAATCTTTTTTTCAAAAACCACAAATTAGAAAAAGAAAATGTTCCAATAGAATAGGATTCCAATCATGTTTATATAATTGTTTTAATCCTGTTACGTCATCATACGTAGCGCCCTCTACTGTTAATTGTAGTTGAAGGAAAAGTTTTATGTGCACGTTAAATCATACAAACTAGAACGTGCGTACACGTACATATACGTGGTAATAAACTGTGCGTTTTTTTCCCACGTTCAATGATGCGTTCCATTGATAGGTGACGTGCTTGATTGGGAAACCTCAATCTTCGATTCCAGCCCGCGAGCAGGCTTGTGATTTCTTACTTTAAAAGATCTTGGACAGTGCTCAAATCAGTTAGCCTACACATGGAGGAGCCTTCCTCCATGGCCTACATCGCAAAGCTCATTGTTGCGATTTTTGAAATTGATTTGCTATCATTGGAAATTCGAGTCATTAACAAACAGTTTTAAACCTTCGGCAGCGAATGAAACAGCTCCTTCTGACAACTCAGTTAATTTACGATATCGACATAACAGAAGACAGGCCACCGGGTAGTTCTGCGGCCTACAGCGAGAGCCCAGATGACGCTTTCTTTCGAGAGATCTCATTGGCTTACTCCAGGAACCATCCCAGAATGCATCTAGTGGAGGAAAATAAATGTTTCAGTAACGATAGCAACGATGGGTTCCCGGATGCGATCACCAACGGAGGGGATTGGTATCTTGTCAGTGGTAAGATCGATTTGAAGTTTTGAGTTTGAAAACAAAAAACTTTTGTGGACAGAACTCTATTCAATCTCCTGAGTTGTATTCGAATCCCTGTCCATGGCCTTCAGTGTCAAGTCAATCAAATAAACTATTAACAAAAACATTCATTTTGTCATTGTTTAACCAGTTACTTAATTGCGACTGGCTTCATGACAGTGTTGTACTAAGTTCGAGTATTCCGAGTACTTTGTTTACTACCAAATATTGGGCTGTTGTGAACAAAAAGTGAGACAAACATTGACAGGAGACAACAAATAAAGTCAGTGTTAGAGAAAACATTACTTTGGATGCATAAATATACGTTTTAATCAAAGTTTTGGGACATAAATACTTTGAAAGTACTCGGAAAGTACTCGGCGAGTACTACCAGCTGAATACGTTTGTCTTTAAAGCTTAATTTATTCAAGATTCTCATTGTCCAAAGTTTGGTATTTCTTTAGCATAGTATTTATTGTCCAGTATCTGTATTATGCAGCTTTATCTATACCAAACCATCTAAATATCTGGTAGTTAAGCTGGTACTTGGGAAATACTAGACTACAAGTCTGCTTAGTGAATTTACTTGTGACAGGTGTTACGATTTTTGTATTTATGTTTTATATTCATGCACCCCTTTAGTTAAAATAGACGTGTCCTATTGTTGGTTAGGTTTGGGAATGTTAGTTAAACAGATGTGCCCCAGTGACACAATCTAGGTATGTTTGTGATTGTTCCACTAATGTATATAAGGGGATAAAAACGCGAGTACAAGGGTTTCACAGCAGCATTTGTTAAGAAGTCACGATGGAGGACTGGTCACGAACTTCATGTCGGGGAACCTGATGCCTAGGGCCGTCTCGCCTTGTGGGCTTTGTGGCTATTCGGGGATTTCTTGGCCATAAATCCGAAATGCGAACTTTCGCAGGGCGGGGACGGAGCGACTGCTCATGTCGCATTTCGGTATTGACTTTCCGTTCTTTATTAGCGTTCGTTTCTCGTCGGTGGGCCGACTACACGTTGACGTCACAAGATGTTGCCGCCGTCAAACGTATTGTTTCTGCTGCTGGTTAGGCAAGTTTTTGCTATACTAATGTATAAATGTAGTTTGGTGTAATTGGTGTGTAATTTCAATACGTGATATGTAATGACCGAATGGGATAGAATTTGTTCGTATTTTGATGTATTGAAATTGTCAATGATTGGAAATTAATAGAATTGACAAACTGAAATTGTACTAATCCTTGATTTTTATTTTGCTAATTTTGTTATATACAACACTTGTGAAAGGACTTGCAGGGAATCGAATATAGTATCGATCTCTTTTTGATAGCTGTCTGACTAGTATAATAGTCGAGGTAATTTAAACCGATCAGCCTCTTTTTTATTAAAGGACGTTTAAACTCTAGCTTCTTTTACTCCCTTTTTCGCATCAAGGTGGTATGCAAGACTACAACTACATCTTTGCCGGCTGTCCCGAGATCACGATAGAAGTAGCGTGCTGCAAATATCCAGGCGCATCTACGCTGAGCGAGCACTGGGACGATAACCGACCGGCCCTGCTGGCGTACCTACAGCAGGTACACAGAGGTAGGCTATAAGCTACGATGGGTGGATGGGTGGATGGGTGGATGGGTGGATGGGTGGATGGGTGGATGGGTGGATGGGTGGATGGGTGGATGGGTGGATGGGTGGATGGGTGGATGGGTGGATGGGTGGATGGGGTGGATGGGTGGATGGGTGGATGGGTGGATGGGTGGATGGGTGGATGGGTGGATGGGTGGATGGGTGGATGGGTGGATGGGTGGATGGGTGGATGGGTGGATGGGTGGATGGGTGGATGGGTGGATGGGTGGATGGGTGGATGGGTGGATGGGTGGATGGGTGGATGGGTGGATGGGTGGATGGGTGGATGGGTGGATGGGTGGATGGGTGGATGGGTGGATGGGTGGATGGGTGGATGGTGGATGGGTGGATGGGTGGATGGGTGGATGGGTGGATGGGTGGATGGGTGGATGGGTGGATGGGTGGATGGGTGGACTGGGTGTGGATGGTGATGGGTGGATGGGTGGTGATGGGTGGATGGGTGGATGGGTGGATGGGTGGATGGGTGGATGGGTGGAGATGGGTGGATGGGTGGATGGGGTGGATGGGTGGATGGGTGGATGGGTGGATGGGTGGATGGGTGGATGGGTGGATGGGTGGATGGGTGGATGGGGTGGATGGGTGGATGGGTGGATGGGTGGATGGGTGGATGGGTGGTATGGGTGGATGGGTGGATGGGATGTGTGGATGGGTGGGATGGGTGGATGGGTGGATGGGTGGGATGGGTGGGTGGGTGGATGGGTGGATGGGTGGATGGGTGGATGGGGGTGGATGGGTGGATGGGTGGATGGGTGGATGGGTGGATGGGTGGATGGGTGGATGGGTGGGATGGGTGGATGGGTGGATGGTGTGGATGGGTAGGATGGGTGGGATGGGTGATGGGTGGATGGGTGGATGGGTGGATGGGTCGATGGGTGGATGGGTCGATGGGGTGGATGGGTTCGATGGGTGGGATGGGTCGATGGGTGGATGGGTCGATGGGTGGATGGGTCGATGGGTGGATGGGTCGATGGGTGGATGGGTCGATGGGTGGATGGGTCGATGGGTGATGGGTCGATGGGTGGATGGGGTTCGATGGGTGGATGGGTCGATGGGTGGATGGGTCGATGGGTGGATGGGTCGATGGGTTGCGATGGGTCGATGGGTGGATGGGTCGATGGGTGGATGGGGTCGGATGGGTTGGGGATGGGTGGATGGGTGGATGGGTGGATGGGTGGATGGGTGGATGGGTGGATGGGTGGATGGGTGGATGGGGTGGATGGGTTGGGAATGGGTGGATGGGTGATGAGGTGGATGGGTGGATGGGTGGATGGGTGGATGGGTGGATGGGTGGATGGTGGATGGGTGGATGGGTGGATGGGTCGATGGGTGGATGGGTCGATGGGTGGATGGGTCGATGGGTGGATGGGTCGATGTGGTGGATGGGTCGATGGGTGGATGGGTCGATGGGTGGATGGGTCGATGGGTGGATGGGTCGATGGGTGGATGGGGTCGATGGTGTGGATGGGTCGATGGGTGGATGGGTCGATGGGTGGATGGGTCGATGGGTGGATGGGTCGATGGGTGGATGGGTCGATGGGTGGATGGGTCGATGGGTGGATGGGTCGATGGGTGGATGGGGTCGATGGGTGGATGGGTCGATGGGTGGATGGGTCGATGGGTGGATGGGTCGATGGGTGGATGGGTCGATGGTGGATGGGTCGGATGGGTGGATGGGTCGATGGGGATGGATGGGTCGATGGGTGGATGGGTCGATGGGTGGATGGGTCGATGGGTGGATGGGTCGATGGGTGGATGGGTCGATGGGTGGATGGGTCGATGGTGGATGGGGTCGATGGGTTGATGGGTCGATGGGTGGATGTGGTCGATGGGTGGATGGGTCGATGGGTGGATGGGTCGATGGGTGGATGGGTCGATGGGTGGATGGGTCGATGGGTGGATGGGTCGATGGGTGGATGGGTCGATGGGTGGATGGGTCGATGGGTGGATGGGTCGATGGGTGGATGGGTCGATGGGTGGATGGGTCGATGGTGGATGGTCGATGGGTGGATGGGTCGATGGGTGGATGGGTCGATGGGTGGATGGGTCGATGGGGTGGATGGGTCGATGGGTGGATGGGTCGATGGGTGGATGGGTCGATGGGTGGATGGGTCGATGGGTGGATGGGTCGATGGTGGATGGGTCGATGGGTGGATGGGTCGATGGGTGGATGGGTCGATGGGTGGATGGGTCGATGGGTGGATGGGTCGAATGGGTGGATGGGTCGATGGGTGGATGGGTCGATGGGTGGATGGGTCGATGGGTGGATGGGTCGATGGGTGGATGGGTCGATGGGTGGATGGGTCGATGGGTGGATGGGTCGATGGGTGGATGGGTCGATGGGTGGGATGGGTCGATGGGTGGATGGGTCGATGGGTGGATGGGTCGATGGGTGGATGGGTCGATGGGTGGAATGGGTCGATGGGTGGATGGGTCGATGGGTGGATGGGTCGATGGGTGGATGGGTCGATGGGTGGATGGGGTCGATGGGATGGATGGGTCGATGGGTGGATGGGTCGATGGGTGGATGGGTCGATGGTGGATGGGGTCGATGGGTGGGATGGGTCGATGGGTGGATGGGTCGATGGGTGGATGGGTCGATGGGTGGATGGGTCGATGGGTGGATAGGGTCGATGGGTGGATGGGTCCGATGGGTGGATGGGTCGATGGGTGGATGGGTCGATGGGTGGATGGGTCGATGGGTGGATGGGTCGATGGGTGGATTGGGTCGATGGGTGGATGGGTCGATGGGTGGATGGGTCGATGGTGGATGGGGTCGATGCGGTGGATGGGTCGATGGGTGGATGGGTCGATGGGTGGATTGGGTCGATGGGGTGGATGGGTCGATGGGTGGATGGGTCGATGGGTGGATGGGTCGATTGGGTGGATGGGTCGATGGGTGGATGGGTCGATGGGTGGATGGGTCGATGGGTGGATGGGTCGATGGGTGGATGGTCGATGGGTGATGGGTCGATGGGTGGATGGGTCGATGGGTGGATGGGGGGTGGGTCGATGGGTGGATGGGTCGATGGGGTGGGATGGGTCGATGGGTGGATGGGGTCGATGGGTGGGATGGGTCGATGGGGTGGATGGGTCGATGGGTGGATGGGTCGATGGGTGGATGGTCGATGGGTGGATGGGTCGATGGGTGGGATGGGTCGATGGGTGGATGGGTCGATGGGTGGATGGGTCGATGGGTGGATGGGTCGATGGGCTGGATGGGTCGATGGGTGGATTGGGTCGATGGGTGGATGGGTCGATGGGTGGATGGGTCGATGGGTGAGGATGGGTCGATGGGGTGGATGGGTCGATGGGTGGATGGGTTCGATGGGTGTGATGGGTCGATGGGTGGATGGGTCGATGGGTGGATGGGTCGATGGGTGGATGGGTCGATGGGTGGATGGGTCGATGGGTGGATGGGTCGATGGGGGATGGGTCGATGGGTGGATGGGTCGATGGGGGGATGGGTCGATGGGGGGGGGTGGGGTCGATGATGGGTCGATGGGTGGGATGGGTCGATGGGTGGATGGGTCGATGGGTGGATGGGTCGATGGGTGGATGGGTCGATGGGTGGATGGGTCGATGGGGTGGATGGGTCGATGGGTGGATGGTCGATGGGTGGATGGGTCGGATGGGTGGATGGGTCGATGGGTGGATGGGTCGATGGGTGGATGGGTCGATGGGTGGATGGGTCGATGGGTGGATGGGTCGATGGGTGGATGGGTCGATGGGTGGATGGGTCGATGGGTGGATGGGTCGATGGGTGGATGGGTCGATGGTGGATGGGTCGATGGGTGGATGGGTCGATGGGTGGATGGGTCGATGGGTGGATGGGTCGATGGGGTGGATGGGTCGATGGGTGGATGGGGTCGATGGGGTTGATGGGTCGATGGGTGGATGGGTCGATGGGTGGATGGGTCGATGGGTGGATGGGTCGATGGGTGGATGGGTCGATGGGTGGATGGGTCGATGGGTGGATGGGTCGATGGGTGGATGGGGTCGATGGGTTGGATGGGTCGATGGGTGGATGGGTCGATGGGTGGATGGGTCGATGGGTGGATGGGTCGATGGGTGGATGGGTCGATGGGTGGATGGGTCGATGGGTGGATGGGTCGATGGGTGGATGGGTCGATGGGTGGATGGGTCGATGGGTGGATGGGTCGATGGGTGGATGGGTCGATGGGTGGATGGGTCGATGGGTGGATGGGTCGATGGGTGGATGGGTCGATGGGTGGATGGGTCGATGCGTGGATGGGTCGAAGCGTGGATGGGTCGAAGCGTGGATGGGTCGAAGCGTGGATGGGTCGAAGCGTGGATGGGTCGAAGCGTGGATGGGTCGAAGCGTGGATGGGTCGAAGCGTGGATGGGTCGAAGCGTGGATGGGTCGAAGCGTGGATGGGTCGAAGCGTGGATGGGTCGAAGCGTGGATGGGTCGAAGCGTGGATGGGTCGAAGCGTGGATGGGTCGAAGCGTGGATGGGTCGAAGCGTGGATGGGTCGAAGCGTGGATGGGTCGAAGCGTGGATGGGTCGAAGCGTGGATGGGTCGAAGCGTGGATGGGTCGAAGCGTGGATGGGTCGAAGCGTGGATGGGTCGAAGCGTGGATGGGTCGAAGCGTGGATGGGTCGAAGCGTGGATGGGTCGAAGCGTGGATGGGTCGAAGCGTGGATGGGTCGAAGCGTGGATGGGTCGAAGCGTGGATGGGTCGAAGCGTGGATGGGTCGAAGCGTGGATGGGTCGAAGCGTGGATGGGTCGAAGCGTGGATGGGTCGAAGCGTGGATGGGTCGAAGCGTGGATGGGTCGAAGCGTGGATGGGTCGAAGCGTGGATGGGTCGAAGCGTGGATGGGTCGAAGCGTGGATGGGTCGAAGCCAGGGTACACCACCGCGTTCAAGACGGTTACGGTGCTTGATAGTGTGGATCCCAGCGACGTCATCATTCTCGACGTCGTTCTAAGTGCAGCGAGTCTGGGTGCCAGTCCTTCTGGCGTCGTCATAGCAACGCTGCTAGTGGCGGGAAAATTGGGTCTCTTTTGAAAAAGTTCAGGGGTCAGAGTTAGACGTTTTCAATAGGTTTGTAACAAATGTATGTACCTTGGTACATTCTTCGCTGACCGAAAAATCAAAGAAATATGTAATTAAATAATTAGATTTGGTATAAATAAAAAATTCTTATGGCTGTATTTTTTACATTATTTAATTGTTTTTAGTTAAGCTCAACGACTATGAGAATAACCGTCAATTTGAAGTTCAGTATACTGTTGTACACAATTACGGTCCAGTCCAAAATCCAGTAAAATCCATTTTTATTTCAGTCGTAATTATTTTAAATGTACAATTATCAATATAATTTATATTTAAAAAGTTCGCCAAACGAGCGTCCCAAAATATCCCACGGCAGCAACGCCAGTCTGTAAAGAGACCGAAGTTTGGAATTCACCATAATACTAGTCTTGGGTTCCCGTTTCCACATTGTTGTGTCACATGGCTCGGCTCCAATCTTTTTTGGAAGTACGTCAATATACCGGAAGGATGTTGTTGATTAATTCAACGACAGTGTACTCCCCTACACTGAAGGTGACAATCCCCACCACCCCCTCCCCCAAAACGAGCCGTAGTATTATACACAGAGAAAAACGTAAATAGGTATGCATTAATGTATAACCTAGGAAACCGTAATCTTTGGGCTTTAGGGCATACAACATAATAATGGTGTGCCAAATCGTATTGATTTTGGAGGATTGAGGACTGTTGGGGGGTTAACAATGTTTGGCTTGTGTGGTTGAAGTTCACGTGGTTTCTCGCGCTAGTCGCAGGGGTTTACGTATTTTGACGAGTCCAATAATTATGCCATTTTAAAAATAATACACGTTCAATCGAGAAAACTGTTCAGAATGCCAAACCTGTTTCTTGCGCAAACTATGATTAAAATAACAGTTCCTAACCGGAATAGCATCGACTTCAACAATACAGATTATTGTAGAGAAATCGCCAAAGCGACTCGTCAAAAAAATATTTATCAAGGACATCATAAACCGTAATTTCTAGAAATTTGTTTCGAAAAAGAAAGGCCTGTACTTTTGCGGAAACGCCACCAAATATTTCCCCCGATATTTGCTCATGTCGTCTTTGAAAGCGATCATCGACTCGAAACCCACATGAGGGATGTTCATTTGTTTCGGCTATTGTGGCATAGAAAAAGACGACCTATACACTTGTTCCGTGACTCAGCCTTCATATTTTGCATAAGAAAAACTCTGTTCGTGGGGTATTGCCCATACATAGTACATTATGAACCATCCAAGCGTGTGGGCACTTTCTATTTTGCGCTTAGCAATTCGTTGACTCATCATAGGCCTGACAAACGAAATAAAGTTAGTCTAACTGAAAACCGACGACATAAGTAGAGTAGACCACGAAGGATTTGCAGTAAAAATTCGATGTAAAGAGTGCATTACATACTGTCGCCGGCTATAGTTGTTTTATTACACGGACGAGAGATGGAAATAAGTTACCTTTGCTGTTCCTTACTTTGGATGTTATTATCGGTGGAAGTTTCGTCACAGGACCCCATTGAACTGACGGGTGAGTTTATTCGTTAGATATTGTAAAGTAATGTACCGCAATCTCCGATTTAGCTTTAAAATGGCAGTCGTTCATTTTTAGCTCGTATTGTAATTTAAATGATTTGTTGTAGTTTCTTCTTAAGAAATATTTACTTTTTATTATTGTACAGAGTGCTGAGGCGCATGTGTAGTGCTCTTTAAATCAACATATATTATTATTATTATTATTGAAAGGGCAATGTTTTCTGGTAGTGAAAGTTTACGTTTGGACGAGGATTGGAATGTATTATTCTTTAAAAGAAACACGAAGTATTTCTCACCAGTTTTAGGCCTAGTTATAGTATTTCTTTTTTACTAGTCCGTTTTCTTGCCAATTTAGCGTTGACCGTAATAATATTGGTGTCCTATGCACACGATTACAACCATTTTAAATTTTGCGAAATCATGATCATCAGTTGCCACTGCACCTCTTACTGAGTCATTGAAATAAATGTGTCGAATGCACGTGATCCATTCTTAAACAGAGTAGACTTGGTTTCACAAACAAATTCCAGCAATTGAAATAACTTACGCAATCGTAAAACCTTGAAGAATTAAGCTACCGAGTCGTACAATAATGGCCGACATCAACATTCCATAACACAATAACTATCCATACAAATGTTCACGGTCGATGACCATAATACTACACCTACGCGTACAGCCGTGTTACGAAAACGTTCTTGTAAACCCTTTGTGTCAGTCGGGTTAACCACGCACTCGAAAACCCCAAAAAATATACACTGCAGGCATAATGTTAAAGGTCATTAGTCGATTTGAATTAAAGCAAAATTCCTTGTTAGAAACCAAGTTTTGCTCAGAATTGTAGCTATATTAAAGAAATTCTTCATGATTCTGAAAGACAATGAAGACAACAAGTCGGACGTTTTATATCGATTTTTCATTGTAATTGTATGAGTACTTTTGTCTTGAAGTATTGGAAACCAAATATACTGAGTAAATTATTAAATTTTACTGCCCCTGGGTTTTTTTTCAATTTGAATACACATTCAATTTGAATACACATTCAAATCTTAGCGTTTGGATATAAGCAGGCTCGAAAATGACACATTCCAAAGTTACATTTTTGTTGGGAGTTGAACAAAGGGTTCGGATTTGGTAGCCACATCATATTAAACTTGTTAATCTTTTCGTGAATGGTTCTTGGTTTTTTCTTCAGATGTCCGCTTGTTCACAGAGGGCGGGCTTCTGTTTGGCGGCGCTGTGGAGGTGCGCACGCCTAACGGCTGGGAACGAGTCTGCTACGACGGCTTTAACTCGCAAATGGCCGATGTTGTCTGCCATAAGCGAGGTAATGTATACAATTGCATTCACAGAAGTTCAATACGATTTCAAATTTGTCTTACTACGAAAGTGAACCTTATAAAGCAAAGCGGACCAATGTTTACACCCATATTGCTTTCTTAAAGATAATATGGCTTAATAAGGCAAATATGCATACCTTCTCTTTTTTTTCTTCATTTCAAGGTTTCGATGAGGGCGATATGGCAGTCCGTTCCTCAGCCAGCCTCGGTATAGCAGTCAACGCACTGCCTTCATTAGCGTGTGGGTTTACCACGGCAGATGGCGAGGAAATAATACAATGCGAGTACGCCTCTACCTGCTCGGATCACGTGGTCGTCATTTGCAACTGTGAGTCCTCGTTGTGTTTTGTTTTATTTTTATGGTGTAACTAAAAAGACATCTAAGCTCAGTTGGTAGGAAAATAGTGGCGTTTATTTATGGGAATCATTCACACTTCAAAGCCCAACAGTTGGATAAGGTAGAAATATAAGTTACCTTTGAATGGTAATAGTTTTAGAATTAAGGAGTCTTTACAGACACTGTATTCTGGGTAAAAACAAACCCCAAATAAATCTTACTTGAAATAAATCTACAGCCGTCCATGGCACCAGATTT
This sequence comes from Crossaster papposus, assembly GCA_037893245.1. Taxonomy (NCBI): domain Eukaryota; kingdom Metazoa; phylum Echinodermata; class Asteroidea; order Velatida; family Solasteridae; genus Crossaster; species Crossaster papposus. The sequence goes on along the minus strand of JBAIAA010000298.1, from coordinate 437,711 downwards.
GAACCACTCGGTACTGGATTGTTTTCCTTTAGAATACTTGATCACAGGTAGAAGGAACGAGCTACTATTCTAATCAATAAACATTATGGACACACATTTAAACAACCTCGTTTCAGATCTTAGTTTATATACATTTCTCATTTTCTAGATCCCGGCTACCTGGGCTGCTACAGCCACACCAGAACCGACCCTTTACTGGATGAGGCCAGCTTTACCCCGGCCAACATGACCGTCCAGCTCTGCCTGTCGCTGTGTCGACAGAATGGCAATTACTCGTACGCCGGCTTGGCGTTCGGTCAAGAGTGTTACTGCGATGAGGCGCAGGGCGTGAAAGAGGCGCTAGTGTCCCGGAGACTGGACAACGAAGAATGCTTCTTGCCGTGCGTGGGAGACCCACTACAGATCTGCGGCGGGGGCACGGCCATTGGGATTTATGACGGTAAGGGGTGCGTCCGAATCTCTGGTCAGGGGCTGTTGTCTATTTGGCCTGTTTCCATTTAAAATTACATGCGAGTAGGCTAAAAAAATAGACGCAGCCGCTTTGAAAGCCCGTTTTGGACACGGCCTCGTAGTCAACATACTAATTTCAGCGTTGTTAAATGTTATCTTTTTTATTTAGATTTTTTTTATAGATATAAGGCACTTTATATTAAAAATAAGAGATTTTGAAACATATCTCATTGTGTTGATACATGTAATGTCTCAACTTTAAAATGATACACACATGCATATACTATTTTATATTAAACCGAGTAAAATGATATACTTTTTCATTTTCCAGGTCGGCTGGGATCGTGCGATGGAGTGTACACAGACGCCGGGGGCGCTATTGTCACGCCCGGTTTTCCTGGCAAATATTCAAACGACGAGCAGTGCACGTGGTCCGTGCGAGTCGCCGACGCTGCCAACGTCACGGTGCAGATGAGGGCGGTGGTCCTCGCCGTAGGAGACAGGTTGACCGTGGCCTCTCCTCAAGCCGCCGAACTCGTCGCGTTCACGGGAAGCGACAACCCGTCCAACATTCGCTTTGAGTCGTCCAGCCACAATCTGAATGCACGACTCGAGTTCACGTTTACCGGAGGCGTGATCACGGTGACTTTCAACTCGACGTTGACGTCGTTTGGGTCGCAGGGAGTCGTCATCACCTTTTCGTCATCGATTGGGCCGTTCGTAGGTAAGTCGTAACATGCATGTATGTTGGCCTTACATCGACGTATTCGCCCGTGAAAATGTAATCCACAGTGCCCCCAAGATGGCGTCAACCTTGAGAAACTGGTGTTAATTTAACACCATTCGGTATCTCGTTAGGACAATACCAATAAAATGTAACACCAGGTAGTCCTATATAATGTACCGCAGATTTGCAGTAAATTGTTTGGGTAGAGTTACTGGTAACGAGAGTTCAATGCTGGTACCATAATAACCGGTTCTCGTGCACCGTTTTAATTGCGCTAGGCAATTACTAAAAGTTGTTTATTTGTCAACTTGTTGTAAATCGATCTTAGGAATACTATTTTTCTTGGGTTTTCAGATCCATCATTGCAAATAAACATGACGGTAGGGGCGCCAGAACCAGTCACGGCCGTGACGACGTCAAACGTAGTAACCGCAACCGTCACGACAAGTCCCCTCACCGCGACAAGTCCAACGGCCACCTCCCCCAGATCAACGCCACCCCGAGATTCGCCCACGACGTCCCTGCTCACTGCCGCCGTTACATCTGACGACAACGGCACAGCTACCGCTCCGAGTACTGCCACCCCGAGATTGTTTACCATGGTGAGCACGGAGGAATCGGGAGTAGCGCCATCTATCGGTGAGTGTCATGAAGCAGCAATACCCTCCAAATCTATGGCCAAGTTCGATCAAGGAACTATAGTTAACTAGTGGTTAGTTCGTGACGTCATTAGGGCATGCGAGTGGAAGTTGAAGTTGAAGTGCAAATGCGAACGACTCTATAGTCGAACTATTGATGACTGCCAAACTGGTCCTCTCTGTACTGTGCTATTAAAGCGGCTATTGGTTACCATCGATGCGACCAACCGCGGTAGGCTGGTCGTGAATAGTCGACTAGACTAGTCCAATCATAGTCGACTAGACTAGTCCAATCATAGTCGACTAGCCTGAGTTCGATCAGAGTTAGTTAACTATAGTTAACTATAGTTAACTATAGTTAACTATAGTTAACTATAGTTAACTATAGTTAACTATAGTTAACTATAGTTAACTATAGTTAACTATAGTTAACTATAGTTAACTATAGTTAACTATAGTTAACTATAGTTAACTATAGTCCTTGATCGAACTTGGCCTATGCTGTTCGACAATTATTATAATTTGAACATGCTGACCAGATCAATTGGGGTTCATTTTAATTTGGTTTTGTTCGTGTTTGTATTCTCAGCTGTCGTAATAGCCATTGCAGTCGCCATCGCTCTGGTCTTTTTGCTCATCCTGACAGCTGCCGTTCTGTTTACAACAAGGTATGCGATAATTTGTTTTCGATATTATATAACTAGTTGTAGTAACTGATAAGTGCAGTGATAAATGACCGGGTGATGACTGAAATTTAAAAAAAAAATCATAAAATTTACTCTCAAATAGTGACATAAACTCGTCTAAAAATAATAAGTACTCGTCTCATCATCATTTTTTTTTCTTCCCCAAGTCGCAAACATGATTGCAAGAGGCGTCATAACAACAACATTCACGTGAACGCCGCCTACGCAATGTCCAACAACGACGGGCAGACCGACTCTGGCATCTATGACCCAGGCATCTATGATCCAGGTTACGATACTGCGGACGTGGAAGTCCCCATATACCTCTCCATCCGCAACGACCCAAGGGGAAACTTGAACACGGCCTACAACGACGGCTCGGACATCCTCGAGCGGGACAGCAACCAGTCTATGTCGCGAACATCAAGCGTTAAAACGACCAAGACAGACCACGATTATCAGAGTGTATATAGGCTCTCGCGGAAGAATACCGACAGGTCGTATATCTCCATTTACCCCGACAGCAATAGATCTACTTTAACTGGCGGAACGACATCTCCGATTCAGGGGTCATCAGGCACATGCGATGTGGCAGAGGACGGTTACATGGTTCCGACACCTAAAAACTCGACGCAGATTCAACAAACGACATTATGAAATGAAGCTGCCGATTGTTAATTACTGATGACTGTAAAACGTACAGATGATCACAAGATAATGACCGAAACGTCGGTTCATAGGCAACCATTTGTATTTCAGTTGGAATTTTTAGTACAGCCGATTTGTTTTGTTTGATATAGTCAATAATTATTTGATTTTGATTTTCATTTGATTTTTTGTAGTACGAATAATAATTTAGTGATAAATGAAACAATTTGCAGGTAGGATCTGCAACTTTGGGGGTGGAAATATGTTATTAAAGTTGTAAATTTAAACATTGTACATTGTTTGTAATGTACTACATTTGTATATTATGTATGAACATATCAATATGATTGGTTTCTTCTGGTTTATTTTGCGTTTAGCAAGTTTGAGTGGTCAGATATTTCTTGCCATATTATTAATTTGTATGCACAATAAAAACATCTTGCAGGCCAAAGACGAGCTTTTGAATAATACGAGAAAATATCAGAGTCGGGAGAACCTCGTATTGTCGAGCGTTGACTGCAGTGGCAAAACTAACGCAAGTTGCTGTAATAAACGCGGGAAATAAATAATCAAGCAAAACTCGTTTTAAGAGTGTCTTTTGTTACCTCTCTCGACGTTTCAAAAACGGTAATAAATTACTTGAAGTCTGTTCACGCATGGTCAAATGTAATCTATTCATAGGCGTTACAAGGGAAATGTACACGACTGATAAACCGAAGCCAGTAAACCGATGCATGATCGTGATTGCTCGGAAGGTCGATGCCTTGGCGCCCTGGTGATTAACGGACAGCGGGTAATCGTCGGGGTAAACGTAATTGGTGAATCGAAGGCTGTGCCGTCGAGGCGTGATGTAACCAGATTTTCATCAATCGCGTTGACTTCTAATAAGAAAACAGGACTTGAATATGGCGATTGAACTTCGTTATTTATTTATTACATTTCTCTACCCAGGGTGTGCCCAAACCGTTTTAAAAATGGTTTTCATTGGGCCCTGCATAAATCATTAAATAAAATAACAGCATTTACACAACAATACAAACTAAATATTTACAGACTTACAAGGATATTTACAGGAATACAAAACGTTAATACTAATTCTGATTTACGGGATGCGTAAATGTCGATGCAAGTTGAGTTTGGAGTGCAATGGCGCGGTTATTGATTTTGACATTTAAGGGAGATAAGATTAGACGGGTCACAGTGCCTTGAGTACCAGTGATCTGATAGATACGTGCGCTATATATAAATCTGGAGCAAGATCGACCAATGGTTCACTGGTCGTTGTTTGTGAGGTCAATAGGTGACGTCGAACTAGCTTCAGTCCCGAGAGGATCCATGGAGATATAATTCTCCCTTTGGTTCACTAGTCGTTGTTTGTGAGGTCAATAGGTGACGTCGAACTAGCTTCAGTCCCGAGAGGATCCATGGAGATATAATTCTCCCTTTGGTTCACTAGTCGTTGTTTGTGAGGTCAATAGGTGACGTCGAACTAGCTTCAGTCCCGAGAGGATCCATGGAGATATAATTCTCCCTTTGGTTCACTAGTCGTTGTTTGTGAGGTCAATAGGTGACGTCGAACTAGCTTCAGTCCCGAGAGGATCCATGGAGATATAATTCTCCCTTTGGTTCACTAGTCGTTGTTTGTGAGGTCAATAGGTGACGTCGAACTAGCTTCAGTCCCGAGAGGATCAATGGAGATATAATTCTCCCTTTGGTTCACTAGTCGTTGTTTGTGAGGTCAATAGGTGACGTCGAACTAGCTTCAGTCCCGAGGGGATCCATGGAGATATAATTCTCCCTTTGGTTCACTAGTCGTTGTTTGTGAGGTCAATAGGTGACGTCAAACTAGCTTCAGTCCCGAGGGGATCCATGGAGATATAATTCTCCCTTTGGTTCACTAGTCGTTGTTTGTGAGGTCAATATAGGTGACGTCGAACTAGCTTCAGTCCCGAGAGGATCCATGGAGATATAATTCTCCCTTTGGTTCACTAGTCGTTGTTTGTGAGGTCAATAGGTGACGTCAAACTAGCTTCAGTCCCGAGGGGATCCATGGAGATATAATTCTCCCTTTGGTTCACTAGTCGTTGTTTGTGAGGTCAATAGGTGACGTCGAACTAGCTTCAGTCCCGAGAGGATCCATGGAGATATAATTCTCCCTTTGGTTCACTAGTCGTTGTTTGTGAGGTCAATAGGTGACGTCAAACTAGCTTCAGTCCCGAGAGGATCCATGGAGATATAATTCTCCCTTTGGTTCACTAGTCGTTGTTTGTGAGGTCAATAGGTGACGTCGAACTAGCTTCAGTCCCGAGGGGATCCATGGAGATATAATTCTCCCTTTGGTTCACTAGTCGTTGTTTGTGAGGTCAATAGGTGACGTCAAACTAGCTTCAGTCCCGAGGGGATCCATGGAGATATAATTCTCCCTTTGGTTCACTAGTCGTTGTTTGTGAGGTCAATAGGTGACGTCAAACTAGCTTCAGTCCCGAGGGGATCCATGGAGATATAATTCTCCCTTTGGTTCACTAGTCGTTGTTTGTGAGGTCAATAGGTGACGTCAAACTAGCTTCAGTCCCGAGGGGATCCATGGAGATATAATTCTCCCTTTGGTTCACTAGTCGTTGTTTGTGAGGTCAATAGGTGACGTCGAACTAGCTTCAGTCCCGAGAGGATCCATGGAGATATAATTCTCCCTTTGGTTCACTAGTCGTTGTTTGTGAGGTCAATAGGTGACGTCGAACTAGCTTCAGTCCCGAGAGGATCCATGGAGATATAATTCTCCCTTTGGTTCACTAGTCGTTGTTTGTGAGGTCAATAGGTGACGTCAAACTAGCTTCAGTCCCGAGAGGATCCATGGAGATATAATTCTCCCTTTGGTTCACTAGTCGTTGTTTGTGAGGTCAATAGGTGACGTCGAACTAGCTTCAGTCCCGAGAGGATCCATGGAGATATAATTCTCCCTTTGGCTTCGCCTCGGGAATATAGAATGCTCCATGGGTCACTACACCACGCAAAGAATTTAATATTTGTATACTATAGCCCTTGATCGAACTTGCTCCATGCTTTTATCTACAATACGTCTAATACAAGTTGGGTCGATTTCTAAATCTATACAAATTCACATACTGTGATAGTCTCCGTTTTTCAGTCGTGTATTGGATTCCTCGTCCAGTTTCGCACGCTCCCGCCCACGATACAGCCTCGTGATAAAATACACGAGCGTTAAAAACACGGTAGCTAGGGAGTAATATATGCCAGTCATACAAAAGGATGCGGTGTAGGTGCCGGTGACGTCACGTAAAAGACCTGCAGTATGACAATAAAATAATTCACCTAAAAATAAATCAGACTTAAGAGGAACTTGGCGAATTCGTTGTAAGCTAAATGTAAGTGGCAACTGTCGATCACAAAAAATCCACTTTCAAATCAGCAAATGAGTTATAACAAGGGCAATCCATGTGATTTGTCTTGTGATTTGACTTGTGATTTGACTTGTGATTAGTCTTGTGATTAGTCTTGTGATCAATTGTGATCAAGCTTGTGGTTTAGCTTATGATTAGGTTGGTGGTGTAAATAGGCTTGTGGGTTAGCTTGTGATTTAGCTTGTGATTAAGCCTGTGAGCTTGTGATTAAGCCTTTAAGCTTGTGATTAAGCTTGTGATTTAACTTGCGACTGGCCAAAAATATAATCGACTCCAAACCCACCTGCAGTGATACCACCAGCGAACACTCCACAACTGTCGAAGAACATCGCCAATCCATAGGTGGTTGGTAAACCGCGAAGACTCACTAAATCGCGCAGAACCACGGGTACCAGCGGGTACACGGAACCCGACGAAAACCCTATGATGAGACAGGTCACTATCACACCTACGTATGTGCGCGAGACGGCGTTCCCAAACGCACCTACTGCGCCTACGACGAGAGCGATGATGTAGGCCGTGTTGGCGGAGACCAGACCGCGGTGGATGAACCAGCCGTGGGTGAGTCTGGTGAACGTAGAGCCGGCACCGAGCGAAGACAACGACATGCCGGCCAGGTGGGCGGATACCCCGACCATACCCGTTCGGGCCACCAAGTGGAAAGTGATCGAGTAAAACGCGCAAGCTTGGAAGAAACTCACGGGGCAGATTAACACGAACGCCGCGGTGTACAGCAACCAACAGTTGTGCCTAAAACTCAGGCGGTCCATGGAGAAACGCCTGCTGCGTTTTGATTGGTCAGTGCTGTCGCGCGCCTCGGGATCCGATTGGTCCAAACTTTCCTCGTCGTCTTCTACGACGTCTGTTCTCGATTGGCTGTCAACTATTACGTGTTCACCGTCCGTCGAATCACAACGTTTCTCGATTTCGACGCGCTGTAACGATTGGCTGTCTATATTCGAATTTGATCCTTTAAAGTGTGATAAAGTCGCCTCATGGTCTACCCCACTCGCAGCAGTGTCGATGTTCATTTCAACCTCTCCAGCTTGTAACAATTTGCAGTTCTCAACTTCGTGGTTGCTATTTTTGTCCACTTCCGATTTAGAGTTGTTTTTGTTCCCCAGTCCACTCTCGATTTCCTCCATTTCGATTCTCGCGTACGTCTTGTGTTCGGAGTTCGTCTGCTTGTTGCCACGGTAATGTAGTTCGCTTGGTAATGGTCTAAACAGCGCCGCCGCTGCGACCGTGTGCAGGGCGATGGCTCCTTGGATTAACATTGACCCTCTCCAGCCGTAGTTCTCGATGAGGTAGTTCAGCAACGGTGGCAGAACAAAGATGGCGACGCCCGGGCCGCTGAAGGCAAGGCCGTTAACGATGGCATAGCGCCGCTTAAAATAGTGACCTATAATCACCGTAGCGGATACAAAGACGAGTCCGGAGCCGATACCTGCAAAAATAGTCAATCAGGGTCAACGATTCCAGATTAATAGAAAAGATAACGTCCAGGAAAAAAACAATTTAACCTCTTTACTGATTTCAGCCCTTCTTTGAAGGTCACGGTGGGCAACATGACCGAATACTTATAGACTTGGTTTGGGTCGTTAGCTAGTGTATCGTCAAGTTGTTGTGCTATACAATAATATTGGTGTATTGTGGTATACTTTATGACACAAACTAAGGAGACATAGGAATCACAATAAATGTGACAGCGAACAGAGTTTCGTCAATTATTTTATGAAAACTTATACTATAGGCTCCCTTGAGTTGGTTTCGCATGCGATTTTTTCATCTTCAGAACTAGACCGCTTGTGAGTGAAGTTTGACAATTGAAGATGAGCTTAAAAGTTGACAATACAATTATTCTTGGACACCCTTTTGAATAATAATTTGTAAACAGCGAATTAAATAATGACGGCCTACCAGCAATTAACCCCAACGTGATAAAGATGTGTATGCTGCACTGTGCGAAGTAACTCGCGATGAATCCACACGACACGGCCAAGCCACCAACCAGTGACGTCATACGGCAACCAAACCTCTTGACGCATGCGCTGCCGATCGGGCCTATCGGAGAGAACGTCACAACAACTCAATGTCAAGGGATGTAGACTGGTGTCTGTTAAACAATTACCTCCCCAGGCATCCATTTGCCGAAGGAAATCTTCGTAAATTGGTGCCTGCCGTATTCAACACGCATACCGGAAACTAAATGACACATTGCGTGTACTTACACAAACTAACGGCGACAGAAGGCCACGTGAAAATGAACTGTGCTTATGGGGGTCGAAAACCATGAACATAAATAATTGTTCATCAAACATGCATTTCAAAACTCGGACCAGGAGTAAGTATTGGGGGGCTAAAAGCTTAACCCTTTGCACTCAGCCCCGCGCTACGTCTGACTTATAAGTCCCTTAAAAGCTTCTGGGGGTCCAAATATTCCCCCATGGGATTTGTACACTGTAAATTATATTTGTATATACAAACTAGCAACAGGTACAAAATCTTCGAAAACAGGCCTGAGTTTAAAGAGTTAAGGCTAGTTAAAGTTACCATGTGTGCACATTGGACCACCTAATCGTTGAATTGGAAGACCCAGTCGAAGTTTCGAAACAAGCCGAATCTTTTTTAGAAAATGTAATTTCAGAAAGATTCTCGATGGTCGATGATGAGAACCTCTTAATTATGTTTTTCTAATTTGTGTATTTTAGTTGACTTCAATCGGTAGGCCTAAGCAATTTACATTTATTTTAATATCATTTTCCTTTGTGAAAGGGGATTTTCAGTGAGACACATTATATAGGAATATTTTACCTGACAAAGTATAGGTAGAGAGTGTGACAAGAGATTTGTTGTTCGTTTTTCTTACATAACTCGTCAGATAAGATCCATATGAAACGAGTATGATTATCTTAAAAATTGATTTGTATAGAAATATAAAACAAACAAAATAGTATCTTGCCGCATCTTATAGGTTGTCTATTGTCGATTGCGTCTTATAACAAATTGGAAATGTTTCTTAGTCCTAGATTCATGCCTTTTCAATATTTTTGCAATGACTGGCCATCGTTGGGATAATAATTGAGGAGAAAAAAGTGACAATATTATTTCCAGAAATAGTCATAAAACCATTAGCCTACTCACAAGTCGCAGAAAGCAATGTCGACCCCGAACTTATGATCCATCCTAGCTCGGCACTGCTGACCTCAAACTCACGCTGAATGGATGTGAAGTAGACTCCGCTACACAGCAGCGTTCCCATAGTCAAGAACATCTCCGTGAAGGATCCTAACACTACCAGCCAGCCCCAGCCACCATCGGGCGGCTGGTAGTCAAGGCTAGTTGCAGCCGAGTCCTTCCCACGTTTGGACCGGTACCACCGGCGCGTTTTATTTTTCCCCATTGTGTAAAACGATGAACTGCAAACGTAAAACAAAAGTTAGTCTTCAAATGATGTCTCCGTGAAGGAAACTTTAGTATCTAGGTTGATTGAGAAGAAATGTCATTTAGAAGATGAAGTTGATTTGTAACGACCCGTCGATTGTCAAATATTAGGTATTCCCTTGGCCGGCAAACATTTAGCAATGGTAGGCTTTGGTATTGCAAGCAATCTCTAGTTCTTTTTCCGCTTGCATCATAACTTTCGGCTCTGTAACTAAATACAGGAGTGCTTGGTTCCGTGGGTAGTACCGGAAAACCATGGTTCACTTTCTATGCATTGCCTAGAACATCAAGGTTACCGTGTTTACATCTGCAACTGCACAAACAGCTACCCCGAGTGTAGGTACTCTTGGAACACAAAAGCAACCGTTGTCTAGCCTGAGTGTCAAAACCATGTACAAGAATATTTTGTCACCGAGCCAGTGCACGGTGGGCATGCATGGGTTACGCATACGATGTCAAAAATTAAGTATGCAGTATATACAAGGTCGGTACACTGTAATAACGTAATACGCGACAACAGCCATGACATTCTGCTGTTCAACTGAGTATGACGTATTCATTTGTTGATATTTCCCCGTGATCTCTGGCCCATGTCGGCGTGAGGCCCGCAAGTCTCAAATGCCGACGTATTGCCGATGACAAGGAGTAGACGTCGTACACTGTGGAGACGTGTATTAGTGCGTTTTGTTTTTTACTGACTGGGTATAAATTCGTGGAATGTTTTATCTCGTTGTAAATGGTCTAGGTGTTTCTCGGTCGGGTAATTTATTCGATGCGAAAACCTACTTGAAAGGTTTTGCAGCGCGATGGACATTTCTTGTTAAGCAATTTCCGGCGCCAATATATGTACACTTCCTTTTCTAACTTGTGCCAGGTCCAAGTGTGAATGGCGGTGTTTTGTAATTTGTAAATCTGACAGCCGGTCCTCTCGTCATCTGGCGTTGCGTCACCTAACTCGATGTCTTGAGTTTACGTGTCAGTGTAGCAACTCATGAATACATCTGACGTTTCGATTGAATAAGTTGCAAGACAGTAATATGTTCTGGTACTTCTCCTCACGTACACAAATTGAAAAAGAAAAATAGTCGGTGCAAAATTATGCATCGTTGTATTTAAACCAAGTATATTTCTATCGACAAGTTCATCACACTATTATAGGTAACACCGCGGTGATGACAACGACATTGATTGTTGTTCCTTTTCCCAATGAATAACAGTAATCCCCCCCCTCGATTTTTGTTGGTATACATGATTGTTTAAAAAAAATAATCGCGGCCTCGATTATTATTTACTCGACTAGCTCATTATTTATGTGATATTCTAGCTGCTATATGTCGGGTACTTGTTGCACTCGTAGCATACTCGTACTTGTAGTGGGTCAATAGACACCAGCAATGGATATAATTATGTGCATGTTTTAATAATCCGTCGATATATTGTCCATGCTGAGTTAATCTTAGGTGGAATAGTAAATTTATATTGGAATTATTAACCATTATTAATACACATTTTTCAAGCCACTTTATTCCCCGGAGTTTTATATACAGGTGCTCAGCTAGTTTGAGGCTCATTGATGCAAGTTGTTGAGATAAAAAATAATTCATCGGACTGAAAACAACAACATCCAAAATGTGACCTGCTCCCACAAAACAAAGTGTTTTTTTTGAAAAGTGAGATATTGTTATTTGTTATTATTTGTTTCCCATAGAATCGCGTGTACATGCAGTCTTAAAATCCTCATACAATTGGAAGTATGTATGATATAAAAGTGGTTTTGGTACTAAATGAAAGCTGAAGATGTGTACTAAATGAAAAAACCAATATCTCACATTTCACAAAAAAACCACACTTAATGGCCGAGTTCGGGCGGTCTATTCTTGACACGCGTAACTTGTTCTTGCAAAACCCTGGTGGATAGGTGGTGTGTGTTATTGTTCCGAGTGCAATGTTCACGGGTCGCGTTCCCGCCGTTCGAGCGTAAGAACAGAGTTCGCGTGTCAAGAACAGACCGCCCGAACTCGGCCAATATGTCTGGTTTTGTGGGAGCAGGTCACAAATGTTCATGACGAGTCTCGACAAACTTTGTTCATATTTGGTGAACGCGTCTGGATACTATTCTATAATGCTTAATACCCCTTCCACATCAAACACGGTAAATGCCACAAATTGTAAAATTACAATTGCCATATGGCGTAACTCCAATAATTTTCAGATGGCAATTTACATTGTAGTTTTCAATATCAATGATATCCAATCAATGATATCGCTATAGATAGTAAGGATACTTTACCGGTATGCAGCTGGCAAGCCTACCACGACTTATTCCTCCATGCTCCAACTAATGTTTGTCCTGCGGATAGGCGCTCCTACGCACAGTGCGTATACCGTGAGGTCACCGTACGGTCAGCCGCTAGGATCCAGTATCAGCCAGTGAACACTAGTTTAAAGGGCCCATTTAAAATGATGACCGGATTCCACTTTGGACACAATTGTCGACACTTGAAACTGATGTAACTAGTCCCGTGTCGACATGACAATTGAATGTCCAAATGCTTGTACAACCACTTCAGGACTATGGAGTATTTTTGTGTTTCCGTTTTGTTTGTCCATTTTGTTCAATCTCATGTTCTGCTTCACTTCATCAGTTTACTGGGCTTGTCGTGAGGGGTCGTAGACTTGTTCAAGTCTGTCGGCGTCACGGACGGCTTTACATTGGATATACGGCGTCAGTGCCCCCCCCCCCCCCCCCCCCTTCAGTTGGCGGTTGACTGTGAATCAAGTGCAGTTTATAGCCAAACAATCCCGATCACTCTTACTTGTATCTGTAGCAGTGGCGGATCGGGGTGTGTTGAGGAGGGGAAAGGGTGGTTTGAAGGGGGCGGGGGGGGGGGGGGGGGGGGGGGTAGGGTGGTTGAATTGGGGAGGGGGAGGGGGTGTGAGCTTGAGGGGGGTTGGGATTGAAGGGGGATTAACTTTAAGGTGTTTTTGTTTTTTGGGGGGCGGGGGGGGGGGGGGGGGGGTGGTTGAAGGGGGATTAGGAAGTTGAAAGGGGGGGTGAGGGTGGTTAAAAGGGATGGTGATGTGGTGGTTGAAGGGGAGGGGGGGGGGGGGTTGAGAGTAGTTGAAGGGGGTTAAGGGGAGGGGTAAAACGTATATACGACCAATCTCGATCATCCTCTTGGACCGTAAAACGTTACACAAAAAACAAGTCTGAGACATCATGGGGGGGGGGGGGGGGGGGGGCGAAGAGAGAGGTGGTGCGTTTCCCGTCCTAGCTATAGTTACGGCACTGTAAGAATAGTTACCAAGACGCATCTAACTATACGTGTACATATTGGTTGGTTCGCTTCGGAGCTTTATGAAACATTTCCGGGTAACATTTATCATGAATTAGGTCTTCTTAATTTCACGGGCTCGACGTTAGTCGTTTCGTTGTCTGCTCACCTAAAAAATATATCGCATATAGCGCAATCGATACAACTTGTATCCTTCCGTTTTCTTGGCGGTGGGTACTTGCTAGAGACCAAGGACGGTGGTTAAAACCAGTGAATTGACTGAAATGACACCGTGGAAACATTGTGAACATCATGTCATTCATGGGTCTAAGTTTGAAGGGGCCGGGTGTGCATATAAATCATTGTCGCCCAACATGATGGGTCTGGTCTCGTAAGTGTATTTCCCTGGCACGACATTACAAATCGTAGAAAGATGAACGAACGGCACGCGCTCATTGTTGTCGTGAGTATACCCTTTTGAGCCCATCTTGGTCCAATGTCATGGCTCTAGAATTCCGCGCTTACGATTACCATTTTGCGCAAGGCTAGAAACAAAAAATACCATTACCGATGGAATTCTCTGCTGCAGTGAGCACGTACTTGTCGCTAACGGTAAGCAGCAGAGCCATGATATTTAGTCCGGTCCTACAATAATGACAATTACATACAGTTTTTGATGTTTTGTTTACATTTAAACGACCGGTTTTAAATAATGCAACTTATATTTAATGTCGAATTGTCTCTTTTCCCAGAAATTTAAATTTAATTATTTAGTGCCCCCAAGAAAGAAAAAAGCAACCTTTTCAATTAGCTATATTTATAAACCTATATATTTTCTGCCGGTGGATGCTTTGAATGTAATACAAAATACAATTATATGTTGAATCAATGGTGATTACATTTTTATCTATAATTTCTGCAGGTGTTTTTGCTAATTGGCCAGAAGTTTGCCTGTGGTCAGTGCGTCGACGGTAAGTAAACCTTTCGTTGCTTTACGCGCACAGATTTGTGGGTAGTGAGAACCTTTTGTTGCATAAAAATATTTCGGTATAGCTTTTTGTTTTCTTTGCCTGAACTATACGGAGCAGAAGACATCATCTTACAGAATTGTTTTCTGCTAAAACCAGAAACTCCTCAAAAGTGTCCTCGGCTCTGAGCCTAAACAACCTACAGAGAGAAGACATTGAGAAGGAATTACAATTTTAGTGGTGGGACGAAAATCCCAAAAGAATAGTCGGTGTCACGTGACCACAGCGCGCGATTTTGTGAAAACGTCTGACAAACAACATTATGATAACTATATTTTCCATCCCCCAAGCCTTTTATTTGATGTTCATTTCAATAACTGCCATGTCTTTGAGTGTATTATTGCATGTGCATCCATTGGCCTTTAATGCTTAGAATCGCCGATACCGCCCGTTATACCGCCCTCTAGCTGGACAGCATGGTACAACGTTGACGACCCGACGGATGGTACGGATGACGAAACACTTGCGGCAGTCAGGGCGGTTAGTTTGTCTCGTTTTGTCTGTCTGTCCGTTAGTCCAACATATCAGAATCACAGATTTTACCCTTCGACCCTGTCCTTTATGTATAACCATTCATGCTATTTTTTACTAGATTAAACTATTAGGCACTTATAGGCCAATTAAACAAAATAGTTGTCGTTCAGTTTTTTTAAAGGAGGATCGAGCCATTTCCCCGCAAGATGGCTGATTTTCCAAGGTGGATTTTCCAAGATGGCGGATGGGTTCTTCCAATTTTTTTCATTTTTCTTGCTTACACTTTTGTCTCGAAAGAACTTGCCGACAATCTTTGTGCTAGATTTTAAAATTGTATGCATATAGCAGCAATAAAAACAAATAAATAAATACAAATATATTGCATGCTAATGTATAAAACATTTTTAACCAGTTCGCGCCGGGATTATTTTAACATCGCCGAGCCAAGGGGCGGGATTATTTTTAACGAAACTCGATCCGAAGCGGTTTCAGTCTGATAGTGCAGGGAAGCACACCCACGCAGTTCCGGCCTTGCTCGCTGCTGACAGACATTTCTGAACTTGAACTTGGCGTGTTTATGCGTCTTCCGTTTTGAATTTGGAGACATTTTTGCGTTTATATACGTCATCTGGCGCGAACTGGTTAAAGGGGGTGGGTGGATTTATTTGTTGCGCATCCTAGGTACATTCATCAGTCTGCGTCAGTCCCACCCAAGCCGACTGCCGTGTCCGATTCCTGCATACCCATCACGTGACTGCTGGCCAGACGTTGGCTACTGGCTGTTCTCCTGCCGGTGGGTTGCTGTGCCGAGATGCCGACCAAGCCGTTATCGCAAGATGCCTGGACTATGAGATTAGATTCCTGTGCCCGACTCCTACGAGTGAGTGTGACACACTTGAACACGATCATTAATTCCTTCTGAAGTTTTTGTTTACGTCACAGTAGAGAAAGCATAAATGAATAAGTAATTAAGATTGATATGGTCATTTCCCCCCCTTTTTTAAGACGCCCTCCCTGAGCCACATTTCCACTGGGACTTGAGCACCAAGGCATCGATTACCGCCGATGAACCTATGACCTGTGGGGGCGCTATCTCGTCCATCTATCCCAATGCTGGTGGCATGACGGGTACCGTTCGTGGCGCTCTTTATGTCACAGACAGTTTCGACTCATCTGATCATCTGTGTGCTGTCAGGAACAAGAAGGCGGGCTGGGTGGAGTACGGCTTGGCTAAAGGCAAGTGTATCTCTGAGCCAACCTGCTGCACCTCGGGGTTTACCGTGACATTCTGGATGAGGAATAGAACGCCCGCGAGCACGGATTACCCTTCCATCGTATTATCAAGCGGTGGTCAAGCTTCCAAAGCAAGGGGAATACTACTTTATTTAGTTAAAGAGTACGTTCAATTTGAAGTAAGGGGTTTTCCAACGGATTCGGAGTTTTTGAAACTGCATGTAGGTGGTTACTACACCCATAGACAATGGACTCATCATACTTTCAACTTTGAGACAGCTTTCGGATTAAAGTACTACATGAACGGCACGTTTGTTGACTCTACCAACGCATCTGGCAGTGAAGGTCTCGGCAATGTTGACTTTGACAACGTCGTCATGTTTTCGTCAAACAACAATCCGAGTGCATGGCCGTACGACAATATAGATGGAGACTTCAGTAACTTCAAAATGTTTTACAAGAACTTCAACGATGCAGAAGTTCTAAATGCGTATCTTCAAGAAACCTCGGGTAAATGGCATTGTGAGAAACAATGTAAAATATTTTACTTTTGTAAGTCGCACAGGAAATAATTCTTTGCAATAGGAAGCTCAGAATTTGTGAACTTTTCACAAATAAAAAGACTGTATCATTTTCACTCGTATTGTTTTTCTAGAATCGAAGCTGCTCATCCTCTACGTGAGAAAGCACAGTCACGATGACAGCTTTGGAGTCGAGCTGGAGTGCCTGGCCAAGGCCGGCAGTTCACCGGCGATCACCTGGCATCGCTCGGACGACGGAACATACTTCGAGCCGGTTTCTCCCTCGGTCGATGTAGCCATTTACGAGAGTTTGCCCAACAGCTACAGAAGACGGTCTATCTTGCTGATCCGCCATCTCACCTTGGTATCTGACCTCATCTTAGCGTGTGAGGCTGAGAATACTATCGGAGGCGGAAGCGTGTCAAAGACAATCACCATTCTGAAACGTAAGTAGCATACACTCATTTCTGTACCAATAGTCTAAGAAAGGTCTAGTTGCAACGATTCTTTTCCACCTTTTTATCAGGTCAACCAAGTTCGAATCGTGCCTGGACAGACATGTTGATTTTATACCAGTTCTTTCTGCTTTCGTCAGTGGTCCGTGTAACATTTTTAAAGATTTCCTTTCAACACAATATCAACAATAATTCTTTGTTAGATTCTACGCCTCGATGGTTTCTCTTTGCTTAATTGCCACGAGGTCATTTAGGCAAACTTTGGTTGTAATCATGACGTCCGATCTACCTTTTCTGCTCTGCAGGTGCCATGTACTGGACGCCGTGGTTGAGCGCCGATAGCCCGGTTGATGGTAATGACAGAGAGACGTTGAATCAACATCAACTGGTATGAAGTTTACGACTCGCTTGAAACCTCTACCTAGCTTTAAAGTGGTAACTGTTTTTTCCTCTGTAGGGTTTTCTTTGATTGGTTATTTATTCTTCTCTCTAAATTGTAGGCGTACGATCTGCTCTGTACGTACCCCAACGACATCCAGTGCCGCACAGTTTATGACGGCGTCTCGTCCAATGAGACTGGACAGCTACTGAACACCAACTGCACGTTGCCATCCGGATTGGAATGCTTGGGTGCCGATCAGGATGACAACTTCTGCTTCGACTATGCGGTTCGCTATCAGTGCCCTGAACGTAAGTGCGATTCGAGGGGAAAGGTTTCAAAAGTTTACTTTCAGATTAATTACCATCAATGGAATATAAAACTGTTGATTTGTTATTAAAGTGTTTTCCTACGAAGTTTTGGCCGTTCCGGTCTACATTGATTACTTTTCACCCGTTGTCTCGACCAGCTCTCTATCGTTGGACGCCGTGGTATGACGCCTCGGACCCCGACGGAACCATGGAAGATGAAACACTGACTACTCACATGACGCAGGTTGGTCAACACAACTATTGGTATTGAATTGATCAGGATATTTTCAACTAGTTTGTAGGCCCCGTGCGTTGCCTTAACATATGTGGTCATGTTACAACTTACTAAATCGTAACCATTCTATTTATTCAACCCCCAAGGGGTACTCTGATCTGTGCAGCCAACCCATAGGTGCAGAGTGCCGCATCAAGGCCACCCAACAAGACCTCATAGCGAGCGTGTTGGTTCCTGAGGTTCCCTATCTGTGTAACGCCAATGGATTCCGCTGTCGGCATGCGGATAACATCGGACCCTGCCCGGACTTCGAAGTGCGCTACAAATGCCTGGATTCAGCAGGTATCGTAAATAGGTTATTAACTATATATAACTACATCTTAGTAGGCGACTTGTAATCGTAAAAAACCTAGACTTTTCCCAGTCAATAGTCAACACGTCATAAAGCCATTCAT
Organism: Crossaster papposus; assembly: GCA_037893245.1. Classification (NCBI taxonomy): domain Eukaryota; kingdom Metazoa; phylum Echinodermata; class Asteroidea; order Velatida; family Solasteridae; genus Crossaster; species Crossaster papposus. The sequence continues at coordinate 419,333 of JBAIAA010000298.1, read as the reverse complement.
AGGTGAAGGACTAATAACTTTAACAAAATAAGGAACGAAGGTGCGTACAGGCGTTGCTTGCCCCAACAAAGTGAAGTGGAGGTAGGTGCTATATATATATAACATAATTATGGTGTACAGTGAGAAATATTATTGGTTGCCATTTTTCTTTAAACTGTGTTTTACAGCATTAAAACTCATCAGCGTTGACAGTCTACAGCAACAGAGTCACCACTTGGACCCAGATCTGACACTGAGCTGTAGCGCCACCGTTGGTCATCCGACCTTAGGTTTATTCGCGCTTGAGTGGGCGTGGCTTGACACCTTCCGCCCCTACGCAGCGGTGCCGATTACGTCGGGGGGAATCGTCAGTATCGATTCCACCTCTTCGCCGTCTAAGATGACAATCGTGAACTTCTCCAGCAGCACGTACGCGAATACTACGCTGGTCTGCATTGCCCGAGACGACATAATCGTTGACGCAAAGACTATTCGAATAACACTGCGTAAGTTTATTAACTTAGATCAACCAAGTTCGAATCGTACCTTTATTTGTCATGACAGCAGATTTAGGCGTATGGAAAATAAATTGAAAATTGAGTCTCATTGATGAAAACAGATACAAAGGTTCCCAGTTTTAATATTAGTACAATATAATTCGTTTACTTGCAGAACGTCCTGCACCTGCCTTGCTAGAGTTTTGGGAGCTGAGCGGTAACGCACCCTTCAGCTATCCTACTACTTGCTCTACCGTTTCCGACCAAAGCTTCCCTTCAACCATTGGTGACCACGAGCCACGTGTCATAGGTCACGTGACCTACGTAGACGCCCCGGTCGTCTCGGATCACGCATGCGCGGTTTTGAGTGACACCGACAGCGCGTTGGACCTCGGCGCCTTCGACGGGGAGTGCGTCTCGTCCCCAGACCTTTGCGCGTGCGGCTTAACCTTTGCCCTCTGGGTCATGGCGTTCGAGCCTGCGGAGATGACTTCTGATTGGTTCTTTCTGAGCTCCGGAGGTCAAAGTTCGTTTGCGCATGGCATAGCGTTTTACCAATCTGCCTCTGACCGATCGTACAAGTTCAAACTCCGTACATCTACAAAATACTTCGATGAAGCCGTCGTTGCCAACAATGAAATACCGAAGGAGGTGTGGTTTCACCTGGCCCTGGTATTCGATCAGATTGATGGAATCAAGGTATCTTTCTATTATCTCTTGAAAATACTCTCCTAGAAACAGGTTACTTGCTTCAGACAAGATAGACCATTTCAAATGATATTGCTCTTTATCGTTTAAAATATCTTCAACAGGTTTACATCAACGGAAATCTTTCTGCGTCGGACTCGCGTGGTGTCCAGAATGAAGCGAAGAATGACGGAGAAGTCAACTTGGTCGTTGGGGGCGCCAGCAACTTGTCTGGGTTCTCCAAAGCGGCGTTCAGCGACTTGAGGGTGTACGCAAGCGCAATGACCCCGTCCCAGGTCATCGATGCAATGGCCTGCAACTCTCTCGGTACTGAGTACAACACTAATAACCTAGTGTAGTCGTCCGAGTGCGCATGTTTTATTCGTAACGTTACTTATATTACGCCTGCGCACTAATAGAAAGGTGCGATGGATAGTAGACAAGTCTTACCATCCTGCGTTCGTGCCATGTCAGTTGAACTATTAACACACCCCTGTCTACGTATATACCCAATACCAACCCAATTGAACCTATTCTGTAGTTTGCGCCCGATTTCCCTCGTCTTATATCAATTTACTTTTTTCCTTATTCAGACGTTGCTTTTGAAATCACCGAGGTCAGACAATTGCAACTTTCACCGGACAGCGCCCTCACTTTTGAATGCCGAGCCCGGGGGATCCCCAACCCCGTTCTCGAATGGGAGTTCAGGAACGGGAATGGAGAGTCGACAGTTCCCTCCGACTCTCCACAATCAGTCGAACAGACGACAATCAACGTGACTCGGTGCGTGACCAGATCGACACTTCGCGTTCACTCGATAAACTCAGAGACTTTTACCATCGCAATTTGCCGTGCGAAGTTTCCTGGTCGGGAACTTGTGAAGGACTTGGAAGTAGTTATGCGTAAGTAATGGATATAACCCCAATTTGCAGACATCGTGGCCCGTCCTGGTAACCTTTTCATTCCCCAAAAGGTACGGATCTTCTCTAGGCCTACATGAAGCCATATTTAAAGCCAATGCAAACGCCAACGCAAATCTTTGGCGACACGGCAAGTATTTGTGGGGCGAATTCGAAAAGGTTGAACACATAATCAACTTCATCCGCAGCGTATATGTGACCCACCACCCCAAAACCAGGCTGAAGTCAAAATTTTCATATTTTTATACCATTGGATTGCTAGCGTTTTAAGCTTTAAAATAAGCTATAGTGGACTCACATAGGTGGTATACTTTTGAAGTTATATCTTTTTGAAGTTAGGAAGTGTCAAGGGATGCTTTTGAGAAAACGAGCACTAAAGTCGTTCATCATTATCATACATTATTGAGAGAAAAAATCAGGAGAAGGCCGATATTATCTAACGAATTTTAACTAACGATTTATGAGAAAAAAAAATTAAAAAAAAAATAAAAAAAATTGTGTACAATGCCGTATCTCGAAATGGCATTTGCCGACTTCCGCCTGGTTTTGGCGTAGTGGGTCACATATTTCCTGAGACTAATTTACCTTATGGTCGCATTCACATGAACCAATTACCTGACCCTGAACATAATACTGACAAATTGAGGGCGGATTAGATGGTACGAGTTCAGGAGGTAGCTGTCAAATACCCTAAACTATCTATTTTAAGATCATGCTGATAGAACCTATTTTGTTGTCATCATTTCAGATCAGAGAGAAACTTTTACACCTGGCGCCGTGACATCAACAATGACCAGCCAACAGAGCGACTCGACTGCAATTTCACCCAAGCAACCTGGGGATGACGTCATCCCCGTAAACCCCACGCAGAATGGGAAGAATGGTACCCGAGAGGTGACCAAATCGACAGACACCACACAGACGTCGAGGAACGAGGCAACAACCGCAGACAGAGTTACCCAGACACACCCAAGCAGTCGTAAGACTTCTACCCCAACACCGACAACTATCGCGGACGGGGATCCAAGCAGTCGTAAGACCCCTACTCCAACACCGAAAACTATCGCGGACGGGGATCCAAGCAGTCGTAAGACCCCTACCCCAGCACCAAAAACTATTGCAGACGGGGATTCAACCATCGTTACCACGGAGACCGCTGGTACATTACGCGCTGATTTTGGCGCTACCACCCGCGAAACAGGTACGTCAAGAATGGTAGACTTAAAATACACCTGTTGTTTGTTGATTATTGCGAGCAACCACACCTCAAAATAATGTACGATTCATCCTTCGCCATGTGCCTTTATTTCAGACGCTTCTAAGACCCTGGAACCAAAGGAAACAATTACCTCTTCTGGCGATGTTGACGAAGAAGATGATTTAGAAGAAACGCCCAGTCAGAAAATAAAAAGTAAGTTAGGGATTGACAAAATAGTTACAGAGTTATACAACTTACAAGTTGCGCTGCGTTTGAAGCACTATATGCCTTTGAATTCTTCTGCAATTGTTATATGTATTAATAAATTCTTTTGAATTTATAATAATCTTTAGAATATCAATACACATACTACACGTGCCCACATCGGGAATTCGCTGTGTAATAATGCCTACAAAATTGTAGGGGACACTTATATAGAAATGTTGGGAACAGCTGCATGCTGCAGATAATTGGCGCCCTAAACTGCTGGGTTTATGTGAAATTGAATGGCTTGGTTTTGATTTGTTTCGCAGGTAAGCTGACGTGGCTGGTATCCTTGGGTGTATGTGTCGTTCTACTGGGAATACCTGCGGCTTTTATCTGTTACTACATTTGCAAAAAGAAGTAAGATTCATACAATTTTGTTGTTGAATTATTGAATAACTAACAATTACACCGAGTTGAACGTTTTGGGTTTTGGATAGCTATAGTTCCACGAATACTTCAGCGTGAATGTCGGCAATGTTATCTTAACATGTTTGTCTATTGACAGAGTTGTCGTATAGAAAGCCCATCTCAAATAGAATCACAAATCGAATCACAAATCGAATCACAAATCGAATCACAAATCGAATCACTTTGGAGCGAAGGGGAGTTGACAAAGTAATGCCTTTATCGGGGTTCATTGTTGAATAGTTTGCAATTTAACTTGAGTCTGAGGAACCTAAGATGGACTCATGACAACTCGATCACCATCTAGTTTCATTTAATTGTTAATCTTTCAGAAATAATTCAGTTGACGTCTTGGAAGGGCTGCTGATGTCCACCAAGCAGGGAACGGTGCTCAGACCCAAGCCCGTCAAGCCATTGCCACTTTGCGGTGCCGCGTCCACGGCCCCGCCTAAAGCCACGCCCCCGCCTAAAGACACGCCCAAAGCCACGCCCAAAACCGCACCCAAAGCCACGCCCAAAGCCACACTCAAAGCCACGCCCAAAACCACACCCAAAACCACGCCCAAAACCACGCCCAAAACCACGCCCATCCCCACGCCTACCCACCCGGTGATGATGATGGTGGACGTTCATCAGGCCAATGACCCTCTTGACCTCACCGAGTGTATGGAGAATAACATGTAATTATATTATCTTGCATTTAGTAGAATTTGTTTATAATCTATTAGCAACTTTATTTAAAATCGAATGGAAACTGGTAGATTTTGAAATTAATCGATTATTTAATTAAGCAATAATGGGTAGGCTACGTTTTATGTAGAATCGATTATTATTGTAATTGTATTTGTCATGAGTAATTATCAATGTTATCAAAAATAAAACAAATTATTACCAAAACGTAAGTGTAATTATTTCAAAAATAGCTTCGTAAATTACTGTTTAAATGTAGATTGTTCAGACGTCATTGTTCTAGATAATTAAGGGTCAAAGTACAATAAGTTATTCTCATTATTAACTTTCTTATTAAAAAACAGCGAAATTAGTAATCGTTTAAGTTAACTTTACAATATCCACAACATTATTTTAATGTCTCTTTCTGTGAAATTCTAACAATTCTAACATATTCTAATCCCGTTTTTATTCTGATTAATCTTATTATATTAATTAAAAGTAAACCTAGTCAAATATAGTCGGTAATTGTGATGTTTTGTGAGATAGACATAAATAAACAATTATTTTGATTCTCTCGAAGTTTTTGTAGCATCGGATTTGTTTCAGTAAACGAGAGTTTTGTCATAAGTCGCAGAGCTTCACATAATTCTGTGTTTAATAATTTTACATTTTACTACACACAAACAATTACTATTATATCGAAATTGTTACATACACGTATCCATGCAATAGTCTTTTTTATGTTAAAACTGGCGATCGGAAATATTATGATATATATTTTAACATATGCCTACAAACTGTACAATTCTAAAAATATCTTTATTTGTGATAAATTCCATAAACAAATTCGTAGCAAATCTAGAAAATTGCTTTATGCCAGTTCGATCTGTTTGGGGTTTTGCAATACAAAATAATGGATCGCAGGAGTAAACGACAGGTGTTCGGCGGAGTAATACCTCCGAAAAAGCTCACATTTCTTCCAGGATTTGTTTTCGGGCTCGTTCGCGAAATTAAAACTGACACAGTAAGGGTTCTTCAGGCATTTGACGCCGCATTGTATTAGAGTGCGGGCCTGGTAGAACATCATCTTGAACGAGGATGGCGCGCTCCACTGCGGCCGTAGAACGTTGTAGTAACCGCGGGAAAATGCTGGAACGAATGACAAAAAGGGTGGGAAATGACAGACAGGTAAGTTTAAAATTGCAGCTTAAGTCATAATGTAGATTTCGGACAGAATTCCATACCTGGACATCACTTTACATCCTGTGCACCTTATGAGATTTGTGAGATTGTTTGTTCAGTACCACTACTAAGCTTCAATATTTTCTCTGCTAAATTTGACTTTTCAGGACATGTTATCGCTTTGCTGATAGATCACTGCAGGAAAAAAATTGCGATGTTCGTTTATAGAATTCTTAAATAGATTTCAAGTCAATTATCTTCAACATGTATTATTTTATATATACAAAATAGTCTGAATTTAAATTTAATTAATAAAAAATTTATAAACAAAATTAGCTTAATGTGGTGTCTCTCCAGAGTAAAGAATTAAAGTCGAAGAATAATGAAAGAAAAAGGTTAATAGAAAGGTAAAGGTTTATAGAACAAAAAAGAAGAAGAGAGTATTACGAGAAAAGAAAGAAATATATTCATTATTTGATTAATTCATTGAAAAATACAATGATGAATGGCTATAAAGCATTGATGGGTCGGGGGGGGGGGGGGGGGGGGGGGGTAACCCCGTTCATCAAGGGGCAATGTCATGATACTATACCAAAATGCCTGGAGCAAAAATATTGACTTAAAGTTCCAGACTTTATTCCCAATTTGCCTTCGAATGCAGGTGCAGGTGCATATTCCCATCCCCCACCCCCGTTTTTCAAAGCTAAAACGCCTGAAAAGGCAAGTTATCACTAACAATTCAACCGTAATAATATACAACTGTGTTTCAAATCATTTCCGTCTTTTAATTGGAAAGGAGTTCAAATTATTAATAATAACAACAACTAAAAACGACTAGGGCGCTACCGTAGAATCTATACGGTGCAGTTGTCTGATGAATTTCTTCTCTCTCAGATCCTCTCACTGAACAACACATTATCTTTTTGATTAACATTCGAGTTTTGCCAATGTGGTGTATTTCTCTGCTTATGTAAACCAGGCACAGTGTACACTGATGAAACTTAAAACTCACCTGTGCAGATGTATCTGATTTTTTTCTCCTCTCAAAGTTAAAGAAAGCTGCAAGCAGCATCCCCCTGAAATGGTAAAATGAATTCATTACCTGATGCCGTCTTCAAATTTCGTCAAATTCCAGTGATTGTCTAAAATTACAAAGTCGTCTTGAATGCATTGATATGCACGACACGCAAGACATTATATAGAAAACGGCAAGACATAATTCAGGCATTTCCGAACAATATGCACGGAGTATGGAGTTGAATGGTTTCTTTACAGTGAGGAAAATAAGGCGAGCGATTGATTTTATGCTGTACGGGCCTCGAGCTAAACGAACCCATGTACGTCATTCGAGAATACAGTATCACTACCTTTACCAATCCTAAGTAACACAGACTTCACTCGGTATCGACTCTTTGCTCAGTATCGACTTTAAAGGTAGGATACACCATTAGCAGATATCGAAAATATTTACTACCGAATTATTAAAAAATATCTTACTCATTTGAAAGTAAATAATGATTCTAGGCATCCAGCAAAATGATTGCGCTAGATATCATGTAATTATTCAGAAAAATATAATTTTATAAATAAACAATATTCGCGATCGCCGGACGGCGATCGCGAAAAAACAAAGATAGCATAAGAATAACTGCTCGGCGCCGGTTGAAAACAAACGCTTTTTTTAGTCCTTTTCTTGGCATCCATGGTTGTAAAACTTCGGACAGCTCAGTTAAACAATATTTACTATAAAATACAACCCCCCAAAAAAAATCTACTCATTCATGATAATTCAAGCAATTACCAATGGTGTATCCTACCTTTAAAAAAATATAACTGCGACGTCAGACGTACATTTCCTTAGTCACGTGCTTATCTTGCGTCGTGGATCAAATCCCGACTGTTCGATTATCCAATTGAAGACCTATTTGGTTGGCGCAGTTTATCGAATAGTCGCCATTAAAAATGGGTGCATTTCATTGATATGGTAAACTAAAGGAAATGGCGAGTTAACAAATGGGTTGGTTGCGATAAACGGAGGCGAGAGAACAAAAGAAATTGCTCTATTTGCAATCGATAGCACGAACAGCCAGGATGTTTACTGCTTCAGAAATTATTGGTTTATTTATCAGTTTATTCCGCTAAATTAAGAAGTGTGGCGCGCGAAGGCTTATATTCTAACTGAAATCACATCGTCGAGATGATGTTTACTTGTTGGAATCAATCGCCCGAAGGCCACTTTGGGAGGAAAAACAAATGTGTGATTTTAATGCCAAGTTGTAATCTGGTGAGGGCATGCTCCTATTGTGTTCAGTTTACGTCACCGTCGATAGATTATTAACCACGGAATTAGGAAGTGTATAACTGTGCATGCGCAACACGGCGCATTTGATTGGCTAACAAGTGACAGACAAAAAACAAATCACCGAGTCGGACATGTTTTGCTTTTGCCGTATTCTCGCAACGTAAACACACTGCTGAGCGCGCCTGATCCTATAAAAACGGAGCATTTTCCCGTTTGGTTTCAGACTATAATAGTCAAATGGCTCAATCCAGTCTGATTCAAGAGTCTAAAATGTTGATAGGAACTAGAGTCAAGATGAAGTTGCTGTTTCTAAGTTTGGTGAGTTTTTTTCTCTCTTTTGATCAGATTAACCGAGTGAAATGAATACCCCAATAATAGCTTACTGAATGTTAATGTTATCTTCTAATGTTGTAAAGGAATGGAATGCATTTTGTTGTAGTAATTGAGACAGGATTAGGGTTGCTGAACGGATTAAAGAGATTGAACGGATTAAAGAGATGCCTCTTTTTCGAGACAGCCACACAAGAGGTTTCTTCAGTGAGAGAACTTGTGACGATTTACATGTACTTATTACATAACGTCACCTTCTTAAAATAATGGCCTAAGTCCTATTTTTTTTTTTTTTGAAAAACAGAGAAAAATGAACTAAACATAGAATAAATGATTTTTTTTGCTCATTTTAAACAGAAAGGTTTGGGGATAAAACGGCCTAAGCACACGCTTGACTTAGGCCATTGTACTAACTGGGTATAAGCAGCATATGTTCAATTCAGCACATATGCCATTTAACAAAGGTGGATAGCCTCATAAAGCGATGACTTGGGCCAAAATATAATTTTCTTCAAAATGTGACTTAGGCCATTATTTTAAGAAGGTGACAATAAGATACATTTCTGTTTATGTATACTACATTGTTTTTGAAGATCGGGTTTGTTTTTCTTGATCTAGTATTTAATTCTACAACCGCTGTCTACATGGGCACAGTGTGTTGATGGTAAGTTCATACGCTTCTTTTATATTTATTGTTTGTTCCTTGTCAAATCTTGACTACAGATTTATTTGCTCTTGTTTACCATAGCGTTTGCTCTAAAGAATAGCCCATGCGCGAATACTATTTGCTGCATACACGCGCGTCCAGCATTTTTAGCTCTTTTCGCATAATATATTATAGGTCGCCGAGAAATAATCTGCACGATTTATTTGAGACTACAATTGAAAAACACACTACAGGATACTTTTTTTAGAGATGCTGTTCTGTTCTGCACATGGGCACTTGTTTGGAGTGTTACACTGCCCTAGAAATGAATTTAGCTTGGTAGGGTAAGACTTGCAATTGCGAACATTGCTAAATGAGATCATTTACAGATTTTTGTTGTGCGAAAAAAAAATTCTGTACAAGTTTGTGGACAATTGGCGAACTGAAAAGCCAACAAGAACTCACAAAGAAAAATATTAAGGTTGGCAGGGTTCGGTTTTATTTTGGTATTATAATCACAAAATATGCTTCAAAACCCAAACATGTTTTTATTTGTACACCGGAAAAGTAGTTCCTGTATGAAAAGGTTACGATACATTGAAGCGAGTATTAATTTTGACTTATTACGCGTCCTTTGAGGAAAGTGGCTAATCAACTTTTAATTTATTTGTGATTTTTGAAGAATCGCCGATACCGCCCGTTATACCGCCCACTAGCTGGACAGCATGGTACAACGTTGACGACCCGACGGATGGTACGGATGACGAAACACTCCCAGCAGTGAGGGCGGTGAGTTTGTCTCTGTCTGTCTGTCTGTTTGTCTGTCCGTCCGTCAGTCCAACGAGTCACATATGAAGCCCTTTAACGTACTTGCCACGATGGCATAGACGCAACAATAATTATAAGCTCCTCAATTCCAAGCGTCTGTCTGTCTGTCTGTCTGTCCGTTTGTCCAGCTGTCTATCTGTATGTCTCTTATAACTCATCTTCACCCTCAAGACATTAATTAAGAAATTGTGTATTCCCAACTGGCCGATGACACATGTTTGGCACATTTGATTTCCTGATTTATAGTTGTCAAGATGGTTTGAAGTTTCAGGAACGGATTCAACTTTGGCTCAAGGAGGAGGGAGGTGGGGGCCAGCTGTCTACCCTTCGACCCTGTCCTTTATTTATAATCATTCAAGAATTTTAATATGCCATTTTCCACTAGATTACAACTTGTCAGAGCATTGTTACCTTGGATGCAGCCCTTTTAGGCCAATTAAACAAAATAGTTCTCATTCAGTTTCTAAAAAGGAGGATCGAGCCCGTTTCCCCCACAAGATGGCGGATTTTCTAAGGTGTATTTTCCAAGATGGCGGATGGGTTCTTTCATTTTACCGACTCTCTTGCTTACATTTTGTGTCGACAAAACTTGCCGACAATCTTTCTACTCGATTTTGAACTTATATAGCAACAATAAAAACAAATAAATACATACAAATATATTGCATGGTAATGTATAAAACATTTAAGGGGTGTGGGTGGATTTATTTGTTGCGCATCCTAGGTACATTCATCAGTCTGCGTCAGTCCTACCCAAGCCGACTGCCGTGTCCGATTCCTACATACCCATCACGTGACTGCTGGCCAGACGTTGGCTACTGGCTGTTCTCTTGCCGGTGGGTTGCTGTGCCGAGATGCCGACCAAGCCGTTATCGCAAGATGCCTGGACTATGAGATCAGATTCATGTGCCCGACTCCTACGAGTGAGTGTGACACACTTGAACACGATAATTAATTCCTTCTGAAGTTTTTGTTTACGTCACAGTAGAGAAAGCATAAATGAATAAGTAATTCAGATTGATATGGTCATTCCCCCCCTTTTTTTGAAGACGCCCTCCCTGAGCCACATTTCCACTGGGACTTGAGCACCAAGGCATCGATTACCGCCGATGAACCTATGACTTGTGGGGGCGCTATCTCGTCCATCTATCCCAATGCTGGTGGCATGACGGGTACCGTCCGTGGCGCTCTTTATTCCACCGACAGTTTCGACTCATCTGATCATCTGTGTGCTGTCAGGAACAAGAAGGCGGGCTGGGTGGAGTACGGCTTGGCTAAAGGCAAGTGTATCTCTGAGCCAACCTGCTGCACCTCGGGGTTTACCGTGACATTCTGGATGAGGAATAGAACGCCCGCAAGCACGGATTACCCTTCTATCGTATTATCAAGCGGTGGTCAAGCTTCCAAAGCAAGGGGAATACTACTTTATTTAGTTAGAGAGTACGTTGAATTTGATGTAAGGGGTTTTCCAACGGATCCGAATTTTTTTAAACTGCCTGTAGGTGGTTACTACCCCGATGTACAATGGACTCATCATACTTTCATCTTTGAGACAGCTTTCGGATTAAAGTACTACATGAACGGCACGTTTGTTGACTCTATCAACACATCTGGCAGTGAAGGTCTCGGCAATGTTGACTTTGACAACGTCGTCATGTTTTCGTCAAACTACAATCCGAGTGCATGGCCGTACGACAATATAGATGGAGACTTCAGTAACTTCAAAATGTTTTACAAGAACTTCACCGATGCAGAAGTTCTAAATGCGTATCTTCAAGAAAGCTCAGGTAAATGGCATTGTGAGAAACCAATCTTTGAAAATGTATAATCAAAAGAGGTGCACGCTACTATAAACTAGTTTTCTATCTTTTTTGGAAGTTGCACAGGAAATAACTTCGTTCAATTCTTTGCTTGGACTTTTTGAACTTGTTTACAAATAAAAAGACTGTACCATTTCCACTCGTATTGTTTTTCTAGAATCGAAGCTGCTCATCCACTACGTGAGAAAGCACAGTCACGATGACAGCTTTGGAGTCGAGCTGGAGTGCCTGGCCAAGGCCGGCAGTTCACCGGCAATCACCTGGCATCGCTCGGACGACGGATCCTACTTCGAGCCAGTTTCTCCCTCAGTCGATGTAGCCATTTACGAGAGTTCGCCCAACAGCTACAGAAGACGGTCCATCTTGGTAGCTCGCCGTCTCACCTTGGTATCTGACCTCATCTTAGCGTGTGAGGCTGAGGATACTATCGGAGGCGGAAGCGTGTCAAAGACAATCACCATTCTAAAACGTAAGTAGCATACATTTATTTATGTACAAATAGTCTAAGAAAGGTCTAGTTGCAACAATTCTTTTCCACCTTTTTATCAGGTCAACCAAGTTCGAATCGTGCCTGGACAGACATGTTGATTTTATACCAGTTCTTTCTGCTTTCGTCAGCGGTCCCTGTAACATTTTTTTGGATTTTCTTTCAACACAATATCAACAATAATTCTTTGTTAGATTCTAAGCCTCGATGGTTTCTTTTTGCTTAAATGCCATGAGGTCATTTAGGCAAACTTTGGTTGTAATCATGACGTCCGATCTACCTTTTCTGCTCTGCAGGTGCCATGTTCTGGACGCCGTGGTTGAGCGCCGATAGCCCGGTTGATGGTAATGACAGAGAGACGTTGAATCAACATCAACTGGTATGAAGTTTACGACTCGCTTGAAAACTCTATCTAGCTTTAAAGTGGTAACTGTTTTTTCCTTTGTAGTGTTTTCCTTGAAATAGTATCACTTGATTGGTTATTCCTTCTTCTCTCTAAATTGTAGGCGTACGACCTGCTCTGCAAGTACCCCAACGACATCCAGTGCCGTACAGTTTACGACGGCGTCTCGTCCAATGAGACTGGACAGCTACTGAACACCAACTGCACGTTGCCATCCGGATTGGATTGCTTGGGTGCCGATCAGGATGACAACTTCTGCTTCGACTATGCGGTTCGCTATCAGTGCCCTGAACGTAAGTGCGATTTGGGAGGATATGTTTCAAAGGTTTGCTTGAAGAGTAATTACCATCAATAAAATATAAAAAATGTTCAATTTGTTTCAAAGTGTCTTTCTACAAAGTAATAGTTTTGGCCGTTCCGGTTTTCATGATTACTTTTCACTTGTCTCGACCAGCTCTCTATCGTTGGACGCCGTGGTATGACGCCTCGGACCCCGACGGAACCATGGAAGATGAAACACTGACTACTCACATGACGCAGGTTGGTCAACCCAACGGTATTGAATTGATCAGGATATTTTCAACTAGTTTGTAGGCCCGTGCGTTGCCTTCATTTGTAGTCACATTACAACTTACTAAATCATGACAATTCTATTTATTCAACTCCCAAGGGGTACTCTGATCTGTGCAACCAACCCATAGGTGCAGAGTGCCGCCTCACTGCCACCCAACAAGACCTCATAGCGAGCGGGTTGGTTCCTGAGGTTCCCTATCTGTGTAACGCCAATGGATTCCGCTGTCGGCATGCGGATAACATCGGACCCTGCCCGGACTTCGAAGTGCGCTACAAATGCCCGGATTCAGCAGGTATCGTAAATATGTTATTAACTATATATAACTACATCTTAGTAGGCGACTTGTAATCGTAAAAAACCTAGACTTTTCCCAGTCATCAGTCAACATTTGTCAACAAGTCCTAAAGTCAACAAGTCCTAAAGCCATTCATATAAGGAACAAAAGAGCACACAGGCATTGCTTGCCCGAACAAAGTGAAGTGGAGGTAGGTGCTATATTGTGTTCAGTGAGAAATGTTATTGGTTGCCATTTTTCTTGAAACTGTGTTTTACAGCTTTAAAACTCATCAGCGTTGACAGTCTACAGCAACAGAGTCACCACTTGGACCCAGATCTGACACTGAGCTGTAGCGCCAACGTTGGTCATTCGACCTTAGGTTTATTCGCGCTTGAGTGGGCGTGGCTTGACACCTTCCGCCCCTACGCAGCGGTGCCGATTACGTCGGGGGGAATCGTCAGTATCGATCCCACCTCTTCGCCGTCTAAGATGACAATCGTGAACTTCTCCAGCAGCACGTACGCGAATACTACGCTGGTCTGCATTGCCCGAGACGACATAATCGTTGACGCAAAGACTATTCGAATAACACTGCGTAAGTTTTATTAACTCATGTGGTCTTGTATCGTATTACGATCGAGGATCGAAACACAAAAGAGAACAAAGGGAACAAAGGATCCTCGAAGGACGGTTTCCTTGTCCGAATTCGGTCCCCGATCGTTGGGGCAAGCGCTAAGTAATGGGTTAGGGTATAGTAAAGGAATAAAGGAAAACACAATATCGATCCTCGGTCGTTATGTGGTCCACGACTGTGTGGTCTTGCCCGATGTAATATAACAATCAGACTCCTGTGGAAATCGGACTCTAGCATTTTCCATGTTGGATAAACCATCTCACGTGACCGGTCACTCTCCAAATTATCTCAGCATGCGCAATACTACCAAATAGTCCGGATTTCAAAGAGTCTGAAATTCACGTTCGCCCCGGCCGTAGCCGAATATTCGTATACAACCTTAACTACTCTGTAGTGTCGCAGCTGTTTGGAGTTTGGCATCGGAATAAACAAATCAATGTAAATACTTTGGTATTAGATGGACACCGTAGATTAGGTAAACTCCACCATTTAGAAAGACGCGGTTAAATCAAGATATCAAACGTTACTCCTGTGTTCTTGTTGTCTTCTTCATAGCATCGTTCTGTGAGATGCCTTTGGGTATATCCAGTGGTAAGATCAAGGTCGGCCAAATCACGCCTTCTACCATCAAATCGTCGCCTTTCAAGGTAAGGAATGCTTAATATTAATACACCCTGTTAAGAAGTTGAGTGCATCATTTCCAGTCCAGGTCAATTCCATCACTAAAAATAGCTCTGATGTAATGATGCAGGTATTATTTATTTTCAGGTTCCCAGAGTGGACAGTCTCGATCCGTGGGTACCAGCTGTCAGCGATACCACCCAGTGGCTGGAGTTTGATCTTGGTATAGATTACTCGGTATGCAAAAAAACCCCACAGAATCGCTTCAAGGGCCAATTTTATGAAGCTGCTAAGCCAACAAAGTGC
Source organism: Crossaster papposus (assembly GCA_037893245.1). NCBI lineage: Eukaryota > Metazoa > Echinodermata > Asteroidea > Velatida > Solasteridae > Crossaster > Crossaster papposus. The sequence continues at coordinate 404,298 of JBAIAA010000298.1, read as the reverse complement.
TTAGTACAAACAGCTATATTCAGAAAAAAACACAGGTAGCCAGCCAAAACTTCATGTGCTTTTAATGCTATAACTATATCCAAAACCGCTGATTACCAATCACAAACAATACACATTGTACATCACCTGAAATGTTAGTTTGTAACTGTTTTGCCAAGAGAAAATGTTCCGGCATACTAAGCTGTTTTTTTTGTGCTTAGCAGCTCCGTTACATTGGACCCATATCGTTATTGGCTTGTTCTTTTTGTAAAATTGTCCAAATTTATTGTCCCACAGATTTTAACCTATAGGCCTGTTACTTTCATTGCTATACTATGTGTTTATGTTTCTTCAGATAACGGGCGTTGCTGTACAAGGCGACCCTAGTAACGCACCTCCCACTAATTACGTGACAAGCTTCCGTCTGCATCAGAGAGACAATGAGAACGCTTGGGTCTTATATACAGACAGCCTCGTAGTAAGCGTAAGTTCTCATGATCCTCGGACAAATTTGGAAGAGTACAACGATTTGAATTACACTGGAGATTTGTTTCAATACACTGGCGCAATCTCCATAATTATTTAGTTCTTTAAACATCCAAGTTCCGGTCATTCGTTTAAACTGCCAATATATGAACTGGATAGCTGAGTTGGTAGAGTTTCGGAAAGGAAATCCAGAGGTTACATGTTAATGCCTTGTATCAATCAATGTCTCTCTTCGGCTTTTAATAATGATTAAAAGGCGTCTGGACAATTTCGTTTTTGTAAGTCGTCATAAATATAATAGGTGTTAATTGATAATATTCACCAACTCAGTATCTACATGTTATATGCCTAATTACTCTGATATATACGTGTATATATATATCTGATATATACGTGTATAGCACAACAACCGTTCATAAAACTCCTCTAAAAATGAATGTTTGTTGTAGGTTTTCACCACTGACTTTGGTGCCGGCTCGACTAGTTTCACCACTCTCACCCCTAACATCACCACGAGGTACCTCCGTTATCAGCCGTACACCTGGACCAATGAGATAAAGGTCAGGATGGAGCTCTACGGGTGTGCCGTGGGAGGTAAGAACGTGACCAAACTCTGTTTTGTGGGGAGTAGGGGGAGGGGGGGGGGGGGGGGGGGGGGGGGGGTTGTCAAATGTAAGAAGAGATAGTCTTGCGAAACAGTGCCCCCACGGTCTAGTAGGGTTTAAATGGATGACAAATACCTTAGTGCGCATCGCGCATCAAGCTCTACATTTAATTTATTGTAATACTTATAATTTGTATTTCAGCATCTACTCTTCAGATCCTTCAACTTACCAGAAAATATGACGTCGTCACCAATAATTTCACCCTCACCTGTCGGGCCGAGCATTATCCGCTTCCTGGCATCACGTGGTTAGCCGATGGTTTGCCCATTTTGCCGCTTGAGGGCGCATTGGAGGTCTGGGACACGACCGACGTGTTCCCCATTGTGGCGTCGTACCTAACTGTCGTTGATTTCCACCCGGACAACGACAGTGTGACGTTTACCTGTGTGGCGAAGTCTGGGGACGAGGTTGAGATGGCCAATATATCCACAGAGTACAGTGAGTTTATTATAAACCCCGGCGTCTTGCCAGAAAAAAACCAATGAAAAGACAAAAGTTCCTAACCTCAGTTTTCTCCACAAGCAAAGAACCAGCCTCTCCTTTATGGAATTGTATTATTTTTCACAGACTTCCAAGGTACAGTGTCCGTATCAAGCGATCCCATTGTCTACTATGGAAGTGACGTCATCGTAACGTGTACAGCTTCCGGTGACGATATCTACGTCATGGAGTGGGGTCACCTCGCAGAGGTCACGGTTGGCCCTTTCGACAGTGTACAGCCCAGCGAACGACATGTCATCGATATAGTAGTGAGTAATGCCACTAGCTGGCAGTCGACGCTGACGATAAAACAGTTTATTCAGGCTGACGAGGGAGAGTACGCATGCTTGGTGAACTCTGACACCGCGAGAGAGACTTCGGCCGTTTCGGGCAGTAAGTTCGCACGTTTGTCTGACATACGTTCAAATATACCAAATGGGTACCATTACTTCAAAATCAAAACTTGAAATTACCATTAATAGAGATAAATAAAGCAACAAGGAGTGCTTAGCATCGAGTTTTATTTCTACTTAGGGTCTGGTTTATGGGAGAGCTGGACAAACGCCACCTACGACGAGATGACTAATTCCTACCAGTTGGAGTGCGCAGTGGCGTATCCTGCCATTGAGCCTGTCGTCAACTGGATTGTTCCAAACGGCGATGGGGTGGTCCAGCCGAACAGCAAGTACCAGGTAGCTTTCTATTGCTGTCTTGTGACGCGTAATTTACTTCACTTACAGTATACGGCAATCGACACCCTATAATTAAAATGGAATATTGCCAGAGGGAGATTTAGTTTCAAAATATTCAAACCATACCGCTCTGTCTTTTCATATCTGCCCTGGTTTTAGATCCAGAACCGGCTCATCTTCATAGGGAATCTGACCAAGATTTCCACGCTGACGATTCGTCGTTACAGCTTCGGCCAAGACGACGGGGCCTACCAATGCTCGTTTGCGTCGGTCGCACGGGAGCTCAACATCACGCTACAAACCCAATACGGTACGACATGATCCATATAACCTTCTACAAGTCAGAGGTTAAATTTGTTGATTTATATGTCTTTTTTTCCAGCATCAAAATAGTGTTTAATGTGTGTGCACTTCAACACGATACAGCGTACCTCGGTCTCGTCTCGGCAAGCGCATCGAAACTAGTCGAAGGCCAGTTGGTGAAGCTCGTTTGCACCGCCCCTGAAGCCGTCGACCACGTCTACCACGCCGACTGGCTGCGAGTCGTCGACAACGACAGGTTAAAAATAGAAAATGACTTCACTCACTCCGTCTACGAGGTCCGCGGCGGCGGCGTGTTCCGCCTGAATTTAGACATCAACCCGTATTCGACGCTGGCGGACGGAGACTACGTGTGCTCGATAAACAACGGCACGGGAGAGGCTACGGTATTCCTGAGTTATTCGCTAGGTAAGTGGAAAAATATGAGTAAGTATCACAGGGAATCTCTCTAGGGCATAAGGTCGGTGTCTCTCCACCTATTTCGTTTCCTCTTTCTCTGGCTTTCTTCTTCCAGTTTTGATTTCTTTGCAGCAAAGATTTGTAGGTATTATACAGAGTGACGATTTCGTAGAATCGATTCAACGGGAGAAACGCACAGGGTAAGCAAATCAAGATGAGGTTTAACTGGACAGCACAGCACTGTCCAACTGAACGTATGAAATGACAAAAGCTGGCGATTTCTCCCCTTGAAGTTTTTTTCCAATAGCTAGCAGCATAGCACGCCGCGTGTTGTCACGAGGTTGGGCTACAGCGCCACCAAGCGGATTTGATGAAGTCTTGCTGAAACATCAAGAATAGAGCATGTAAGTTGACCTAAACATTCTAGCATTTTTGTAATTTTTGTCGTCTAAACATTGTTGTCATCGTAACAATTAGCTAGTTAACTGAGAATACCAGGATGTGAACTGATACTGACAGTAAAATTACAAACTGGTCAAACAAAATAACAAATTGTATTGTAAAATGTTCAAACATTTTTGTAAAACTGACGCTCTGCGTCCTTTGTGCCGTCAACGTGCCGACTGCCGTAATTATATAGCGCCCTCAGTTGTCAAACTCTGTTTTGTCTTGTGCGTCTAGTTCCCTCTTCAAAACCCGTTAAGTTTAATACTTTTACCGTGCACCAGTCTTAAATGTCTGACAAACCATGGTCTGCATATTTTGATTTAGTGTTACTGCAAAACTGAAGTTTTACGCTGAACATTATAATTATTTGGTCTCACAAAATGTCGGGTCATGGACACAGTCATGGAGGATGTTCAGGGGGACACGACCACGACCCGCCGGATCGAGGGACGGAGTTCTCGCTTTACACAAAGATCGACACAGACCGAGTGGAGTGTTTGAACGAAGTGACGGACGGTTCGGGAAAGCTCGTTTTCAAACCTTGGGATCAAAGACTTGACATAGAGAAGGTAAACTAGAGACGGTGGGGAGGTTTTGTAAAACTAGAAGTATTCTTAAACATTACAAATAATATGATTAAATAATTGAAAATAATGTAGTAGCCTGCCGCCACTTATTTGCTTGTGTACTACTATGGAGAGTTAGAGTGTATTTTAACCAAATTAAAAATAGTTTTCGGTCCCACGCTTTTTCAACATGATTTTTGCATTGACTGACCTTCATACTGACTAGAGACATGATAAATACGAAAAAAATAGGGAGAGAGTTTTTTGTATTCGGATAAATAGTTGAAAAGATTAATCTTGTAAGATAAATGTTTTTGTAGAAAAAAGGGCAGGATTTAAATTTTGAGGACAATTACGAAGTAAAAACGATAATGTTGACGACCCATGCCGTGACAAATGAACACAACCCTGCCAAGTTGGTTTGGTAGACTAATTAGTAGTATGTGTTTTGTAATGAGGCCTATGTGGTTAATTTTGTTCTTGCAGTATGTCGAGAGCGATGATGATGAGGAACTACTCTTCAATATTCCGTAAGTTGCCCAGTTGACACATTTTTGGATGTGCTGGAAATTAAGCAGTATAACTTCCAATTCCAAAGCATTTTGAGGGCAACTTGCCTGAATCCTGCAAAGTCCTACCCAGTGTAGTTAGGGCGGCTTAGCACAGTAAAAGCAACAGTTTCCTGTCAGTTTGGTTTACATGATGCAGGAGGGATTCCTTTATTTAAAATAGTCTATTTATTGTATAGACTATAGCAAAAACAAATTAGTGCTTCATTTAAAGTAGATCCCTTGAATTGTGGGCTGAATTGTGATGTTTTGTGACCATACAAATTCTTTTAAACCTTGATTATTGTTTGTAATTTTGTGTGCAGGTTTACCGGCAACGTGAAACTCAAAGGAGTAATTGTGATTGGTGGGAATGAAGATAGCCATCCAGCAGAAATGAGATTGTAAGTGAAGGGATGGGCCAAAGAGAGATCATTCGCAATTCGAGCGATTCACAATACCTAGAAGCTGCCGTTGGAGGCGCAAATCCTGCTATACCCGCAGTGCATCATGGGAAAAAGTCGGCATCAGTTTGAAAAACAGTGTTCATTTTGCATGAACTCATCAGTTTTTACGTCTTTTTTGGACACGCACGATTAAAGTTTCATTTTTTTTCTGCAAATAACAATGTTTTAATCAACGACGCTTCCGGATACATTTATGTTTGTGTTGTACCTCACGTGAACAATGAAGAATAGATATTTCACTACAGTATGATATACGGAAGAAGTCGACCGTAAAGTTTAAAAGTGGCTCTTTTGAGTCAAACGCTTGGTGGCGCACTGCATTGTGAATCGCCCGAATTGAACCTATCAATGTTAAATCTTATTCAAACTTACAGAACCTCCTGCTACCAAATATTCTGTAACTCTGATGACAATTCTTTAATTACATTCAACGATTTCTCCAGATACAAGAATCGGCCCAACACAACCTTTGACGATATGCGGAGTGAACCAGACCAAGTTTTTGAGATGCAACGAGACACGTCAGGAATCCTGGAATACAACACAAAGTATGACCAATTATTGTTACCTAATTCATCCCTCTAGATATCTCCAAAGAATTTGTGAAAATTCCAGGAACACAGTGACCAACTCAAAAAAGGGAGCCCCCTCTATCACATATTTTGCTTCAAATGAAATATTAGTTTACTCTGAAATTATTCAATATTATATATTTTGGCCCTTAACCGACGTGCAACTGTATACATGTACTCAGTGAGGTCCTAACGATCTCCTGTATTCTAGTGCAGAAGTCTTATCACTCGACCTTTGAGCTAGCTGCAATTATTAAGCTCTTTCTCTCGTCTTTATTTTTAATAGGATTGCGCGGTTTTCCAACGTCAACCACCTGTCCATCCATTTCTCCAAGAATTTCGGAGCTGAGACATCGATTGTGTATTACATTGGCTTACGAGGGGACTTTACCGAGGTAAGACAAATCCCATAGAATCCATATCTTGTACTGCATCAGTAAGGATTGAGATTGATTTTGTTTGTTTGTTCTATTTTCACAGGCTCATCGACAAGAGATAATGATCGTCCAGTACGAGGCGGTTGCCAATCCGAAAGATCACAAAACGTCACTGTTTGACAATGTACAGCATGAGATCAGTTAACCTTCAACGTGAAATGACAAACACATTCATGAATAATGTCACAGAAGGCAATTTAGCTGGATTTAAGAAATTATTGAAAATTCTACAATCAAATGACAAAAAAAAAGTATACTTCCTAAAGAATGTCTGCGTGTATAACAACAGCTTCAGATTAACAAAAGCTATGCATGTATATGTGCAGTGAAATATATCAATTACTCCAAGTTTATTCTGGGATACCCGGACTTATTACAGTTGTTTTTTGTAGCACTCCAAAGTTTCATATCGATCAAACGTGATGGATTTGTAATGTCTCAATCATACTCAATTCAGTCTTTGAATTGCAGTTTTAGAAAAAAAGGTTTATTAACTTAGTCTGTAAACTGTTTGGCCAATATTTCTATAAAACAGTGTTAATACATGTATAGCCCAGAAAAAAAAGCTAAATAACACATTATATGATGGCGTTACAAAAAAAACCATGTAAAAACATTTCCAGTTGGCAATTTGGTGGTTTATTCGTAATAAATCAGCAAATATTATAATATACTTAAAACTAGTCTTATTTTCTATACTCAATGCAATAATCAATGTGTATGATCATTTAAAATAGGTTCAACAAAGAGACGTCAGAAAAGGTGTACAAACGCAACATTGACTTTCATTTATTCGAGTGCAACAATCGGTTATCAGTTTGCAGATATCAATCCAATGACAATTGTTTTTCCCAGAACAATATGGCCAGTGGAAAAGTAAAGGTAAATCCAATAGGATTGTCTGTGTTGGTTTTATGACTTGTAGTACTCCACAAGTTTTTCATCGGTCGGTTTAAGTACGGTTCTGTCGGTCAGGTTGACGATCCACCCCGGCTGCAGTCCGAAGAATATCTGTCTGGGGTCCTTCCTCATTCCCAGCATGCCTCGCTTTGGGTCGGAGGTCAAATCAGGCAGGGTATAGCCAAACTTTTCTGCCAGTGCGACTCTGGCCGACTGCACCTTGTACGGATCTGACAAGTATCCGCGGTTCTCGGCGCTGGAGTAGAATGGCACAATGTCCTTAGGCGGGAGTGCCCGTTTGAGAATGGGCTTTCCTCTATTGAAGAAGAGGAGAGGGTGAGCCAGGGCATCGAGGCTTTGGAGATCATAGAAGCCTAGGCTGATGACACCACCGTTTCGCTCGATGGCTGCAAAGGTGAGCTCCGTAGCCCACTGGACTTCGATGTTTAGTTGAGCCTGGAAAGTGTCCGCTCCCTAAAACGAATAAGACAACCAGAAAATGATAAATTAAACTGAGACTATTTTTGACAAGCCGGTTAGAATTGAACAATGATGAGGTTGTAATATTTGATTCTAACCCTAACCACCCCAAATCCATCCCCCAAGGCACGAGGTGAAAAACAAGTGAGGGACTTTGATGTACTAGGTCCAGGAGGCCTGAAGCAGTGCCGGTGCACCAGGAGACTAATGCCAGATTTGGTCCAGTAACCTGCCAGACCCAGTAGAGAGTTAGGGTTAAAGTATCTTAACTCCCTAGGATGTGTGAAAAATCGTATTAAAATTGGAGTATTCAGGACCTTTAGGATTAACTTTAGGAAACAAAAGTTAAACATTCAAATGGACTTATGTTCAATCAAACTCAGTTCCGATCAAAGCGGATCTATGTGGAAAGGGCTCAAGTCTTTGGGTTTACCTCTTCGGTAAGATGAACACCATACTGCTTCTTGTAGATATCAATATTGACCTCTCCAGCATTGACAAGGGAGTTCACGTCGATAGGTTCGTCGGGGTCGATTCTGCCAACGTCAATCAGATGTTGAATTTTAGACAAGGAAACTGGTAGGTACTCTCGCTTCAAGCTGGGCAAAGAAAAGGCAGCAAAACAAAAACGTGTCAAATACATTACAAAGGCACACTATTAGTAATTAGTATTACCAGTTTATCTCGGCTATTCATACTTATTTAATTGACTGACTGACCGGTATTAAATCAATTATTCCAACAGCATTTTGGAGCCCCATATATGTTTAGTATACTTACTGATGCCCCTTGTAGTAGGGGTACTTGGGTATTCTCAGGTAGAATGGCGTTTGGCCGCCCTCGAATCCAATCCGCGGTGTGGTTCCTCGCATTCCTTGCCCTGCTTTACCGTGCCCGCTTGAATTACCTCCATGTTGTCCTCGACCACGGGCTCTGCCCTGTGAAAATATTGGGAATAGATTCAGACTAATTTTTAGTAATATACAAATTGCCTAATAAAAAAAATGATTTGACAACGAAAGGCTAGCCCGCTAAGCAAATAAAGAATGCTTGATATAAAGTACTAACTGTTTAGGGCCTGGCGCCTACAGTATTCAACCAAAATATAATCTAAACTAGTACAAGTAGTAATAACTTGTCACAGGTCGGAATGAGTTCGACGCACACTGCTCAATATTTTCACGAAAAAGATGCAACACGAGACGTCCATAGAGAAAAAAACTGAGTTAGTGAAGTTAAATTTAATGTATCAATTCAACCAGCATCTAAATACTAAGAAGCAGCTATGAAAAATGCCATTTTCAATACCTTTTTTCGTGCACCGGGATTGTCCCTGATGTTATTTAATCCAACTCTAGGCAAATTTCTAACCAGTTCCAACGCGCGTTTTGTGCCTGTGTTGCTGGAAGCCGCCATGTTGGAATGATTCTAAAAATAGTTCTATCTTTGGTCTGGAATTAATGGTTGACACAAGTTCTATTATTATCAGACAGTACTGTACTAAATAAATGAAAAACGAGAAGATGTTCATTTTATTATAGGTAGGATTCTAAAGATTACAGTTAAAACAAATGATCTCAAAATTATTTGGTGACCTTCACCTTGTCGATTTCCCACGATGCAATTTCCCATGATGCAACGTCATAAAATGGCTGCGCCAAGCCCGCGAATTTTTGACGTCACTGAAGGTTGTTGTGCTAGCTGCAAACTTATTGCACTTGTTGAACACATTTCCGGCCTCCGACGAATGTTGCGAATGTTTTGTGACGTCGCATTCGAACGAAGTATGAACCGGCATGTGGAAAATGCGGGGTTTGTTTCACGAAATTTAAGACCATGCGCGATAGACAAAATGTAAGCCTAAGCAAGGCAATTAAACCACAACTGCTTCGTCCTTCGGATGGGACGCAAAGCCGTAGGTGTAATGTATATATTGAAACTGGACGCGCACGTAAAAGAACCCAGTCACACCATAGAGCATGTTCCTTGCTCTATGGTCACACTTATCGCTAAAGAGAAGGGGTTCGCCCCGGTGTTTCTGGCATTTCGTTCATCCTTCTACTGGTTTCTTCAGGCTTACGAGCTACAGTGCCTTGGGCGCTTTTGAGGAATCCTCGGTTTCTTGCATTGCCGAAAAGAAATAATAATAATAATAATAATAAGATCAAGTTTGTTTGGATCCTACCTCCATGATATGGACACCTACCTCCATGTTTGGACTCAGCGAGCCTGTACGATACCGAAGTGAACCAATGGACAAAGGTATGCATTTTTTTGTCTTGATAAAACATTTAATTCATTAATGGAGCTATAAAGATTCAACCCAAAACATATCCCTGAATGCCATTTAACAAAAACAGATTAGTGAATTAATGATTATATATTTTATTGTATGTATGTGTGGATATCCTAAATAGCGCCCTTGGAACTTATGTCACGTTGTGCTATTCTCGATAACTAAATACGCGGGGAATTGGAAGAAAAGATTACCTTTGGAAAATATTTGGTATATAAATTATTTAAAAACAAAACCTACAACAATGCATCAACTTAATACTTTAAGTTCGAAGTTTTAAAGTGTTCATCTTAGGCTGTATACTATTGTTGGGCTATCCGATAGTCGTATTAGCGCATGTCATGAACGAGTGTGGTCGTTTTTTTCGCGACAGAAAGTCAATATATTTGAATTATGTTATTAAAAAAAATATCCATGAGAACTATAGCTGCGATCAAAGTGCGCCCTCGCTGCATTTTTTAAGCGCACATAAAATAAAACGTTAAAAACAATCGTTGGGGGCGCGCACACAGTACAGTATTATTTACACGAAATGATAATTTTACTGCCGGAATCCGATCATTTCAATCTCGTTGATCGTGGTTATTTCCTGTTTTGTTTTGCATTAAATACTATTACCTACAAAACATTCGTTGTGTGTTTTTCCAAGATGTTCTTATTTTTTATTCACGTTTGATAAAATGTTGAATATTTAAATAATAACAACAAAATGTTCACTCTATGCATTCCATCCACAAACTGCAGTTTACTGTGAATATTGCCATTCCCGTAATTTTAGCTAATATGTTGTAAGTGTCCTGGTATGTTTACATTTAAAAAAAAACTACTCGCTTTACATGTTGGTTTCCCGTAAAGTCTCGTATACGTTCTCAAGGTCAACTTACACGCTCTATTAACCAATAATATTGGGCGGCCTGATCATTATTCAACAATGAGTCGTGAAAATATCTCATGCTTTATGAGGCGATTTGCCGTAAATGTGTTTTTTTTTTCATTGTTTCCCTGTCCAGATCTTCGCTTTGTTTGTTTTGTTTCAGTAGTGCATGAACCCTTGTCGGTTGTCCGCCTTTCACTTTCCAAAAATAATTCTCTCCCACCTTGGTCCCTCGTCCGTGAGCTCATTCACCCTCCGATCCTATAGTCCATGCCACGGATAAACAGATTGCGATAATTCGATGATTACACGAATATTCAATTTGGCGCGCTTCTGGTTTTTTTGGTGGCAGGGGTAGCGCGAGCAGCGTGCACAGCCGAGAGAAACACACGGCAATTTATCTAGATCCACGCGCTAGCCACAGCGCGCTCAGCCTCCCCTCTATAATACCCTCGCTCCGTCCCGTCTACTCTACTCTTCTCCTCTTCTTTAAGACTTGATTATGTGCTTCCCACTCCAGACCACCTCACTAGTTGTGTTCTTCCTCTTTCTCACTTTTTACTGCTCAATCCCAATTCCCTTTTCTCTCTCCTCGAACCGAGTGCCGTTTTGACCTGGGGGTATATTGGCTGGAGGTCGGGGCGTAAAGGGCGCTATATAGCTCGCGCTGTACATAATGCACCCACGATCTTAATCTTTTCTCAGGGTTTTAATCTTCAATAAACGTAAGTGACGCAGAATGAGATGTGTTTGTGTGATGAAGATGTGAAGGGAGGAGGAGGGGCATACGTCATGCGTCTCAGCTCATCAATAAGGCGTTGTGTACCATATCTCTTATTGAAAGGCATGTCATTGGATGCTCGCTTTGGATTGATAATTTATTTCTGTATTTTAATTGTGGTTTGGTAACAAATATTAGCATTGATTTTGAGAAAAAGTCTCTGAAAGAATTGTATATTAGATGGAGTAATTCTGCAGCTCCAATTTTGATCCGTTTGCGGCGAAGTTCCGCCAATATTTGTCCTAGTATCTTAACTGGGGCGGTTTGTGGGTAAAACAGTGAGCCTGTTTTGTGATTTTAAGTTTGTTTTGATACGGTGGATTTAAGAAAATGAGGGGGTAATTCTCTTGATTTATAGGAAATTCTTTACAAACTTGAGGGCGCACTCAATTCGAAAGGACTTTAAACCATTGTACCTTGTACCTTGGTACAGCACAGTTGTTTGACAAGTCTAGAGACTTTGGTGCATAGACTTAAACTTGTATTAGACCAACTTGCCGTGGGACCGTAATACAAATATTCCTGCGTGCCTTCCGTCAATATCAACACGATCGAAAGCAGCGCCCTCAAGAGGCCACCGTACCCACAAACCATTTTTTTTTTCAAACTCAAAGTGGTCTTCACATGATGTAAATTTTCTAAAGGAAGTTGAGGAAGTTTTATCACGGCGAGGAACATTTATTTATTTGACAGTATCCACGGATACAGAAAACAATGGACATCAAATTACAATTCAATTTAAACAAAAAACGATGTGTTGGCTAGGAGATAAGCGCTGCCAACAGCTTATTTCTATAATATTCCTTGATCTGTTTTCTTCTGTCGGCTTTCCCAAGAAACATTTAGTACCCTACATAAATTGGTTGCTTACTTTTATTTTCTCTTTGCCGCTAGACCACAAGCCCTGTTTTGTAATTTCTAGACCTCAGTTGCCAATAATTATGTAATTGCTTCACAATTTCATTTTTACTCTATTTTTACTCTAAAGGTATTACATCTGAATCCAAACTGTGCTTCATAAAAAGAGTCTACAAAATAAAAATCATCTGAACAGTGTACCCGGACTCAGACTCAGAGACTTTATATTGAATTCTGACTACAGTATAACAATCTATTTAGTCGTATATTGGTCAACAACTTCTTCGTTGTTTTGGTCTGTAACTTCATATTTGTCTATGAGATGATTTTGTTCTCTCATAAAGTAGCAATCGATGATATCGGTTGGAAGGCTCCGAGTTATTTCTCTGCACATTTCCTACCCACGATGGCCCCCTTATATAAGACTTTGGTTGTATAATTTTCGTCTGGTATTATCTCCCAGGGGGCGTGGAGTGTTATCATTCCATGACCGGGAACTGAGGGTGGGGGCTTCCTCTGTCAATTATTGCAAAGTAAAACAAATTACAGCGGGCCCGTTAGCTGGGCGAAGCGAACGGATGGCTGTATCATGTCTCCCGTGCCGCTCGAAATAAAAAGAAAAAAAATACACACAAAAACAAAACACAAAAGAAAACCTCTCGTATATAAACCGGTGTCCATGTTTTCCCACAACCGTGTGTTGTGTGAGTGTGTGTGCTCTTTACCCCCTGGGAGCTGCCCGGGGTGGGGGTAACGAAATACTGTTTTGATGTCTCACCCGCCGACTGATGCTATGGGGTTGGTGGATCCCCCCTTTTCAACCAAACTCTAACACGCCCGTGTTGTTGGTCAAGTACACATTTGTTTCAGGGGATTCGCGAAAGATGGTTATAATAAACTCTCATGTTGTAATTCTACTTACTTGTTTTTGTTTTTTTAATGTGAGGCCAACTTATAATATTGTTTTTGTCTAATTCATAATTGGGTGAATAGTTGGATTGGAACGGCGTCATTTTTGTTAACACGTTGAGTTTTTTCCTCGACTGTTTTCTTGTGTCCCGTGACAATCATCAGAATAATTTAAAGAGAGGTGAACAACAAAATTGTAACCCGCAACATTTTTAGTTCCACCTGTCGCAGTTGTTTTCTTGTTTTAATGTTATAGTCTCGATTAATGTAAAAAAAACAAAGTAAAACAATTAAATATTCTTGATGGATAAAACAAGTAGGTATTCACAAAGGCTTGGCTGATATACGCTCGTATTTCGTTTGGATGGCAGCAATACAGCCACAACACCGACAGTATGTCACTACTTCGATAACGGGTGAATTGTTCTTAAGATTCTATAACTTTACTCGAGGTGCACATACTGTAAGTTCTTAAAGACCTTTGTTTGGAGGAAAAGATATACTGCTGATAATGAATTGAAGAGAATCTAATTTGCTCAATTTTCAGGTTTGAATATTATTTCATTGTGGTTCCGTATATTACCGATATTTCCAATGCAGCTCAACCATAATACTGCAAGTGTTCGCTGGTGGAAGATTTTTAATACGCGGTTTATAATACGTGGTAATGTCGACATTTCGTGGCATTGTTTTCATGGGCTGTCACTGACGGGGTACCGGGATAGGCTGATTAGTGGCTTAATGGTGAAGGCAATTTCGCTCAATCAAAACGAGAGAGTGAGATGGATTGCATTTCAACCGTCCAACTCTCTTGAAAATTACTTCTAGCCTTTTGTTGCAACGGTAGCGCTGCACAAGTATACGGTGTGATTATATTAGTTCGCTCTTTACTTATTATAATAGTCAGAGTTAAAGAAATGTCACCGTGAAAATAATTTTGCTTCATGTTGGGAGCCTTGTCTGTGGGAAATAGTTGTGATGCCCGAGGGCTGGTTAAAAAGTGCCCCTTTTCAAGCAAGACGGTGCACATGGAAGGAAATTCGATACGTGCATTTCTTTAATCATCTTAATTCCCACAACAAAAGCTTGCCGAGTTAAGTTCATTGCTCGACCGTAAGGAGACGGGGACGTGTTAATTATCGGGGCCCAATAAAATTGAACTTTGCGCCGGCCCCGCTACTTGGATCACAAGAAATTCAATATCTTTTAGTTTTTGTTAACCTCCGCACTCGAGACGCATTTCAAAAAGCGATGCCATGGCAACCGAAAACTCCCGTAATTTCGGGCAAATTTGAAGTAAATTCGTTGCGACGTGGGAGCGGTGGGGACTCCGAGCTTGCACGCTCTCTTAGCGCGTGGAGGCATTGATTCGTAGCGGGGAGGAAGTGTTGAAATTCCCGGGTAGGTGGGTGTAGGTATAGGTAGGTATACTCCGACCACGGTGAATGTTATATCACCATGTTTGCTGCTAGGTTTCTCGTGACACGTACCCTAAGCCTATCACGTTCGTCTTCTACTTCAAATTGCTGCTTTAAAAAACAAATAAATAAACTAAATATTCAGTTTATTTTTATATGTGTATAGGCCTATAATAGTGTTGCTAACAAAATATTATTTAAGTTTTAGTTTATTGTTAACATAAATGTGTTTCTCATACAAGCAATCTTTAGATAATTTACGATAAGAAAAGTATGAATGTAAAACGTACGCCTATCGAACGTACTATCGGTGCTTCAAGCACGCACAACCTAGTATAGAATACCACTCGAATCTGTTTTTAACATTACCCTTAACACAATTAACCCTTTCAATTTAACTATAGTAGAGAATGAAATAATTGTCTCTCTTTTTTAACTTCACTTTTGGTTCCAAATTTCTGTTCGTCATAATGCCTAAAGCAACAACAACATGAGCCGGCACGCGTTTTCCACCTGGAGTTTCACCGCGCACCTCCTGCGCTCGCGACGGGGAGGAAAGCCCTCGCGGCCCGGGCCAGCACAGCAGCAAACAAACGATGGGTCGCAACCTTTTACGCTATCTTGCAGCCTGCTCAGTAAACGTTCGTAAACATTAAAATAAAGGAAAATCTAAAAACTAAACAAAAACAAACAAACAAACATGCTTAATCCCACGGGTTTGTACTGGCTCACTTTAGTAATAGTGCTAAAATGCCTGTTTTCGTAACCAGGAATGGATTTTAATACTACAAACAGCACAAACAAATACCATGTGGGAAATCATGTTGTAAAGAAAGCAGCAACACTAATCAAATAAATAATTTATTGGTCATTCCTTTGCAGGTCGTTTCAATAAATATTTTGTCATTTTAAGGAGGTGGGGGGAAATATTTTAATATGTAGTGCTTATGGCGCTTTGTAACCAAGGTGTCAAAGCGCTTTACAATTATCATCCTGTTCATCGGAAACGAGACCATGATTGTTGGAAGCAGGTCAAGATTAGCGCATGTGGTTTCTACTTTTACAGGTATCCATTTTGTACTTCTTTGTGAAGAGAGGTTATTATAGTAAAGTGTCTTGCCCAAAAACACAAGCACCACAGTTCCCTGTCAGGGTTCGAACCACGTACCACCGTATACGTGCGTGAAATACCACTGCACAACCATTGCTCACAGCTATAGCTATAGCGCCACACTGCTATAGTTTGTGAAAGCCATTTTGGTGCATGATAAAAAGGAGTATTATTTTCCAGATTTATTACTACATGTAGTTTTTTTCTGGTCTCTTGAACGTAACTTTATGTGTAAGTCTTATTTAAAGGTTGTCCGTGTTATATTTTCTCACATTGTGTGTGTAAACGCAGAAAAAGTCTAACTATTTAGGGCTTTCAAATCAGACGCGCCAGACTGCGTGACCTTACGCGAACGCTGTTGATCAGATCATTGTAAGAATAGAATTGCAAGGGTTAAAAAGAGTGAAAAAAAACCACTCCAGCATCAATGATTAAAGTGTTTGGATTTCGATCTACTGGTATACCCGCTCTCTTTCTGTGTAAAGTAGCCAGCGATAATTAATTCTCACTTAGTTGACTCTTTTCATTTTGAAAGACTTAAAAAGACCGGCCGTGGTAGCGAACATAGTCCGGCATTCAGCGGCGTTCCCTGTGAAAACACCGCCAAGAACACGGGAACAAAGGGGCTGAGAAAACTTGCAATTGGGAGCGAAAGAGAGAACTAAAGAAACAGGTTCAGTCCTGTCAATGTACGTGTGGCTTAGTATAATAAAAACAGGTCACGGTTATCGCTGGGTCTGTGCTAAGGCAGGGTCAACGACCGGTATTTCTTTTTCTCTCGCTCACTCCCTGCAACTCTTACCGAAGCGCCCCAGGGTTAGACACAGCTTAAAATGGAGTGTAAATGGTAGTCCGAATTCTTGAAGGAGGAAAGCTCCGGTGAATTTGACCGCTGTATACCGGACCAGGGGAAAATTTACCGGATGCAGGGTTTAAAATTCAAATTGCACCAAAATGCCGCCTTGACGTTTATGCATCGTTAATTGAGCGGAGACGAAGTGTTTCCGAACATCGGCTAGAATACTATGGAGCGCCAATAGCCGACCGGCAGTTGGCAGATATGATACCTAGATTACTTGCTTAAATCCACGCGAATTATGAAAAGATTTGGCAGAAAACTCACTTGTTTTTTCCTTTCTTTATTGTGCCGAGATGAGTTTTTTGACTGGTTATCGCGACGGCGAGAAAGGTGTAAATGTTTTAATAATTATTTGTCATTGAAAATGAATATTTTAGGAGCACACTGACGGAAATTATCTTCTTTTTTTGCTGACGTTAAACTCAACTGTACCCCCAAAAAATGCCTTAGACGTTAGTCTGATAAACTCAAAAATGATAACTTTTTCTTACTTATGTGTTTATATTTCAAAGGTCGTGTTAATTACATTCACATGATGGGTTTAACACAAGCTATGTCAAAACCTCAGGAGTTCAGTTTCCATGGTAACAAATTAAAGTTACATTAGACAATTAAAAGTGTAGAAAGTATTATATTTGGTTTTATAAGGACATTAATTTTCCCGCTTCTTAATCCACATTTAATTTCATTATCATAACAAAGGCAGTGACGTCATCACCAGGGCGATCGTAGAGAGGTCACGACACGGCGGCACTAAATGACTCACCGTGTGTTTCGTAATAAACGCAGGTCTTTGACATTTCCAATTTTAATAGATATGTTCCGGAGAGTCAGACAACCCCCCCCCCCCCCCCCCCGCCAACCCCCCCTCCCCTTCACCTCACTTCCCCGCTGGCTAATTCACCATCAGCTTCAAACAAAGAAACACAAAATCCGATCGAAATCTAGGACCGTATGAGTTCATCAAGAACGGCTTTATATGAACTAAGAAATGAAAAAAAAGAGGAAAAAATTGACTTCCGGACTTCCGTGGCCAGGAATAATAAAAGCAGTCGGAGAATTGGAGGATTTGACCTCTATACGATGTATGTCGTCAGATTTTCCGTTGCTCTTTCGCTAAACATCAGGTATAATGAATATATACATGTAATCCCACACAGACGTATTTTTAAGAATTGAGCTATTATTCTGACATTTCCCCAAATTTTTGTCACTTTTTGTCTCGCCGAACGAAGTTCGGGAAGAGAATATTATGCAAGCACTATTTCTGTATAATGTAGTGTGTAGTCCGTAGTCCGTATTCCTTATTAGTGAGATTACATGTGTGTGTAGCCTATGTGTCATTTTGGTTAAAGTTTCGAATAATTGGTCTGTCGCCACGCAAGAATTTCAGATGTTTTCTGCCATTGAAGGGACGAAGATCTGAAACAGAAATTTGACAGAAATTCGGACATCGGTTTTGTTAGAATTAGTCCAAGTTCGGAATCAAGCTTTTTGTAATTTCCGCGTAATTGAGTTGTCGCTCAGCATTGTGCTTTAAGCAATAAATAGAGTGTAAGCAAAGGGATTACGATGGTTAGTCTGTGGTTAAGTCGTTGTGGTCAATGTTCCACGACCATCGCACTTCTTGAGGTCACTTAGGACACCGAGTCCCAAAGGCCAAAGGGGAATAGTGCAGCCATCTCGCAACCTAAACACTTTGACCGAAGGGACTGGAATTAGGCCGGCCGTGTGAATGAAGAAAAAACAGGGCAGTTATTAACAAAATTAATTGCTTGTCTTTTGTCCGTCCGTTTTTCTTCAATTAACCATCATGATGGTGGCGTGAATTGGCCGTAATCTTGCGGTCATTCTTCGGCCAAGTCAGTAAGCTGTATTTTTCGGGCCAGCGAGCTAGTAACCTCTCATACAGACTCGGGAGAGGTCCGTGTTTGGAGGGGGGGGGGGGGGGGGGGGGTGTTCTGCATAGTTTGAGGCTATTTCGGCATTACAGCTCATTTGCATCATAGAGGGCGCGTGATGTGACTGTTCGAGGCGATTGGTCGGAAATGTTGGTTCATTTTTCTTGTAATGTCAAAACTATAGTTTTATGATCCAGTAAGGCAATTAAAAATGACAATACAATAGCGGAATTCTGATTTCAAAACCGGGCCAAAAATTAAAAATGTTCAAAGATATATATTTCTGTAACTATACAACAGCCAATAGTTATGTGTATAGCGCTTGCAGATATGGGATATTTTAAACACTATCGTTTAACTTTGTATGTCTAAAGGCTTTAATTTTGGTGTAATAATTGTCTGAGTTTGTATGATGACCACAAACAATATACATAGTCACATATCTGATTATTTCGAGATTTGATAACCGTCAATTGCCGTAGAATGGTGCCGGGGCTGACGTCCAAGGTCGCCGTGTAGCACGGTATCATAGGCGATGCTTTTTTTAATGTCGACACCAAGAAAACGCTGTTTTGCTATCCATATATATTTACTTTTAGTGTCTGGAAAAGGTTAACATTTCCTGTGCTTGTTATTACGCACTGCTGTATTGTTTTAAGATTTTGATGCGCATGAGCATCTACATTACCTACATGTATACATGTACTACAGTTCGTTCGTTCGTCTTTTTGTCTGTTCATAGACCTTTTGAATGACACTATAACGAGTGTAATTGACACTGCATCAGATACAATTGCACATGTTATAAGATTTGGAGCACACAAGGCGTGGGTCCCAGGATAAATCCACTTTTGTTATGTTTTCGAAAAAGCTTGACGAGTTGATGGGCTAGTCTCCTATCGTGCAAGCTGGACTGGAGTAGAAACAATAAACGCCTGGTATCATTGTCACGATGTGAACTTACACCATGTTTTCAGGCATCGTTTGCATCCCTTAGCTGTACATAGTCACATGATCAGTTCTTATCTCGAAGTCTAAGATGTTCCCATAGCCCCAACGCACTATACCAATGCACGGCAAAGATATGCTAACGCGATCCTTACCCGTTATAGAGTAGGCTATGCATATATCCGTCTGAGACGGCAGGATAGAAAATACCTTAACTGTAGTTCGGCTTTCTCCCGCCATGAGGAAACAAAAAAGAGAGTAAAAAATGATGCTGTTTGAAGCTTATCTTCCCTGGGACTTTTTGATAGGTTCGCCGGCTTGACGATCATGTAGATTAATAATAGGGTAGAGACTACGATAGGTACAGGTATACGTGAGAGGGGTTTTGGACATGGAACGGAGCGGGACGGATTACACTCAAGAATCCCGTATTTCCGTTTATTCGCGGGGCTAGCCGGTCTTAGCTGAGCTTCTCCGATATGCTAGCCCGCAAAAAAGAAGGCGGGTTAGGTTCGTCGTGCAGATACCAAGCTAGAAGTATCTCCGTGAATCTCCGGCAAGGGAGGGCTCGGGCACCGTGACGGGCGTAGCACGTAGAGGGGGGAATCGGCTTACAAACTCCCGGCATGCCGCCGAGCTGTTCATGCTCGGATTTCCCCGGTATCGTCTGCGGTTCATTTTTTTCAAGTCCTATCGCGTAGAGCACTTCCGCACTTTTGAAAGGATAATTTTTTGGGGGGCAAGGAAACGACTTCTCGGAGCGTTTTTGTCTGTATTAAAATGTTTATGGTAAAGACGATCTAGCACCGTCTTGAGAAACTAGCTAATTAAAAACACACATAGGGTATTATCGCTATTTTCGCTACACCACATTTTGATACAATTATTTCATTATTATGACGGGTTTTGGAATGGATTTATTATTATGGGATATTGAATTAAACAATTAAATTGTGTTTAGTTTTTGTCATGCCTTATTGCTTAAAAAGTTCGTAAACTATCTTTTAAACTTTTCTTTAATATTGAAGTTAGCTAATTCTTTGGACGGTAATATGTCTTAACGACCTGTTTAACGTCAGTCAAAAATAATCATGAACGGTCTGTTAATTTTTGAGGAAACTCTCCCTCAAATTTGAATCACTTTATCCGAATTAATCAATGAACGCTGAGAGTATTTCTATCAAGTAGAAGAAAATAAAGATTCTAAATGTTTTTAATTTTGGTTTCAATGTATCTAAAAGTATTCAACCCATTTCATCAGAGTTGCCATGGATACGGTTTCACTTCATGCGGCACATCCATACGGCCCCAATCCATATCGGCGCTCGCTCGCCAAATCGCAAGACGCCGTCCAAGGCTTACATACTCGCCGTCCGAGGCTTACAGATGCGATCGCCGGCACGGAAATTTGAGGATAAAGGAAGAAAAAGAAGGGGGAAAAAAGGATAAAAACCTCGGCGAACGCCGGGGCTAAGTTTCATATTTTGAGCGTTTTAATCCTCCTACAAGGAACCGAAATGGGGAAAAGAGACATGAGTCAAGACGCAACAGAAGGGATGGTTTAAGGCTTAGGAGTCAAAGGAACAAAAAACCAACCCGGCACAAGCAAAGTGGCGATCTGTACGGCTAGCTCGGGCATCAGCGCCGTCGAGAATCAGTTTACCTCGGTTGTATTTCTTCGCCATCTGTTGTTGCTTCGTCAGTAAATCGTTAAGGCGACTCGTCGCGAGTTGGGCTAGGCTAGCTCGGTTAGATGGGTGATGGCCGCTGCCTGCCGCGACTCGGGCCCACTTTGCCATACATTTAGTCGGATTAGAAATACATTAGCTCTTCTGTGTGTTTCCATTGACACCACACAGAACTCAATGGTAACGGGTCAGCGTATATTCCAATATTTGTCGTTATTTGTTTCTATCTCATGGTTATTTTTTTTTGGGGGAAATGAGGTTACAGTGTCCAATATCACACCCGTTTCTCATACATTTTTAAGTGCCAGACTCGCAGAAAACTCACATATTTTTTTTAACATTTATCACATAAATCGTAATAATAGAAAGACTTTTAGAACTTATACGTAAATATCTCTGACATTTTAGACCGTGTTTTGCGAGTAATGCGTCCATAATTTTCTGTAAATGTCAATGATTACTTCGACACAATGTCGTTACTGCTTTGTATACAGATGTTTACAGCACTTCTTAAAAAATAGTTCTTGAATTCTTCATAATTCTTTCACGACAAAGAAGGCTTTGTTTTTGAAAAAAAGTACCACGTGCATGTATATAAAGTCGAGACATTTATTCCTCGCAGGTTCGCGAGTTTCCATAACTTGTTACAAGTTGGCGGTTCTTACGGCCAACGCACATCATCAGTCCATTGTCGCTCGATATGTGGCCGCACTCCGCGCGCATTGTGCGGCCCAGTGTTGACTTTACGAACGGAAACATTATGAATCGAGGTTAATTTTACCCTTGCTTTGAACCAACGTAATGAGGCGTCGTCCAATTAATGGCTGCGTCAACAAAAACTAAGACCTCTCCAAATTAGTGAAACCCAAACAAGTTTCTGGAATTTATGTAAAAAAAAAATCCTTCACATAAAGTAACCAGCAATTAAATTAGACGGCCTTCAGCAGTTTTTTGGAAGAAGTATGGCGGAATAAAAAAACATTGGGAAAATGAAAAAGATATGCATAGATTTTTTCATTCTACCAAACGGCTCCAAGCGGCGTGGTGTTTCTATTATTCCCTCCTATTGTCCTACCTTAGTATCCTTTTTTATGGTTATTATGATTATTATAAAAGAAAGTGTTGGGCGAGAGACTATAGGGGTTATTTTGACAGCGTTAAGGGGACGGGTTTTAACTCGGTGCGGGCCTAAGCGCCCCCCTTTTTTGCGCCGCTTTTTTTGTTTAACCCCCGGCACGACTTGCAATCTTATAACACGAGACTTTGGTTTGTTTTCTTCTCTCTAGCCTTTTGGGGTGACCGAACATGAACTTGCCTCGTTGTTAATACTAAGTCGTGTTTTTCCTCTTGTGGTATTTTTGTACACTCTCTCTCTCTCTCCTTCTTTAGCCAATTCTAGGCTTTGTACTGACACCAGTCGGCGTCATTGGCTTTGCATCGTACGCAAACAACCGAGCCGACTAGTTTCATTGTGGAGTAAAGTATCATATCTCTTCATTACTTAACTAATTTCAACGCTAGTGTTTCTCCTGTAGCCGAGTATTATGTCCCCAGACTTTTTGAGAGGGCTCAAAATCACCGAGGGTTTTCTTTTTTTAGTTTGATTCGTACAGTAACGCAGAACACACGTTGCCGTCCAACACTTTTGCAAACCGAAAACCGTCTAAAAAGAGCGCATAGTGGTAAGTCGCATGAATTAATTTTCTTTTCTTTTTATAAAAAACTTGTGGGAATAATGACAAATTTAAGTTTCGTTTTATTGCAAAATAACACATTATCTTTGTTAAAAGTAATCTTTGTTAGGAACACGACGAAAAGTCGATGTGACGTAATTCGGTAAATCGGGACAATAATGTAACGCGTTCGTCTTGTCGCATCAGATCTTATAAAACAAAACGGTCCGCTGTAATTGGATAAACATGCGAAGACTTTTTTAATTGATTGTACTAGACTAAAATAACAAAAATGCCATTTCAGTGACCAATATGAACATGAAGTATTTTGTTTCTGAAGAACAATTGAGTTATTAGTGGTCTATTTCGTTAAGGAAATGCTTTATTTCTCGTACGAAAAGCATACTTCTCTAAACCATTATGGAACGCAACAACGAACAGAAAGCGCGTGTCAAACAAACGTCACTAAAAATGTAAATATACCGTGTAGGCCTTTTGCGAACATTTAAAAACAAAATATGTACCTTTCATTTTGTTGGAAACAAATCGTTGCAACCTCCACCCTCCAGATACAATTTAATAAATAAAAATAATAAACAACAACAAGACAAAAACAACAAACGATATCAGGATCTTAAAAACCAAAATGCATCCCAAAATGATGTTGCCATCTCTCACGCAAAGTATGACATCGCGAGAAAACGAACGCATCGACCGGCCAAGACAGTGCGCGCGCGCGGGAACTTAGCTTACTGGAGTAAAGATTATCAATCAAACTAACAGTGAATGCTGCTGCAAGGTATTGTCACCGTTATTGACGAATCGTTTTGTGTCTTCGTCAATGTCTCTACGTGACACACTTCTTTAAAACTTATCATCCGTTTATTATGTGACTCCCTAAATTTCTCCCATGTCAATATTTTCTACTTTTTTTACGGTAAAGATTACAGTATTTTGACTGATTTTGTAGAATAATTTGTCGATGACGTTTGGCCTAAACATCTGTCTTATTAAATGTGACAAAAGAGACAAGTTGAATGTTGTCAGCTTATCAAATTTGTTGTTTAGACTATGAATACAATATGTTGTCATTTTGATCACATTGCCATTATGATAGACTAAGACAACATTCAAGTTGTCACCCTTTGTCACAATCTTGTCGACGAATAACACCTTGTCATTTGGATGCCCTGATAATGTTAATTACGCGTGACAAGTCCTTATTTTGTTTTCATCTTTCGAGCAATCGCTTTCACTCCTTCTTCTAATCGGTGTTATCAGTATTCGGAACCTACATCCCATAGTTTTGACAGCGACAGTTTAATAACGTCTTACAACGTCTTATTGCTGTCACATCTCTCATCTTTGGAATAGATTCAGGCAGTTTGTTTGGCCAGTCCCTCCCCTAAACACTCTTCGCAGTCCGGCGTTTTACTCTGACGGCTTCTTTGCAAGTACTTCAGTTAGCTCATCCCCTCCGTCCCTTCCCCTAGAAGCAGCGTCTTCAACAGATAAGAAAACCACAAGCGGAACAGAAAAAAGAACTCGGCCATTGCGCCGAGGGAAAGTTTGTTCTTGGACATAGGTCAAGTTTAAACTAAGCCGTTTATTTGCCCCCACCGGGTACGTCAAATATGATGCATTTTTGTGCAGACCGCGAGCTAGCTGTTTTACTGATGGGGGCACCACGGCGGCCGGCCCGTGGACCTCCCAGCTACAGACGCGCAAGTCGTGTCCTCTCCCACGCATAACGAGCTGATTTAATTCATAATGTCAGACGGAATTTTCCTCAAAAGTGTGCAAATACTCGCGGCTAATTTGTAATAATTACGAGAGCGATTTCTTGCGGGTCGTTGAAAGGCCCTTCCGTGGAGTGAGCGTGTTTTAGCCTAATATCGTCGGCTTGGAGACCCACAAGACGAACCGACGCAGTCTACTTTATTTTACTTGTCGCGTCTTAACAGGAAACTCCTTGATTCGTTCCAGCTGAGAGCGACCGGGAATTATCTTTTTGGCAAGCGTCGATCTGGGGGGCAAAAACGAATAATAATTGCATGACATTTGCACAGAAGAAATATATTTACGCCACTTTGGGGGTTCGAGATGCCGATAATTTAAAGTGCCTGAAACAAAAGACTAGCGGGGATATTGAGAGAGATGAACGACCCTTCTGAGGTTTGCATTTAGGGGATTTAAGGTGATAAAGAAAGGGGAAAAAAGATGTGATTCTTGCGCTGGCAGAGTTTGGTTTGTCTAGGACCGGATTAGAATTCTAAGCGGGATGCAACGAAGGGCAAGTTGTATAATTGCTCGCTAATTGCTGAATTCGAAATTGTTTGCCGTCAATATTGAATGCCAATACTGACAACTTACAATTTCGTCATGAAATATTTCCCCATGTCCTAAAATAGATATCTAGAATCCGTTAAATCTATATTTAAAAAACAACAATTTCTTAGGAACACCAAAAGTTATAAGGTCGCCATGCTGTATGTTACGATTGAACAAGCACTGTGATTGTTTAAGACAGAGGTTCTCTGAAAGGTGTATTCTTTGTGGTCAAGTTGTTTACTCTTGTTGTGAGTCTGTGTTATTTGGACACATTTATGCTTAACTGGTAGTTTTCTTAACGACAATTATTTTGTTGGCTTTTACGCAAATCAGGCGTTTACTTTGTTAAAGTCGTTTTAATATGACCTGATTTAGGGTTTTCTCTAATGCTATGTGGAATCTCTTCACAGAAAATGACCGAATTTCATGTTTTTCCCTGTTCTGACAAATTAACTTTATAGACGATGTGCCCTCTGACGTCACGTGTTTACATCTGTATTCAAATGTGCCCGGCAGTGATGCGCATCATCATGATTTACATAAAATTTGCTCAAAGAGTGACGTCGCAGGTCAGATCGCCTTTGAATTATGTGACCTCTGATGTCATCTCTTAACTAAATTTATGTAAAACATGATGCGTGCGCATATTGACGGGCACATTTGAATACAGATGTAAACAGAGGCACATCGTCTATAGTTCTATTAAGACCCGTATATATATATATATAGGCCCCCTATGGAACAATACACACTGGTCAATTTGGCCTTTGATAGAATCCCATCCGATGTAGTATTTCCAGTCGATACTGACTAGAATACAAGCATTCTGAAAGATATCCAGTTTTATTCTAGCTGACCCTTTAGGATCGCAATGGTGTTATATTTTTTTTGAGTCAAATATCGATAAAAGGGCAATTAAAACAGAAGCACAGTTTTAGAAGTTGATTAACATTTGGCAATAAACACTGATTGATACTGATTGATACTGATTGATACCGATGGATACTGTACTTTATTTTAGGAGAAGGGGGGGGGGGGGGGCAACCACCAATATGCCTATTCCACCCACACCAAGTTTCATCTTAATACCGCATCGTTGTCCCAGTTTCTTGTCTCTCTTTCTCCCTTTCTTCTGTCCGTCTTACACCTACCCACCCATTTCCAACTTGCTCCCATCATACCGGACGCAAACCGTGCCGCGCCGCCGTTCACCGTATACGCTCCGTGCTTCCGAGCTCCATCCGCTTCACCAGACCGCTTGTCGTGTCTTTCGTCTTAAGTCTCATTAACACCTTGGCCGTAGTCTTGACCACGCATCGGCGTCCCTTTGTGGTGGTAGGAGTGAACGCTGGGACCTATACCCTAATAATCAAAGATGTGGTAATAATCTGAGCTGTGTCTAATGAGGTCACATCATTGATCCGTTATCGGGTTGAACTCCCAACGATATTAGGTCGCTTAGCCTAGATTTTATTGTAGTGTTGGAGGTTTTTCTCGGCTTAATCCCACCGTGGTCAGATGATCAAATTACTTCGGCAGTATCAATTGCTCTCGCTTTTTCTTCTCTTTTCCCCCCAAGATTCTTTATCTTAAAAAAAACCTTCACTCAGTTTATTCAAGATTCCTTTTTGCATAATTATCAGGATAAATTACTAAAACCCCACATGTTTTCATCAGATTATAATAAATTTGTCATAGATTCACGGATGTAACAACCGTTAAACACCGTGACATTAATTATTAAGAGTATGTAAAAGACCAATGTGCATTTAACCATCTGTATTTATTTATCTTACTGGTTGGACAAAGGTCTCAACACTAAAGCAACACAACATTGTCAACAAAAACTAAAAACATGATAACAATTCGTTGTGTTTAAATTGCCCCTGTCTTTACTTCCTTATAGGTCTGACATCTCGGTCTATATCTCCCCACATCCAATATTTGAGGAACAAACACCACTATTGAACCTAGATTATCTCAAACATACCACATGTCACAATCGCAACATTCAAATGCTTTTTGTCAGAATTACCCAAACATTTCTTCTAAGATTTTAGAAGATTGCACATTTTATTATTATTTTTATTTTGGAGTGTCTTAATTTCCATCTCGATGTCTGATTTCTGAGCGGCGGATTTGTTCTCCTATTCATTTTGGCGATAATATGCGGATCACTCGACTGCGTTAATCGTATCATGAATGGGGTCACGCAGTGTCGTATTTCTGGAGATCTTTGTCAGGTTATTTTACTTTTTATTTCAACCCGTATGCATTCCCTACCCCACGTGTGACCGCAAAGCGCGGCCCATGCTTCGCTCGAGTTCTTTGATGGCGTGGAACTAATTAACGATCTGAAACGGGAGCTTTGATCGATGGCGCTGGTCGACCAAAACGAAGTATAATACGTTTCGGTGTTTTTATTCTCTCTCGATTTTACACCCGCTTTGATTTTAATCGGTCAATTGGGCATTAAGAAAAGTATATTATGATGGTATACGTGTACTTGTTCAACTAAAAAACGTAGGGTGATGATAACATAAAGTTGGTGTAAAACAATGTCGACTGTTTGGTTGATTTAGTTAACAGCATTAATTGGTAATTGTCTCCCAAATGAGAAGGCAGCTGACCTTTATTTTTGCCAACATCGAAGAAAACCGATTTGATTATTCCTTCTTGGTGATTGTACTTTCTAGGTATAAAACCAGTGACTTTGCCACTTCAAGAAAATACTAATTTGTGAACCACTGCACTGACAAGAATGTTGTACTGTGACGATATTAATATTCGTATATGGCTTTTATATTCCGGAAGACTAAAGTTTGATTAGAACCCATCCATTGCTTTATACCTTTGCTGTAATCGGTCGGTCAAACCCTCTGAACACACATCGGTGGTCAGACATCTTAGCTTATACCCAGCAGGTCGTGGGTTCGATTCCTACTCGGTAAAGCTCGTACCATCTATTTTACTCCTCTCGAGAAATGACGAGAAAACGGTTCGTATCAACAAATTCTGAAGATTCGCGGGAAAATGGCATTTGAAATGCTATACAGCTGTGATACATTGGATGAACGACTGCATTATAAAAAACGGAATTTAAATTTAAAAAAATTAACCCCAACATTTAAAAAATAATACTGCTAAATGTTTAACTTTAAAGCCGTGTTGTTACCTGCCGAATATAGCAAATTCAAATTGTTAAAGTTTTGTAGCTAAATCTTTGAAGGTACTTGGGATAACCTATCCGACAGATTGTTAATTTGTAAGGGCTTCAAATCGAGTCACGTGCAGAACTGTTGGGTATTTAGATGTGTCGGCTACTCGCAGAAAACGAGACGTTTATTATTTTAGGGTAACAACAAAAAACTGGCCTAAAACAATCTGTATAAGTACATGTATTGCCCAATGTTTTAGTCTCTTATTAGTCCGTGGTTAAGTGACTCGTCAGCATCATTTCTTGAAGACGGTGTTGCGACAAAATGAGGAGAGAACTCGGGCCGTGAGACCAGTCCCTCGGCTCAGGATAATCACGAATTGTCTCAGAGAGTGAACAACTTGTCATCTTAGAAAGAAGACAGAAAAGATGCAATAGGTGCCGTGAAGTCTTGATTTATCCAACGGCCTCGTTGGTAGAACAATCTGGGAGCTTTCCTTCACAAGAAAGGAAGAGTGTAGGCAAATGCTTGTTTTGTAGGACGCGTTTTCATGTCCGGCACCGCGCCGTTGTTCGAAAATATACGGGGAGATAATCCACCGATTGTCGGGGGAGTTGATGCGACTCGCCGCGCTGCCCGTTGCCCGTCTATGATTGTCAATTTGTCACTTTGTAGGCTTCCTTTTTCTGGTCTACATCGCTCCTTCGAGAGTAAATACGCCACTTTGAGATATATCTGGTTGGTCTTTTTGGTTTTGTTTTCTTAAGTTGTGTCTTGCCGTGGCCTATGCATGAGTTTGTCGGTGTACCGTACGATCCGCGAGCAGCGAAAGGCAGATACGGGTAGGCAACTCACGCGGGGCAAACAGAGTTCTGCTCGGTGGTATTGTTCCGTTGAATTCGTCGTATAGCCTAAGGGGTTTCGAGGGGCTACCTTTATGAAAATATGGCATCCCTGGGGAGCTAATTAGCTTCATTGGGGGTAAACGCCGGAAATAAACCTACCTTCTCCTCAACTTGGGCTCCTATACAAAATGCCTCGTTCTCCTTGCTTCGCTATGCTCCATACTGACGCTTAACAAATGAGACTTTTTTTCGGGGAGAAAACAAAATTGTATTCTGTGATTATTTGAGTTTGTATTATAATTCAAAAATCTATTTTAGGAAACTCAGTTTTGCTTCGTTTTTTCTCTCTCTCTCGACAATTCGTGCTATGTTACCCCCAATCACCAACTCATCTCATGAGAGCATGATATCCCAGCATATCCCATGAGAGCACAGTTTCCATCGCGGCGAGTATACTAAACACAACAAGAAATACATCGAAGTTCCGCAAAGTTATCTTACGAAGTTATCATTAAACAAGATCACAATTCGGATATTTACTTTCGGTACAAAGATTCTAGGAACGTGTTATGATTAATTTTTGTTTGTCGACAGTGAACGATAGATTGCAATAAGATTTTATCGACCTGTAGCAGATATTAAACAAAGAAAACAGGTTGCAAAAGAAAGAACGTGTTGGCAAAGAAATCTCAGAATCTAAACAAAATAGTCACGCTCAAACTCAACTAGAGCGGCTTAACTGAAGACTAGGAACTGACAACATCGCTGGCGTAATTACGGTTTGAATTTGGAGTTCTTCAAACTATCGCGCGTAAGAAAAAAAAAAAACCAGTTCACAATATCTGCACACATAACCTCTTCTCCAATAAAAATATCATAGATATAATTTGGCTGTACGGAGTCCATTCCCCGGAAGAAAATCAACACATTAAGACAAATTGCTGAGTGGGGACCCCGGTGTATATTATGATGAACTTAATCCAGGCGCCAGTCCCACCGGGACAAATCAAATTATTGATCTGAATTTGGCTACACGATGTATGTATATCTACCTGTCTCTTATATACCATACCCTGAAAGTCTCCCTCCCAGTCATGACTACCCCTAAGAACCAGGATACCAAACAAATAAAGGCAAATGAGAATGACCCGAGACGATTTCTTATCCGTCCCTCAAAATGAGAGGTAAATCGAGAAACAAGAAATCGAGGAAGGGGTGTACAAGGGGGGAGCGGTGGTCCAATAAAGGACGTAACGTGAGCAGGAAAGTCATGGATACGATACCTGTGTTGCGCCCCTCGCGTTGCCTCTTGGTGTTCGGGTGGGAAGCCTCGTCGATTTCTTGGGCTGGGGTGGTATTTTGGCCGCCTCCTGGGCGGAAAGCGCGGGGGGAGGACGGTACATTATACGGACCTAGGATTTCTCGGTTGTCTTCGTAATGAACACAGCTAGGCGGATAACTCGAGTATAGTCCCGATACCACCGTATCGCGTTACTCTGATAACTTTCCGCACACCGGTGGAAACAAAATGTTATATCGGTACATGTTTTTGGCAGTCGACATTGGGTAACTGTTGGTACAGTCGTTGCTCAGGATAGAATGTAATGCAGGTTTCTGCACGCTAAGTGCACTATCTGTTTTATTTTGATATATTTAATGCTAGCCGCCTATGCTGATGCTTCTCTTCATACACTTTAAGATAAAACGATCCTTCTGACATATTCTCGCTGCATATTTTCGTATAGAAGGTCCGTATCATTTATTGACTGATTTCTTCATTACATCGCATTCGTATTGTAATGTTTTCCAGAATGAAGCCCAGTTTGCCATAATCAGTTCTCTGTTCGGACAGTAGTTATAAAATACCACCATGCATACTTGTCCTTTACATTAATACATTATTTATCTTTTACATGTAGTATATATTTTATAGAAATGCCTCAATAAATATAATTCATATCATGCAATTCTGATATAAAATACAAATTGCCTTAATTAATATGTATGAAGCTTACCACGTGCACTGTTAGCGACTGTTTGGATTGGAAAAACCTAGCCCTGCAACTTTCCTCTTTAAATTAATCTGAGAATATCTTAGACCGATTCTCTAAATTCACCAAGATCTCCTTGACACGAATTCATGCCAGGTCTTGGGAATTGATCGGATAGCTCGTGAAAAAAAGAAGAACCAAAAAAAAAAAAAAAAAAAGGGGAAGAAAGGAAGAAAAGAAAGAAGAAGAGAACCCATTTTTTCATAAATATTCAGCCTCACGCAGGAGTCTTGGTAAGACGCTGCGGGCGAGCGGGTGCGGGCGTGCCGTGTCACTCCTATCCCTGTGCCATCGTTATATAGATACACTGGCCAGCATCTAAGATGTGAATTACTGCCTGTTTCTTAAACAGCTTGGATATTGAAAGATACCCAATCTAAGAAAACCAAACCGTTTCTCTTTTCCAAATCTTGACAATACCATGAATCCTAGAGCTCCCGTTTCAGTCATTTTGGCGTCAAACGCACGGTTATACGTCTCCGTTCCCCTATTCACTAACCTTAACATCCCAGAAATTAATTTGCGGTACAGTACACTGTACTACAAAATACTACACTGAATTTCTATAGGCCAGTGTAGTAAGAGTACTGTATTCTGCAGCTTACTCAAGTACATGTAGTGTTTTGTAGTATTAAGTGATGTTAGGGAAAAGAAAATTGCATCTGGATTTAATTTCTGGAAAACACGGAAATGTTAGCGGGGATACTTGATGTATAAATACCTGTATAAAATATGCTATTTTGTAGTTATATGTTAAGATGTGCGTGGTACGTAATAAGCCTTTTAACTGATGACGTCATACAAATCCCACCCTGGCAAACTTGTGATTTTTTGTAATGCTCTCCGCAGCATAATATACATACACTACAAGTATATATACAATCTAAACATTACCCAAGTGAATTCTAAGCCCAAAACCCAAATAATATTGCCCGTGTTAAAATTGGTATCTGGATCGAAAACTTTAATTTTAAATTTTAAGATAAATAAAAAGTACACAAGTTTAGGCCATAACTTCTAACTCAAACTTTGACTTATTATGTGGGTAGCTAGCTATGGTTGGTATCAAGTGACTCGCCCTTTAGCCTGTGAATCTGATTAGAAATTTGGAAGCGCGCCCTCTGTCAATCGATAATTCTCAGGCTATCTTGGCTAGTTGCCGACCCGTTCTGTCGAAGGTTACGCGTCCCGTCTCCTGAAAGGTTTCGCACGTGGTTGCCGAGTCGCTGAAAGGTAAGTTTCCCTACGAAAATAGCAAAAAAACGAGAAAGATGTGAACAAACAAGAACTGTTTTCTTTGGAATGACTGCAAGGGTCTGCGGCAAAACTGTCTGACGAAAATAAACAAAAACGATGTTCTTAAATAATGCTCTCGGAGGTGGTAGGTGTTTTCGTGGTATTGTGCGGTGAACTGGATGTTTATTGTTTTCAGGAAAAATAGACGAATCTTGGGGTAGAATTTGCAAAACTAACATGCGCCTAGAAATTACTTTTGGCAGTTAGTTACTCAAGAAAAGTAACACTTTTTGCGTCAAAATTGTTCTTTTTTATCATGATATTCATCCTCTTTTCTAATAAATCTCTGCAAACACTCGTATTCCGTCTGTAATCATTCCATTGACATTAAGAATACATTTCCCCAGCATGTATTGATAAAAAAAAGCGGGGCACAACGGCCCAATTTCGGATAAATAGTTTCTCCTTACATGTCGGTGTTCACCGCCGTTCCCAAGATTGTAGCGATTTTTGTGTGTATGTGTGGATGCGATGGCAGTGGTGTTTGCTTTGGGTCCGTCATACACTGATCTTTTATTGACGGTAGACGTGTCGATTACACCCGGGCAACGACGGCAAACATAGCACCGCGTCCGTAGCTGCCCGCTGGGAGTGTGGGGCTCGGCACGGTATAGATGCTGGTCATAGTACGCTCGTCTGGCCCTGGTCTTGTACCAGGACTAGCTAACCATTTCTCCTTCAATATGCAACACTTGCATCTGTTTTTTTTCTACCAAGGATCCAAATCTTGTCTTGATCTTGTTTGAAAATATTCTCATGTCCATTCTTTGTGAAAAACTGTTGAGTGAGCTAAGAAAATGTTCCAAGCTATTTTATAATTCAGCTTTCCTGTGTCGAAAAATTAAGTCATTTGCTGTGGTAAAGTTTGGCATATATTTGTTTGTTACTGATGAAGTAGCTTCAAAGTAAAAAGTTTTCCCTTTCTTTTCAAAATGTACACTATGTATCCAGAGACTTTATTTCAGCGCTCCTTTCTCCAGATATGATATAATATTCTGGGAAAACCCACGCAACTATAAACGTACAGGGACTAAACACCATATATTGGGCCAGAAGGGATTCGAACCGGGGTCACTGCGGTGGAAGGCGAGGAAAGAACCTGATCAACCTGATTTTGTTGACGCTAATCCTAACATGTTTTGACTATTCTCTTCCTGATCGTACAAACACGGCCGGATATGGACACAATGTTGTTATATCAGAATGTTGTATTAAAGGTTAGATACACCATTTGCAGATATCGAAAAAAAATACTACCGAATTATTAAGAAATATCTTACTCATCTGAGAGTAAATAATGATTCTAGGCATCCAGCAAAATAATTGCGCTAGATATCCTGTAATTATTCTGAAAAATAGAATTCTATAAAGAAAAATTCGCGAGAAAAAAACCCACAAATAACATAAGAATAACTGCCCGACGCCGGTTGAAAACGAACACCGTTTTTTCTCGCTTTACTCAGCATCCATGATTGTAAAACTTCAGACAGGTTAGTTAAACGATAGTTACTATAAAATACAACCCCCAAAATCCACCTATTCACTATAATTCAAGCAATTACCAATGATACATCCTACCTTGAAGAGCAGTGAAATCCCAATTGGTGTTCTAAAATGGACAGGCAAAAGCCGTGGTTTAACTGTTAAAAGTTGTGTTTTAACTTTCAAAACGTCGTACTTTAACTTTTGCAAACATCGTGGTTATACTTGCAAAACGTCGTACTTCATCTTTCAAAATGTCGTTTTGACCTGTCCTATCTGCCATCACCAAAATTCATTAATTTCAAATGTAGAATACTACGTAACTATAAAAAAAATGTTCAACTAAAAAACTGTATGGCACACATAGTACTTTTTCATTTTTCAATTGTCATTTCAACGCTGCCTCATTATGACATGACTTTCGTGGCAAACTTAAAATGTCGAATGACGGTGAAACGTGTGCCACACGTACAGCTCAAAATACTAAACAAATATCCTATTAAAACTTGTGATAAGAGGAAGACATTGATACAAAAAGTAATTAAAAATAAGCTTTCATTAAAAAAGTGATATCACTTGGAAGTTTGCAATCTTTCGAAACGGTTCTGCCGTCTTCGGGCAGGAGTTGGTTGATGAGAAATAATAATGCATCCATGTATGGCGTGCCGTTACTCATAATTATCATGGTATTTACCCCCATAACTTCTGGTGAGACCCTGCCAACAATAAACTACTAATTTTGTAGAAAAAGCCTTTAGAAATACACGTTTATTTATATAGGTCTTTAATATTTTGTTTACTTAAAGTTTTAATGGTGACAATCTTGGAAAACAGAAACTTTTGTTTGTTTGTTTGTTTATTTATTCTTTACCCTGGGTCCATATTCAGAGGGAAATTGTATTAACGATAGTCGATGATATTAATTAAAGGTTAGGCCTATAAAAATATTATGTGTCTTCAGAATATCGCCATAAAAAAAAATATATAAAAATGTACAAAAGACTTACAATAATGAGACATGTATTCCCATATTTACTCTAACTGTCATTTATGTAAAGTATAATGTTATCACGAATTGTACATGAATCACGATGAATCAGCGCTTCGTTCACACATTAGCTATTGTGTTTTTGTATCTAATTTATTATGATAGGAACAATGAGTACACAGGGTGACTTTATCTGGCTTGGTGCTACATTTGTATTGGATTGTAATTGTTTAATTATTTATTTATTTATCTGTGAGTAGTGGTGGTTGGAGGAGGGGGGCGTGGTTGGTTGTAGTTTGATACAATTGATTGGTAGTTGGGCCTGGACGACCCTTTAAACGACGACTGTTTGTTTTACAATTTACTTAGATATTATGCATCATTTTAAAACATAAAAAAACTACTGCATTATTATGAAATACCTTCCTTGACTATTAAGTGAATAACAGCCTCAACCAACCTGTGACATCACGGTTTTCAAGAAAAGTGGAATTTTGTATCAATTTCCAACGATTACC
Source organism: Crossaster papposus (assembly GCA_037893245.1). Lineage (NCBI taxonomy): Eukaryota > Metazoa > Echinodermata > Asteroidea > Velatida > Solasteridae > Crossaster > Crossaster papposus. The sequence continues at coordinate 368,874 of JBAIAA010000298.1, read as the reverse complement.
GGCCAGAAATCGTTTTTCAAACACTGCCCCGACTCATTCAATTTGTTTTACTCAATAATTATTTTATTTTTCAATACTGTTACACACTATCCGTGATTGGGTGCCGGCCAACCGGTCTGGTTTCCTTTTAGCCCATAATTCCTTCCTGTAGATAAATTGCTCTGTTTCTTCTGAAGAAAGTCACGGAACCAGACTACGAAAACAGCATAACATTTCTTGGTTTTCCAGCATCTATAAACACAAAACTTAAAAAACGATCAGCGTCAACAATAGATACTGTAAATATAAACTCCCTACCCATCTCTTTTCGAGAATTACAACAAAAGCAAATGGTGTCTTAGTGAGTTATACAAACCAATGCTATTCAAACTAATCATCGGTTTAAAGACATCGTATACGTTTGGTAATTGGAACCCATTGTTTGTTTCAATCCTATATAGTTATAGATATATACCATAAAACTAACCTGTAAAAATTTCAGTTCAAAAGGTGGTAGCGATTTTGAGATATTGCCGAAAATCTGGAGCGGTTAAGTCCACGCAGGAAGAATAATCTGCATTGGAATACACACTCTGAGAAACGTCACTGCAGTAACGCTTCTCAGATTCAAATATTTGGGGATAAAAAGTGATATCTTTTTCCATAACTGCAGTACTTCGAAGTGAAAAGTTTCTAAAAATGCATTATACTATCCAAAGCTGCTGTATACTTCTTACCAAGTAAGTTTTTATTGCCATACATTTTTGAAGCAATTACCAAACGTATACAATCCCTTTAAGTGGATGTTTCGATCACTTTTTGTAAAATATTCGCCGATTTAAAAACATATATTATTTGGATAATACGAAAACTAGATCGTGGTAACATGTCAAACTAGTAACATGTCATTCGGGTTGAATCCTTGATTAGTGATACCTTTGTAATGTTCGTAGCAAAAGTTAGGATAGTATAATTAATTACTGACTGCAGAGTTTTAATCAGGCCGGACACGTGACTCATTTTGTATATTTAACAAGGGTAAAATTGCACTCAGGAATAGCGCAAGTTTTCCTCAGTTCAAATTCAGCAGTAAAAATATTAAGTTGTTTATGGAGAATGTCCTAAATTCTTGAACTTGTTCTTAAATTTCCATTCATAATTTGTATTAATAATTAATAGCGTCGACGTGGCCCAGGTGTCTGACCTCTCCCCCTTTTTAATTTTTCTTTGGTTTTTTTCTCCCTATTTCTCTCTCTTTATTTTCCTCTATGAATTCTGAAATTAATAACAATCTCGGTCAAGCCGTAATCTGGCCAGCTCCGGCCCGACTATAGCTCTACTCCGGAAGGTTCTGAAAGTAGGCCACGCGACAATAGCCGCACGGCAGTGTCACTCACCCCGCCACCCAACTAACTCGGCTTACAGGGCGCGCATGGGATCGCAGAGAGAGAAATGGGGGAGAAAAAAGAAAGGGGGGGGGGGGGGGTAAAAAATGCTGGCTGGGAGGCCGTTCACATTTCACGATCCGGCGATTTTAATCTCTTCTGACAACCTGCCGCGAGTGAACTAGCTAGTCTAGTGTGTGCAGTGTGTGTAGACTGGTTAGCCACCAAAGCCCAAATCCGCCAAACTAAAAATAAAATAAAAAGGGGGGATTCTTGCTGGACTGTAGTTATATTACTGGTTTAGATTTTTTTAGGGGGCAGCTTTTCTGCCTTTGAGCTCTTAAAAACCGAGCAAGAAAACCTCTGTGAAGCGGTTTAGGTCAGAGTACCTTAATCCGTGAATGTTTTTGTACAAAGACCGCGAGAACGATTACGAGCTTTAGTTTTATTCCTTAATTGTGTTTTTGTTTTTACATGTATATCAATTCAGATCAGCATGGTACTTTTTATTTTAAGAAAATTGGAAATCGTTAAGGCATTCTGCGTGGGAGCGGTATGATGGTTTGAAAGACAGCCCAGGAAAGAAAACAATAATTGTTGAAAAACGAAATATTTGTGTCAGTAGATTTTGAAATATCGAAGCTGGCACGTGACTGAGCTTGATTTCCGCTCCCCGTTCGTGCGTTATACGCGCGCGATCGAATCCTAACGACGTGCCGTATTCTCTCTGCTATGTGGGTTGGCTGAGGCTCGTACGCGTCTTGGCCTCTTTATCAGGAGCAGCCGTGGACGCGCACCTGGCTCCCGCTGATAACCCTCCGTGCTAACACGCGCGCATTGTCATCTCCTATCTCCGTGTCAGTCCCGATTACGTCTGCCGAGTGAGTCTACACAATACCGTGCCCTCAACGTGTGTTAACATACCGCGGGGTGCCCAGACCAACTCTCTAAGATAAAACTCTATAGGCTTGGCATCTTGTACTACCTCTCCTCCTCCCTAGCGCTGGGCCTGCCTCAAAGCAAGTTGGTATTGAAGTATTGAGTGAAAAGAGAAAGAAAGTAGAAGAAAAAAGATCCCAAGCTTCGAGACGGTTGGAAACTAGGCTAAATTCCTTGCCGCAAAGGCCCGTGCGCGGTCTGTCTTGTTAAATTGCCTCCGAGAACTGGGCGAGGTTTTCTGTGTGTCACTCGGTTGAGACGTTCTCTGTCCTTATCTGAGAGTTGAGAGGTTGCCTTCTTGCGGGCGGTTAGCTTGACCAGCAGGCAAGATTGTTGAAGGGGGAGCAGTTATCTCCGGTGTTGTTTACCATCCGAGGGCCTGAGCAACTCGGCTTTCTACTCCGGTGAAAGAAAAGAAGAAAGCCGAGAGAGGCAGAGATTTGTTAGAGACATAGAAATCGCCACCAGAAATGTCTACTGGGAAATGAAGATATGTTTTTGCCTTGTCCGGGGTTTGGTTTATCAGGGTGAGATTGGATCGGTGGAATCTGACTCCCTTCTTTTAATACTACGGGTTTATTCCAGAGCTTTGACTCGAAGAGGCGAAATCATGAGAAAAAGGCGGCAATTTCATTACAAATAGCCTCTGCTTCGAATTTATCCTCGCAGAATTGATCAATAAATAATTGTTGTCATTTTTTCTTTTGAAATATAAACATTTATTGTAAACTGTACGTCCATTAGGCGTTTTTATCGAAATTTTACGAGTTTTTGAACGATTTTTGTGTCGTAGAATGTACCGACTTCTCTTAAAAGATTCAAAACATTCCAAATATAAATAAAACAGCGTTAAATAAATAATCAAAATAAAGCAATTGATCAGTTTACGTTAAGTCAATGTTCATGTATAAGTTTCCCTCCCAAGCGATGATTGATGTTGTTATTGTTATTGTTATTGTTATTGTTATTGTTATTGTTATTGTTATTGTTATTGTTATTGTTATTGTTATTGTTATTGTTATTGTTATTGTTGTAGGTTTAAAGCAGTGCTTTTGTTGTAACAAAAATAGCGAAATTATCTTCACAAATGAAAACAGGATCGCAGGCATGACATTTTGTATCTGAAACCAGTCTTTTTTAATCTCAGGTAAAGACATTATTTATAATAGAAAGATATGCAGCTTTCATATATTTTGTCAATTTTCCGACTTGTTTTCTGAATGGACAATCTCATTCACCGCAGTTTATTTATTTATAAATTGTATCAAACGACTTATACGTAATCTAAATCGAATTTTAAAATGTTTGTTTCCCTGAGAGTGTAACTACAATATCTAATTTAAACTCCTCAATTCTCATTTCTTTCTGTTCTCCATACAACATATGATGTTGTTTTTACAACAGTGAAATTGGCCTGATAAATAATAAATAAATCTTCGCGGTCACTCTGTGGTCGAAATCTCTAACGGTCTAACCGTTATATCTCCACAGCATGCATAGAGAAATAAACCCCAAAGCGGTATTGTAAATTATACACAAAAAGAACTGAGAATTCATTACAGCGGGGTTTGTATGCCGATAATATCTTACATTATCAAGGGCCGAATTACTGCGCGCTGAATCTGCGCATGAAAGATTCAAGTTGGAATTAAAACGAGAAAGGGTAAAAGTTCGGTTTATCGCGCAAAGACGGAGGTCGTGAACTCCGATATAAACGAAATCGCGACAATGGGTTAAACTTTGGGGAGCGATAGGCCTACACATGAGCCGCAGTTCCTGAAACTGTCCTCCGTTGTTCCTCGTCCTATTATTTTGTACCGCATTCAAATAGTGGACATAGAACAATAGAAATCAATAACATCCACGATTCACATCGGGTCCACGATGGGGTGTACGAAGTTCGATATTTTACTTTAAAAATTATCCGCAGCCACGAATTAGAGGGAAAAAACCTAGGAATTAAAAACATTAACGTCGAGATTTAGAACCCCCAATTCTACACCATGCACTGTATCGACTGAGCTATCTGAATGATTGGCTGAAAAAAGACGAGAATTCCTTGCACACTGCGTACGTATATGTAAAGTATTGTAGATGGTGCTCAACAATTCATCTATGCCGATGTCGTTTGAAAAGAAAAAAAGCCCCTCACTTATTTCACAAGGTTTTCTCTAGAAGTCAAGCTGGTGTAGTGTAGAATATTGGACTCTATGAAATACGGACCCCTTAATTATATTGCGCATGCCTAAAATAAGGACAGAGGAAGACGGTTGGAATCCTTATTGGCCATCACCCCCAGATATTTGCGCGGTTAATTTGTTGTGTGCCGATTTGGAGGTTATCCTCTAATTTTCCAACATTCCAAATGTATTAAAAACGTAGAACGAACGGTTCACATCTTCAAATGCATCGTTGTGGTGTCAGAGTTAGAACCGCATAGACTGCGTAATCTCGCGGGTTCACGTTCATTTTTCCTGTTGTGTCTCGGTACCAAACAACGACTAGTCTAGTCACATGACTCCCGTGTTTGAATTTACCCAACCGTTATCTGCGTGATCGATTGAACGGAAGCTGAGGTCAACAAATTGTATAATAGTCAATAAATTCGCAGTATTTTCAAATTGCTGAAGTTGGAATGCTTTTTTCCCCGCTTCAGAATACCCATTTATTGCCCTTGATCGGGTGGGCCGAGTCAAATGATGCAAAATAAATTTAAAAAAAACACAGAAAAAAGAGGATTTTTGAAACGTTGTAGCTTAGATGAGATTTGAAGGTTTGCATGGCGAAAAGGCAATAAGATAAGTAGTTTGCGGTGGGAATTCTCTTTAATGAGATGTGTGGTTCTAAACAGAACCGGAGAGAACTCTAGTTTCCGGACAATACGCTGCCCGTCGTAGCTCTTACACAATGGTGCCCAGATGTGGTGTATTCGCGTAAAATCCACAAACTCTATCGAAGCTTGGAAGTTTGCATCATGACTTGTGTACATTAATGTTGTATCACGAACAGCGCCCCTAGAGTCATGGTATCCACCAGACCCGCCCCTGATTTTTGATTTTGTGTATTCCCTCGGCTGGGAAATTGTGGTCATTCTCCTCCTCCAACTCCCTCATGTAATGTTTAATTTCCTCAGCCCTAAATGTGTTAAAGAGAAAGACGAATACGAAGTATTCATTGACTCCTTATAATTATTTTATCGTGTCTTGATCTGACAGTCGTAGAGACAGAGCGTTATTCTTACGCACGCGCGCCGTGATTTGTAGCTGACACGCCCGGAGAATCCACGATCAATCCGAAGTGAACATAATGCTGGGGGATTTGTTTTGGTGAGGGATAAACGGCTAAAATTATCGGTTGTTGGGTTGCAACCCAAACACGAGCGACTTTGCTTGTAGGAGTTTAAAGGTTTTTTCTTGCCTCCACGGTGCTGCGGCCCTTCTCGGCATCAGACCTAACGGGACTACAAGCCGCGATAGCCCCGTGATAGCTTCGGGTCGCCCCGGTTAAAATCATCGTCCAAACACGTTTTCCCAAGCAGTCGCTCAGCGAATTTTATTATTTCTATTCACAAGTTACAAGACGCAAACAGAGAAGAAAAAAATAAACTGAAAAGAAAAAAGAAACGGCGAGAAATAGCTAGGGGTTTGTTGGTGAATTACAGCCGATAGTTTTGTTTTATCTTGGAGTGCTGATACATTGTATGACGTAGAATGTGTAGTTCACACTATGGCTTGGATGTTATTGCCGTGCCGTCGGGCCGGTTCTAGACCGTGATTAAACCGGGCAACCTCGGGAGAAACTCCGCTGCATCGTAGATACTTCCTCCCTCATTCCCCCTCCGTTCTGGGGCTACTTTCGTCTGGGGCTGAGCGGAAATGAAAACTCCAGGCGAGGCTCTCTGTTCTCCCCCCTTTCTCTCTCTCTCTCTTGGCCCCCTATACCGTCCATCGCGGCTATTTCTTGCTTGGTTTGTCTGGTCTAATCCCATGTTTGTTTCGGCCACTGGGCATGACCTCAACACAGGGAATTCAGCCTTTTTGGGATGCAAGCACGTCATTCTCTATCAGATTGTTCTTTACAAACAACAAGTTTACCCCCCCCCCAAAAAAAAAAAATGATCAGAGTAATTTCCTAATGTACAGGTGTCCCGAACGTCTCTTTTTTTTTCTTTTGTTGTTGCCAGCAAAACAATTCAAAAAGAAGTCCCATATGACAATCGATTTTAACATTGTTCAACTTTGCAAACTCTTCAACGTTGGTCCTCTGATATTGGCGTTTAGTTTGTCACGTTGTATTCAGAATCAAAGGAGAAATTTTAATTTCTACAAGAACAAATTACTGTATATGAATAATGGGGAAAAACAAGAAGAAATAGTCACCCGGTGAAAGTTTTAATTCAGCCCTCTAAATTGGAACTTTAGAGGGCGACATTTCCTACACCGTTTTTTTTCGACGATTGGCATTTATTTGGCGCGCGTTTGTGTAAACTATACGTGCTTTACAATGCCACCTGTGTTGACAGTCTCTGAATCTATTTCAAAATTTAGCGTTATAAATTTTAACCCACAGTTTGTTAGTTTTAACTCGGTTTTTGCAGGGTTAGGAGTCACGTGATAGCATTGTAGGGGCGTAATTGGTTACCTGGGAATTGTCCGGAAAGCTTATGCACGTAATTATACATGCAAATATATCGATGCTGTGTTCCCCTTAGATTATAATCACAACAATTCTAACTTTTTTTATCAACAGAATCGGTAAGGAAAACGTTATTATGCATTGCTTTAGGCTCTGTTATGTTTTTGTTGTTACCTCTGACTCACGAAATTTGTCGAATGCTTTATAAAATGGCCAAAGAGAAAGGAAACAACAATTTTGTTTGTAACATTAAGTTTAGACCTTAATAAACGAAGGTAGCAAAATTGTCATCTTTAGGTTTTATTTTTCCCGTCGGAGAAGTTTTTTTCGACAATTGAATTGCCAAATATTGTCTACATTTTATGTTTTGTCCGTTATTTTCATCCTTTGGCCGCACGACGCGTCGTTCTAATGTTGTTCTCCCATTTTGGGGTCTGTCGGTTAGTCGTCCTGTCTGTTTATGATGATGCGCCACAATTGTTGTTCTCTTTTTTTTTGGGTGGGGGGGGGGGGGGGGGGGGGGTGGGGACACACCCAGTTATCTTCTTGAGTGATGGATCTAGTCTCTGTAGCCTTTATAGTCTGGCCCAACAAAATTGTTTCGGTTGTTGAATATTCGACATCAATAATAATGTACAATTGAACTAAAGCAGCAGTTGTTACACACCTAAACAAAATTCCGTAACATTTACGGTCGAATGTCTTGCAGCGAGATGCCTCACTGTACAAAATAACCGTAAAATAACCATAAAATAACCATAAAATAACCATAAAAAAACCAATCGCCGTATTTTTATTTTAACAGATTTTGGACGTACAATTATAGTAGTGTGCCTTGAAAATATAACGTCCGAAATCCGTTAAAATAAAAATACGGCGATTGTTAGTTTTTTTACAGGTGGAAAAACCCGTTATTTATCGGTTATTTTTTACAGTGTATGATTCGAGAGAGTTTTTTACGGTCGAACCGTAAAGTTGTATTTACCGATAAACGGTATTTGTTTACGGTGAAACTCTGCAAAGTGTTTTGGCAGAATTTAATGACTTTTCACCGTAAAACCTTACGGTCGAATTCTGGCATCTCGCTGAACGACTTTCGATCGTAAATTTTACGGTAATAATATTTACTGTGCGACCTGCTAAAAATGCATACTGGACGTGTGATGTATCGACCATGTTATAACTCACAGTTTTTTAATTGACATGTAGGCCTTAATGAAGACATTAATGTTGATAATGTAATTAAGACATTAGATTTCCAATTGTGACTTCATACGAAACACAAGTTTTATCAGGAAGAAAGAAACGCCATTCCACCCATTTGGTATATCCAACCTTTATCATCAGGCTAATTTCAAATTTTGTTTTTCATTTTATGTTCTAAATTTGTATGATTATCTACATGATTTACTCCTGTGATTGACCGTTTTGAAAAAAAAAATATTAAATGAACGTTTTTCAGCAGATATTCGTAGTCCGTGCCATAAAGTTTGCTGCGGCAGTAAATAAGCCCACGTTATTGATACATTGCAGCCACACCCACTTCGCAGTCAAACCCTCAAACTGACCCTCATGTGGGCGTTTGAGTTTCTACGCACTTTAAAACACACATTAAAAACACCAACATGAGCAATCTCCCGACTCTGAATAAGTTTGCGAGTTTACATCTCAGAAGGAAATTGTTTTATTTAAATTATATCAGACCCGAATAGCAGTCTTGGGCAGTTGAGTGCATGGATATTTATTCTCTCTCAATTAAGAATGGGCTTTGGTAGAAAATGCCAAGACGAAAAATTAGTCATCTCATACCCCCCCCCCCCCCCCATTAAAAAAACATCTTAAGAATTGAACACCTCAGAGAGATATAAGCATCTTTGAGATGCGGCAGTATGTCTATTTATTAATAGTATCTTCGTACAATTTCTTCGCTAGTACTGCGAGTTACCAGTCAACGCGCTATCTACCTCCTCAATCATCCCGGGCGGTGATGGGTGGACGGAGGCTGATAGCTCCCCGCGCGTGTAGACTGTCAGATCACGCTTATCCCACCATTCAACTCCACCGTTATACCCTTGTGGATCCCTTCCTGCTAAACTAACCTTCTCGTGGGCGTTTGGTTAACACATTTCTCTTGCTGCGTGCATCGTGTAGCTAACTCCCTCACGCTCTTCGCTTTCCCGTCTCGGTGAAGTTAAGACCTACTCTGTCTCGATCTCTTTCTGCCTCCGTTGTGTACCGTGATGGATGGGATGTCTCCCCCGTACCGACACCGGCAGATAGACCGCTATACCCCCGTATCTCTCCCCGGACCTACGAGTTATTCTTCCCCGTAACGAGCAGCAAATTTAGGGCGGCTTGTCTTTGATGTGTTTATGGCTACGTGGTGTTACTTGGCAATGAATAAGACAAATCTGTACGGTGGATGTGACAGAGCTAATGGCCGGGTGGTTGGAGACTTAAACAATAAAATGCATTTATAACTCTTTCCTCTAACCTTACTCCAGGCCTCGCTTATCAGAACAGTTGATTTCGTCAGAAAGAAGTGATTTTATCACATTAGACAAACTAAACCTGTTGATATTTTCTCGTACTATGATGTTCCTCTTTATTATTTCGTTTGTTAAAACATTCCTTATGATTTTGTTATTGTTATGTCTGGAGATCATCTTTAAAACATAGAGTAACTAACACGGGTGGGGGGGGGGGGGGGGGGGGGTATGAAGTTAAACTACTCGCCCCGTTTGCTTTCCGCCACGTTTGCTTCAAGTTGGTTTTGTTGCACTGTATAATCTCTTCGTTAATTAAAGAACATATTTCAGAATAAGAAAATGTACACTAATATCATGCTTCTTGTTTGTGTAATGGAGTTTAATGAATTATGCTAATGAGGCAGTGACGTAAGTCACGTAAGATCTAAACAGCAACTGCGAGGCCGTCAAAATGTTGATAGTTTTTGACTAAAATCTGTATAAGTACATTCAGAGGTTTGGGTTAATTGGGGACTTTTAATAATGGCGGTTGTGGCTGTTTTGGTTGCTTTTGGTGTTTCTGAAACGAGACTTCCTATTGATGTAGGTTTTGGCGGTAGGATTTGTTAAGGATTGCGGTAGGAATAGTATTTGCAAATAAAATTACTCTAAACAGAAGTAAGTAAATGAAATCAGTTTTGAAGAAACGATTGTACAAAACCAAAACAGCTTAAAAGCATATAAAGGCCCTTACCTTTATTTCCAAACTAACCTAGCGAACACACCTTACGCTAGCCGCCACCTTAGCAAACATATTTTGTTATTACAATTTAAATTCAGTATTATTGAATTAACAAAAGGGTTCAGTCATGCAAAACAAAAGGTTACATTCTAAGATGATTGCTACGAATAGTCTGTATAGTCAGAACGCTTGCTTGGATTCAATGTCTTACAGGTACCAGACATGCACCTATAACATTTTACACATTTCGTCAGGTTTGCTGTAATTTGAAAGAAATACAGAATTGTGTGATTTCGAACGATCAGTCAATTTTTAGGGGATAATATACTGTTTTGTGGGCATACAGTGTCCTGTAGAGTCGTGTTTTGTTTTGTGATTAAAAGGTTGTGCGTGGCTTTTTGTGTGAAAAGTGTTATATCCGGGGAGTGAATAGTCAACATGTTCGGTTTTGAAACATTTGTTTTGGGGTTTCGAGTGGCGTCATCAGAAACGAAAACATAAGCATGAAAAGCAAAGTCTCCCTGCTACGGATAATGTAGAATATTCGTCATTTTACGTCCTCGCGAGATTTGACATAATAGATGACCTCCCATTCTCGCAGACACCCGATTGATAAAACTGATCCGTCTGCCCTCGATGACGGATGAGTTTGCTGGCACCACCGCCGCAAACAAAAACAGACGGAGCGTGACGCGGAGTCCGGTCCACACGGGGATTCCGCGCCGTTTGCAGGTACAGGCGCCCGGCCCGCGACACGCTCGGTCGATTTGCCAAATTTTTACTCACTCATCTTGCCTAACGCAATTCCGAGAAAAAAAAATTGCAAAGGTGGTAAAATTTCCATAATTTAATTTAAATTCAATTTGTAACAAATATATGATATGGATGTCTGTAATTCTATTTGTAATCAACTACATGGCAAAGTATTTTGTTATTACAGGAGTTGTTCTTTTAGGCTCATGAAAATGATTTAATTTTATTTGAAAAAAACCCAAATGAAACTGAGGAGTAAAAACATGTTTGTATACTGTTTTTAATAATAAAAGCAATGATTAAATTGAATAAAGCAATAACGTGTTTTTTTTTTTTTGTTTTTTTTTTGGGGGGGGGGGTTTAAATCGCAAAAATAACTATTGAATGACGATAAAACTCACGCTAGAGCTTTAACATTGAAATGAAGAAATATATTTTAGAGTTGCGGAGGGATACACCTGCAATGTTTTCGTAATTTCAGATACGCGGAGAAATACGACCTAAAGAAATAACTAACTATAAACTCACGCCCAAAATTTAGTACGTCGAAAATTTGTCCGGATTTTTTTACGTATTGTTTCGCACAAAATAGGCCTAATTATCAATTGAACTGCGCGTTCCTTTTCTTTTTCTTTTTTGAAAAAAAACACTATTTAAAACTTTTTTAAAAACTTATTTAAACAATTTTAAATAATTACAGCCGCATTTTATGACGAGCCCTTCGGACTCACTAGTCTGGAGTGAGTCAAGTCTAGTCTGGCATTCGACTCTCGTCTCTTCTTTCTTCACCGTTATGCTTGACTGACTGTCAATTTCCACTGTGTCTCTCGGGCATGTTTCGGGTAGACGTTCGCTTCCTTCTCACGCGTTTCGGGTCAGTTATGATCTTATTGTCAACCGACTTCCTCTCGCCGCTTTCTGCTTTGAGAGAGGTTTGCATGTGTGTGTGTGGTCATGTCTTTCGATTTGAAGTTTTGAGACGGTGTAAGCGCAGTGATTCGGGTGGCCATTTTGAAGCAGTTGACACGTTTATAATCGGTCATGGACTAGGTTGATGCACTCAATTGGGTGCCGGACGCACGGGTTTGGTTGCATGCTACCGCATGACAAGGGGCCCGGGCTGGCTCCCTGACGTGCATCAATGCCAGATCAGCATTATCCAGAAAAGGACTAATCTATTACAGACTTGTTCTCCATGTACGTACCGTAATAAGAAAACAATATTGGCAAATGAAATGTATGAAAATCCAGCGGGTTGGAAACCACACTGATCTGGAAACAAACCCTCTTATGGTTTTACCTTTCAAAACCTTTCAAAGTCTGCTTAATGGGCGAAATGGCTATCAAAAAGTATGAACCTTTCAAAACGCTCCAGATTTTTTTGCTACTGCACTACTACACCTTTCAAAACCTTTTGAAAGTTTTTTTTTTTTTTTTCACAAAAGTTTGTTCAGAGAGTTGTTTTACATTTCAAAATCTTTCATAGGTTTTTTTGTCAGACAGTTTTCTCACCTTTCAAAACCTTTCAGTCCAGAAACTTGAAAGGTATTTTTTTTCTCACACCTGTTTCTTCAGAGAGTTGTTTTACCTTTCAAAACCTTTCATAGGTTCCTTTTGTCAGACAGCTTTCTCACCTTTCAAAACCTTTCAGTCCAGAAAACTTGAAAGGTTTTGAAAGGTCTGACAGCTCTATGGTAACTGCCCTGTATATAGGAGGGTTAGGAATTAGAGGAAACAAATTGAAACTAGGGAAAAAATAGACTTAATGTTTAGGAAGTTGATAAATGTGACAAACTTTGAGCAAGAAGTTGAATAAAAACTTCGATAATTTCTTTAAAAAATAAATCTTTAATTTGGTGTAACGAGAAGGTATTTTAGTTTTGTTTTCTGAACATGTTTGGAAAAAAACTTGCTTAAAATATCCCCCAATAGTTACTTTGATTAATAAAAGAAAAAAATACTTTCTTAAAATAAATATTACATGTAGTTTTCTCATGTTCATGTGTTATTTTCCTGCATTCAGAGTTCCCCTTGCGTTACCTCAGAGTTCGAAACCCTGCCGTACTCTCCAGATAACTATAAAAGACCCCCTGCCCATAAAAACAACACACTCAATTGTAATTGAATAAAACTTTACAATCATTTGACTTTTTTGACCCAAAGAAACAGGCCGGTTAATTACTTGCCCGCGTTTATAGCCCGGGAACTACAGGTCTTTCCTCTGATAAGATATCAGCCGAATATGGCTTCAGGTCAGTCCATACTCTCTTTGCTTGTTCGCTCCTTTATGTTCTTCCTTCTTTGTTTATTAACTGTGTCGTCTGATTATAGCTACGCATCCCGTGGACAGAACCGGGCATTACGGACAGGTGTACACCTCGTAATCGATGCATTCCCTCTAGTAACCATTTAGCGATCGTGAGGCAGGTCAGAACTAAGACCGCGAAGCGAGAGAGAAGGAGAGAAAGAGATGATACAAGAAAAATAGTTCGTCGTAATTTCACCGGCACTCGCAAAAAAATGGTAAAGTTCCACGCGTCAACCATTCTCTCCTTCCTAGCTTGACCTCTGGTGACCTCTAGCATGCACCCCCTTTCCCTGGCTAGTTTTGTAGTCCATATTTAACGCGGCCAGACACTTAATAATTTCCCGGCGATACGCTTATTGAATACTTTAGACAGGGTTTTCAAAGGGAGTCGTACAGGTGGAACGAAACTACAGACAGATGAAAGACAGGTATGTAGGGGGACAATAGCCAGGCCACACCCCTAAGGCGATTAGTAAAGTTGGAGGGGGGGGGGGGGGGGGGTGGTAGGTAAAGTTCTAATCGTGTAGAAGTTTACTTTTAGAAAGGAGGTTGTTGTCTAGTTATGAGTCTGTATATAATGGGGACAGTATTTCATGTAGGTACTGCCATGTTGTTTTACCACGTCTTTCGTCTCATGTGCAACATGTTGTGTTGGAGTGATTTTCTATTAACATAAGCAGAGGATCTGTGAATATATTATGTCGTATACTATATCGTTTTGTGCTATAGTTGCCCACTTTCTGTATGGAACATTCAATGGACAATGACTATATCGAAAACATACTTTCACAGATTTTAAGGTAGGATACACCATTGGTAATTGCTTGAATTATCAGGAATGGGTGGATGTAAAGGTAGGATACACCATTGGTAATTGCTTGAATGATCAGGAATGGGTGGATGTAAAGGTAGGACACACCATTGGTAATTGCTTAAATTATCAGGAATGGGTGGATGTAAAGGTACGATACACTATTGGTAATTGCTTGAATTACTAGGATTGGGTGGATGTAAAGGTACGATACACCATTGGTATTTTATATAGAAAATGTCGTTTAACTGACCTGTCCAAAGTTTTACAATGACAGATGCCGAAAAAAGCCAGACAAACGGCATTCGTTTTCTACCGGCGTCAGGCAGTTGTTCTTGTTCTTGTTTTTTTTTCGCGATTGCCCTCCGGCAATTTGATTTATTTTAATTAGAGGATAAATTAGAGAATATCTAGCGCAATTATTTTGCTTGGTGCCTAGAATCATTATTTACTCTCAAATAAGTAAGATATTTCTTAATAATTCGGTATTAAATAAGTTTATGAGAGCATCTAATTAATTAAATGTGGCTTTTATACAAAGACCTGTGAGCCGAAAATAACGTATCAGGAATTACAGAAGCCAAACGCGTGTCATCAGATAAAAGAATTTTCCGGATTATTGGTGAAATCTTAAGTCGTGTTTTCCAACCATGTTCATTTTAATAAACCTTTGATGTTTTGCCGACCGCGCCATTTCGTTTTAACGTGGAAGGATCTTAGGTCTTTAATTTGCATAGTTAACAAAACTCTCTCTTTCTTACCGGTATGGTTTAACATGACAGTTTGAGTATATGTTCGATGTATAATCCAGATAAGTCATTCATGTCAAGAACATGGTTAGTTTCGCGTCTGCTCAAAATTAACCCACCGCGGATCGCGAAGCGTGACGGTGGGTGAAATCTCGATCGCTCCACGCGCGAGTATCTCATCTCGTTTCGCTAAGCCCCCGTTCTCAGTCGTTAATATATTAAATTCGACCGATAATTCTATCTCAGCGCTCATCTCACGATTCGACAAAATGTCAACTCGGAATGACCTGGGCCGGTCAAGCTACCGTCACGTGCCCCTTCGATACCCCTCGCTGCCCTTTTACACCTGCACCCTTTATCGATTCATTGACCCAGAGGTGAGGCGCTATTCGCCCCCCCCCCCTGTGGTTTCATTTTCTTCCCAACAGTAAATGAGTTCTATAACAGTCCCTTGATTGGACGTGGTTCAGACATGAATAGATAAAGCAAGGTTGCTTAAATATTCTGTTCATCAAAAGTTTCTGCGACGTCGATTTTTTTTCTCAATCATTTAAAGAGTTCAACATGTCTCTACCATTCAAACGTATCCATATTTACTTTATATGTAATTGGAGAAAAACAAATTACTGAAAATAAAATAAAAACAGTTAGTAATATATAAACAAAATAATAACCTGAACATTGTAGACGAAATCGTAAAAACGCAGAATCGTTAAAAATGCGTCCGAAGGACATCAGAAAATTGAACTCAACTATTTCTGTTGATGCAATGAGAAATGTGATTCAAATATTCTTACACTGCACAATGCATGAACCTTGATTGAAACAAAGTTCCCAGTTGTTTTGAAGTGAAAGTAAAAGCTTATTAAGTGCTTCGCATGCAATAAGTCTAACGCTTCCTGAGATGTAAAGAGCTGTAAGCGCGGATCACAGACATACACCTTGCGTAAGTTGCGTAGATGCTCCGGTCTGGAGGGCTGACCAACTCACAGGGGAGAGAGACCCACCGGTCCCCCTCCCCCCATCCACGAGCCTGCAGGCTCCAGAAACCAGCTATCCCCTCCCCTCCCCCCTCTGCGACAAACCCCTCATCACTCCGGCATGCTCCACTGGTTGCAGAAATCTATATTTCCGACGAGTAGCCCCCAGCACTCGCGGGGGAAGCCTGTGCGACCCTCCCGTGTCCCTAGCCCTTTTTTTGGCTCTACCCTTACCCCTGAGGGGGTGTATGTGTTGTCTAGTACCGGGGCATTGGCCGGGCAGGGCACCCAAGCACACTGATGGAAAGGGGTAACAAAACTGCCCTCAACACCTGTCTATTATCACCACGGGGAATTTTCGTGTCTAATTGAAATGTTTCTATTTGGATACAAGGGAGTACGAAACAAATAGGAAACTATTTCAGTACCCATGGAATTTAAAATAGAAGACAAGAGTTTGAGTTTCCGACAAAGGCTGTTTTCCAAACCCCAGCTTCGTCTTCGTTCAGGCTTCATTTACGCAGTTTATTACTGGGGTGGAGCCGGAACGGAGCCAAATCCAGGGGTTCGGAAAAAAAGGCCAAAGTTTCGGAAAGTGAGCCTATAGTGTAGGCTTGTTCAGGAAATGGCCGTCTGACCCAATTCCTCAAACCGCGTAAATGATAAATTGTTGTTTCTTCACCTTTAATTTAGCAAGGATGATATTGTTAACAAAAAGATGTATGTACGGAGCTCCGGAGTTACCATTCTATCTCAGCATAACCATATTAGAATACCGATATCGAACACCTTATAAATGATGTCGACTTCTCTGTATAGTCATCGTATGTAGTCATTTTTGCATCTTAGTCGGAGTTACCGAATTTTAAAATCTACGGTGAATAATGGAAATCTATGCGTAGCCAAACGATCGACGTGTGTTCGTTTTAGCCGACTTAACCTTCCAGTCCGTTTTCAGAAACTTAAAAAACTGATTAACAAGAGCAGCTAACGCGTAGACTGCGAATAGGACCTAATATATATTTCTTTAATTTATTCTGTCTTGTTAGTTTAATGTTATGTCAATGTCATTTGGCAACATCTAGGAAAGAAAACAATCGGCCTGAAACACCAACAACGACAAAGAAATCGCCCAAGTAATCTTAAAATAACCTCGGTAATCTTTAGTAAATAAAACAGTTTGCTAAAGCTTGCCCTTACCAAAGAAGGTTGTCACATTTTACCTCCCAACAAACGCAGACTGAGGCGCGTTATGACAGACAAGTAGCGCCGGCAGATAGGAGTTTTGACACGGCCGAATTGCCCCGTCTGTCGTCGCTTGGTTTGTGGTGGGCCTCGTTAAAAATGCTGCCAGACCGCGCCCTACTCCCCCCCCCCCCCCCCCTCTATAATAATAATAATTAGCGGCAATAGGTAAAATAGAGAGACTTTCTCGTAGACGCAAACACAAATTGATTACGAAGTAGTTCCTCCGTGAATGTTAAAAGAAGACTCTTAACACACCGGCCAATTCTTGAATTACGGCCCCCCACCCCCACCCCCCAAGTTCCTTTAATGTCCACGGGATTCATTTACATAAATCATCTCTGACAATACCCAAGTCGCAACCATATCCCGGCAAACAATGATTCATTATCAGCTAGTCTGTCGTAGCCTCGTCTTTCTCGTTTCCTCCCATCTTGTCGACCTGTCATCCAACCTGTCGCTCCGATACATGTTTTGCGGCCGGGCTTGATGGAGGAAGCCTTTTTTTTGTCCCCCAGTCCATCGCTAACCCTACCCCCATCACCCTGAGTTCCACCGGCACTCTCTCGCTCGCTCACTGTTACACCTGTCATCCCCTTTACCCCTCCAAGGAACACTTCCTCCCTGTGTATATGAACCCATCACAACCTCTACATTTATAATATTTCTCATGACGTGCCAGGTAATGATTCATCTCACGGGCCAAATATACGCATTAGAGACGTTATTATTTTTCTTAGACGCGCCATGCGATAAGGTAAACATTCGTAGGGTCGCAAATAAGACTGGGTCGCACTTTGGGTCTGTAAACAACATGGAACAATTGAAATTGAGTTGACAGGGATAATGGTGCGAAATTGACCGGAAAATCTATATAACCTTTCCCCAAATCAACGATATAAATAAAACAAAATACTGAAAAATCGTAAAACAAACGTGAATTGCGCCCTCCTAAAATAACTTTATCAACATCCACTTAAAATCAAACGTAAATATTCCCCTGTTTGTAAACAATCGAAACATTACGTTTAAAGTTGAACACTCTATTATACAAATTAATGTAACATTTCTGACGATGGTTGGTTCGAGCAACGTGACCATTATTTCATCCTAAATCGTACACACGTTACGGGTAAAATATTTAGAAATTGTGGTTTTACCTAATGACGTGTTTCAAAAATACTGAGACTCAGAGATGGTTCACTCCCGTGTAGTCACACAATCTGAATCCTAGCTCGTCTTCTTCTCAATCCAATCACTCGTTTAGAACGATTTTATGCTGTACACCATGATTGCCATATTTCAGAATTCCTGATCATAGTAAAAGCTAGATAATTATATAATAATTGACAAAGGTGTCACACTATGACTATTATAGGCCCATAATAATTACGATGTTCTAATAGGTAATATGTCTCAAATCTCACAACCTCAAACGAAACTTACCCCAATCCCAAACGCCGCACCCACCCAATATTTCACCTGAAAGGACATTACGATGTTTCTAATTCCAATATTTTAAATAGAAATTACAAATAAGCTTCTAATACATATAAACAAGTAAAACATATTTAAAAAGATAGAAACAAAACTAGAAAGAAAGAAAAAAATATATACAAAAACATAACATTTTGTTATAATTTTATGTTGATTTTTTATTTATTGTATAATGTATATATTTATTTGTTTTAAATCGTTAAGGATTGAGTTAGAATGTAACTGAAAATGTCCTTTCCGTGTTAAGAAACTGAGGATGCGTTGAAACAAAATGTGCTAGTAAAATCGGATGTTGTATAATTTTCAAAACATACGGAAATTCATTATGTCAAGACATCTACACCATGACGGGAATAACGTATTGTCTGGATAAACGTGGAGTAAATATTGTATGAAATTAGCAGTGCAGAAAAACCGAAATAATTCATATTATAGTTGCCACGGGTTGGGCAGTTAAGAGAGAGTTTGCCTACTGAATTAATTACCCAAATTAATTACAAGCTGTGTAATCTCTATTTTGTGGAGAAGCCCACCGCTTAATCTTATCAGTTTATTTATAATGTCTGTAAATTGTTTTTTCTTAAATTGTATTAATTGGAAATAATTATTAATATGAAAATATTAATATAAGATGGATGCACATAGATTAAACAAGAAAAAGTTCACCTTATTAAATTGAATTCGGATTATGAATGTTTCATCAAAATGTGCCATTATAGCAATCACGCACTTAGCAAATTGGTGGCGGGCGTTCGAATTCACTTTTTAAGATCCAATAATCGTCAACAGAAACCACCCACCCGCTTCTATTTACATCGCATCAAACAAATCCTCCCGACTCCCTCGTGCATGACTCTTAAGACGCCACACCCTTTCCAAGATTGATGGGGAACTCCTCTTCAGCAGTAGATCTCCACCCTCCCAAGGAGCGGGCTCTGGTACGGCTCTAGAGTTCCTCCCGTTTCCTCGTATTCCATGTCAAGTATAGTATCTCCCCCACGGAGCAAAACCCTAGAGTAATTGCCGTGCTTAAATTGAAGCAATCAACTTGCAACTAAACCAAAGAATACATTTAAAAAACACACATTGAACAATCAATGTTCGATGATAAAGACACTACACGTTAAACCGAGTCGGGTTTGGTGGTCGGTCAGTGGTGAGTTATAGGTATAACTTGGTACACATTAGGCATATGGTATGCATAACACCAGGTAAAGGTATAAACACTCAACAACCAACCGAGCATACGAACAAGACGTGCTGAATTTGCGACGGACGCGGGGCACAAACAAACCCAAGTCTGCCACCCTGCAGGGCCCACGTCCAATTCCCAAATCCCCCCAGGGGTTGACATATACGGTGAGGCTGACATACAAAACGACCAACTATCGAATTGTCAAAGAAGCTATTTGGTTATCCTGAGATCTCCCCCCCCCCCCCCTCCCCCCTTCAACTCTCTGGCCCCCATTCAGCCCACCGACCGTGCGATCGGACCATCAGATGAAGGGTGTCACATGTGCCAAACGTGTACACCTTGTCGGTTTTCCCTTCCCCTTCTTCCATCACCCCTCAACAATACAACCAAATCTACTGGTGTTCTACAGTGGGTGAATCCTCCGAGTAAATAGAAGCGAGCTGACTTATATGCGGTAGTCAGCGCGCATATAGTTTATGCTGAGGGATTACTTTAACCCAATAACACACACAGTGTCTGTGTACCTCTCTCTTTCCCAGTTAGCGCTGTGACATCGCCTCAGTTCGTCTGCAGCCCGGGCGTGTTATCAGACTGCCTAACGCATCGTGCGTGTTGTATACGTGCGTCTAGTCTGTGGCAGTTAGCGACGGCTGTATCGCCTACCGCACCCCCGCATTCTCTAGTGACTGACCGCCAGGTAAACTGACTGCGGGCAACTATCTGACGGGGTTCTAGCCTTTCACGCCCCAACCACTGTTACCGGCAAATCCTCACCATTTCACAAGGTAGGTTGTACCCAGCTACATCTTTTAATTAATCAATCTCCTTTTGTGTTTGTTTCCCGCCTCTCGATTTGTTGTTGTGGAGTTCTTGATGTTTTTTTTTCTGTCCGCGCAAAATGGCCTTGCGTGGCCGATGTGAAGGCACTGTCGACTACTACGCATTGAAAACACTCAATCGTGCATGTTTGTTAGTGAAAACAAAGTCATCGTTAATCTTCAAAACCATACAATACACAGCGTTCAAGAACAAGCAAGCACTAACAAACCAAGTCATACTCACCTGACCTTCACATGCTTTTTGTTCTCCTTGATTACCGGCTGGCATTTTGTGTTTTGACTGCCACAGTAATTGTACTAATCGGCCGTTGTGTGTGAGAAGAAGGTTGGAGTGGGTTTTCGCGTGGACCTGTTCCTGCTTGATAATACTAATAGCTCGACGCTGAGAAGCAATTTCATCAATCTCTTCAACTATTCCTAATCAACTTAAGCTGTGATATAATTGGATTCTTTCCATCTGAGATATTTTGAGCTTGATTCTTCGTCCCGTCTGTGTTTCAGAGGGTTTTCTTGGCTGAGAAGCTAAGGCGACAGTTGTCGAGTGTGTCGTTGCTGTATTTCTCGCCGTGTACGTGTGGACGCGCCGCTGAACCTGGCTAGTATACCGACCGTTGGACGCGCCAACCGAACACGGATCTGCTTGGACCGTCGCCGGTACTCACCATAAAAAGAGCAACTTGCTTCTCTCCATTTCATCTGATTCCGCAGTCGAGTTTGTATCTATCTACAGTAGGCTGAGATCTCATGAGCGATATGTCGTTTCTTGCTTTGGACTCCAATAGTTGGCAGGTAAGTCTCTTTGATTGCTTTCTATGTTGCGTTGCTTGATGTTGTTTTTAGTTTGCCTCCGTTGAGAAAGTTGTTGACGCGATAACCATTTTTTATAAAGCCCGTTTCGATGAATTCGGACGAATTTAAAGTTTGCTTCGCATCGAACCCGAAATGTAAACCCGGGCACTTTTACTCCAGTCGCCGGTAAATTAATTTCTTTAAAACTATCAACGATTTGACGTTCTACTACAGTAATTAAAACATCTGGAAAGTAAATCTCAGAATTGGGAAAGTAAATTTCATATTTTTTCCTCCGTCATTAATGTTAGCATTCACTGGAACAAACCTGTCTCTATTTTAAAGTGGTGTTTAATTCAACCGGTTCAATACCCCACCGCGTCGCTAAGTATCGGCTAATTATCTCCGAGCCAAACCTAACAATAGGTTCGATGGGCGGTTCTGAGTTTTGGGGGTTTCTTTAACCCCTTCACCTCCCCTACCAATGCTGTCCCACTACAGACATCTGCTATGTCAACTTCTAATGCCGTTTAAGTGGGTGCACAATGCTCACGTTTGGAATTCTCGTTTCCAACCACAATTGCCCAATTTGCAAGATGATTACAATAACACCGATTTTTGTTAACATGTGCTTTCATCATCAATCAGTAAATTGATAAATATCTCCCCGTCGATTGGGTGTGACCGCACTGACGTGGTGGATAGTATACCTACGTTCACACGCTGTCTTACCGGTCTTTCTATGTAAATAACCCACTGCGGTATGCTTAGTTTTATTAATTGTTAATTGTTAGGCAATTAAGTGGTCATTTAGGTTACACGATTCTACGTGTGGGATTGCCTCAAAAACTGTTCCATCAGATAATAATAACGATACCCTATAAATACAATTTTGAGGGAAAACAAGTGCTGGACAATTTCATTCCGTCTGGTGGGAAATTACCTGAATTTCAGTATTTCAGTCAAAGTTTACCCACTATTGGAAACAATTTGCCAAACCATAATCGGCTGTGTTATTTTGACCAACGTTGGTCAAAGAACAGTCGTCCGATATCTGGTAAATAATGGCATAAATATGTAGACATATTACTAATAGAAAAAAGGTATACGTGATGCTATTTACGTATACTCATGAGCGATCATTTTGCATGAGAAACATGGCAGCGCGCCACCAACATAAACACGACGCACCGAGACATGTCCACGCCTACCTCACCACCCGTAATTTAATTTATTCACCAGAATTAAGTACACCTTATAGAAATACATTAGTTCTTTAGAAGGAGAACTTCTTGCTAAAAGGAAAATATGTAAGACTAAGCAGGGAAATTGATTAAAGTTGTTGACAACTTCTCTCGACAGGACATTGAAGTTTTGAACGCCTTACATACCGGACACTTGGCCCCTTTATCATGTCTTAAATGCACGGACAATATCATTATCAAATATCATAGACAATCGCCCAATTAAAAAATCTGAATATCCCAAACCGCATTTTTCGTTCCCTTCCAAGTTCCCCCTGGATACATCTTATTATTGATATTATTTCTTGGCCCTGGGAAGGAGGAAAAAAGATTCAAGTCTTTCCAACTCGTAATAATAAATAATTGTGCTTATATAGCGCTTTCCTTCATCTCAATTTCGATCTTAAAGCGCGTTACAATTAAACCCTGGAACACACAACAGCCGTTTATAGGCGCACAATTGGTCTCGACCCTCACATGTACCCATTTATACTCCTGGGCAGGGAGAAGGAATTGTAGTTAAGTGGGCCAAGAGCCCAAACACCATGTTCCCGGCAGGGTTCGAACCCACGCACCATCGTGCATGGGTCGAACACCGTAACCACTGGGCCACGGCATTCTACATATAAGAATATTGTTATTTCCAACTCGTCGTAATGGGGGTCATCTAAGGGTGTGTCGAATCGCAGTGATATTGTCTTGGAGAATTCGTTTCGCAGAAAAAAATAAGAAGTTATGTTCAAAATTATTGCAAATTACAAATTGCAAAAAAGTAGGCCAATGAACTAGGCAAGCTTTTCTTCACTGAATTTAACACGACATTTCGCAGAAGAATAATGATGTTAAAAGATAAACGTTATGGACGATTTGAAATAAGCAAATAAATTCGGATTGGGGGCTTCTCCCTGTAAAACCAGTATGTCTCGTTTTCATGCCTTACAGTGATTCCTTATCTAAGGCTAAACATTTTTCTCGCTTTGTAATGATTTTTGGGCAATGTGAGCGTTTCCCCTAAATTAATGCATGTCTTTAATAGAAAAACTAACCAAACTGAATTTAGATCTTTAATCGTTTTTAGTAAACATCGAATTGCTCTTATCGGAGTTGCTTTTTTTATAAATGGTAATTCATAAACCTGCTAGAAATCTGAAATCGGTTGTTATTAAACACCACGAGTATAGTCTCCATCTGAGGTCACTCAAGTGTTTCTTAGTATTTTCACACATTGACGACACGATTTTTTCCCTAAATCTGCTCGTATTAAGGCTAAACAACAAACGCGTAGAAACTTTAAAAAAGGTCATTCGAAGACGGAAGATGACGGTGCACCCGAATTGCCATCGGCATGCTAAACAAAAACTAAAATACCCAGACAAAAACTGTGGTTCACCACATAATAATTATGGACTACGGCAAAAGTTTCTGTGTGTGCAATTCTAAAGGTTATCGCCAAATTGTTATGCCAAATTCGTTGTCATTTGAATGGTTCAACGTATATTTTATGCTCGGTCTTTGGACTATTTGTCAAGGCACTTGCAGGTTTAATAATCTCAAGGAACTGAACTTTATTCCGAGGGATTTTCGTCTTCATATTCGACAATTAAGGTTGTGTTAGTAAGCGGGGCCTGTACTGATACCGTGGGTGGGTAGAGGGCGACCTGTTCCTTTGCCGGTACTGGGCGGAAAGAGTTAGTCTCGGGTTAGCCTCGCTCGTGTCTGCACGCTGCACGTGGCCGGACCGTGTCCCGGCCTGGCTCAAGTTTCAACACCGACACCGAAGGGGGGAAGAGAACAAGAAAATAGCGCGGTAACTTCCCGTCAAGTCCACCGCGCGCCGCGCCGCACCGCTCCGCTACTGTGCAGCGCGCGTCGCGCCTTTGCCCCGATCGCTCCCGTATTGGATCTCACTTCGCACCAATTAATGCCCGTGTTTTGACCATCCACCTGTCGCGCCCGCTACTCGTATATACGCAGTGTTTGTTTTTGGGCCTGTGCTTTCTGAGTAATATTTGATTGCTTTGACATGATATATCTCATAAATGTAGCATTGATTCGGCCTATAGGAAGTTCAACTATGGACTGGTATCGCTTCCAGTTTAATACCGATCTAAGACTGCATGCACGGCGCTGTCACTCTATCATGCCCAATTAGTTTTGATTATGTTTAGTCGTGTCGTGACGCGCTCAACCATTTCCCAAGTCAACTCGTTTACAATGCTGGTAAATTTGCTTGCACAAAACTGAAATAAACGTTCCGTAAGCTATACCATCAAATAAAAAAGAGAGTTTATAATGACATAATTAATTGAAAGTGGATTTTAAACAGATTCAACTTACTTTTTTCTGTTAATTTTTAGGTTTTGTCTCCCACAAACTGTTTGACATCTCTTCAAAACATTAGCATAGAAATATTTAACAATATTTAACAGTATGTGTTTCTGTTTACCCATAAAGGGGGGGGGGGGGGGGGGGCGTTACAACCCTGGGTGACGACTATGGTCTTATACCTTACACTTTTAAACGACTCTCATTTGTTGACGTCAATTTGACACTGCGATTGTGACATCACCGACAGATCAAAGGTTATTACCAATATAAAAGTGCTAATATGCTAATCTAAACGTGTGGCTCAGTGGGCTCAAGAAAAGTCAACGGCACATAGGCCTACTGGAATCGTACATTTTGTTCATTTTAGTTTAACCAAGAGTTAATATGATATTATAATTGCAAATGATTCAATGGCGTGTGCAACAATGCCTTGTTGTTTACCAGTATTAAATTCACATTAAGTATGCCTGCGAAACGAAATGGAATTGTACTCTTCCTGGGTCTATGCAAAACACCTCACACGTCCCATATTTGCCTATTTTGGCCGAGTTCCAACACAGAAGCATCCCATTCATATAGCTACTCTGTCATCTCATGCATTATTAGTTTGCCTTCTGCCTCTCCGACAGTTAAACAGCTAGCCGAGATAGACAACTTAATAAACCCATGCTGAGTGAAAACAGGGGGGAACATGGTGTTGATGAATGGAACAATTCCGTTTAGCGAACACCGTGTGGCCAGCTACCTGCGACGGGGCGGCGGGCGCGTTTGACGGCAGAGTGTGAGAGTGACGGATGGCACACTCGCCAGTCCCTGACAAACTCCGTTCACCGATGAAACACGGGCATTGATCAAAACGGGCAGTGACCGGCTAGCAAATGGACAAAACCATCGGAAGCAAATTAGCCAACAAAATAGCCACAGTCGACCACGGTGGTTTTTGATGCAGTGATATGCTTTAATGGGATTCTACTGGTTGGAGAATAGTGTCACAGGCCTAAACCTATAAGTCTCTGGTGGGTGTTTGTGGGTGGGTGGGTTTGAACACTGAAATATCTAAGTGTAAGTCGGACTAAAATTGGCAACTTGTTTTTCTATTTTTTAATAAATTATCACGGTTTAACTTAGCATGGTTTAGCATTCAGCCAACCCAATTGTTCCTAATATAACCCCATGTTTAATCAAACACGCTGTTGTGCGCACATTGCTTCTGCGCATTTTTATGCTTTATGCTTTTGGAAGAAATTACTTCCCGAGTATAATCAAAATCATTAGTTATCTGATTACAACTGATATTATTACTATCGATGTTTACTTAAAAGTCAGTTATTGCCTTTTTCGTGCGGTACATTTATAAACATACTGTACTCTATAAGAAAAGTTGAGACCTTAAATTAATATATAATAATTAAACAGCCACAGTGTTAAGTAACGCGTTTGACAAATATCAGACATACAGGAATCTTATTGCCATATAATTCATTTTTTTCACATTTCAAGCCGTGGTTATCCTTCTAAACTTGTGCGCGCATCCAGCGTCAAAATGTATGCGCGCACGTACTTGGTCTTGTTCCTAATGTCATTCCCATTGCAAATTCAAGGGTTAAGAGAAATGTTACTGTTTGATGGACATTCTCTCCCCACAAAGGTTCCTTTTGGTGTCTTTTGTCGTCGGCTTAATGAAGCATGGTCGTAAAGAAATACACCACCAACGAAACCCGCCAAGGTTGCCTGGCAATAATCAAACCTTACAATGCACTTGTTTTCATTCCAATTCTACCAAACGACAAAAAAAGAAGCAGTTTTCGAGTCAGCTGTCCCTGCTGTAACGGCTGCTGTTTTGGTGTTTTTACAAGGATTAAAGTACATAGCGGTCAAGACAATTAGTAGCTATTCGCTATAAGGGTATTAAGTTTACCCATAAAATAATAGCAAGAAAGGGCAGGAACGGGCATGCAGCCTCGAACTTTGGTTCGTTCTCCTTGTACAATCAATAATCAGCGGTCAGTGGATATAAGAAAGGAACACAAGTCTTAGAAGTAAATGCTTAAATTGGCTGAATGTTTTCTCTTCGTTTTGGCTTGTCGCTGTTTTGGTGGTGGTATTGTCCGGGAGATCGGTCATAGATCAGGTAAAGCAATTACAGAGTTCTGTACGGCCAGCATTTACGGTGATGATATACATGGTAAGATGGGGGCACAGTAGGGCTGGTAACTGGGCCTTGATTGGAGGGGGATAACCGCAGGTAACCCCGAATTACACTTTTGCTGAGGTCGAGTGAAAAAAAGAAACATTTTTCAGATTCACAAGTTGAAATATTTCGAGCTGTCTCGTTAAAGCTACGATAAGTTTAGAATTTCGATTTCCATGTTTGATTTTGTTTATTACATAGATTGCTTGTTGCACCAGTGTTACACATTAGACGCAGAAACCTTTGGTTTCACGATTTACATCTATTATGCCTACGATCACAAGGTACTGGGGGACTATCACTTTTAACATGTATGACAACAACTAAATAACTGCTTCCTTAAAGACAATAATAAGATAATAAAATGATTATATTATGCTTTCCTGTGTTGGAATAGCAAAGATAATTAAACCAAAAATTATCCATAAACCGGCAAAATTTGATGAAGCATGATGGCGCAGCTCGGCTCTGTTTACCTTCCATGACCTTTGACCTCGCAAGATATGGCCAGTAAAAAGAAAAAAAGGAAGAAAGTTATTATGTGAGAGTGCCCCTAGTCATTCGTCTATTCCTTGCGCGCACACACACAGAGCGGGGAGTTTTCGGAGCAGCGGTCGCGGCTGGCAGCTAGCGGCCTGCCAGCGACATCCGAGACGGGTGTATCGCCGCCGAGCGACCGCCGCTATCCCACCACGGACAATGCGCTCTATTCATTCGGCCTTTGATACTACCACTGGCTTTACCTCGTTCCAAAATAGTATTATACACACACTTTTAGTGTCAAACGCTTTCTGATTTTTTTCCATCGGCAAGACAGTTACAAACATAGCTGTTGCAAATTAAAGCGAGAATTGAAATGTTCAAAAAAAAGTGAAAGAAAAGATGAAAACCCGAAGTGATTCATACTCGTGTGGAAAAAAAACCTTGCGGTTTGCGATATTTTTTCTTAAACTTTTAATAGCTTTATACCAAACGCATTTTTGAGGGTTAAAGACCTTAAACATGATTGGTCTACCACGACATTAGACGTACCTCGTTCAATACAAACAGAATGCCTGCATCGGTGTGTGTCATATTTTCATAGCGTGGAAGGAATAACATGTGCTGGCTCCCGTTCCGGTGTTGCGGTCAGTTTTATTAAAAAAATATGAGCAATCTAAACTACAGCATTGGTTTTCTATAGTAGAGAAAAGAAAGAGTGTTTTGTATATTGGCACTTATAATCTCACTGCTTGTGTTATTATACAGTATGGCTTAGAATCAGAACAAAAGAGGACTTGCTCAACAAGAAGAAACCTTAATCTTAGCATTGACTGCGACTTGTGTATTCTTATTATTTCTTGATGGTCCGTTTGTTGAACGGAGAGGGAACAAAGGCCAAAGGCTGATCACGGTCAATGTTGTTATGGGATGGTGTTGAAGTAATAAATACGTTCATTGTAGGGAAGTTTTTGTGGAGTTAAATGGCGGAGGTAAAGTGCACTGTGTGAATGCGTCCACTGACCTACAACGCGATATGACCTACAACGCAACATGCATGTCTGAAAACCCCCACCAACGTATTGGCATAATTTCATGTTTTTAAGATCTATTTTACCTTTAAATTTCAGGTGACGATTTTGGCATCCTAAACAGGGTGTGTCCAAAACATAACACTTGGAACCATCGTGGATATATATTTTCTTGTTTGTATTTCCAATAGACCGTACGCCAGTGAGGTATTACATTTGTGTCATGTCAACAAAATGTGACATTTTGTCTACTTTAACAAATTTAATGCAGCCACGACACCTAAAAATGTCAGCTCTTGTTAATACACTCCAATTTTCTTTCTAAAGAATATAGACAAGCTCATTAATAACCGGGTTAATTATGAATATTCACGGCAGAGTTGACGGTGATTTTTCCCCTTTTTTTCTATGCTCTTCTCTTTCTTTTTGGGGGCCCCTTCGTATCTATGGCAAATTGTGCAGGAACGCTGCTGGCAAAATGTTTACCTGGACCGCGATGAGTCATGCGATCGAATATATGAATACAGGACGGTGGCCATGCTTGATCAAAACAGACTTGGGACGGCTAAAGTTTACACCCTCTATGTCTACCTCTCTCCCTCTCTGTCCGTATTTGCTCCATCTCTCTGCCGACTCGTCTCAGCGTGAAACACTCCTGAATTCAGTCCCTAGATCGTTTTTTAGGGTACCCTCTGATCCCTCGCAGTCGGCATTGGCGAATTTTCAAACGAATTTATTCCGGGGCTGGAAATACCCGTTCCGGCGCGGAATCTGGTTTGCATATCGAGCTTTGGTTCGGTCGACGCGCGGTTGCTAACGTTCATGCTTGTTTAGGCATCTAGACGACTCGAAAACAGTGAGAAAGTAGTAATGTCTTAGCAAAAGAAAGAGCAGAACGGTAGATTTGTTTTCCTGAAGGGGTAGAAAACTGTACGAGATTGAACGGAGGATTGTTAAATTAATGCAAACAAATTCAGCAAATTTAATTATTTTGTCGTTGCTAAATGCTGACATTTTGTTTTGATGCGCGGGAATGTACCAATTTTAAGTGCCCTAATTATAAAAACAAAACCAGTAACTCCTAGCTGAACCTAACACACGAGTGACAGGAAAATGTTATGCACAATTAAAGACAAATGTTTTTTTTTATAAATGTTTTTTTTTTCACTTTAAGTTTTTTTGTTGCTCTATTCTTGAGTTGAACGCAGACAGTGTATAGTTGCCTAACGGTTTAGCCATTAATGACATTTTGATGGTACTAACAAATATGTATATTTGATTAAAACGGAGGGGTAGGGAATTACTATCACTCAGATTGAGATGTTAGGAAATTGAGATGTGGTTTATTTTCTTTACCAAAAGGCGATGGTATTGGTGTTAGACGGAGAGTATGCGGCGCGCGCGTGCTGGCCACGTCGTTTTGATTGATGAGTCTGGTAGACATGAATCACACCTCTCATATGTGATATGACACGGAGCCCAGGTCGGCTACCAGACCCCCAAACGCTCTGAACGCATGTTGTGGCATGCCGCTTCATTTCGCCTCGTGTGGCATGGTTTAAAGCAAGTTTGGTTTATGTTCTGTATCAAGGTGTGACAGCGTGAAAATCTGTCCTATGCGTTAGCACTTTCAGCTAGGGGCGCGAAGCGCGTGCCCCGGGGACATACCGCCCGTCGATCACGCCGTGTGCAGGCCCAGAACTCCCTACCTATCCCTTATTCTCTTTTCTCGATTGCTAAACAAAAATCATACGCTTGGCCGCTATGAAACGAATGTGACGTTTCTACAGCATCTTTTGGCAGCTTTTTGTTAGGAAATTAGCGCAGCGTGGTGTGGCCTATATTGACATTGTGTAATTCTTCTCTGGAGATTGACCGCTTTCTCGCATTCAGCGCGATTTATTATTATATTTATATATTTTGTATTTCTCTCCCCAACTTTGTCTCATTATCTACAATGGGGTTGGGGTGAGTACGTGCGTTGATTACAGCCGAGGTAAGTTAAACGGCCGTCCGTGATAGGGCTTCACCCCTCTCAGACTAGCTTCTCTCCCGCTAGCGCTAGGGGTGAGTGCATGGCCACCGCACCTAGAATTTGGTAAACGGTAATGATACAGCACTTCTCCTCACATATCTATAATATAATTAAACAGCCGTATCAATCCCTGAAATTGCATCTCCCAGTTTGCCGCATTAATTGAACATCGATAATTCAATCCCAATTCGCTGATTAACGCTCGGGAATTATTGAAATTGCACTCGGCCATTTCAATAAGCGAATAATTGATTGAAGGACCTGCGAGTCGGGCACGGCAGCTAGATGCTTGGTGGCGTTGTTGGTCCATGAGTTTCATATCGAATTAAACCCCCGCCGTGCTGAATGCAATGCACGGCCGATGCCCGTTGCAAGGTACCTTTTTATGCTCCCCTTCGAACCCCCCCCCCCCCCCCCCTTCCAATCCTCCTTCTTCAAAATTCTAAGTCACGCTGGAGGGTTTTAGCGTGCCCGGGCAGCGCGGCTCGCCTTGTCCAAGTCGTGATATCCCAGCAGTGTGAGCGGGCGACATCACACCGCGCGCGCTGTTGCCGCTGCCACCACCGTAACATGATTTATATGCGTAGTTTTCACGTCTACCTTTCCCGTCGGTAATTGAGTCAAGAGTGAGACGGGGACGGAGCTGTAAAAATCACTTGATTACGGGGCGAAGGAACGACTGATAAATCTTTGCCCGTCAACAAGACTCTGCAATCCTGACAGGATTTACTGCGAACGCCGCATCACTCGTTCCGGGCAGAGCGCGCTCTCTGTTGAATCCATAATTGAGAATTGGCAAGAAAGAACAAGAAAAGTAAAGAAGAAAAAGAAAAGATGTCCAATCTCTTGAATGCAAGTTCTATTCAGTTCTCATATCGCCTAGACTCCTCGGAGACCCAGTATCGCTATCTGACTATTCATATTGTGCTGTCGCCCTCTGTCGCCAAGCTGTCCTTTGAGACTCAGTATCTATGACTGTTTGTTCACCAACTCATTTCTGTTATTAATAGAAGTCACTTAAGTCGGGCACTCAACGGCCCATTTGCTGAATTCGTCGTCAAAATGTACAACGTGACGAGCTAACAGTTCGCGCCGCGGAACTCTGATCAGATCTTATCTGAGTAGTAACTTTTCTTGTCTTTCTTTAATTTAAATTAAGAAAACGGACTGTGTCTCCAGTTCAAATTATTCGATAATTGTTCATATTCAAAATGTTTTCCAAAATAAAAACAAAGGGCGGTTAATAAAATGAAAGGAGAAATATAATTAAATAGGATATATTAATAAGGCAACATAATTAATTAGTTAGATTTGCGTATTCCGTGCTGTTAACAGTCATTCATTTGTTTCGATTAATACAGTTCTCAACCTGTGTGTTTTATTCCAACCCCAAACCTTTTTTCCCCCCCACTTCATAGACGTTTACATCCCTCTGAAAACCAAAAAGGGGTTTGTTTTTGGCTAAAATATAATCTCTTGGCTATCGATACCGATTATGATTGTGCTACTGATTGAGGCGGGAACCAGCCCCCGCGAGAACGAAATTATTTTCTGACGGCCGATAATTAAAAACTGTACCGAAATAAACTAATAAATAAACACGGGCTGATTGCTTTGGTTGGTTTTGCCAGAAGAAAAAGAAGAAGAAAAAGAATCGGTTTTTGGGATAAAATAAAAATAAAAATACTAGTCATTAAAGTCTAGACTTGTCCACGACATAACGACACGGAACATTAAACAAAGGAAACATTTCAGTCAGGGTATAGGTACATTTTTGGCCAACTTATCATACTTTGTTGAAAAATATCAATAAATTTACTGATTATCTTGTAAATTGACATTTCGGAAACTTCTAATTTTGCATATTTAGCATATTTTTGCATATAATTATATCAGCGCATATTTTATAATATTTGACATAACTACCCGTATTGGTTACAAAATGGCACATTCTTTTAGCATTTGAAGGTCTTACCTCTGTATGTTTTGTCTTGGTCACTTCTTCTTCTTTTTTACTCTCAGGTACGAAAGTACCTGCTTCTGAGTCTTTCGAATGATCCAATTTGTTGTAGCCATTTCACACGTCGACGCAGCATCTTTGTAAATGCAGTACAAAGATAAGCCCGTTATTATGCTTATGGCTTAGATTGCGAGAAAGTAATTTGCAATGCATATATCAAGTCCACATATTTCAATGTACTTGCGATTGTTCTCCCTCGCGATCGCTGGCATTAAAAAGGTCAACTATTCCCATCCTCTAAGTCTTTTAATAAATACATAAACACTCTTTATTTATTTCTTCTTTTGCCGATTTCCTAGAATAGGTTCTTGGGAAAATGCGTTAAATATAATTATCTACTGAGTTCAGGCTAGATGTATTTGTTTCTTTGAAACAATGTGTAGTTAATTACTTTGTCGCGGCACGATCTTTTTTTTCTTAAAATTGGGTTTGTGAACATGACTACCTTTGCATTGTTTCAAAGAGACAACATTCAATCTTGATTGCTTGAAGAAAGCAGTCGCTAAGAATTATGAAATCTGGGCTTGTACCTATATATAAACTCGCGTTTTTTCATGTTCCAAAAAAACTCACGAACTTTGCCAAACTTTATTCAAATAAAAATCAAAAGATGACTTCATCATGTGAATATTATTATGACACAATCGGTAATTTGTTATTGTATGGTATCTATAATAATATCATTGTAACATCCCCGAACGAAACTGTGGGGTCCTTGTCTGAGCATGCGCAGTGCAGAGAGCACCTGCCCCGTGGGTTTCTTTTTTTAAATAATTATTTGGGGGTCGAGGTGGAATTAACGCTAGCGATTGTTTTCACTGAAAGGAGCTGAGCACCTGGGGATGAGGATGACCTGGGGATAAGGAGCGATGGTTCATCATAACAATTCAGGGGTTGTTTTCGGTATCACGTTCTGGCAGTATTGTCAGGCAGCATAATCTTTCAAATACTGATTTGTGTGATTGTTTGTCCGATTTTGTTTTTGTAATGGATTGGTTTTAATTAATTTTTAAAAGGTACTTGTATATTATTCAGTGTGTCAAGGAGTGACTGTACAAATCTGCATACAGACAAACCGCCAAATGACAGGGTTTATCTTGTAGGACAACAGGGGCTCATCATAATTTTATGAGTATTCACGTCAGTTTTGACAGTCACACGTGTGTTTCTGTCTGCTTGCATAGAAGGATTTCGTTTTTGCTTTCAATGTTGACGTCGTCTGTAAGCGTGAGTTGACAAATGCCTTTTTAGCATTTACGCAAATCTGATCAAAAAAGGAGACACAATGGCGGAAGACACAAGGACAAGATGTGATCTAAAAAGTGAAATGAATCAAGTTCATATGTTTTCTCCTTCACGTAAGTGCTGCACCGAAATATATTTTTATAAATAATATTCGTGCTTCAATGTAAATTGTTATAAGGCCACAAAAATATAAAAGGAAAAAAAAAAAAAAAAAATTGCTGACATCTTTGGAATAGTTTTCGGATGTTGACGGTGTGACAGTTGAGCCGCCTAATGGAACTCGCCTGTCATTAATTCGCGTCAATCGCCAAATAAATCATCGCGTTTGTGGTCGTATCTTGCTTGGCGATTTGGATGAATTACCAGCAATCATGCTCAGCCATCCGTGAGCCGGGCCCCTCACATTTCCCTGGTGACATCCAAAACTCCCTAACAAATCAATCCGCTAAAAAAATGCAAGAGACTTATATTATACCTAAAACAACAACTGGAAATCTGGGGTCCCGAGCGCTACGAAACTAAATCCGAGGAAGGAATTTGGTGTTGGAGATAGAAGGTGCAGGTTCAATGACCGGATAGGTAGGCCTACGTCTCTTGGTAGGTCTTTCCTTCTTCTTGTTTTACTTCTCTTCCTTGGTGTCGTAGGCTAGAGACCCTTGCTTGAGGCAGCGAGACCCTTTGCCCTCGTAATGCCTTTACCCTCTGTTATTGCAGGTCTTTCCAAAACACATCACATCTTGGCGTGGTGTCGACAACTTGGAGATGGCCTAGCTCCAGCCCGCACACTCAGGAGGTAGTCTTGCCCGCCAGATGTGGGGGAGAAATAATATTTTGAAAATACCAAGTGCATTTTGTTGGCAACCCGCAGCTGGGTAACGAACCGTAAAACCGATGACCTGATACATACGCTACCCTTAAGCGTTTAGCTTTATACCCCTTACGAGAAAATCGAGAAGAAATCCTCGTGTTGGCATGAGTTGAAAAGTCTCTGAAACTGACGCAATTGAACCTGTCCTCTTGAAGAGACAAGTTGTTATCTAAAT
The DNA here is from genome assembly GCA_037893245.1 of Crossaster papposus. Taxonomy (NCBI): domain Eukaryota; kingdom Metazoa; phylum Echinodermata; class Asteroidea; order Velatida; family Solasteridae; genus Crossaster; species Crossaster papposus. The sequence goes on along the minus strand of JBAIAA010000298.1, from coordinate 333,943 downwards.
AAGATGCAGCAATTAGCACTTTGTTTCATCATTACGTTGACGAAGTACGTCGTCAAGTTGAACCCTGTCAATTTAGACAACCTTTGAATCGTGTAAAAGTTGTTGTAAAAGTTGTTGTACATGTAAATTGTTCCAACTTAATTATACACAGCTGAAACTTAATTGGGATTTCTCATTCAATTCATTGAAATCTACAGCTTTTAATTCTTAGTTACTTGAAGACAATCTCAGTGATGTAGACTGAAACGAATCAAGATATAATGAAGACGATTTATTGAATATATTGACCATTCAAGAATAAGCCGATATGTGAGTACATGTCTCGCATAGGTCAGATGGGGTCTAGATCCCATGGAATGTAGGGTCATTACGTCAAAGCTAAAAACAGAATCATAAAGTCCTGGTAAACATTGTCTTTGTACAGGGTGCAGTACGATGTTTTAATCAAATGTTTGGCACGGTTGGTTCTGTTAGGTGATTTACGACACCAGATATATAAAATGATTCTAAATCAAGGCTTCTTAGAAAGATTTATTTCTATTATTATTACTTTCGTTTCGTAAGTATCTGCAAATTTGGCCTAGTATACGCAGATCATGCACGAGTTTGGCAATTTGAGGGTATTTCACTTTCTTATCTTTGAAGGCGTCGGGCAATATTAGATTTCATTCCAAGTGTTTCAATGAGCAATTCAGATCCCCATCTTCATCTTTCTCATACCTCATTCTGACCCCTCCTGACCTAAGAGTCCCCCTATCAAATTAAACAGGTCACAGTAATCCTTCAGGGCACGTATCATAGATGGTTTTGGCTCGCGGCGCCACCGATCCTACATCCTAAAGATTTATGTTTCATCTTCTTTATATTCCGAGCAATTCGCGGCCACCTCGTGGTGTAGCAAACCTTCCGATGACGCGCGGCATCTGCCGAGTGTTGACTAACAAAACCTGCTGGTTTTGGTGTGGGCAAAATAAATGGAGAATTTGGTCATCAGAAGTGAGTGCTGTGGAATTTCAGCGAAATGCGCGGGGATGGAGCACGGTCAATCTCGAGGGTCACGGAGTTGACCTAGTGGCTTTGGTGTCTCCTTCATCAACGACAAGATCAGCTTCAAGCCTCGTCAAGTGAAATATGAGCCTTTGGTGTGCTGAACTTTCTCTCTTTTTCTTCCCCTTTTTTGGTTGTTGTGGGAGGCGGAGTCTTTTGAACGCCTCTTGTACTGAATTACTGGTTATAGCAATCTTTTACATATTCATACAATGATAATTCACTAGCGCTGGTTCATTTTGCACTCTTTGTGAATATTATAACCAATGTTTGTTTGAAGGTATAAAAAAAAAAGTTATTTCTTTAGTTCTTCCATCCATCTGCTTAACTGCGATGATTGTAAACATGAATGGAATATTTAAAATAGAAATTGTGACGTTGAGAAATCTTTGGTTTTGAAATGACCTCACAATGACCTCACACTGAGCTGACAATGATCTCACAATGACCCCACAGTGACCTCACCTTTTTACAAACTCGAGTCTGGACTATCGAGCCAAATAAACACACAAATGGGGGTTGTTTGAACGCCATGGGAACGCTATACTTGTATTCGAAACTCTTTCCGTGTCCTTTTTCAATGTACATATCCTGCCTCAGTCGTCGTTTCTTGCACTGCATACATTAGAACGTAGAGCAGAATTACTGGCGACTTCTTGCCCAGCTGCAATTTGTATCTTTGATTCCATTATCGAATTACATAAATGTTTAAGCTCTTTTTAATGGTATAACACTCTTACCCGCCTGGGTTTTGCAATTGGATTACTATTAATTTAAATGATAACACATTCTGGAAGTGTTCTTTGAGCGTGTAAATAGCCGCACCGTAGCTCCCCTTAGTCCCATGTCTCGTAGGCACGAGGGGGCTGGTACACTTTTGCTAAAATGCCCCAGTCCGCGCGGTGATAGTGCCGTATCCGCATGAGAGAGTCCTGGGCGTAATGTGCGTGGCCAAAACGGGGCATCGCCGCCGGTTGGCGCTCCAAGCTTCATTAAAGAACGCCTCTAGCGCCGCCTTTGGGTCAAGGGGGGAGAGCCGCGAGAGATTTCTCCCGCGGGAGAAAAGCTGAGGAGGAGAAGGGAAAAAATGTCCTTGCCTTTAAACGGCGACAGTTTGTTGTAATTGGCACTAAACGGATTCACCGTTAGGGAGTGTGAGCGGGGGGGGGGGGGGGGGGGGGGGGGGGGGGTGAAAGGGGGGGGGGGGGGTGATGTTGCCGATAGGGAAGACTGAAGCTCGCTAGCGGGCTGCTGGTACTCTTCATCACATCATCCGATAAAGACGCAAACATGCATTAACCGAGGCGGGGGATGGATGATTGGCCAATTTGAATAATCTTAGTCAAATCTTTCATGCGGATTTGCGTTTGTTTACATGCTGCAAGCTGTGCAATTTTTGGTTCTTTTTTTGTTGAAGGAACCGTCTTTATTCGTTCACACTCTGCCGGTATTGCCACAGCTTTTAGGTGCAGTGGGCTTGAATGCATTCGTATGCGGGAACTAACATTTGTGTGGACCATTATGGTACAGTTTGTCGAGAAGGTGTTCTGCTTGTGTTAACAGTGTTCACACAGTGACGTGGATTCACGCGGAAAACATGTTCACAACTTTTCTTCTGTTTCTAGTGGTTTAGCCGGCTGAAATGAATAAACATTGCAAGCCATGTCTCGATCAAAGCTGTGGCTATGTGCATTTGTTAATGAGAATAGAAAAGATAATCCTTTGAATAAATATTCTGAATTAGAATATGTTGTCTGGTTTGGTTTCTTATTTACGTGTAGTTGGGGAAACTTGGGGCTCGACCAGCGAGTTCATCAACTCTGATTCAGCTGGAACATTTAGATATTTGCCAGTGTCGAATGTAATTACTACAGATCGATGCTCAGATGGCTTTGATTTCAATTTGAACAGGAGGGGGAACTATACCGTGTAGTTGAGGGGTCCAGACTAGAGGCTAGGTTTGATTCTTGACTTGGTCCCCCCTGTAGGCGCCAGCCCTCTGGCTATTTACCCCCGCCGCCATTCTATAGTCGTTTGTAGTGTCTAATCACGTGTCCAACCCTTGGTTGGTAACTATCTCATATCGAGTTAAATAGCTTCGGCAAGTGCGTCAAGTGTAAAAACGAACGAGAATAAAGGCACAATCGAGATTTTATGACCGGGAAAATTAGTTGTTAAATGAAGCATCTTTATTTGAATTTTTTATTTTTAAAGCTGGGCATTGCTTCATTTACTTTTAATTGAGATTCATTTATTTTATCACAATCTGTCTTATCGGTTAAGTAAGAGTGACTGACGAAATATAATACATGTGATTTACAAACGGGTATGATTCGTAAATGGGCAATTGTCAGTTGCTATCTTCAGGTAAACTACGTCGACTGACCCCGAATCCTGCGAGCTGTTATTAATTCAGCGGCAGGCTTGATAAATTCACCAACAGTCTTGAAATAGAGACCATTATCAGAGTTTTAAAAAAAAAGGGGGGGGGGGGAGGGGGGTCGCGTGTTTTTGCCACGCGGCGCTGTAAAAGCCCAGCCAAGAATGACTGATTCACCGAAAATAAAATCTGTCAGCGAGTGCTGGAGGACGTGAATTTCCTTCCACGCTTTCGACATTTCTTTACCCTGCCTTTATCTGTCGCTTTAAATCATAGCGATGGCCTAAACAGCGGATACGCCTGTCTCCCAACTCGCTCCCAGCTAGTATGTGGCCTGATTTCTAGAGCCGTCGTCATATATAGTAGGCCCCGCAATGTATAGTATGAATTCAATTCCCCGGCTTGTTTTTATTTTCACAACAGTTCTGTCTGACATGACAATTTACTAGGAAGATTCGGACGGGAGCTAGCATGGAGCAGCACAATCGAGTCATATATATTATCCTACTCGTAATAACTAGTCACACCGCCACGCGTTTTTTATCAACGCGGACTTAATGGCGTAACAATCTAAAAAAGCCCGCCATCCTATACTGTACAATATCTCAGTTCAACGTGTGTGATGGGATACGTTAAGATTTGTTTATGTCTTTACCTCCCCTCTTATCCCCCTGGGCAAGATTGCTTGACTTTCCTGCCAGAAGCCGTGGCTTCCGGCTATACGGGAGCCTGCCGCGAATAAGTCGTCGTCGCTTGGCCGAGAAAATCTCGTCTCTTCGTCGTCAAGCGAGAAGACCTCTACAGTACCCCGAGCGGAAATCTCCAGTCAGCGACGGCGCGAAAAGAAGGGGCAAAAAAAAGGGAAACCGGGGGAAACACTATAGTACAGCGAGTGCATTGGGTTTGCGACGCCATCTTGTAATTTCATCATGCGAAGCCCATTCCACGCGATACTTAAAGCTCGTCTTACATCACCGCGCGGTGGCGAGTACGTTGCATGGCGTAACGACGCGTACATATACATGTACGTGTGCGCCAACTCACTTCTCACAACCCAAATTATGGAACGGTAACGACTTCATCGAGGCTACGAGTGCAAGCGCGCCACATCCGTTGGCTCACCCCGTGCCAAAAAGAAGAAGCTTCGCCTGGTAATATCGAACGAGTTGTGGCTCCTCACAAAATGTGACAGTCATTTATATAGCGCTCATATAAACCATCGAGGTAACAGCTCTGGTATACAGTTTCAGTACCTCGAAATGTCATCAATCAATTCCAACCGTCATTTTCTTTCCTTATTGCGAAAGGCCTTAATGTTTTCTATTATGTAATAAAAAAAACAAGACACGCTATACCCACCTTGCCTAGGGTCAGGCCGAACCATTCGCCTTGTGTGTGTGTATATATATAATTTGTCTTTCTATATATACTGCTTCGTCATTTAAGCCGGGCCACTACATGCTTGGAAATTAATCTCCACAAACTAATTTTGCTACTTGGTACGCGGTCGTGGTTGTAATAAGGTCTGCGGAGATAAACGACAACGCTGCCTCCTCTTCCCAGCAAGAAAACTGGAGATGCTTGGTTTCCATGGTAACCAAGAGCCGTCTCTGGCGTCATTTATTTTTTTACACAGTCGCCGCTGACGCGACACCTAATATCCCAGTTAAAATGTCAAATAATGGGTGGACTACAACAACGCAATAAGATCGCTGGGTCTCCACTAGGAGTTGAACCCTACTCCAACTACACGTGTTTCTGCCTTCTCGTACAGGCGTTCGTTGTATTTACTCTCTTTTCTAAAAATTTAATTCAATCATTTTCGAGGAGGAATTAATTTTGGCGGGGACCAGTCACAAAATAAATTGGTTCGTATAATCAAACATGACCCACTTGGGGTGGGGGGGGGGGGGGGGGGGGGGGGGGGGGAGTGGCGTGTGGCACCGGTACAGGATGGCGATACCTGTCTTTCTGATGCAGAGAGTAACTCATTATGCCAGGGGCTTGATCATTTTCGGTTTTGTTTGCTAACAATTTATATTTGTTAATTTTGCAGCTGGACCTGCAGTCATAAAATCACATTACACTCAATTATTATAATATCTTATGATATATCTCAAATAATTTATGATTGTTTTAGAGGTAGGATACACCATTGGTAATTGCTTGAATTATCAGGAATGGGTGGATTTGGGGAGCTGTATTTTATAGTAAATATCGTTTAACTGACCTGTTCGAAGTTTTACAGTCATGGATGCCGAGAAAAAAGCAAAAAAAACGGCGTTCGTTTTCAACCGGCGTCGGGCAGTTGATATTTTTCTTTTTTCGCGATCGCCGTCTCGCGATCGCGAACAATTACAGGATATCTAGCGCTATCATTTTGCTGGGTGCCTAAAATCATTATTTACTTTGAAATAAGTAAGATATATCTTATTAATATGGTAGTAAAAATGGTGTATACTATACCTTTAAATATAAATATTGTCTTTTATAATGGTCTTTTATATTTTAATGTTTTCGTATTTTTTATATTTATGTACTGTGCCATGAATGTGTGCGAATACGTATGTTAAATTAGGGGTTAGGAATTAGGGTTAGGGATTAATTAGTTAATTAATTAAGAAACAATTGTGTAAAGAATTTGAATCTACAGAGTTTTACTTTAGAGTAAATTAAAACACAATACGCCGTACATTGAACACAATCTTGATAGGTCGGACATCTGAGTTGGGCCCATCCTCGAATGGGCGCTATTTTGAACGTGTGATCCTGCACATAATATAGTGCCGAGTTAAAAGGAAAAAGGTCTTGGAAAGTGCACTCACACAAAGCAATTAAAACCCTCGAAGAAACTGGCAAACTTATTTCAAAGGAATAGTATTGCTCCTTCTTATGTTTCTTGAAACCTTCTTCTGGTTGGGAGCCTATATTCCTAGGAATGGCTTCAGCGGATAAGGAAAACACAATTATCGCCCAAGGTGTCAGATGTTTGCGTTCCCTTCACGCCTTTGTGCGTTTCGATATTTCGCTCGCGCCAGTTTCTATACAATCGGCGATATTATTATTATTTCTTTCCTTTGCTAGGCTCTTTCTGAATGGCTGAACTTTGCCCGTGGATTAATGTGTTTGTAGAAGTGGAATTAATTACTGGAATATGTCAGCATATTAAAAGGCGGCGTAAAAAAAGTGTGTTTCAGGTTTTTTTCCGCTCCGTTCCCATGGAAACAGTCAATCAGGGTAAATTTGAACGGGGCAGTTACACATTGACCTATTACGGAGGGTTTTCCTGGAGGAGGAGTAGGAGGGGGGGGGGGGGGGGGGTCTTGAAAGTTATTATTGGTCATGCGTGGAAGAGGAGAATTTCAGCTTGAACAAATCGACCGTTTCAGCGTAAAGGCACCTCATGCAGTAACCGATTTGTAGACGCGGCCAGTTTTTCTTCCGTCGTTACACCGTACGTGTGTATATTTGCCGAAGGCGGTAATTTTCCCGGAGCGATTTTGCCTCAAACTCTAGCCGAGACCCAGCCAACCGTTATAGGGAAGCACCAACGGGGGATACGGACCATGGGCGGCCCGAGGGGACCATGCAGAGGACTCGGCAAGTTTGTAATACCTAAAAAAAAACCGGACAAAACAGATACATGCCCCGGGAAACAAATAGGATGCCACTTTTGTGTTTGGTAGCTGTTTCGAAAATGACTTGTACCTATCCGTCTGGAAAATCGACATTTAATCGGGGTGTGAAACAGGACAATGTTTGACTTTTGGGTCAGCGCGAAGCAAATAGTCGTTTGCCGCCGGAGTTTTCAAGCGGAGGGGAGATAATTTGGAACTTCAGGGCATTTGCTTTAGATTTTTAGGAGATGGCTGGAAGGAGGATAGACGCCTATAGATATAAATGTTGTCACTATTGCGAGTATAGATACGAGTAGATAATTATAACAGAGGCAAAAATTTACGCCACAACAAAATGGGGTAAAGCGATCATTGCAATTATTGTATGAGCTTTCTGTTGTAGATGCGTTTGTGATTTCAGTACAGCACTGTTTTAACATACATTTTGTTCCTATTTCACGTTCAAAACACGGACGACGACAAAGCATGAACAAACGTTTCAGGTCCGTACTAGTGCTGGTATTCTCATAATAAAACATTTTTTTAGTGCAATATATTTCTCATCAACCACTGACAGTACTATTATTGTTTACGAACGTTTTCGGAATTATGTTGACAAAGTCGAATTGGACAATTTCAGAATGTGTAACATTTAGTTTGATTTCGATTTTTATTTCGGGGCGCCCCAAACGGTTGGCATTGCGTTGTGGACACAGCTGTGGAAACGTGTCCTTTTGTGTTATTTCTAATCAAATCACTTGCTCACTGCCCCGCCATCTTGTCCGACCTCCAAGTGTCGACGTTGTGTTCCGTTCAGCGACTCGTAGTTTGCATCCAACATCTTAGTTAACTTCGCACGAATTCCCTGCGTTATTCCGTGGTTTTCCCCCAGGATATTCTTTGGGTTTTTTCCTCCCACCTCTAAAACTGTACCTTCTTCTCACTGTCTTCTCTCTATAGGTTTCTTCAGACTTGCGAGCTACAGTGCCTCGGGCGCTTTTGAGGGATCCTTGGTTTCATTACCAGAAAGAATTAATAATAATAATAATATAATTTCTGTTTTCCTTTAAACATTTTGTCGATCTCAATCTACCTGCTTTCATTATTCGTACAGTTGTTCTCTTGCGTGTCATTCTCTCTATAAACCAAAGCCGTTTTCGTTCTTGTATAAGATGTCTTGAGACCTTTGTTCGTGACCCTTGTTCGTGACCTTTCCATGGCACATCTTATGATGATGAAATCAGAATGTATCCCTAGTGACGTGGTCTATATGTCTTGAGATGTTTCCTCCACCTCCTCCCCTACCTTCCTTACATCTGCACGTCTGGGTAAATGCCCTCGGTGTCTCGAGCCCCTCTCTCTGCGTGATTCGTTTACGCGCAGCGTGCCAAAACAAAGATGGCGGCTTGCCAGAGTTTGGCTTTTTTGTGGTTGGTTTTATTTTCTCGCTATATAGTGGCGCGGCCGGTGGAAGAGTTTACGCGTCTAGCATTAACACGCCGTTCCATATCTCGCCAGTAGCACCCGGAGGCTAGCTCTTGTTGTTCCGGCAGGCTGTCGTGCTATTTTTCTCTCTTACTCATCTTTTTTTTTCTTTTCCTCCCCATCTCCTACTCTCTCTCACTCCATCTTCACGGTCGTCTTCTTCATCTTCTGGCTCAGTTCCGGAGACCAGATATGAGAACGAGGCCTCTGCGTTCGATGTCATCCAGCCTCATTAACCCACTTTTGCCGCGTTGCATGCTGGGATCATGGGGGCTTTGTCCTGGAGACTATACGTTGGGCTCAGTCAGTCTCTCTCTGTGTGTGTATGGGTGTCTGTATGTCTTGCGTATACAGCTCAGTTTTCCCCTTCTCTCCTCGACTCGCTGTAGGCTATGTATGGATTGAACAATAACCAACTTAGGTAAATTTACCGCGCATGTGATTATTGCCCCGCGCGTATATAGCTACGAGACTCGGCAAGTGTACGATTTCAAGTATTCTTACTTTAATTTTGGAGGCAAGAAGTCGAAAAGAGTTGTTAAATCAAATTGGCCAGCGCTGCGGCTGGACAATGAGGGGGTGCTAGATAGCCCCCCTTTTGTGTGTGTGGATTTCAAGTCGGCCATCTGTAAATGCCTGGAGAATAATATGCAGTCCGGGTATTGGACCTAGGACGAGCTTGATTACCGCCGTTGTGTTTTACCCATCGCTCTGCCCATTGACATCGCGGACTGATATTATTAATGAGTGTGAAGAGACCACGCGGAAATCACTCTCTTCTCTTTTTCTTTTGTTTTTGTTTTCCGCGCCTCGGGTAAAACGCATCAATCAGAGGAAGATGACGTCACGGGCGCAGAATTAGCGACGAATGTTTACCCCCAAACTCGTACCGCGTTAATCGTTGCATGAAGCTTTCGCTCCCGTCTTGTCAGTCGTGGACCTATGTTAATACAACTACAACAAACATTCCTTGCTATTGCTTATACATCAATCAAGGCTCCATATAGTTATCGCTAAAGAGATGTTAAAAGGCATGCATAATTCACCACCCAGATACCCCGTGTGATTTACCACAAAATCGGCTTTTGAAAGGATTTATTTCTTTTAGTCGACGACTCCCAGTTCGGTTTTGAATTAGAAACAGGTGAGAGATGAATCCCTCCTTTTCTCGTCAAACTAGAGTTTGATCGTAGAGGCCCTGGCGATTAATGGGACCTTAAGACTCTCTGGACTTGCGATTCAAAGCCCGGGCTAAAACAGCACGAGCATGCATATCCCAGGCAGGTGCACTTGGAATCCCGTGCTTTTACCCTCTCTCTCTCTCTGTACGTACACCGTCACCGCACCGAGTCGGTGGCCAACAAAATGCCGACACCTGCCGGGTGCTCCTCCCTCAAAACCCCCCTGATCACCCCGACCATAATCAGCCCAGACTTACCCGCAGGTGGCCTGCTCCGACAATCTCTTCCTACAATCAAATTTCCTTTTGGTCCCTTCTTTTCTCACTAGCGTCTTTCCTTATGCCAGAGCCTTGCGCTCACCGACATGGTTGTGGTCACTTCGGCCCCGAAAACACTCGGTTGTTAAAGCTAGGTCGTTGAAATTAAACCTGCCCGACGACACGGTTTTCAGTGTTAATATCAGCAATCACTGGAAAACCATAGTGTTAAAATAACACCTAGCGGTTTTTAAAATAATTATAGGCACCACACTGTGTTTATTTTACACTGCAGATTTTACATCAACGCTTGCCCTTTGACCCTACTTCATCAAAATGATATGTGCATGTATGGTTTTCGACGAGGTTATCCCAGTCCTGTACGCTAAACTGAATGGGGTACTAGTATCGACTGATGTGTTCCCAAAAGTTACAATGTTTTCCCGACCCTTTGTGTAAGACGCGATGTCAAACCCTTCACCGTGCCCCCCATTTTAATAACCCCGACTAAGAACCTATCTTTGCCCACGACACCTGCTCCCCCTTGTCCAGGCCCCTTTCCTGATAAGGGGATGTATTTTCACCTGTCTAAGGCCCCCTCCATCCCATCTCATCCCCTCTTCCTCATGACCGTTACGACTCCCAAGCTAGTCTCGGCCCCGTCATGCTATCTCACTGGCCCCCTTAATACCGGCAGTCGTCGGCTGGTCACGTTCGACTGAGGCGGAAACCTTGGAGTGCCCGGTCTACACACTCCATGTGGCCTCCATGCCTACCTTAGACCATAAGAGGTAATCGGAGACGGGCTTGAAGGAGCCGGCCCGATGGATCGGGTTCACGGCAGATACTATATGGCTCTACGGCAAATATAAAAAAAAACTCACCTCTTGGCACACACACATACATACAAAATTGGCCCAAATATAACTTATTTGTTATACTTTGTGAGTTAGGTTTACACTTCTTGTTTCTGTTGAATTTCTGCGTCTTTTGTTGTTTTTCTGCCTGGATTACTTCGGTGCCTGACCAAACCAACAATCCTGGGATTTAAAATCCTTATTATTTATACAGCAGCTAGTCTGGGCAACATGACTATCGCTAAATAAACACGAACTACCAAGGTACAGTTATTTATAATTATTCCATACTTTTGAACGATGTGGCTTCAATACATTGACCTATATTTTCACTTCAGGAACTGGCTTTTCTAAGAAGACAAAAAGGAGCTTCCGCCATTGGCAGAAATACCAAAACTCGCGGGGTTGATTCAACCGTTTCCACATTTACACCATTCATGTTCTTCGCCATCTTTTTTGTTTGATCCAGCTACATCCGGGAACTCCCACTTCCGTCTCATTTTCATTCCTGCCTTGCCAAATGAACATGACGCCCGTTTACAGAGAGTCTGAGTCGACTCAGAAGCCGCTCCACTAGCCTTCCTCCCAAGGCGTTGTGGTTAGATTTTTTTTGTTGTCCCCAGCATCAGCCTCCGGGCGCCTTTTGCCCCCCGCTAGCCACACTGTGCTTCTCCGATCGCCGTAGCTTGGGCTCGGAATACCGGATAGAGACTTCTTCTCTTCTCTCTTCTGTTGCTTCTTCGTCTTCTTCTTCGTCTTCGTCTTCTTTACTGCATTGTATTCCACCTATAATTTCTCTGCCCTGAAGAAGTTAGATGGCCGTATCGTGTTACAAGCGAGTGCTTCTCACCCTCCGCTATTGCCGGGCGTTGTTGTGCGAGGGTGGTGTGTGTTTGAGAGGGGGGGGGGGGGGGGGGGGGTCTGTCTCTGGCCTCATATGCCGGTCAGGAATACTTGCATTGATTGGCCCAAACCCCGCCGACAAAGCCCGGCTATACTCGGCCTCTCTTTGAGATACTCGATACCTCTACACGGAGCGCTCAGGCAAAGAGGCAAAAAAAGGGCCAATGTTTCCCCTCATTCATATGTATGTGTGAAAATTGCAATATAGTTTGACATCTGAGACGGGGGGTAGTCAGGCCGGCCGATGGAGAACACTTAACGTGATTGATTGGAGGCTTCGTGTTTTTCAGTGTGGGAGACAGAGGGCACAAACGGCGAGTGAACGCCGCGCCGTTCGTTACGGCCTGGGTTTCGCCCGAGCCCTGCCCAGCAGTTCAATCTCGTACCGGTCTTTCCTGCTTCATATACAAACGGAACCTCCACAGTAATGTGATTTGTAGCTCGCTGCTTCTTGTAGTACCCTTAAATTACCAAATAGAGATTATTGATTAACGCACTGGCTGTGGCGGTGTTTGGTTTTTAAGTAAAATCATTTTACAGACTGAGAGTGGTATCTTAGCCAGTGATAGCTCTATCACGTTTGACTGTTCCGGCTCGACCATCTGAGACCACCTACCATAAAATGGCGCGTGTGACAGGGGATCGAACGCCCTCAAAAGCTACCGCTTGCCTCCAATTAAATCCTCACTGGAATCCCGAAATAAAAAAAAAGAAATCCTAACAAAGCCCAGAAATATGTACTGCATCCCTACACAAGGAAGACAGGGCGTTTTCCTGTAACACCCGGAACAAAGATTTCGTTTCAATTTCCCCAAATTTGAACCAAAAAAGTTCATCATTTGAGTACGTTGGCGCGAATCGCTGTAATTTCAAGGCTCGAGACAAAGTCCCAACTAGCTACCGCTATTCACAATTTCCCTTCATTAGTCTCACAGTCAAACTAAATTTAATGACTCACTAAGTGCAAGGCACTTAACTAATTTGATATTAATGCAGACTATACCATCAGTACCAAACGCCGAGGCGGGAACACGACGGGTGAGACCTGCTCAGACCAAATATCCTGCCAAACCATAGTACATTCACTCTCAGATTTCTGGCCACCCCGTTTTGGGGGACTCTTTTAAATGTCTCGACTAATTATTACAGGGTTGGGTAAATCACGATTCGGACACTTTTGTGTGGTGGTAAAAGTGGCCATGAGACCATGTCTTGTTCCTGGACTCTCTTACACCCGCATTTAACGCAATTCCTTGGCCTTCTTGATACCGTTAAGCTAGCCGACTGGTGGCATATTTCGTCTTCTGCTTCGTAGCACGGAGCTCCATGGTTTAAGTCTGTCCTATATCCCTTGGGATTTGGTCCCTATCAACTAAAGTGTCCGTTAAATGGAATTACTCGCAGCTAATTGTTAGGCATGTTTGCCTGTGTATTCAAACACTTCTTTGCGATTAAGACGGCGGTTCTTCTGTCATTTTCCTGTCTTTTCTAGGGAGGGAAACAATAATCTCATCATTTTGGTTTTGCGGAAGAAAAAATAAAAGATTTTCGTCAGAAGCGTTCATGTGTGACCCAATTTGCCACCGCATTGCCACCGCCACCCGAATACTTAGTCGACTCTGCTTCATTTACCGCAGTCTGTACTTTGGGTTATCCCGCTAGAATACCAGTAGAAGTTTACAATTCTAAAGGAGGAACACACATCTCTTTTCAGTCTTGAAGATCAGACGGGAAGAACAGACAACACATCTCGATAATCAAGGGCCCGTTATTATCCAATGATGAAGATACAATTCGATCAGACCGAAGTACGTTGTAGGTCATTCACGGTGTGGCTTTCAAAGGAGCGAACACCCCATCACTGCTCACAACTTGACACTCAAAGCTCTCATTGTTTGCCATTTCACTTACAAAATAAGAAATAGATTTTATTTACTGAATACACGCTTTATTAATGTATTGATTAGATGGAGAGGGTGCGGGTGGCGAGGTCCACGTGTTTAGAGCCCCGACGACAACAATGGTAGCATGATGTGCCAATGTCTGTTCTAGTTTGTTAGCGTCATTATTTGCAGCATTTTATTTTCCTCTTTTTGAGCAACTATATTTAAAAACAAGGTTATTATTTTTTTTAATTCGTGACGACGATTCAACGCTATTTGACCCAAAATATCCTGCGTTTTTGTACAGATTTCTTCATGAACTTTTCGTTAAATCAAAAGTGTGTTCCGAAATTTTCAGATTGGAGGCTTTGAACATGTTGATCCGCAGAAAGAGAACCCCTCTTTATTGTTATGGGCGTGAAGCTTCATTTCTGCTTGGCATTCTCATTATCGTCTGAAAACTACAAAATGCAAAAAGGCTGGTGATTAGCAGGAAGCAGTTAGCTCACTAAGAGAGGGTAACGGCAACACCTAGCGGGCTTTGGAGGTTTTGTTCCCTCAAATTAACGCCAGGAGGTAAGCAGAGGTTCGGCTAATAACTTCCAAGAAGATAATGCTCGTGGGGGGAAAGCTGAAACACAAAGCTTTTTTTCTTTAGCCATCTAAATTTTGACCCAGGTTTATTTGTCCCCCTCCCTAATATTGTCCCACAATGGGTACAATGCCTTGTTTGGCTGCTATAGTAGGTCGGTTTAATATGGGACTTCTTTCTCGTCACGGTGCTTGTTTTAGGCTGTAGTTCAATAGATGCTGAGGAAATGAGGAGTCCGGTATACAGACTTGACAGCTCTACCGGTGCGATTGGTGGGCCGGTCGGTACGGGGAGAGCTAGACGCTTACGTCACATAATTGTTTTCTTTCCCGGAGTGAGCAAGTTAGATGCTTGGTACACCTCATACCCAAGGCAAACCATTGCTCTGTGTGCAAACAGACTTCGTTGCGGCTGGTTGTAGAGTCTAGCATCTTGTCAGACAGTTTGTGGGAATCACAGTTTTCGTTTCGTGTTCGTGAGAAGTTGGCCATGGTGAGTTTTCTTTGTCATTTTCTTTTGGATGTCATCATCAGTGTGTGTGTCAACTCTGCAGTTCTGTTTCTCTTATATTTTCGAGAGCAAGTTTGGTCAGAATTAGACGTTGACTGTTTGTGTTTTAATCACATCGGTGTATACATTGTGAGTAAAGGAACATTTTCAAAATACTTCGACATACTGCGACCATTATCTTAAAACAGCAAATATTACTCACGCGTTGACCGAGACTGACGCATTTTATACGCTGTGAGAAACTTACATCAGAAAGCAACCCATTACTTCCCTGTGATGGGAAATAAATATTTGTATAATTAGCCGTTATTGTTTTCCATAGAATTGTTGCTAAAAATGAACGATTATTTAATGTACATGTATTTGGATCTACCTTTTGAAACGAAAAATGGCAATTGTTTTGTTTACGCTACAATTTGTTTTGTCTGGATCGATTTCCCAGCCACTGTCAGTGACAGTGTCTTTGAAGCGATAACTTGGTGTTTTGGATACTAGCGATCATGCTTGTCGGAAGTGATAAGAAAGCATGCATTAATGATGAAGGACCATGACACCATTTTTTAGCAAGCCGGCATCGTGAAAAATAAACTGCAAACATAACATGACAAGTTTTGACGCGCCACCCGTAACAGATGAGGGGACGAAAACACGCCGCACGCGCGCTCTCTCCCTCCTATCCTATGAACTGACTTTTAAACACTCCGGTATAACTTGAGATTCCGTTTAACACTCTGCTAAGATGAGAAAGCATCGTGTTTTGGAAGGCAAAATAGAGCCCCCGAGCGAAACGGTGCCGGTAGCCCTGGGTCCTTACCCCCCCATCAGACATATCGTGTGTGTACAGAACGCTCAGGAATACAAGTGCGTGTAGTTCGAGCGTTCCTCGGCGCTGCGGCCTGAACTATTTAAAAGCACTTCTGCACTGTTGTGCGCGGTGGGAGACCCGGGCTCTCTTATGGGATGGCGGCTTCGCTCCGGTGGAGTTAGCGGGGAGAAAGTGGCGAGAAGACGGTATCGCCGGCGGACAAGCACGCTGAAGAAGAGTGTTAATATCCGTAAGCTGTCTTCTCACCTATGGAGTCTTTGTCACTATGTCTATTTACACTCCGCGTCTACACATAGGATGCGCGCTGAATAAATACCGGGCTTCAGTGTTTCAAGACGGGTTTAAAGAGTCATTTCGCGGCCGTAATTCAACGAACGTTCACTCTTAATCGAGCTCCTAAAAACAAAAAACCCAAACGGTGGTGGCCTTGTATTATACTGGTGGCACACTCTAAGAGTTTAATCTAATCCGCCATGCAAATTTCATTAAAAAAAATACGAAGCTTACTCGCGACATAATCCCAAATAATCCTAAGCCGTCTTCCGACTCAACAAAACGGATGAATATTATTTCTGCTACTTCGTCTCAGCTGTATTCTCACTGACGCATTTTGATTTCAAAAAATTATTTCTCATATAGATTTAGTTAATGGAAACAAACCCTTGAAATGTTTACTTATTATTGGGACCCGCGAGCATGAGATAACTCGTGATGATAATACAAACAAGTGGGACATATATGAAATGGAAATTGACCAATTAAACATGAGCGTATATAATAAGTCCGTTGTTTCGTAAAAGCTGCGGAATTATCTTTTCTAAATACACGATTTGTGTTATATTTGTAAGTGCTTCACGAACTCATTTCTTCGTTGTTACGCGAATTTTATTGCGACAGCCACTCCGATACGGTGAGTTATTGACCATTTTGTTCAAGATTAGGGTCTAAATTCACTACTTTTGCCAAACAAATCGACGGTCGTTTTTGTTTTCGGTTAATTATCTCAACAATTATATTATGTCGTACTGCTATCTCTGGGTAATTTGTAAATTTTGGTTCTCTATTTTCCGAGGTATACTTTTGATACGTGGTTTAGTGTCTGTTTAATTTGTGCCCGTGTAAGATGGAAAAATGCAAATAGTTTGGGTTAAAATGGTTATTTTGATCAAGAAAGAAGTACAAAAAAAAATTATCCTTTTTTCTTGACCATTTTTCTTGCAATAAATCATAATTTAGGGTTACAGCGCCCGATGTAACATCAACGATACAGCCGCCGCCATCGTTCGTATAAGAATCACAGTCGAGTGTTCGCGATAGTGAGGGCGCTCTTCATATTAAATGACGGACTATCATTAATCCTCATCATTAATAAAGTTACTGTTTCCGATATTATTTTTGTGATATACATGGCTAACACAATGACGAACAATGTGTTTATTCACGCTATAATGATCTGGTATTTACTGGACGAATTACATTCTTAGAAAGCTTTTACCTTGGCATATTTTTCCCATATTATTTGTGTAATAATATTTGTTGGAAGTCGGCAACTTGTTTTGGTAATGAGTCGAATATCTGGATTTTGAAGGCTTCAAAAGTCCATTTTGAATACTATTTCTATCTATTTTGAATACGGTTTCATACTGCAACCGGCTCAACACATCGCCGAAATGCAAAATACGAAATAATGACGAAATCAGTTTGATTTTCTGTTTTCAGATCTTACCTTTCCAAATCGGATGTGTTTTTAATGTATTTTATACAAATCAATTATTTGCTTTGATTTGTTCTCTCTCTGCGAGTCTTTTCTGTGGCCTGGATACATTGTATATTCATTTCCGTCCCATTTTGTGCCCGTTCCCTCCAGCCCCAACTTCTCGACTCACATCTTTCGATACTTTTTTTTTCTCTACACTTGCCGGCAAAAGAAAGAAAGAAAAATATCTGATTTCGCCCGCCATCTTTTGAAAACTGATTTTCAAGTTTCATTTCCACTTCTCAATAACAAGGTAATCAGAGCCTTTGACAGCTTCGGTTTGATTCAATACCCCGGCCCTTCCACAAAAAGCAAAAAAAGCCTCAGCGTACAAAGACTCCGTAATGACCTTTTCACTATTGTAAAATGTACAACCGAAGAAAATAAAGGAAGGAAATTTTGAAAAGATTTTTTTTTTTTTGAAAAAGAATGAAATAACGAATGAAAAAAAAAAAAAAAAAAAAAGGGAAAAAAAGGGGAGAAAATTGAACTCTGAAATGTGATTTGCAGAGAGAAGGAGTTCTGGAGGAAAGACGATTATGGAGGCACTGAGCTCGATAAACAGACGGGCGCTTTGTCCCGTCCAATTCGCGGTCTTTTTCTCTCGTTTTTTTAGGTCATGTGGTTTGCTGGAGTGAGGGTGTCGGAAGGGACACCTTACGGCGGTGCAGCGCGCTGTTTCGCCCTAGATTCCGCTAAGCCGATTAAGAAACAACCGGGCTCTGACCGGCTGTGAACCTAAATACTCACTCATTATGCACCCCAGATTATTACTATTATTTAGTATCAAGATTTTTTTCCCACCTTGCCCCCCAAAAAAGAGATTAATATTTGACCATGGTTTTGCAATTGCAAGTGAATATATATTTTGTATTTGAAATGTTTGCAATGTCGTGTTCGGCGTCTAAGCGTGGGGTTATTAACCGAGTTTCTTGTTGTGTGCGATGTAGTTTAATTCTATAGAACCAGAACTTCAAGTTTGTAGGAAACGGACCAACATTATTAAGTCCCCGTATAAGGAAAACTTCACTATTAACATGAACACGACTTGTAATCATTTTTTTCCCCATGATTCAAACATGATTTCCAATCGTTTCTCTCCTAAAATCGGAGTTTAATTGTTCATCACAGATCTTTCGATTCAACTTTCGTATATATAATTCAAAATAAATTCATTCGAGTAATTTAGAGAAAAAAAAACCATTTTTATAAAGCACAGATTCGTAAACAGGCTGGGTCCGTGAAATCTTATGATTATATGTTAGAAAACCCCGCCTACATTAACCCCATTAACCATGACGTCAGCGCAGCTGACCATTGACTGTTGAGATATTTATTTGCATATCCAACGCTCATGAATATTCAAACGGTGCAGGCAAGCCGATCCGAATGACATCCTGTGCAATGGGCGCCATCTTAGTTCTGGACACGTCAAGTGATTGATCACCTGTTTTAGTTCCAGTTTTTAAATTACAGTGATAGGCTTTTAGGATCAAATCTTGGAGAATTTGTTTAGTTGATTGTACCATACAAATATTTAGAACATCTTTACGTTATTTGATGACATCGAGAGAGAAAAATGTAAACTAGTAAATTGTCTCACATTTCACAATGTGTGAACCGTAAAAATGCCACGGATTTACTAAGTTTAGTAAATCTTAATTTCAAACGCAATAACCATGTTTAACAAAACATGTTTGGCAATTTTGTTATCAACAAACCTTTGGAGAAGTTATCTGCATCATTTTGAAAACTTGAATGATGATGCACAGTAAATCGGGGGAATGGGTCAACAGAAATTCTACATAATTAAGCATATTTATAACGAGGCTTCATTGAAAGCATTTATTAATTTCAGTCGTTTCTGTCTTTCAATTGTTCGTTAATTTCCAACTACTGAACCGAACTCTTTCTAGGAGTCTCATAGTGTACAGGACGGACGCTGCTCCCGGGAATGTAAATAAAAACTCCGGTCGACAATTTTATGCAGGGACGTCTTAAAATTGTGAATTCATCGTCAAAGTGGACAAGCTCCATCTCGATTTTGACCAGTCCAATTCTTTGACTTTGTCTTCGTTATAGTTGGGTTTGTTTGTACGAGGTTGATTTACCTGTCAAGACTTACTGGCTGTCCTCTCACGGGTATAGCTGGTGTCATGCCAAATGTCGACCACCATGACTCTAAACACTAGCCCTCTCGTCCGTCACTGTCCTAAATATGTTCGCTAATGCATGCGCAATACGGCCACCGAGTCCGTATTCCATATTCATACAACCACCTATAGTTTTACGTTCTCGACAGCTTCTGGTGCTGTCTGAATATGTGTTGTTTTGGATCAGTTTTCAGTGCAGCTAACTTCGTGTTTGACGCGATTCTCTCAAAACAAACGACACGAGTTAAAGATGTCACTGCGTTTGAAGATGCCTCAACGACCCTTGACCTTATAACACCCGGGACAACTGGACATAGGGTCAGTCGGGGTCAGGTAGAGCCCCCCCCCCCCCCCCCCCCTTCTCGGTAAATGAAAGGTAATCTTTAAGTTTAGCGGGTGCCTTCATCAATCGCGCTATCGAGTGGCCAGGTCAGTTTGGTCCAGAGCCAATATGTCATGGACTGTAAGGTGATCTCTGGGATGGGGTTACGGGGGGTTGCTGGCCGCCCGCGCGCGCTGCCTGGGTCTCGGTACAGCAGACTGGCCCGCTCTATACCCATCCCGGCCAAAGAGTCTTATTTCATCCATTTGTCGATTGGGGAGGAAGATGCTTCAAAGAGACAAGAAGAGAGAGAGGAGATATGGGCTCTCTCCGCCTCATCTTGACTGCGTCATTGCTAACGATTCTAGGCCGCTGCACGAGAAAGAACAATGGCGAGGCTTGGGCTGTTCTTAGATTTGAGGAATGTGATGACCACATGACTACGAGTTTACCTCTAATGTATTTTGTTAAGAAAGATGTAAGATAAAAACAAACACTTAGCGTCCGCCACCAAGGTGTGGTTTTTGTGGTACACCCGATGTCATATTGGCTTGTCTAGTTAACAGTTGATGTATATTTTTTTATATCAATAAAAACAAAATTGTTCGCTGAACTCGTAATCGGTATTCCAAGTTGTGCGCACCTTGTGGAATTCGGGAATTGTGGAATTTGTGACTCGCGCAAAGATGGCGGAAATTGACTCATTTAATTGTTAAAGTTAAAACTACAGCCCTCTGCCGGCGTGTCAAATCATATACTTTTGATAGTAAGCAGCGGCAAATTTGCTATATACGGGAAAATCATCAAGTTCATTTGCATCTGATTGTATTTCGATGCCAAGATCAACCAGAGGGCGCCACCATACTGTGACATAAATCCACGTTGATGAAATATCGATTCCACCATTCCGCGATTTGAATTCTCAATCGTTTTGCCTTAGAATTGTATTCTTCATTATCCCCCCCCCCCCCCCCCCTCCCCCCTCCCCCCCCCCCCCCCCCCCCTCCCCCCCTCCCTCCCTCCCTGCCCCGGAAAGACAGTCAAGTTTTTATATGTACTGTTATTATATTTAATGATGTATGCAGGGCCCCGATGTAAACCAGTTTTAAACTGTTTGGGCACACAAATTGAATAAATATAATAAATAAACATAGTAAATGCTAGATATTATGTGCACGGTGCGCGAACTAGTGTTCACAGCTTTCCTCTGTTATTGTAAGCTCTCCTTATTTCCAATTATGACAGTGAGACGCGCTAATGCGGCCGTTGTCCTACTTTCATATCTGATTCTTTGCATGCAAGTGTCTTATTTTTTTCTTCCCTACAATATCGTCGTGTTTTCAACCTACATAGATAACATCACAACCAATCAGTGTTGGACTACTGCTATAGACGGGTCTTAACGACCCGAGGCGTCTTCGCTTTTAGTTCTCCCAACGCCCAGAGCACACTTAGACCCTTAGATTTGTTCTCTCTTTCTTTCTTTCAGGAGATGTCGACCATCTTTAAATAAAACACAATGCATTTAGTTGACCAGCTTAAACATCTGAATTCCACATCTCTCGCAAAATAAACGGCTTGATTGACGTATATGAATACTGCTCTGGCCTGGTTTTTATTAATCTTTTCCCTCGCGAAATGTCACATCTTCTTTTTCAGTCGTTATAAATTAAAAAATTGTCTTATTCAGTCTTCAATGTTGACATAATTATTTGGTTCTGATTACGATTTTGTATATATTCTTTTATCGGACTTTTATATGCTTGCGCACCCACACAATTTGGCTAAAAAAGGTGGAGGTGGAACGAGAAAACATTGCGATAACAATTGACATGTATTTTATTGCTAAAGGAGTATTTGGTGTGTCATATTCACACGAAACTTTGATTTTAAACATCGGTGAAAATTCCTTTTGTTATATTGTGTTATATATTTAATCTAAACACTTGACAGATACTGATTGTATATATAGGCCTACATGTTCGGGTATAGCCATGACAAATAGCCTATGTTTGTAAATGATATTGTTTCATTCAACTGCTCCAATGTATTCAAATAAAGATATACATGTATAAATAAAAATAAAACTGAACTTGTTCCGTAGTTTTTCCTTTCAAAATACCTTTTCGTTCTTCCACGTTTGTGTCGTTTGGTTAGTTTTTTGCTCTTCCTAAATGCCTTCAGAGTACTCGCTCACTCAAGGGGAACGTTACCTTGCTACATCAGGTGCAAGAAATTAGGACAAAATAATGATAACATTTTGGAAAGGTAATGCGCCTAGAGTTAGGTTCTAGTCTCTGAGGCATAACCCTACACTGAACCCTGTAGACACTAGATTTGTTTTTTAAACTAGGTATGAGTTTTGTGGAGTTATTCGACTCGGGTTTGCTCAGCGGGATTCAAGGCAGCTTTCATACGGTCATTTCGCGTCGCGGCTCCCCTTCCAAGAACAACAACAGAATGTGCCCAATGTCCCAATTCTGGTGCCGAGATTTGCGGAATTGAAAAAGGACACCAAAAAATAAATTGTAAAAACGAACGAAAAAATGCCCTCTTAAACAAAAGTTGTATTTTAGTAGGGTTCCCAGGGTCATGCCTCTTTTTGAACATACATTAATACACCCGTTTATGGATTTTGTTTATCAAATATTCAAATATTATTGGGGTTTATGATGAATTGTAATGGCATTTTCGCAGTAAGAAACTACAAGCGTAAACATACAAACGTCTTGGGTCAGTTTTTGGACCAAAGGTTGATGATAAATGAGCCAATATCGGCTAAATAAATCAGTTTGACAGAAAACGGTTTAGTTTCCCTAAAATCAATGAGATTCGAAGGTTTGCATGGCAAAAAGACAATAAGATAAGTAGTTGGCGTTAAAACTGAAATCAATGGTTATACAAAAAGGAATATTGGATGTGGAATGTATTTTTCTTTAAAAAAGATATAAAATTAGTTACATCAATTGAACCATTGAAGCAATTCGCGTACGGCTGTTTAATGCATCGTTCAGTCTCAATAGGCGTGGTTGTCACGTGACCCCGTGGGTGAAAAATAAATTGATTTAATACAGACAAATGTTTCAATCGCAAAATGTCCATTCTATATTATGAAGCGTCCAAATTGTGACATTTTGCTATATTACTTAGTGATTTGCAATTTGGCAAAAACTAATCATCATAAACAATGATTTTCAAAATAGTTTGTATTTGTTGAGTATAGTTTGTTATTCATAGTCATTCTTTGAAGGCGACTACATTAGTAATATGAGAGCATCAGTATTATAACAAACAAAAACTTAGATATTAGATGTAACATGGACAGGAAAAGGCAACAGATGACCTCGCGACAAAATCTTCCCCCATTGCTCATATTAATCACAATAGATGTGTGTTTTTGTGTATGGTTAACCTGTCTTTCTTTCATCTTAAGACCTTGAGTTGTTTAATCAGATCCCGCACCTAATATTAGCCGCCTCGCCCCACCTGACATCTCCAATTAATCACTCTCCGTTTGATCAAGGTTCCCCCAAGACGTCCGTATATTACACTTTTCATTATACCTACACTTCTATTAGCAACAACGACAGACGTAGAATGGATGTCCCCAGATAGGAGATGTTTCCCTCCTCGTGTGCTAATGTGGGATATTACTGTTATAATTAGTGCTATTTGCTTTCCCAAGTCTCTGCTTGTATCTCTGGCCGTGTTCGTCCTCCCCTTCTGTGGCTCCCGACCCCCTTGCGCGCATCCCACCTGTGAGTAATTAACTGGACTCTCCCCCTGGACATCCAGTCGGATGACCAGCCCCTCAGGCCTCACCAGGGTTGCACAATTTGCGTCGTCCAAACCACGAGAAGAAGACCGAAGATGTGGTTTGTGGGGCGGGGGAGAAAAGGACGGTATAAGGGGAAAGAAAATGAATTAGTGTTTAGATCAGCTGCCACGAATGGGGCGGGGAGAGAAAATGATTAATCCGAAAGGGAAATATGACGGAGGTGTACACCGCTTGCTGCATGGTTAGGCACATGTCAACTCGTTACGAGGTGTGAGTCATAACAAACACACACACACGGTGGCACTGGCCCAATAATGGGATTATTTCATTAATTCATTACTTTGACTTGATATCTCAGTTTCTTGTGTTCGTCTCATCAGATCGCTTAAAGACGCTCCGAGGCTTGTAAAGATACTGCAATTAATTTACTTAATTCACCGGGAGGTTTTTGTTCTTGGGTTTGTTTGAGTTGGTCAAGATTTCCCAAAGATTTGGTCAGACTTCTTGGGAGTCAACTCTCTGCCCCTTCGGGCCTATTTACCTCCCTCGCCTTTTTTAAGTTGACATTAATTAAATCCGAATGGTTGTTAGTGACTGACCAGCACCAATGCTAGACTATTCGCGTATATTACACGCTATAGTCGGCTCCGGGTTCCATGCCATTTCCCCCCCAATAATCTTTCGTTAACATCACAGTTCACATTCATTATGTTTTCTGAGCCACCGCCCTTCTCATTTCTTCATGGCGATAAATTCTGCTTAAAATCTAAAACAAATTCAGTAAAGTTTTGAAAATTTAAAAAATATAAACCATTGCTTTCACTCCAATTTTCTTTAACAAAATAACTACATTTTTGTTTATTAAATCATTTCAATTTCATATTATTGGTTGATTTTTTTCTCTTTCTCATACGACGCCGTTTATCGTTCGTGAAATCTTTCACAGCACAGTTTAAATCACGAGCTTTTGTACTTGCATGATTATTGATCGACATTTCATATATTAACGCTTCTTTTTCAGTCCAGTGCCGAATATTAACCAGCAGTGGTGCTTTTTTTTCCTTCTCTGGACTCTTCAGACAAATCGTGTTTAGCGAGTGGGGCGCGATCACAGCATGCCTCCCGCGCGTTGCTATTCCTACCGATTTTACTTGCATGATATCATCGCGTAGTACTACGAGGCAGCAGGGTCGATGGGCTGGAACGCAGGTGTGCTCGGTCGGGGCCCTAGCCGTTGCCCGCGGTAGATACTCGGCGGTCAGGTCAAGCGTGCTCCGCTCATCTCGTACTTTTAAACCCTGTACTATTGCACTTTCCTTCCTCGCCGCAATTTGTAATAATGAGAAGACCGCAGAGTGGTCGGATTACATTATTTTTCTTTCAGAAATTCCAATCTTCGTTGTCCTATTTTGCATTGGTTTTAGGACAAACTTCAGAATTTAAAATGAGCAATCTGCATTTTTGGCAGCGAAAGTACGTGTAATATGCAACGCCGTAATTGTACAGTTTTTAAACGAAGACAGTAATGTTAACGTGTTTTCAATTTGACAGAATTTGTTTTAACTTAAAGGTATAGGATACACCATTTGTAGATATCGAAAATATTTACTACCGAATTATTAAGAAATTATCTTACTCATTTGAAAGTAAATAATGATTCCAGCAAAATAATTGCGCTAGATATCCTGTAATTATTCCGAAAAATTGAATTTTATAAAGAATTTATAATTTATAAAGACGGCGATCGCGAACAAAAAAAGATAACATAAGAATAACTGCTCGACGCCGATTGAAAACAAACGCTGTTTTTCGTGCTTTTCTCGGCATCCATGATTGTAAAACTTTGGACAGGTAAGTTAAACGATATTTACTATAAAATACAACCCCCAAGTCTACCCATTAATGATAATTCAAGCAATTACCAATGGTGTAGCCTACCTTTAAATCTAAATCATTCTTTTTTATACTTGCCAGTTTTCATGTTGTATTTCGGACCTTGAAACCATTTTGTCTAAGTCCTTAAAGGGTTGAGAGGGTTGTTTATTTTGTTTAGCTTGGGAAGAAAAGTCAGCCAGACCAGAAGCTAATTGTGAAGGGTGTTAACATCCATTGTTGTTGGGATCTTTTGGCGATTTCGTTTGGATGAAGCAGCGGGTGGTGTTCGCTGGGTTTTCAATGGCGGAGAGACCTTGCCCGATGAGTTTGATGTCGAGTTGGGTGGCTGGTTCTGTTTGTTTTGTTTTCATCATAAACGCGGCGTCACTCTGAATATTTTTTTCTGGTCATGATCAGCGCGTCAATAAGTCGGACCAAGGCAAACCGACTAGCAAGTATTTGTTTAATTCATACTTAGGCACGCAAACACACCGGTTGTTTTCAAATAAGATTTTGAATAAGCAGAACAATAGGATTATGTTGTTCTTGGTTCAATAGTTTCCATGGTAATGTCTGGGCGTTGATGATTGTTTAGCTGGACATTTGACAAGTATGGGATTAGCGTATTGTGTTCATATGGCAGAATTGGGCTTGTTCAAAATCAGAGCCAGTCGCTTCGTAGGAATCGAAAAAAAATCCTTGCTGACATTGAGACACAGAATGCGTTCCGGGGAGGAACAGAAAAGTGGTCCACAAACGTGCTTTTGGGCCCAAATTGCGCACCATTAGCAAGCCAGTGGGCACCTGTTTTTTAGGGGCCCGCTAAACTGGTCGCCCTGTCTCATGTCGGCTGGCGGGAGATCGGGACAACCCGGAGGCCGTTCACCGGCAATCTAACACCGCCACGCGCCACGGGTAGCTATACGCTGAGCTCCAGACCCGGTCCCAGTACCTTACTCCTTGGTATTAACGGTTTGTGATCTGACGGGGTCTGATATCGATGGTCAATCACTAAGAAGTTTGACACCCCCCCCCCCCCAACCCCCACCCTCCCCCAGTCTGAAGGTAGGCAGACACAAGGCCAGTGACCAGGGTGGAATGCGAACCCGGGACGGGAGTTCACGCCTTTTTTTATGGAGGAAACCATGCTTCGCTGTAATAGTATCGCTACATCAATTCTAGTTGGAAATGCCGTAGAAAGAACTTGATTATTGGAGATAATTTGAGATGACAGGCCTGGTTAACCACAAAGCAATGGGAAAATGCTGGTGAATAATTGTCTGCCACTGGTTTTGACCTAAATATTGATACAATGCAGTGCGCATAGGGAGTATTCTCAGGATGAAAGGCTTGAGAATATTTCGTAGTTCATATGTGAAAGTAAAATTTGACAGAGGTATTAGGGCTGAGTAAGTATGAGACATACAATTTACCCTGTTTATGTGAAACAATTTGCAACAACAATATTAAAGTAAACTAAGAGTGGTATCGGTATTGAATTGAATGAACATTCGAACAAATTATCATCACGCAAAATAGTGTTATTAAAACGAAGCTAACTTTATTGTTATTGTTGTATTTTGTCCCAAGTAAAGTTTCCCCCACGCGTGAATGCATTAAGTAACAACCTGTTTCCCTGCCGCCACGTGCACCGGACCGTCCTGGACCGGGGCACCGCGGCAAGTTTACCCCGGCAGGCGGGCCGTGCCGCGGCAGCACCCGGGCCGGGGTAGGTAGGGTTACCCGCCCGCAGTCAGTTTCACACGGTGTTTGGATCATAGGAGCGGGAGGCCGGTGGGTTGGGGTGTCGGGACATCAGGGCCCAAACAACCAGGCTAGCATGTTAGGCCCCGGAACGTTCCCCCCATTCACCTGCTAGCTGGCATGGTGCTGCTATTATTCCAATTGTTCGCCGCCAAATGCTGTTCCCAATTTCTTCTTTTTTCCCGTCTTTTATTTTTCTTATGAGCGGCATAAATTGACTTCCTCCGGAGCATCTGTCCGTTGCAGTTCCTTAATTCGAAAGTAATTAATCTTTTGTTTACTTAGGCTCCCAATTTTGTGTCCAGTGTTAATATACAAAACAAACAAACTTGACGTTAGAGTGTTTTGTAATAAGAGGAAGTATCAATTTACAGGTAATTTTGATTTAGTTTTGGGAAGCATTCTTTAAATGTTATGGCGCTTAACGTTTATTTGTTTTTTAAATTCGTTTAAATTAATATTGTGATTTTTTAATTTTACTAATATTTCCAAAGAACCAAACAAAGTAAATGAATGCAACGTAACATGCTCTGTAGAGATTTATTCGAGAATACAATTCGACAATCTTAACATCCTGTCTTCAGTCAAGTAATAATGTGGATTCGGCCAAAGTAAATGATTAGAATTCTCGCTCCGTAGCTATCTGATGTTAGATGGTTTCTTCTTGTTGCACGTGTCCATGTCTTGGCGTCCTGGTCCTGTCTCCCCGTGGGAAAACAAATACACAGCGAGAACCCGCAACGAATTTCACGAGAAAATATCTGGAGTGAAAATCTTATGAAACATCTCGAAACTCATCTCTATCGTCTTCAGTGCAAGTGGGGGTAACGACCGCACTACGCGTATCAATCTAGCGGGCTGTCTCTCAACGGCTGACCGTGAACTATCACTTGATGCCCCGCGAAGGTGAATGAACGCGCCCGGCGCCCCCCGTTGATTCCCACGCAAACCTAGGATCAAGATGGCACACATCTTCATAATTCCTCGGGATCACCCAATCTGATACTGCGCTCGCTCACGTATATTATTTTTACGGCGACCCGAGATTTGGCATCATATTTCATAGCGTTTGTTTACAATTATTGTGTCGACGAGCCTTGGAAGATTAGAATTCTGCTCAGAAAATAATAATATTTACAGGCATTTTGTGAAGAATATAGATCAACGCGCTTGATTTTACAATTCAGTGGTAAATTGCCCGAAATAGCAAAATAATCCCGTGTCAAGAGGTGATTTTTGGAAACATTTCAATACAACAGCGCCCTCTTGTGTCTTTCTTTATGAAAACAACCCCAATCCTTCATCATTGCTAACCCCCCCACCTAATTTACATATTTAAAACAATGAACGAATCTGTACTGCGGAAGCCTGGATGGTTGATATCTCATTGAATATACTCATGCATGCCGTCATTTACATATCACCAAAAAAAGGAATTTCACTGACAAAAACTGGAGGGGTGACAAAACCAAACCAATTTGAATGTTTAATAGTCATCAGTAGAAATGCACTGTCAGTGAGCAGCATCTTAAAGATAAAAACAGAAGGATTGTCCACGCGGCGAATGTCATCTCAGCGAGGTTTCCTGGCCCCTGAACTCGTCTAAGTTCAAGACGCCCTCCTGCGTCGACACAGGTGTCACTGCCGGTTACTGACCGAGATATCGCGCATTCTTGCCACTCGTGTTTTTTCCCCGAGTCTCTTTCCTCTCTCTCTCTCCTTCAGTTCTGATATTTAACAATTTTAGGAATTAGTGAACACAAACACGATCCGACCGATCACAGATCCATGTGTCAAATCGCAACAGGAGGTGTCTTCCCTTAGTCATTCAACGGCCATTCTCTTTCCATGGGGTGAGACAAAATCCTGCGGCCCTTTTTTTAAATTCGATTAAAAAATCGAACTTTTATATTCGCATTTTTGGCATTTCTCATTTACTGGACGTATTTCTTTTGTTCCTTCATGTGTCGTGATGAAAACTGCATCCGGACTCAAATTTTACATTATTTCCTTAAACTAAATTTAAAAGAATACGTACTGGTTTTATTATAATGTAATTCATTATATACCGTTGCAATCTGCAAAGTGACATGTAAATTTAAAAGTAATATCTAAATCTTATAACATTTCTATACGGGGCGGTAGAAGTACAGTTCAATAAAGTGTAGTTTTGTTCACGGTCTGAGCGGAGCCCGTGCCTAAATAACTTAACCATCATCCTCAAATGAAGGCAATTGAAGATGTCCTCCCGTCTATAAACTTGCTCGTGTTTGTATTTGCCTTGGGGTATCAACTCTCCCGGCTGACAAGTTTTGAATTTGCGACCTGGAAATGTAATGGCGAAATCGAGTGAACGAAATCCAGTCAGATGTTGTGACATGACACACAAGCACAGCGCGCTGTCTGTCGGCGCGCCTTGGCCGCCGAAACCAGACGTGTGTAAGACTGTCGGAACATTAAGTCCAATATCGTAATCAGGTCGTGTTATTTAATTAGGACCTCGAGATCGGACAAATTTATCGGGAATTTTCTTCCGAGACTGACCGGTGTACCTCAGATTCCACGGCCAGTTCTGGGCGAAACGGTCCTTTTAGGAGTAATTTGTTTAACACCAATTTCCCCCCATTGTTTTTAACTAGGTGATTGTTTAAATAGAAGACAAAGTAGTTTCAGTAAATGGTGATAAACTCAAGAAAAATACATTCTTTATATAAGAAAAACAAAAGAAAACAAACAATTAAACGATTAGAGAACTTTAATAATAACCTCATTAAAAACTACAAAATAAATTCCTACATTTTGTTTTTATAGCCGTTAAAATAGAAAAAAAATGTCCAATCAAATTTTGAAAGCATAGAATTTGACACATAATCATAGCGTGTCATGAGAAAGATTTTTGGCTATAGGACCAGTGCCGATTTGTCCTTTGAAAAAAATAGCAATTTAACATTTTCTTTTAAATGACTGTCATTGTATGTTATTCTACCAGGTCAAATCTGCGATGGCCATTTTTAGCTAGATGTATTTCTCATGATATATTCTGACTGTGTTCTAATCTCATGTTTTTATCATATTGGTCACCAATCTAGTATCATTGATTCCTTCAGAAGCATTTTGTTCTTACCAAAGTATAGAATAATGTGTTTTGTGGAGGTTAATAGTTCTTCTTGGCGTCAATCAACTAGATATCTTCTTTTTCCCAGCAAATTGATTATAAGCTTTCATCATAAATTCGTCATCACATCGTCGTCACAAATACGTCATCGCATCGTCATCTTATTGTTTTTATTCCACCCTGTCATTTACGGTCGAAGTCAGTGTGTATATTCCTGTCGTGTGTGGTCCAGGCGGCGAGGTGGAAGGGAACTTTGGGCGTTAAGTAAAAACATGGACATGCGCCAAGGCCGATAACGCAGCGAGTAAATTACTTACGCATGCTTTCCCTAAAGTTATCGTGATTTGGTTACAAGTCACAATTACTGTTGTAAATTAACGAAAACAGGTTTTAACGAGGTTCAAGAAATAGTCATGTTCAATCTTGTTTGATTCTAAAGCCACTAACTGCAATGTAACTACGTACATGTGCTGATGTGATGAATGGATATCAATTAGATCAAATTAACACACCGCTCAAATTGAGAGAAACCTGCCGGGTAATTTTGTTTGTCAACATTACTAAATTTACTCAACTGACGGCTAATTCGGGTTAAAAGTGACCAACTTTTTGGAAGAATTTGCTCAAGTGTTGGTAGTTAATAATAGATTTTGTTGAACGTTTAAATAAGATCTAAATCATATCAAATAAAATACTCACTGTCCACTCAGTTTATAAGCCACCTCGTTGGTGAAGCATGTTTGTTTTCTCGGAATAAATATCCATGTTATTCTGTCCTAAATCTGGGACCTTGTTTTGTACCGGTCATTGCTAATTTATTGGTCATTTCTTGATATTTCGCGATCCGAATCTGTTCGCTGTTGTAGACTCAAGTTTCAAAGCCAAAAGTCTACGAGAGAGTCATTGAAGTAGTCTGGTTCCTAGCGTTGTGATTCCACATCAAATAGCTACGAATTAGAGGCGAATTTTTTTGGGGGTAGATATTATTTTTAGAAGTTGGTATGACCCTTTTCCTTCAGGGAAATGTTTGGTTAAATACGTGTATTTGTAATAACGTTTTTTCTTTAGTAATCAACTAGCCAAATACTCGATATGGACGTGGTGCAGCATAGCATATCATGCGATGTTTTCTTGTCGCGATCTTCAAGGTGAATACTTAGTTTTCCTGCACCTTGGTGGTTTTTGTAATAGGAAGAAAGACAATTTGGCACTGCATCGCCCTGACGTGACATAAACACCTTGGCTCGTTGTTTATATGCTCATTAACGACGTTAGACTGGGTAAACGGGTGTTGATTATCAGACAAATGAGTGTTAACGGTTACATGCGCTCGTGCTAATGCAATAGGTCACGCGTTGCGCACACAGCACTCGAGTACGAGTACATAGGCTGGTTTTTAATTAGCTTGACCCCGCGGATCCAGGGTCAAATGTCAGGAGGTCAACACGGTGCACCTGGCCGTACATGGATGGCCATTTTCCTTGACAGTTGATGAGTTGGGGACGAGAGACCTGTTACATTACACGTGTCGTCCTTGGATTAATTAGACGGCAAGATGACAGGTTGTTTTCTTAGAAGACGTCTGGGAAACATTGGCTGGAGAGACACCTGTGTGTGCGTCCCTCGTTTTTAAGTAATAAATTAACTTCACGTCGTGTTTCAAGTACACATGTACATGGTACCCTATTATTTATATACTTGTATTCCCATCCAAACGTAATGCTCATTTTAGTCCGCGCGTGTTTCTCGGAGCGCGGTCCTTTCAATTTGACGGGAGGGCAGCAGTCACTTTTGTACAGAAACTTGTCCCAATTTAAAGGCCTAATAAAAACATGTTGATCTTCGCTCTATTAAGGTTTTTAATTATCTAGTTTACCAGCAATGCAGTCACAAAATGTCATTCACATGCTTGGTTGTATCATAAAGCTACAAGAAGGATTTATCAGCGTGTTAATCATCGAGCCAAGCAGTAAATGAAAACATATAGAGTAAGAGTAACAGCTACACCGGACTATAGAATAACGGTTTACGAAACAACGCTAATAAGACGAGTGTACGATTTGAAAGCTCGGCCAATTATACGGTTACAAAGCAGCTTCAACCTACTTGACGTTCATCATAAAGTGGATAACATCAACCGGATTGCTGGCGCGTAATTGCAATCATCATGGCCCTTAATTGGCGCCCCTACTTAGAGTCAATAATGGAAACCCTTCACCGGCCTGATCCCTTGCCGGCTTTTGTACTCTTTGCTCTCGTGAATTCCCCCCTTCTTCTCCACCCTCACTGAAGAGGTACACTGGGGGATTTAAGCTCCCCGTCTCACCACGCACGGACCGCCCACTGCGCTTGCACGATACCGCAGTGTATACCTGGGCGGGGTGATACCCCATCCTAGGTACTATAACAAATCCAAGAGAAAAGACCGACAAGTTTCGATCAATACTGCCCACTTACCCGCCTTCATCGTGGCGTAATGTTACTCATTTCGTCGCAGGCTTTGTTCCTCTATAAACATAAAGGGGCCGTCTTACCGTGGTCTTACCAACCAGTTTATGCCTCATCTTTCAAGACCGTCGAAGGAATAGAGAGATGATTTAAAATGAATTGTTTTGGTCTTGTATACTCGGGATAAAAGTTGACAAAGAACGTTTTTGTTGGTGTTGTTGTTGTTGTTGTAATAATCCATGCCTTATATGGTCATTCATTGGATACATGATTTGTGAATGAAGAGTTTTTGGCAGCAGGTATTTGGCAGAAACTGCCCGCGATCCCTGACCAAGAATACCCAAAGAAGATAAGTTGATAAACACATGGGACTTGCTTGTACCAATAATCAAACATTGTTTAGGCGTGATGGGCGGTGGTCGCTAACGACCTGTTTCTTTTGCTGTGGTTTATCAATGAAAAGTCTCAAATTGTTTAGTCAGGTCAAACCTGATCATTTCCCAACTTTAGAACGGGAAAAAACCGACGGTTGCAAAACACGGTAGTGACGTCCGAGAGGTTCCCAAGAAAAAAATATGTCCATTGTTGCCGTACCAATCTTGTTGGTTGTCTGGAATAGTCACAGCAATCTCCATGTTGGTTGACACATTTACAAAAAATTCATGAAAAGAAGAAGTTGTTTTATGAAATTCAAAGGGATATTTTGATTCAACATGTGTTATAGTGCATGTTAATACCGGTCCAGTACCCCATGCGGAGAATTAGTAATTGTAAAACTGCGGGCACTCGGCGGTGGGTAAAGAACTTATCCGGTCCGTAAAACTTCGTAGTCGAAACCCGTCGACATGCACAAACCATCGGCCTGGGAACTTCCCGTGTCTTAATACCCCTCCACTTTACACCGGCCCTGCGTAACAAATCTCTCACATTACCCACTCTGTTGACAGCTTTACGGGCCGTTTACCGGGGCGTTTGGGGACCACTTGGGAACAATTTGGCTTCTGTTTAGGATCGGTAATTTGGGCAGTGGTAATTTACGATCTGACGGCGGAGATAAATCGGTACTAAGCGTGAGACTACGTAGCTTGACCATCGTTTTTGGGGGGTCGCTCTATTTACAAATACAATATGCACCAAATTGTTTCCGAAGATTCTCTATCGAAAAAAACTCGTTAACACTGATGAAAAACAAGCGGATAAAAATCAACTTATCGGGCTCTTTAAAAAAACATTTAATGGCAAGAAAACAAGTTAAGACATATCGTGGAATGAGCAGCTAAATTTACTTAGGAAAAATTACACAATGTTAAATTAGCTTGGTAACTACGTGTATTTCTCAAAACAAGGGTTTTAAATTCTTCATCTCTTCTGCTTGATGACACAACGATGACCTTTCGGATACTTTTTTGGCTGTAAATGTGACTGAAACGCAGTTGAACACATTCTTGCCTTGTATTTAAGACCATGGGGTATAAGAACAAAACGACATGATATCGTCATCACATGTCAAGAACGAACTGCTTCGTTTCCTTCTTCGCGATCTAAATTCTTGTCTCAGTTACAAAACCACGGACAGTTTTCGGCATACCACCAGGACTCCGTGAGGTCCTAGACAGAGAGAGCTAGGCGCTCCTTCACCCTTCATTAGCTCCGCGTCTGCTGGCCAGCCCGACCTAATCACGGTGTTATCTAATAGTTGATGATTCCAGCCCGATTTATCTTTCTTGTGTCGGGCCGGGTCCTTAAAAGAAAAAGAAAATTACAAGAGACCTTCGACACCGTCTTGTAATTAGAACCAGAGAGACAGCCCAGGCACTGTTATTCTTGATGTTATCAGGACCAGATCGGGTGTCACTTTTAGCTCGAGTTATAAATAAGACGGAAACCATCTGATTAACTAATTAAACAATATATTACATATTGATTAATTGGGGTGTCCATGCAGTACATAGGCGCAACTTGGGATTGAGCTGTCCATCAATGTTCCCTTACCGTCGCAAAATAGTTTTTTCAAAAGCATCTCGACAATTTATGGTTATTAACTGTGATAATCGCTGCTAGATGGGCACCCTAGCGGTGTACCTTGCAACCAATTGAAATCGTGGATTATGAATGTTTTACCTGACCTTTGTGCAATACATGGCGGATCAAAGACACGTGACATGTATATAGAACATGCCTGGTGTTTCTTGTGAGATATGTGCTCGAAACATGAAGAAACACAAAGGCATGTTATTAATTTTTGTCGTTTCGGTTTTAATAAAAGAACATGTGCTTAAAAAAAGGCCGCCGGTAATCACACAAATATAAGGTCATGTCCTACATGTACTGGGTCATTTTTGTTATTCATGATTGGGGCCAAGTGTCAAAAACCTCAAAAATAATCAGAAAGCTTAGCACTTTTTAGCAGGCATTACACAGACCGAGTTGTGATCTCGGCAATTTCACCAGTAAATGAGAGCAAGGTATCAAAACTAAACAGAGCAGGGGTCCCGGGGAATAAACGAACAGCTTTGGGTGGAAACCCCTCCCACCTCTGAATATGCATGAAGTCAGGAGACTGGTAGTCGTTGGTTCGCCGGTGAGTGCGCCGTCATATGACAGCCAGCGCGCATAATTATACACACATGGCTGCTTAACACTGCCCCGACCAGGCCGTGCCCACCAATCGCCGCCTCCGACTGATTTGGAAATGATGTACTGCGTACGACACTCACTTAATTAAAATGTGTCTGTAGCGTCATTCATGCTCGGTTTGTCGGAGAATGCCACCGGCACACTGTGTATTAGAGGAGTGGGTTGGACCTTCGCGTGAGTAAACCCAGGCAACCTCGTCCATGCGCCTGCAGTTACGGCCAACCATAACACAACCAGCCTACACACAACGCGCTATAGTGCCAAACTCCGGTACATGGTGGACTCACACATTGTTACGCGTCCACAACACAAAAGGGACAAGGATTCAACTCTCGAGTGCTCCTGAGGTGCCAGAGGTTTTTTTTTTTTAGTTTTTGTCTTCTTGTTCATCTTTGGTTGACCTGCTGCCTTGAGGGCCGATCATCACACTTCCACCTCAGCCCACCGTGTCTTGCTCTGCCGTGCCTTGTAACCGGTGCAAAGAGGGCCAGTGCCCCCACGGCCCGGCTCTGCGCTTCCTGGTCGCTACAGCCACACCGGCGCACGGGGTCTAACCCGGGTGCGGGACACCCCGGTTCGCCCCTCTTCTGATCTTGGGGAATTCCTTTTAATTTCAGCTTTATCGCCTCGAATTAATGACCACCTCTGCGTGTTTGGAGTGTGTTGACCTAGTGTCTGAGTGACTGTTCACTCAGCTGGCGTGGATCACCCTACTGGAGGAGTTAGTAAGATCGTCCGGACCTCCTTTACACTTCAGAGCGACAATAGTCGCTGTCGTGCATTCTAAATGGCCCAGGTGAGAGAAATGACAGGTTAGGCTGCTATCTATTACTGTACGACCGCTGTAGGCCTGATAAGCACGTACAGGGGAATGTGTAGAAGACAGCGGCCGTACGCGGCTTGTTCCTTCCCGGTGGAATTGCCCGTAGATAGGTCGCTCATCTTCCGACCGCTATTCAAACCAAGACTCTAGTTCTCGCATGGTATTTTTTGTTCATCATCTTCAAGCTCTCTGGCTGGGGTCGGCAATAACTCAGACACACGTCACATGTACCTAGAGGCGATGTGTCTAAACACTGCTCCAGTATTCTGAAGTCGTCCACATCATTATTATGTACCGTGACTTGATGGACTTGCCATATAACCACGATAACTTGTTCACTGAATACAGTTGCGAACGTCGGAAACTCCACTACTTTATTGCCATATTTTATCGATTTGGTTTATTCCATGGTCAACGACGACATATTCCCTGGACTCATCAAGTCGCCCGAAAATGTCTGAAGAAATTCTATGTTTAAAACGACCAGTTCCGTGTGTTTTGCGCCGCAGTCACTTACAGTTATGCTAATTGTGTTTATACCAAAACTTCAAAGCGCAATGTTGATCTTTTCAGCGTGCGATGGTTACATGCGTACGGAAGGCAGCGGCCCGTAACGGTCGGTTAAACCTGGCTAGTTACGTTGCCGTAGGCCGTCCTGTGTCACTCTTGTGTTTTGTAAACCTCGCTGTGTATCTGCACACAACCCATATCGTGAAAAATTATCACTTATTCTGTGTCCTTGATCGCCTTGTTCATATGGTATATTTCAATTTATATCAGTCTTATGTGTGGAGAGAGTCGCTACTTTCAAGCGAAGTTATTATCATTTTTGTTCTCTTGTTTTCCCTTTGCTGTTTCGCAGGAACGGTCCGATCTGTTATCGAGCCACCGACCCGGCTTCAGTGCCGCCACGGTCGGGGCTACATCGTCGTTTTCCCCGGCCACGCGCCTGTCGCACACGCCGACTGCCACGGACTTCCAGCCCCCGTACTTCCCGCCGCCGTACAACATTCCCCAGCCCCAGTCCCAACTGGATTTCCACCACCCTCATGTGAACACGGACCCATACGCTCACCTGAACCCCATCCACCCACAGGCCCAGCATCAGTACATGCACCCTCAGCAGCGCTCACAGCACATGTTGCGCTCGGGCCGGGATGAAACGGACCACTTGAACCTGCACCACCCGGGCATGCAACTCCCACCGAGCCGTGATTATTCCGGGGTGCGTAGGCCCGATGTCTTGGTCCACGGCGGACCGCACGGACTCGGCCCCGAGCAGACTGATCTTGCAATGTTGCACCATCCAGGCGGCTTACACGGAGTGGACGACACAACGGTAAGCAAAACAAACTCAAAACACCTCATTCACGATTCCCCCTCATTCACGATTCCCCCTCACTCCTTGCCATTTTCCTCCCATCCTATCTCTGCAATTCCCCAGACACTCGTCGTCTTAAGTCACCCGCTTGCCGCATACATTTAAGAAAATTGACGAGTCGTTGCTGGAGACAAACTAGTAAAAGGGTTGATGATGCATAGATAAAATATGTAGGTAGTTAAATTGAATCACTCAGTAGGTTCGTTTGTTAGGAATCGTTCGACTTCCATACAGCATACCATGGAGAAATTAAAAAGAGCATAACCCCAAATTCTAACCGTAAAATGTTGTTAACATTTTGTCTTTATTTGGAAGAAAATATTCCGGTCTCCAGAACAATTTGTCGATTTTAAACATGTACCTTTGTAATCAGCAAGCGAGCGCGTATCTATATAGCTTAACTGAATTTAGCAGGCTGTAACTTGCATACAAATGAATGCCGAGCGTACGGCAAAACGTTCATGTCAGAAATTTAAGGTCAAAGGCTGGGATGACCCCTGGCTTAGCCTATAATCTCAACAATTGTCAATGCATATCTGCTAAGGTAATTTAAAGGCAGCAGTCCCTGGCAATCGCCTTCGTGAGCACCCCCTACTACTGTCTGAATTGCAGGCTACGTACCGTACCCAGCGGATTAATATTTACATTTATTGTTTGTCTTAGCATAAAAGGGTCAGAATTTACGTTGATGCTCAAGAAAAACCTAAATCTTTGGGGAAGTATCCATGGCCGATAAACAGCATGGAAACAACAGTATATAACTGACTAAGAGCGTTTGTGGTATTTCCTCTTAAAGCTTAAAAAAGATGCAAATGTTAAATATTTCACTATTTTAAAAAATCTATTTGCTCTCTCCTCTCCGTAGTACCAGATTTCCCCCTTTTTTATTTTAGTTTAATTATAGCAACTACAAAGATTTTTCGTTTACGCTTTTAAGATTCTAGTGTCAATGTTTAAGATTCTGCACATATTATAATAAACACACCATTTTGCTGCCTCCATATCCCAGATTTCCCTCTAATTCAAAATGCAGTCTTAGCTATGGCGTGCAATCGAGGTCCTACACTTTGTCTGAATTCATTCAGAAACGTCGTAGTAGTTCGACCCTGACTTTTCTCTTTCGCCCCCCCCCCCCCTTTCTTTCCGCCCCTATTCATTTATGCATTATCAAAGCTAGTCGAGGAAAATGGAACGACTGAGACAGAAGACAAAAGAAGTTGTCACTTGTCAGCATCACTGATTTTTTTTTCTCCTTTCCTTCATTATCTTTTTTGTTCTTCCCGTGGCTAAAATCGTGTTACGAATTTCCTGCTGAGTTGGCGCAGCGCGCGCTGGGTCTACTCTTGCCCGACTGCACAACGCGTGGCACGGTGTGTGCTCCAGTCGGCTGTGTGGTGTCAACCTCAAGAATACAAAATAGTTGGGTGTGCTAGCACTGTGTGTCTATTCCAACCGTGCGTTCTCCCATTGCACGGTTCATCTGCTGGCTGATCACGAAGCGTCTACCGCGTCGTGATCCTCACCATCGGCCATGCATGCACGGCCAAGTTCCCCTCTCGCATTATCACTTTTTGTTATCAGCATATATTTGTTATACTCGAAGAACCACTCTCGGCTGCGACAAAAAAAAACGCAACACCGAACGACAATGCGCCTGAATTTTAATGACAAAGAGAGCAAAAATCTCGACTGTCAAGTAACCCTCCCTCAAAAATCATTTATCATTGAATGTTTCTATGTGGAGATTAATCTGGGCTCATCGATACGTAGAGTTCAAGGTTGCTACCCAACAACGTCAGTTTGATTAAGCCTGAGGGCTATAACTCTTTTAGAAAATCGTTGAATGTTCTTGGTTTTGTTAACAGTTTCGCATGTGTTTTCACCGTTAATGAAATGAACGAAAATTAACAATCATTTAAATTATGCTTTATTAAGCAGTTTTTACGATTGGCGATTTTTCTTCAAATTGAACTAGTGTATTTGGGTCCCCTTACCAGGTTGTGGCCGTTTCTACAAGTCGAAGCGACATGTTGTGTAGTCTGTTAATTGTTTAAAGTGTCCACTCGGGACGTTCGAATTTGATAGATTTACAGAATTTGATAGATATGGTTAATGAGAATTTCTGTCATGCATGGCACCCGTACATGCATATCCGATTCGCCGCATTCAATTAAAAATGCTACGCTCGTTGGACTTAAAAGTTTCGATCATTCACGACATCAACAATCGTATAGTTCTGGTTATACACATTCACGATGCAGACTATTTTCCTCGAAATCTAAACTGTAATCATATTTCATATTTCAAAAACAATGAATTTAACACTGAAGAGTTTGCTTTGCATATTCCACGATCTTCGGTTTGGTTCACACACACCAAAGTATTTCAGAGTTAAACCAATAGACACCCATATCCATACATGCACTGTTGCCTACCATGGGCATACAGAGCGTTATCCCCTATACTTCGTGGTTGTACCCCTTCCAACATATTCCAACGACCTCGATTCGTGGGTTCATGCAAGTAGTACAGCCCTTGCCGCATTGTCAATTTCGTCAATTTTTCCATGTCATAAACGTGTCTTACAAAAGAGGGCAAGATTCCTCCGATACACGCCATATACAGATGACCTCAAAAACAGTTCGCCAACAAAGACAGTTATAGAAAGAACATTTCTGAAGTGCATTGTTCGGGATTTTCCCTGAATATTCAAAATCATTTTTTTCTCTCTTAACTGTACACAATCTCGTTTCGAAGCTGGGTCTGTGCTTTCATTCAGGGATTCACAGTGACAATCTTTCTTTTGGGGGGAGAGGGGGGGGGGGGGGGGGGGGGGGGGGTCGCAGCACGAGTGCTGTATTTTATCCTTCTGTCAGCCACACGAGAGCTGTAAAGGGAAATAGTAAATGACCCAAAATCTGTCAGCGTAGTCGTCAATCTTTCTTCCCGCCAACCCAAGGCATTTTCCTGCTGCGAATCACTCCTGTCCCTCTTCCTCTCTCTGCATGTAAATGAACAAGTCATGTCAATGGACAAATCAAACACTTTTGCAATTGTGGCGATTCTTTTTAGTACTTCGTAACTGAATTTTCGGGGGAGGGTTGCCGACATTTAGAAGAAAAGTGTTTGTATTAGAACATAAACAAATAACCAAGATGAACCCAACATTTACCAAAAGTTCATCTCTGATAATGGATGGCTTCAATCCAACCAATTTGTGGACCAAAATTCCTCAATGAATGTTACTACATTGTACTGACTAGTACTACATTGTAAGTTTTTACAATACGTTTTTACATCTAAGTTTTTACAATAAAAAGGTGAAGAATGCCTCGCTTGGTCCATGTGGTTGTAGATGCACAATTGGAGTTTAGTATCCTAACCCCTCTCCCCGTTACTCTTCGCCACCGCGGATACAAGATAATACAACCCCTCCCTTTCTCGATTTTATTTGAAATATTGTTCTCACTATTGCTCATTCTGAAGGTTTTTCAAAAACAGAAACAA
Organism: Crossaster papposus; assembly: GCA_037893245.1. Classification (NCBI taxonomy): domain Eukaryota; kingdom Metazoa; phylum Echinodermata; class Asteroidea; order Velatida; family Solasteridae; genus Crossaster; species Crossaster papposus. The sequence continues at coordinate 292,846 of JBAIAA010000298.1, read as the reverse complement.
AAACTGCTCAAAATCTGTAAAGAAAATTATTGTTTTTCTATTCTGATTCCCCTCTTGGCAAAAATGTCATCCAATGAATTTTGAAAAACTAGATTACAGGTTGAAATGTTAAAGGCTGTACAGGTACGTCATGTTTAAAGTAAGCAAAGTACGTAATACTACGATTGATATGGGTTGGTATTGTGCCTTTAGTGATTACAAGCAACAATTTTGGCACACAATCCGAGTATGTCATGAGAAAGATACGTGGATAAATGGTCGTCGCAGATTTGTCTTTTAATACCAATTTTCAAAATGTCTGCTATTGCTTGTTATTCTACCTATTTCTTCAAAGGTAAAATCTGCGATGGCCCTATATCCTAATATCTTTGTCATGACATACTCTGACTGTGTGCCAAAATTCATGCTTGTGTCATCAAAGGTATAATTCCCCGAAATATTCTCCATATCTGCCCCGCTACAAGTAAAATGACCAACAATACCATTCTGTCCTTCTATGGACTTTCGTTTCTTCATTTGGTGTTTTGTAGGGTCTTTGTAAACTGGGAGAATGAGAATTTCAAGAATGTTTCGACACTGGGCGCGAGCAGCTAAATGTTTGTATATTAACCCGTAACTATTTGCTCTTTACTTGCGAAGGAATGTACTCCCGGAAATCATGTTTTGATATTATTTGTGGGATTTTAATGAAATCAGAGAACAAGAAGTTTTAGTTACTTTAATCGTGATTTTGAGGTTTTTGGAAAGCCAGATATTCCAAAAACGTCTGTAGTTTTATGAACGTAAGGCAAACAGATGCAAACATCTTAGTTTTTATAAACCATTTTCGACCTCATACTTTCAGTTTTAATTACAATAAGGTTTTACTTTGAATCGAGATGTTTTATCACTTTTATCAGACACATGTTGGGTAGAATGACCTGATCTGATCTGATCTGATTTACATTGATGTGATATGATTTGATTTGATGTGACGTTGAAGAAAACCGAGAATCTTTTCAAAAAGAAAATCGCCGAACCGGGAAGAAATGTAATGCTATAAAATAAGGAATTTCACCAAATTATGGCAAATGTTGAGAAAAATGTCTCGGGACTTTTCTCGGTTAACTCAGTAGCTATTCCATGCAGTTTTTTGTTGGGTTATAAACACATGGTCCTGCAATGTAAGTATAATCGAATCACAGGTGTAACACATATTGCGCCCAATCACTCCGATTCCAATTGGTAAACGCATACACACACAAAAGTATCAAATATAAATGTGTCAACAAACTCGAACAGATTTCAGAGTAGAGATTCGTCTCGTATGGTTCCAGGTTTGTTATCAGCAAGTGAATGCATATCACGAGTGTATTGTAGGAAATAAAGCATACATAACTTATGGCATCATGTGCGTCATAAAATGCCAATGGTGAATCGTGAAGTTGTAAGGTTGCTATAGTTGAGGCTGTTGTATAAAAAGAAGTGTTTTCACAGCTCGCAGTTTTTGTCCCTGGTCGACCTGTCATTGATTCAAGTCTGCAACAACGGGATGAAATCAGATCCAGGCGGGGGTTCTATCATCAGGCCTCGCTCCCGGAGCTAGGCCGTAAGAGAGGGGAAGAGAGGCGAACCTCCAGCCCCGCTCTGGGTAATATTCTGTCTTGTGTGCCCCGGCCCTCTTGTCTGGCTTCACGCTCGCTTGAGAACGACGGAGGGTAGTTCCGGTATGACGAGGTACGCGTACTGCCGGGGACTTGCGGCGATGTGGTGTGACTGAGGGGTGGCGGAGTGCGCTGCTATACGCCTTGCCCGTGACAACTAGGGGCGTCACGGTGCAAGTCTAGATCCCTCGGTAGTATCTGGTGCAACGACGAAGACAATCTGAGTTTGTGGCAACTTGGGCATCTAACAAGAAAACAGCTTACACTAGAGGAAATATACATTATATGCTTACGTCGCGCTTCGTGGCCATTTTGTTTCTTAAGGAAAAAAAAACATTTTGGATGTACACTTAAGCTCCAATTATTTGCCAAAAAATTGAAATCAATTTCTCAGGTGATTGTGTAAAATTGATAGGTTTACTCGTTTAACATTGAACAGTCTGCCTTATTCCTTATGATTTAAATAACGAGGTTTTGTCCAACGACTCTGTATAGTTTAAAATTTCTGTAATAAGCAAAAATAGAGGACAATTTGATTAACGTTTGTGTCGATTTATTCTCACTTCTGTCGTCAGCATCGAGGGTAACTACCTTACAACGTGTTTGTATTCATCTTTCGGCATTGCATGTTTCATTTTAATCCTTTTCCGAAATTACCAATTTGACGCCATTCCCGTTGATTTAGAGAGAAGAAAATTACAGATCTGATTTCAATAACCCTGCAATCCAAATAAACCGCATAGGTGAAATCTCGCAATTCCTCTCAACGACATTATAGAGGCGGAGGGAGAGATGATAATAATTCACTGCGGGCTCATTATCCATGGACCCGCTCGGTGAAAACACAACGTCACTTTTGATTAGTGAGGCCGTCCATTTTAGGACGGGGAATCCTGCTTTTATGTTTAATCATGCCCTCTTCGCCTCGCATTATATATACCGGGAAATAGCGGAAGAGGGAAATCCTGTGCATCACGAACCAGACGACACGAAGCACTCTTTAAAACCCGGAGTACAGAGTGGGCGCCATCTTTGTTGACGACGCGTGAGTCATGTGACCGTCACGACAAACACTTCCTGGAACAATCGTTGTCACAAAATGGCGATACGACTTTGAATACAAGTCATGTATGTGTTGGAATAATAAAAAAACGATTTCTTTTGAAAACAAAAGCTGAATTATATATCATGTTATTCGGTCCCGTACTTAGACTATATACATTGTACATGTACTAATATTTCTTGGGTCAAAAGGGTACACGATAGTGTCAGAGATCGAAGTTGAGTGTTTCTGTTAGGTTTGTTCTGTTGTACATGTACAGGCCAAGACACAAATTGGTTTGCTAATCCTTGTTGATTTGATTGCATTTGGAAGCTTTACCACTAAATAAATAAGTAAAGAAAATACCATTCATCTGGATCGAGGTGAGATAATCAACAGTTTTTATAGAGGGTGATGTTTTCATAATACCGAGCCCATTTCTCTTGAGAATTTTGCGAAGCCTAAATAGTTTACGACAGACAGGTACATCACATGCTTAGTTCGGTCAATTAGTAAATTAGTGTTCGCATGGCCAATCCACACTCAATTGTTAATGGGCCGAAATGAAACCTTTTAAAATCGTAAAAAATGGTACTACGCTATTTTCCTTTGTTGAGGCATGGTGGATATAATTATCCAAAGAAGAAACCACTTTATACCGCGGCAGCTCAGAAGGGGTTGATATGCATTTAACAAAAATAGAATAAATTATTGAATATGCATATGTTAGGCTGATTGTAGGCTGAAAGTCTGATACCTAAATACACGTACTGACGTAGTTCGTATGGAAACCGAGTGACCCTTGACCTCATTTTCAAGATGTCGTCCCGGTACTGAAAACATGGAAATGGTCAGGATAGTGAGAATCGCTCTGAATTGGGTGACTATCAATATGTTTCCTTTGAGAGCGTACAACACGCTACCACCGCCTTTCTCTCTGTGTCATACTGTCACCTGTGTCTTTTCATGCTGATATTTTCAATTTCCTTGCTGTTGAGCGGTTGTAACTGTAAGGGTCGTGGTTCGGGCGCTAGTATTCAGATTGCATGCTAACCTCATCCATCTTCGTTGTGTTTGTGGCTGTGTCATTATCATAGGTCGTTTTCTATCTCCCATGAGGAGCACACAATCCCCACATCTAGTCGTCTCCTCCTCAGACCTCCCTGATTTCTCCCCATCTTCCCCATTCTGCATGCTTCCCCATCACCTCTCGTTGGCAATGTCAACATCAAGCTTGTAGATCGAACCTGTCTGCCGTTTTGTCGTTTCTCTCTACCTAAGTAGGTTGATAGTGTTTGTCCATTTCGTTACATCCCGGGGCCGGGGCTAGGCTAAGGTCTTGACAAAAAACCAACGGGCACTGCACTATACTATGGGATTCAACTGAGTCAGGCAGCTATATGTGCATGTTGCGAGTAGCGTGTGAACGCGCACTGGTACGGTGTGGTACACCCACCCCAGCCCGTCCGTGTTGTGCCAGGGTAAACACGATGGTCGTGTATGTTCGGAGTGCCGGTTAGGGAGTGAGATTTGCCGCGGATTTAAGACGTGTATAAATATGTGGCCGGCGGTTTAACCTACATCTAGTGGTGTGTACAATATGCTCAATTTACATTAGGAGGTTTTACTTGTTATTTGAGGATGTATCCAAAGTACCAAGGCACTCACTTCCTATCTGTCAATTTGTTGGGAGTTTTTTTGTCCTGTGTACGTTATACGGGAATGCAATTGTGTTGACGAAGAAAGAAAACGGCTTGGTTTAGAATCCATTATGGCTAGGTTTGTTTTTTCTGTAATGGTTTGTTTCTGTTCTTAGTTTTTTTTTATTGTGAATCTAGGACTCAGTCTATGCACTACTCAGATACCAATTATCCTAGATATGCATCTATAGTAAGAAGTAATAAGTATAATATAGTAATACTTAAAAGTAATCTTATAATAAGTAAGAAGTTCATCAACACCTAAATCGGACATCTAGAGTGGTATTATAATCCAACTCATTCAGTTAAATAAACGTCTACATACAAAGCAAACGGAACCTCTGTGAATTAATACGCTAATGAATACCAATTAATGCTCTATTATAATCTGGACAATGTCCATGTTTCATTTTTGTCTGGTTTATACATCAATTTCCCAATAAATAAATAACCCCATAATTATTATCTCTTTCGTTCTAAGACAACATCTGACCAAGCTTCCGGAAGAATCTGGTTCACCTTTTCCGCACTTTCTTGCTGCCATTTTATTTCGATTGTTGTTTTGCTTTTGCAAGAAAACAGAAACTGGTGCAATTTTCCAGCCTGTTACCCTTCTTGTTTTGCATCAAGTAATCTGGAGTCATGCTGCATTCGGTTTGATTGAACGAAGACTGCTGGGCGGTCTACCACGCCGCATGGTCGGTTACGTGTGAAATACACGGTTACATGTGATCAGCCATGTACGGAGATAGATGTGACCTAATCAGTACAAGAAAGGCCCCCATTTCGAAATGAAGATGTTATCCAACAAGACCGAATGGGTGTTTTTCTTCCTATGATCGGTCCCTGGACCAGATAAAAACGAACAGTCACAATCCAAGGTTTTCTTATTCTTGTCGTGACGTCCTCGCAACAGGTGTTTTTTACGATGGTTGACTTGGTAAAATCGTACACAATTTGGTTTATTTTTTCTTCATAAGAGGGATTGTTATTTGCGGTATACCCGATGCTATTCAGATTCGAACCAGCCATCCGACCCTGGCTAGCTTGGTGGTCAAGTGGTAAGACGTCTGCACTAGAAAGCAAGAGGTCGTGGGTTATAATCTCGCCAACGTTTTTTTCTTCTAATAATAGTCTCTTGGGGACAACACTGAGTACATAGTGCTCATAAAAACTATGGGTTCTTGTGCCGGGTGAATTGGGGCCGGTTAGGGGGCAGTGAGGTCGCTCGTCTAACCCCCTTACCAAACAATACCCCCCTGGTTTCGAAGTTGTGAAACATCCCCATCGAATCACAAAGCCCATATTCACATAATAAAGAGGGCCACTCAGCGGAAATTATGACATCTCATTAAAGGTTGAAAAAAAACCTACTATAGCAGCTAATGTTCCGTTATTAACCAATTAGTTTCCTTTTCAAAGTGACTACAGTAAATGCTCTCGCTTTATAATCACCTTATGCGAGTTTCAGACGGCCATTTTATGTATTTTCTTCTAACGGTTTGGCTTTGTGAGGGTTTTTAGGCCCGATTGTTATTTTAAAAAGTCTAAGGGAGAAGAAGAAGTGTATACATATAACGTGAAGGGTCAGCTACTCTTTCGATCGAATTTGGAAATACTCGTCGTTATTCATGGCCCTATAGTAATGTTTGTTCTCGTGTGAGCAAATTACTTTGCTTCGTACTTTGATGTGCCCTGCAAGTCCCATCCTCTGTATTTACACTCCCCGTGTTGATTGAGTTCCTCAAATCCCCCTACCCGAAAAATAAGGAGAATTTTAAGTCTGGAAAGTCTGGACACAATCTGATAGGTTCCCTCTTGTCTGTGTGCTTGCGAAGTCCGGTGTAGAAAGAAAACTAGCGTGCGGATTCCTTTTGTGTCGCCGTGATCTGCTCCATTAGCGGGAAGGTCGCGGCCTTCTAAGCAAAGGATCCCGGGTTGTCTGGACCCCAAATCTTTGCCTCTTTTCATACAACCCAACATAACAAAGAAAGTGGTTGAAAGAGAATGCAAATCAAGAAGGCTTGAGTGGTAATGGGCAGTACAGGCTAGCCGTGAATGATATTATCTTAGAAGGCGGTGTGGTAAGAGCAGTTACTTTACAATGTACGGTAATCGCTGCAAAAAGCCAAGGACCAAACTCTTGACGATCTTTCTGCCTCCTTATAAACCATCGTCCATTTGTAACTTATTTACTTCTCATTGAGAGAGAACCACCACATAATTATTCGCTTAAGCTCTTTGGGGAAAAAATGTTGATCGAACATGAGTGAAATGTCATAACGATGGAAAGGTTTTCTCATATATTTTTAGTTGATTGGCTTTTAATTTCAAAGGACGATATTCTTGGGGTGACCGGTGACGTGTCATTGTTCAGAACGCGGACCTGAGTGGTTGTTTATCTTGGTAAACTAGCTCCAATTTTTGTTACATTTTAGACACTGTGTGAAGCGTCGATCCCCTGGCTATAAGCCCCTTTGGTTCTCTATGGTTTAACGTTCTCTTACCCACCTCCACCCCCCCCCCCCCTTCTCGATAAATTCAATCATTGTTCAAGGTGCCGCCTGGAGGCTTTTTAGCCCCAGGCTGAGCCTGTGTATACACTCAATAGCCCGCTCGCTTTTGCCTTTGCATGCCTGGCCCTGCCTTAGCCAAAAAAACAAAACCTGTCTTGCATGCAGCGCGCTGCAGCGTCGGTTGATAGCGGCTCCTGACTCGCATGTAGAGCAAACACTGGGGCTAGAATCATCACACGGCGAAAGCACCTCTCAATTAAGGAATCAGTCATCAGGGAATCGAAGGCAAGATGATTTGGATGACTGCCGATGCTTAAGAGTCGGTTCCATAGCTTTGTTATCCCCTCTTAATAAATTCTCGCTGAATACAGCCCCTTTGTTCAACATTGGTGAGATTTTGTTTGTGTTCCTTTGACCGCCCTTTAGTTTCTGATAGTTTAGTGTGCTTTGAGTATTATTCAAAGGTAACGATGTTCTTCTCAACTTAAATGTCAAATTAATTGCTGATGAATCTGATGCACAACTGAGTGAAGTGGGGGAATTATTGGCCGAAATGTCTTAAAACAAACGGTTGAAGTGATTTTATACAAGAAAGGTAAAGTGTCGTTACATTATTGTTTCTGCACGTTTTAATTGAAAGGTTTTAACAATATATTTCAGTTCACCTAACCAAAAAGGATGAGCATCACAGACAATGATATTGCCAATTAGTTGAATAGCGCTCTATCGGAGTTGGTTTTTCAAATGTCATTCACTTAATAGGTCAAATGCTCAAAACTTTGAAGACCTTTGCGAATCTCGATGTTGCCATTTTAAGTGACCAATTTGACTTTTCAAGGCTTGGTGAATAATGGATCTGTGTGAAGTGTAGATCTAAATTGGCGTCTTGCGCCTACCACCTTCCTCTATGCGTCTACTATAAGTAGACGAGCAGTAAGTTGCGGTCTATTTTTCTCGCAATCACCCATTGCAATTAGCTCTCTATGCCTGCTGTGTGGTGGATGCCCCTAACGGTGGGGAGTTAACACAACAGAAACCAAACTCCGAGTTCATTTCAACCTCAGAAATCACTAACCTTTGGTGTCATATTCTCTTCATTTTGTTTTACAACCAGAAGAAAGTCTGGAATTCTATAGCTCCTCCGATTTCATTTTTTCGTGTTTTGATTTCGGAAAAACTCGCGTCTGGCCTTTGACCTCTGCAAGACGCCATATTGGTTTACACTGTGTCAAGGTACCAGCGACTGAAATCCGGGCGACTGTCGCCCGTCCAATGACATTGTTGGTTGGTACCCCGAGGGGGACCCAGCGTGCAGTGTAGTGAAACCTGCTGTTTTCATAAATAACCACTTGTCTTGGCCAATCTGCGCAGTAATCCTCCAAACCAGTTCCAAAGTGCCTTCGTGGCTGTAATTAGGCTGACCCAAAGGGTAGATTTTACATGAATAAAACAATGAGACTTTGTAAATTAAACTTAAACATCTCACTTGAGTTTGGTTGATATAATAAACAAATACAAAATACGAATACAGATAAGTATATAGGCAGGGCCAAGTATAGGCAACTAAGATATGTAATGCTCCTTAGTAAAGATCGAATCATTATAATAATTGCGTGCGTTGACAATGAAAATTGGTCCATTTCATTCCTTAAGTCGGCAGGTTTTTTGAAAGCCAATTCGGTTAGTTATTTCACTGATGATTCAAACCAGAGCTGCCCGGTTAGTGTTGACTGATTTCTTCTTGTCATTTATTTCTTCGGCCGATGATTATAATTAGCGTAGGTGGCAACTTGAAACTTCTACTAATCGGTTTGTCATGGAAGTACAATTAGCAGGATTTGCGGTTTGGCGCTGTCGGGCGTTAAACTACACATGAAGTACTCAAGCAAAAGACATTTGGTAGTAAATTGGAGACGTCAAAAGATTTTCCATACGGTCGTTTTAACAAAAAAACGTAGTATCATTTTAAAACCACCTGAACAAGATTGTGAATTCTTGAAATAAAAAGGAACAAGATAATTATTGAGATGATAGAGTTTAGAAAAAGTTTAGTAATAGTTTAATACAGGTTTAAAAAGAGAGTTTTAAAATCAATCTATTATTCGATAGCGACCGAGATGGCGATCACTCCATTGATGTTCTATGGGCAAAACGGGGAAACACAAAGAACGCTTGATAATGATGTTATTGTTAAAATTGGCAAAGGTAATGTTAAAATGCTTAGGCCTATACATGTATGTAGAATTACTCAAGCTTGGTATAGACTATAGTAACATCGTTTATAGTTGTTAATGAGAACAAGTTTTTGTATTTATATGTACTTCGGTGATGTTCCTGATGGGGAGAACCTTCATTACATGTACTATTCTAAGTTAAGCGAATCTAACACATTAAACAAAAATCAGTGCGTTTAATTCGACACTTGTCAACGATTACTTTTCTTTGTTTAAACAGCATGAAGTCATATTTCTGTTCTCTTATAATTATTGATACTTTTGTTAAGAGCCCGGGTTCTGACAAGATTGAAGCTATAAGACAAACATTGCTAGTAGTAGTAGTAGGTCCTTATACCCCTGCAGCTATCACCTACATCCCGCTTATGTCTAAGTGAATCTTAACGGTAAAGGAGTATAGACATTGCAAATAGACATTCCAAAAATATACACTAGTCAGCCGAATCGAGAATGGGCAAGCCAGGACCAACTAAATCAAACATGGCGGACGACAGTGATAACATTGAGAGTTCGCAGTTGGGCACAGGTTTTAATTGTTCTCCTCGTTTGGGAATAGCGTAGGCTAATCAAGAGAAGTCCACGAAGAGTGCTGGGTGGGTAATAAAAGTCCCTTTAAAAGTAAGACTGCGGGCCCAATTGCAAAAAGGGAAGAATTCACTCAGCATAGATTGAGGCAATGTCCGCTATGTAGGGGAAATGATGCAGGTTGCGCACGGGGCAAACGCGGCCAGTTCCCCGGGCTACAGGTCTCATCTTTGCCTGGCCTTATTTTTTTGAGCAAAGTTTCCGGCGTGCTTCAACTTGGCTCGAGTTCTTTCTTTTTTTGAAACGGGTCTCCCCAGAGTTCGATAAATAAGTGGGACAATGAAGCTTTTGGCAGGTTGAGGGGGTATACGCCCTTAAATGATCTAAAGTTTGGACGAGCATGTGGCTTCAGTTTGATGGGTATGCGCGGATGGAAATAGTTAGATATTTGCGTTGTTTGCGTTGGTTGTCAAAAAGACGCAGTTCTTTTAAAAAAGAGATTCTGATTTTGAATTCTAAGATATAAATAGGTAATATCATTTGACCATGTTTGCAAATTAACCATCTAGATGTTTTTAACAATGGACCTAACCCCACTGTTCTCACTCAAAATTACTTCAGGGAATCTCACTATTAAAAAAACAAGCAAATGTAAGGGAAATCAGCCATTATATAATCAGAAATTATACCGGAATCATTGAGGATGTTTTTACTGCAAATTAAGACAATCTAAGACGTCATTTCCCGAGATCTTCTGCTGTGCCAGGTGTCGTTGTCCAGGTGCTAGTCTATTACCCGTCAGTCACCGAATTGAAGTTGAAACCAAAAAAATACAACTTTGGGACGTTGCACCAAGATGATTAATTGCAAGAGAAGTGCGTTCACCATCGCATTGACTAATAATATTTGAACCGATCTGATCCCCTGGTCTGGGGAGCAGCGACACTGACGGTTAGGTCAGTGACCGTTTGCTGGACGGGACGGGATGTGTGTCACCATATTCCGGACCGTGTGTGACACCGCCAACTCATGCACCTTGACAGACCCAAACTTATTTTACAAGATGGCTAATATAACACACTGTAATTATTATAATACACGTTGTCTAGACAATTTGAACAATAAATCACAAAGCGTTGAACCCGATGACGGATTTTTGACTTTCTCGTTTCCGCGGGTCAGGTTGTATTTAGAAACAACTGGAGGGGATGTATCTCCCAATTGCCCCCTCCCCTGGGGACGGTTGACGAACCCCCTCCCATGTGACTTCATCTATCAAACTTATTATGCTTTTGTCGATGAGTTGACGTCTCTGTGTGGAGAGACATCTTGGATTTATTATTGCCATGTAGTGTTGTCATACAAATGTCACCTTTTATTGAGCCAACGAAACCTGGGCCTGTTTTGTGGGGGATGAATAAACGATCGTTATTGTTGGGCAGTAGACTGACAAAGGTTTGGGTACATCGGTTTGTAAAATAGGAACGTTTGTATTTTTCTATTAAGTAAATCACCCAGAAAAAAATATTTTGTTTACTAAAATAAGGTTTGATGTAATTTTATCTAAATTCAGTTTTGGGTAATATTAGCTATACATATTTTAATACAATTTGTTGTTATATTTATTTTAACAATTTAATAATTGAAAACCCCACAAGTTTCCCCCGGCTTTTCAATAAACAAATCATGATCATTTCATTCTAATCAAGTCTTTGAAACGATGAAAGATTATGTTGTAGATTTTAATTATGATTTTTGTTTAATCGAACATGTCTAATTTGTTGGTTTAGATACATCGTGTACACCAAAGGCCCATTATTCCTGTAAAAATGAGCAACCTCTAATAAACCCTTGTGTAGGTCTGTTTTACCCATTACGCCACCTACGCGGCCGCCGACACACAAGAACACCCCAGTTCCCCCCTTACGGCACCCGAGCACGGCCCGCTAGTAACCCGCTGTTTATGCGCTGCTTTGCGATCGTGTAGATGTAATAAGAGGGGTCTTTGACCAGGTTAGACGGGGAGATTTACCGGGTTAACCCCGGCGGTTTGCGGGGGATCTTCGTCTGTCACTACCGCGACAGCCTCTCAATTGTGCGGGGAGCATTCGGCAGTGAATGCCCTGTTATGTTGTGAATTCGTTAAGCGACAAAAAGTACAAGTAGGCCTATGCCTTAAACGCATGTGCTTCACGGAATGCTATCATTTTGTGCGAGATGGAAAGAACACATTCGATTCACAAGTGCAAAACGGTGGGACTCCTTACACAACTTATTACGTAATACATGCACGATACAATTAGCATATGCCATTGATGTTGTTTTGACATATGTTCAACTTTCGTTATATTTGAACACCATGTAGTATTTATATTAAACTACCCGTCCAAAGGTCGTAGCACGCGTTTTAACTTTACACTAAAATGTTTGGGCAGATTATTGGAGTTATCTTCATCACAACATTCAATGATACATTTTGATTACGTCACTTACTATGTGCTTTCAATAACAATGACGGACTCAGTATATGTTTGCATCAAAAGAGGTTTTTGAAATCGCGGTTTCGGTACCGAATGTCTGTTTCAGGCATCATAATAGACTAGAATAGACTGCCCTACTTTTAAAAAACTCCCAATTTTCTCGTTCCCGATTGATTGAGGTTGCAACCCCCCCCCCTCATTCCTCTAAACCGACGGCGTGCCAAGACGTCGCTGGAGACCCTTCCCTCAAATCCACTCGTTCGCTTCCTCTAAACTTTTGAATTTCTAATTAAACCCCCAAATCCATAATGCATCGGCCTTTTTATGATTAATGAGTCATAATATTACGTGTTCCCACACAGTCGCTCTGCCAAGGAATTTCGTTTGTTCTTAGTCCGCTTTTCATCTGATATTTAACTGGCAGCTCTCTCGGGGATTTCACAAATACACATCGGGGGAGGGGGCTGGGGGGGTGGGGGACCTCGACTGGGCGCTTCGGAGGGGTGTGTGCATAACGATCACGAGGGGTGTATTATTCAATATTCTACATACAGCGCAGACCGCGTATATAGTGCGCTGCGCCGTGCACAACCTCCCATCAGCCGATGTCGGTACAGGGACCACTTTGCGCGCCAAAGTGTTTTCGCGCCCTTGCACGCGGATGTGGGATTTCGGCTTAAAATCTGTCCTAATCCTTGCTGCAGATAACGCACTTTATTGCTCGCACCGCCTCAGTGTTTAATGGATTGAGATCGCAAGACGCTGGAAAGGATCTAAGTTTAAGGTTTCAAGTTTAGTTGACTTTGTAAGCATAAATTTGTGTACGGTAGTTAAGATATGATACGCATTGGTGTAACATTTCAACTGCCAAATAAGCTCATGCTTATTTATTCTGAGAAGAAAACAAAATATTGAAATTTTGTCAGTTCAAACGGAAGGCATTTGTGCACATTAGACTTGGAGTAGGAATTTGTGTACATAATTAGTCCAGATTTGTAGCCGTAAGGGTTTGTATAGATTGCGCCTGCTTCAAGCATTACTCGTCATATCTTGACATCTTTCATTGCATACATATTCAGATTTTGTACCCGCTGCATGTTCCCAATCATTCAGCTGTCAACAAATGAAGAAAATAGCCGTAAATGCCCTTCGATTTCTCGCCGTATTATGATCCGCCCGCCTTGGACGAAATTCCTCGGTCATCACGACCACTTGATTCCAACAGGAAAGATGATTTTTGAACTTCGATTTTTGTAGCCGTCCGCCGGGACACGAACTACGGAAAACTCTAGCCGCTGCAGCGGGGTGGTTTACCGTGGAGATTGCAAACCGAGACAGCTGTTGGCCGAGATTGCATTCCAATAAATTCAGACAGAGGGGAAAAAAAGAGGGAAAGATAAAAGGAAGAGAAAAAATACTAGATGACGGGGTAGAAATGGTTTAAAAGAAATCGGATTATGGGTGTTTATTATGTCAACGCTATAGGCACGTTTGGTTCATTGCCGATTCGGCGTCAACATATTACGACGAAGCAACATGTCTTTCACTGGTTTCTTGTTAATGTGCAATTTGATTCTTTACTTCTCGCGATTATTTACGTCACTTTCGGAGAAGAAATCAGCGAGTTGATGTTAGATGCACGGCTTCTGACTTGAAGATGAGTTGTATTGCATCAGATAATGATCAAGGTAGAAATTAGGGTGAGTCTGCGCATTTCGATCGCAGCATTTGCGAAACGGGTTGGGCCCACATAACCCAGGCGCCATTGCGACACCCACCAGGCATCCCTATGTTAGCGACAGCAACATTGGCAGTTCTCATGTTGACATCACCATAGCTCCACAAAGCAACATGGCTGCCGCGCCAGTGAATTACCTGGACATTTCCGTGGTAACTAAGTCTAAAACTCCGATGACACAGTTGCTGGATTGTTTCTTCTCTTTATAATCTGCCGACGCCTGGGACACTGCCCCCCCCCCCCCCCCCCCCCCCGCCCCGCCCCCACCCCGGTTCTCCCTCTTGGTCAACGATCGGTGTGCCTTTGGGCGTTCTTTATCGGCCTGGGCTTATGGCATAATCACAAGAGAAAATATGTAACATGTCTGGGACTATCCAAGGTCATAGGTCAATTCATATTGATGAGGGACATGTTCATCTATATCGAAAATATTTACGACGTGATTGACCTGGTGGATATAATAGATCCAACCGCTGAGCTGTGCTAATAACCCCTATTTATGCCTGACCCGTATTTGGGACACAACAAAATGTTTCTAGATGTCAGATGATTGGAATAGTACCATGCAATGTCCTCAGCGCAGCATGTTTCCTGCTATGTTTTTTTAAAGAGGAAGTTTTGACAAAGGATATGGAGAAGGGTGAGTCAGAAATCCAGCTTCTACAGGTTGAACGGCTGGGCAGGAAAAGTTGATTGTCTCTGCGGCTTGACGAAGATGGATCTGGGATGGCGGGAAAAATACCACTGGAAAATTGTTTTCAGGTGCGATTTTTGAACCCTAATCCTTCATGTTGGGGCACAGGTTGACAGGGGAAGACTCATCAACTCTCAATCTGCCTTCAAACTTGACATCTTTAATGTAGGGGAATGTCACCTATACACACGAAACAGGACATTGTCTTAAAAACATAACCACTGGAACAAATTAAAGAGAGGTCACTGCGCATGTGCATAAATCATGGTACGTTAAACTATTATAGATTATTGCAATAGTAGGAAGAACAACAACAGTTTGTGTATACCTTGAAATTAAAAGAATATAAACACCCCCGGTTTAAATAGTCCTAACACCTAATGACGTCACGCTTTGTTGACATGTGGGCTTGCCTATGGGAGCCAGGTGGGGACAATTGTCTGGCGTCCTGACTTGGCTCCCATAGGAAAGTACACACGTCACCTTGAGCATCAGTCTACTGCGCACGTGTCATTGCGCAACTGACTCGACCTGTACAAACCAGTTCAGTTTATAATTATTCATAAGTCTTCAGGCCAATACTCGTACTGCAGCCAGTCCAATGTAACACAAACTGTTTATATCCATTCCCTTATGCGAAACACATCCTTCCCTCAAACCATTGAGCTATAGCTCCATGCTCAAAACATGGAACTACATGTAACTAAAAATAAAGATAAAGCGCACATCCATGATGTATGCATTTGAGCCCAAAGCATTTCCCCTCTAAACCCCCCCCCCCCCCCTACCTTTCCCGCACCTTCTTTTCATTCCAATGTACTGGCCGTTGTTGCCTCGTGGTGTTTCATATTTTTTTGAAATCCCGGTCCGTCTTTCATCAACCTAAAATTGTTGGCTGGCTTAAGGATAAGAAGAACGGTTGGCCCTTAAGCCGGGCCGTAAATCACAGCGTGAGTCGCCTCTAACCAACCACCCTGATTGATGCGCTGTTCCTCTGCGCGCCACGCCGGTTGTGGCAGGGCTAGTAATTGCCAAGCTCATACGTTGTATGTATGTAACGTGTGCGCGCAGTTTGACAAAATGAATCATCAGCTAGAACCCGTGTTAATCAAACTCCAACGCGCCATTGATACCTTGAATGCTACAGTTCGAGGGTACGGCTTGAACCAAAGTCATTGTCCTGTCTTCAGAATTATCGTTTTTTCAACTCTTTTCTCCTTGTAGCAGATACAAAAATGACAATTTATAGGACCGATGGCCGGAAGTGTATTCAGCATTCTTTGAGATGCTGTGATATCTTAGGATCTATAGTGTACGTAGCTTCTTAGCAAGCGAGAGGTATCTTTATGAAAACAAACGATTGTTTAACCTATGGTTCAACTTACCTTTTTTGTTTCCTTAATTTCGATCTTTTTCGGACTTTGCGGGAATGGCTGGATTGTAAAAAGAAATTGTTATTATTGCGGAGCCTATAAAAAGAAGCTATCAAATTACTACCCAATCATATCAGTGTAGAAGTGAACACGCGGTATTTCTCTCAATGACGGACAGTGACGTCATTGAAATCGGAATCAGTGAAGAACAGGACACTCATCTGTCTTCGGTCTGGAAAGCGCACTGGGAGTCACGGTGTCGTCTGGGGACACGACTTCCTATAAGAGTTTCCGCGCTGGGGATGGTGCACGTATTATGGTCTCCGCCGATAATTGAATGCGGTGAACGATTGTCAACTTTTGTGAGACTTGCCAGGAAACGACAGAGGATAACCCGAATTTATCTTTGGATTTTGGAAAAGTAAATCTTCCTAAATGGTGCGTAAATGTTTGACCAGGTGGGGGCCGGTGTGATGGCGTGTGAGAACGAGGTGACATTGAGGAGATCCGTCCGGGGTCACTGAATCATGATCTATGAAAACTGTCAGCTTGGGATCGAGGTTGATTTGTGTGAAACCAGTTGAGACTTGGTAACCATATCAATTACCATCCACCAAATCGTATAGGGTACTAGTCAAAATCAATCAAACCTACCAACATGTCTCTCATCACATCTAAGAGAAGCATTTATCATATTAAAGATCATTGAAGATTGGGATTAGTTTAGATACGTCGTGCGAGTCACGTGTACTTACTTATTGCGCTGTCATTGTTTCAGTCCCGTCAAATAAAAATGTACAGTCGTCAAGAGTTCCATTTCAAAATTCAATTTCCAGTTTTATTAGAACACAAACCTGCTCAAAGTCATCCAGTAATTGCTGAAACTCTACCAAATCACTGTCCAATAAGCAATCAATTAATTTCTGGTACTTCGGTACTTTTTAAACTGATTTAAGTGGACAATTCACTTGACCCAACAAGTTTAGTGCCAAAAAGTAAAACAGATGGCGCGTTCTTTTTTTGTTTATTCCCAATGTTCAGAGAAGCCACACGTGCGGCATTGACGTCCTCAGAACAGTTCCTTGGTACATGGAGACGTCAGAGTCTTACAAGGTCAGACACTCTATCTCTTCTAATGTTTTTTAACGATGAAAGCGGGAGATCAGGCTGCAACTTTGGTGATGGGTGCCTGTACATTGTCATTAATCAATCTGTTGTACCAAATACGGGTTGGGTCCCATTTATTGATACAATTGCGTATACAAATCGACCATATTGTCAATGTATGACAGGTTAGATGCGGTTGTGGTGTATAGAGTCCTGACCGTTTGCGAAGAAACCTAGCCTTTTTTTTTGCGAGTAAGGGTCTTTTCGAAATCTCGCTCTCAATCCGGCTTCGTCTAATACATAATACATGTGTGGAGAGGAATTGTGCTCAGCTGTGGTCATATTATCGAAGGCTTTGGTGGTCTAGAAGCACACAACATTAAACATGAATAAATTACGAGCTGGGCTTCTTAAAGGTCAGACTGGCACCTGAAAGAAGTCGAGGTTTCGAAAACGTCTTATGACTATGCCGTGTGTTGAACGAGTTAGCTTGACTATGAACACCGGCTGTTTGCAAACCTATCAACCTTGCCCGTACAGTACTGGAAAACACTTTCGTATCTTTATATTGCGGTCCGCTAGAAAATGCCTCGATTATTCAGTTTCAGTATCGAGTTATATGAACGTGTAGATAACAAAACAGTTTTATTGACCGGGATTTTTTGCATTGATTTGGCTAAAAATGACACTGCCAAAATTCGATTCATTTGTGTTTTTACGACCGTCGAAGTTGCCCTCTTTAAATGGTGCAATAGTGTACATAAATCGCGCCTGGTTACAATGAATGAACATGTACTTGTATACATTATAATTACCATAATTCATGAGACTCATAGAACACGGTCACCTTAGTTAAGGCTACAATTTATGCTAACACGGACTATACCATGACGGTCAGATAGGGCAACAAAGTGGGCCATTTGGGTCATTTCAGACGATAGGGGTAACCCATGAATGAGAGGGGGGATTTGGTGTATGTCTGACGGGGTAAGGAGAGGCGATCAGTCCCTTGACAGTCCTAGTGAACAGTCCGGTTATTGTAGTCTCTTTCTCATGCCCATTTTGCCTATTCACTGATATCCAATCAATCACTGTGAATCGTGACACTCACGGGGGCGGCTGTCCATGCGTCTACGTGCCTATTATAGTAAAGCTGTTATAAGTTGTCAAATATACTTCAAATCAGACACAAAATCGCGATCCAAATCAGTTTCAAGTATTTTTCCTACATTATTTTCAACATAACAAAAACACGGATGTGTTTTTGTTAGCGTAAAAAGGCTGTGCAAAGCGGCCATATTGGGAAGGGTGCTGCTTGTAAGAACACTCGTCGAGTCAAAGATGGCTGCTTTTCGAAAAGCCACAGGCCGCGTCCGAATTACTTGTACACATGTCTATGGTAGCGGCTTCAGCCACTTCCCATAGACTCGTGCGCAATTTCTAAGAAGCCATTCCGAAGCCAAGGCTTCCTCGGTTGCTTATAACTCATGCTTTCCCGAGATTTCAAAATATTAAGACGGCCACCCGTGTGCACCAGATTGTGTACGGTGCACAGCGCAGTATTTCCTCCCCGTGTGACCAGCGTAGAAGATTGAGAGAAGGGAACGGGGGGATTTCTTAGCGAGTGCCGCATGTGTCAGCGTCCATGTTAATGCCTTCCGTTTGGGATTGTCTAGGTATTACCTCTCGGATGCTGCTAAGACAAACTCGGTCGAAACAGGAGGTTTGCCCCAGCCTCTAGACCCTGTGAATCATTATCCTCAGTCTGTCGTTTCCAAAGCAAAGCACTTCTCAGTCAGTCATATACTTACCTTATTAACACCGCTGAGTGCTGATTGGTTCTCCGATCACTCATTGGCATATGCTTTTACATGATTATTCATTACCATTACTAATAATTGAATATTCATTATGTGTCATCCGTAGATTTGAATACCCGAAAATTGAAGGAATGAGTTTTGTTTTATGAATATATTCTTTTGGAAAAAAAGTGCAAGTTGTTTCTCGTATTGGCTTTCATAGTGATTTGCAATGTTAATGTTTCGCTTATTTACTTATTTACCTCGAAAGTTAAGGGCTCATAAAAAAAACAGTTATAAAATACACATTTTGAGTACATTTATTTGTCTGTCCAGTGCATAAGTCAGGCTCGCCGTCATCTGTTCCGAATAACACCACAGTTATTGCAGACGTCAATCGATTCTATAATCTTCTGCAGTTACGAATTATGAAAACATGTTGTTGAAAGCCATCGGAGGGGTGTTACAATGGGGTGATAGTTGATTTAACTGCGATGAATTCACTCGTTGCAAAGCACAAAGGCATTTGATCCCTGGAAAATATTGATTGGGATTTTAGTGGGATACAGTTCATTACAAATGATAGAGTGACGCTGCAGAATCCCTCGAAAGGCTTGTCATTTATTTGTGCTTATAAAGTAGCCATTAGGGCAATAAATTGTAAACTCTGTGGACGAAGTACATAATGTGAGGGAAGGGATTATAGGTGTATTGACGAAGTCAAGAGGTTGAGTATTTGCAATCGTTTATTGTCTCGTTATTGTGTCGTTATTGTGTCTCAACTAAAGCAGAGAGACCTTGGAAAAGGATGAGCTTGATGCATTGATTTGCTCGCGATCGAATCAACGGGATCTCATCAGTAATTACTTATAGGACTCCTCGACCGACCATGTCACCGTAGGGAACCCGCCCTTTTCCTCTTTTTACTCGCAATTCAGGAGCAATTGCAGCGCCAGTCTTTTCACCACTGGTTCTTTTATTTCCAGCCCCAAACAACGGGCTCTGCGACGTCTGCTGTCCACAAATTTCGTCCTCGGAGAAATTGATTTAGACGACGCAAGAGAATCTTTCTGCAATTATGAGCATGTTTAAAGCGGTGCGAAGTATTGGACCTATTGTTGGCAGTTTTTGTTCTGTTTTAGGTAGGCCTGCCGTTACTAGACCACCACGTCTTAAGAAAACCAGGGTTTGTTTTTTTGCAACAGAATTTTGCTTTTGCAGCATTTTGTTGTTGGTCCACCTGTTCGTTTATAGGGACAGGTTTTTTATAATTGCCTGATCCTTGCATGCCACGTCCAAACGGCGGCCATTATAGGAGTAAATGAAACGTTGATAACTAGTATCAGTGACAAATTTGAATGAAGACCGAGGTATGTTTTTTTCTTTGTAAATAATGGATGTGGTCGACTCGTATTGTTTTGCCTGTTAATGTCCGTGTGTCTGGAAGGTTGAGTGAACGATTCGTCAGGCGCTGTACACTGCATTTTATCAGCCCTGTGAAATTCATTGATCGTATAAGTCTAAGGAACTCCAACCGTATTTTACGAGAAGATTTTCTAAATGACAGACAGAATTCTGGCATGGATTTTTTCCAAGCTACTCTCTCTATTTCTTTAGGTTTCCTCTTTTAGAAAGAAAACCTGACCAAATATCTGATCGACCAACCGCAATCTGAAAAAGTCCATGGAAAAAAGACACGAAGAGCAAGCTGGATTCGTTAGCGGGCCAACGCTCAACCTTCATGGGTCGAATTGCCTCTTTGTCCCGCGGAATGTATCGGTTTTTGTCCCGAAGTGTTTTCGAGAGCTCCGACTTCTTTTGAAGGAGTCCCACTGCCGATCGATCACACCGCCTGAATATTCCATTGGTCCAATTACAATTAAAATATTTGATTTCTTGGAGGCTTGGTATGCATGTCTTCAGCTTCCTCTTCCCTTGATCTGTGGCCTACCACTTTCCCCCAAATCTCTTCGATTTCTGTCCCCATCTGCACCTCTTCTCCTTGTGCCTGAGAATCTCTTAAGACGACACGGCTGTTGACACCATGAGTGTTATTGCAGGGAGTTAAGATGGATCGTCGGTGACTATATCCAGTAAATATGACCATCGTTGCCTTGCAAAGTCAGTATCGCTCTCTGCCTCTGATGAGGGACCATTTTCATTGAGCCAACAAGAATCAACAGAAACCACTCATTAGTACCGAATAACATAACTGGCTGCTTGTTAAGCAGATATTTCTTATCCAAAAGCAAATACAAAACACACAAACATTTGTACTTATGCTTGCTTTCTCTGAAATCTATATTATAAACCGTTAAAAAACGGTTAGGTAAACGTTTCTTTCTGTCATTTCTGACTTATCGCGCGTTTCTTTGGACGCGTGCTGTAATTTAGACCACATACACTACGTGTGACTGGGATAGCGCCTACAGCGTGCCGTTGATTTATCGCACATAACTACCACCTCGTAAAAACAACACAATTCTGTCAAATTCCCGCCATAAATCTCAACTCGTAAACGGCGGGTGTAATTTATGAAGCATTGCAGCGTCACTTGACGCGGTCGTCTGATCATGCGTTGGCTGAAGATCCAATTAATGGACGAGATCCCGTGGATAAATCGGTGTAGGATGTGGTTTCTAGTTGTGGTATAATCTGCGGTTGTGTAGTGATCGACGTGCACTTGTTATAGCTCAATGGTTTGATGTAGTATTTCGCATTTCAATTTGAAATCCTCGATATTTCCGAGACCTAAGGTCGACGAAGGAGCTGCTTAACACAAACAATGCTTAGTGTGGAGAATATTTGCAGTAAAATAGCTTTTGAGTGGATACAACTGATGGCTGTTTAGTACAAACATGTGCCAATCAATCAATAAATAATCAATCAATAACTGCCCCATAAAACGGAGCATGGACAGGTATTTTGGGAATATAGACTCCTTGGCCTTGGGGGCTAGTGTTGGTAAGGTAAAACCATACAAGGAACGTTTACTAGTTTCATAATTGTTTAGTTAAAATTGAAAAAATTGTAGTCCAAAAATTCACTGATTTTCTCCGAATTCCACTGTGACAACCTCGTTCCCAGTCTTGCCTGAACTGTCAATGTAACTCCCCTTGAACCGTTGCTGAAGAACCTAATATAGGCAGTTACCGCCATGCTCATTGCCTTTAGCGACACTTTTATTTCTGAAAATAGTTATCACGCAGAAAGCTGCGCTGCCACAGTCTTTTTTTTTCTGCACACACTGTGGGCATTGGGAACAGTATACATCATACGTCATCAAGTTGAAGTTGGTGACCCTTGACCCCGATCCGTCTGGCGCACTGATTGCCACGCAGTTTGTACCTTATAACACTGTGCCCGCTACGTCTGGTCGAAATTTCGGCGCGATTTCGGAGGCGAAGACAGACGAGCGCTCTAGGCACCAGGGAGCATTTCTCTCGAAGAGATCTGCTTCTTGAAAGACGAGCTTTGGTTCGGTTGGGTATCGGATAACTGTGGGCTCTTTCACGGGTTCTTTTCTCAGTTCGATTGAGCCCGAGCTAAACCCCAGGGGTTGATGGGAAGGATATGTGTCGTCACCTCTCGACCAGGGCTTCATTTTGTAAACTTGATCGCAATTTGCTGGGCCATTTTGGAGGAGACTTTATTTTCTTTCGTAATCTTAAGATGCATACAGCAACAACAGGTTTCTGTTATTAATGTGCATTGGTTAAAATTCTACCCACTGTAATATAGATTTGAATAAAACAATGTTTTTTATGTGTATTATTCTTGCAGGGAGCGCACGACGATGGTTCTAATTATATACACGGTGATCATCACTCTTCAGTCATCAGAAAAGGTGAGTTTAAAAATACTAAACATAAATTGAAGAGTTCTACCTTATGGCCCAAAATGTAAGCGTTAATTTGGACTCTTGGTGGCGCCCTAGGTAGTGTCATTCCCGTTTGAAATGATCGCAATCGCATTTTACTTGCGCCGTTAAGATTAACAAACAAAGTTGCCAAGGGTCAAAGTTAAGGTGTTATATTTATGTTCTGTGTGCCCATGGCCACCTTCGCGTCACTCGAAATGTGCATGACGTCACATGGTAGACCTCGTGACGCGACTTAGCAACAACATATTCAGCTCAGTAACTGTAATCATAATGTATTAATTAATTTATATTGGGTTTTCTCAATCTCAATCAATCTTGACATTTTATTGGCAGTTAGTATAGAAGTGGCGATCAGAATTTGAAAAACGCATGAACCTGTAGTACATGAACAAGACCAGTTTTCGCACACGCTATGAGCCTAGATGGGTCAGAGGGTCAGAGGGTATCGTCACTGGCCAGAAAATTGGCCTCATCATCCGATGCGTGAGTTCATCGAGCCAGTTTCGTCAGCTGGGGGATTATCGTATTTATACTACAAATGAAAATGAAAGCCAAGAGTGTTTTTTTTTTGCCGTCGTGAAAATTAACAGGCTGCCAAATTTGCGGCAAGGAATACGATGTGTAGCTATAGCTACGCCGATGATTTGTGCGAGTCTTGTCCTGTATGCGAGCACAGGCCGTGACGGGGAAACCCGCTAGTGGCTCGGCAGGCCGGGACGATGCATGCAAATCAATCAAGATAGACGCGGAGTTCTATCAGAGATGATTTTGCCTAATTGTCGACCGGGGAACTCTGCCGTCTGATAGCTTTGGTCGGTGTACCGATCATACCTGCAATCCACCAGGCATAAACATGCCTACCTTGTCCCGTCATTTAGCCACTAACGAGTACTTGGCCACAATATGCCAGTCTTTGCAATTCCTTTTTTTATAATATAATATCAGCTAAAAACCCTATGAATTGAAATTTGGTGCATGAATTTTTATTCCAAATTGCTTCCGACCGTTATTCATAATGCGGGATTTGTATTGCCAAACTGTGCTACGAACAGAAAAAAAAGAATTAAAAAAAACCTGTATTCAGACAAAACCTGAGAATAGTTACCATACATTGTACAAGAATGATACTCTGTCGCATGTAATGTTAAAACAATTATTTATTTACTTTCAATAACACTGAGCTTTTTATAAATATTCGTTATTACATTTTGTGAATAGGCCCTACTTCATTGAAATAACTAAGCAACTGTGATGACAATATCTTTATTTTTTGAGGGGGTAAATATTCACGTAAACAGTAATATTCTGCATGTTCCTTTTCAATTTCCATTATTATTAAAACGCTTGTCGTTTTTCTCTTTTTTGTTTGTTGGTAGTCATTTCATATTTACTCCTTTTTGTTGATCTATTTTTGATGTCCTGCGTCCACGTGAGATAATTACAATACATTAGGACATTGCTTGCGTCCCGGGTTTCAAGTGCATAACATCCATTTGTATCCATTATCACCCACTTGTGCATTTATGTATATACAATAATATAAGAATATTATGTAGACATGGCTATCCCCGACGATATAATGTGCGAACCGGGCGTGAACCGCCGCGCGCGCAGTTCGTTAATTATTTAAAAGCGCTTTTCTCCAATATGTAAGCTAATAACGTCTCCATGCTGACTCTCTCACATACACAACTATGTACACGTACTGTGTTGTGTTGAATTAAATTAATCGGCTTGTACGCCTTGTGGTAGAGTCTATCATGCATGGCCGGCCAATTTCTGTCCTTTCCGTCCCCGGCCCAACCGCGCGCTTTCTACCCCGTAGATGTCTCTCTTATTTTTCGCTGCACTTTTCAGGTCAATGGTCGTTTCTTTATATAAAAAAAACCACCTCTGCTTCGTTCATCGAGAGTGTATAAATACTGTACACTCCGTAATATCGAAGCAAAATTGATGTGAAGTGTGGGAAAATTGATTACCAGAATTTAATACAAACAAACAGGCGGGGATATGAGCTCGATTGTACGGTGGATGGTGGTGAAGGCGGTCGAGAAATTGCTCTAAAATATTGACACCGAACGAGTTGCAAAATTTGGTAAATAGTAAAGAGTAGAACTGGCATGGAGCAAACCTGTATCATGTCAGTCATAGGTTTGTAAACATATTAAAGAAATACATGGGCTGTCGTATCAGTTGGAAGAAAATAACGACTGCCTAATAATTATCTTTATTTTCTTAATTTTCGAGGTTTAAATCCATCTATCTCTAAAGTTCAGTCTATGCACTAGATCACGGGAATTCCTTTTCCATATTTACAATTTAGTCTGTTTCTATCCTCACTAGGATCACACGTATCAGTCGTTGACATGAAGCATAGCAAGTAACCTGTGTGTTGTCAGTGATTTAGAGTAACTCTGGTCCATACTAGAAAGTTATAAACAGGCCCGTATTGTATCCCCAAACCTACCATCGAGTCACTAGCCTTATCCCCAGTCTATATTTTTTATAGATTCATTAATCATAGCCCGCTTCACCGGGACAATGGTAATATCTAGGTCTTTGGACTTAGTCAGAGGTGGCAATGCCCTGAACTGACCCGTTTGTTTGGTTGATTGGTCCATTGGTTCTATTGTTAGTTGCCCACGGCCAGGTAGGTATTGCCAAACATCACCTGTCGGGGACTTGCCGCTTGGCTGCACCTGATTCCCTGTGTTTCCCCGTGTTTTTAGTCTCACTCTAATTGTTATTATAATTCCATGCAGGATAACACAATGAAATAGGTGAGTGAAGTTTATGTGTGACTGACGAAGACTAAAAAGGCCTTAAAATGTGCACAGCAAAAATGAGATTGTTGGAGAGTATGGAAAAAAAAAGTTGTTATATGAATGTGAAGGTATGAAGGATTGACTTTGAATTGTGAAAGTGATTTGTGATCATGCGAGGTCATGTTAGCTAGGTTTTTGGTCCTTTAGAAAACCACTTCTTTTCTAGTCTTGCCGAACCTTTTGGTGTTTTTTTGTGAAGCTGTGTGTCTGTTGTCAAATTGGGATGACGAATAGAATGTTTTTTTGGCTTTGGTAATTTACCTGTGAACCCCTCATCTACAATGGCGGATGCTTACTTTACCATTTCTGTCTTTTTATTTTTTCTACCTTATTGGGGTGCAGAAAAGGCTTTATTTAGGTCACCATAAACGAACTAACAGCGCTATGTATGTGTGTGTTTTGATGGCATATACCAAGCTTTTACTTTCATGTATTGTTCGGCGTTCCATAGTCATAATATTGGGCTTAGGGTTCGTTGTTATTGCGCATGACATATGATTAACCAGCCATTGTATAAGACGCCATTGAATGCATCGCCTGTGTGCGAGCATCTATACAGCCGACGTGTTTAATTTACCCTTTCACGTGGGGAAGAAATCAAAATATGAGCTTGATTATTCCAATTGCATGGATCTATGGAACGGGGGCTTCAATTTCGCTGTGAAAGGGGAGAATAAAACTCCACTGATAATATCGGGTGAACACGAAACATAATCCCGCTAAATTAGGCGAGTTTGATTGGAGAGTTGTGTTGTATGCAGCGCACGAGAGACTGCGGATATTTTCTCATACCAAAGTGATCTTGTAATTGAGGTTTGCATGCATATACACGTTCCTTTCATATGGCAGAGGAACATCTATTTTCTCTCATTTCTTTTTAGCAGAAGCGTCTCGCACCTAATTTACATTTGACGAGAATTCAAATAATTATGAAGTACGCAGTGCATTAGCCCAATAAGACTGAAGCACAACGACGGTCGGTATCGGTGATATTATTATTATTTTGAAAAATAACCTTTTCTAGAAATGCGCTGCGTTGTTTATGCAAAGCGACAAGATGAGACGTTCAGGAACTAGACCAGACAGTCGTACACTTGTTCGTCGTCTGGTAGCCTTTTTTCGGCGCGAGTAGAAAACAAAATTGACTTGAAATTTGAAATCAGCTCCACAGCTTCGTTGGTCGTGCGTATAAGGTAGTCGGTTTTGGTTACAGTTTTCATTTTCATACAAACGGTTTCAGAATTTCCCATTAAGGGGTTGTTTTTCTTGCATGGCGGGTGTTATTCTAAGAGGACTGCTCGAGATAAGACTAACTCTATTATTATTTTCAACGTGGCACTCGGGCATCACCCTTTATCTCTGCGCTATATAAGGGAATGTTGTTAGTCTCCTGGGAACCTTTCAGTTGGTCTCCTCCACTGCAACATTCCCAATCAAGAAGGAGAGTCATAATTGATCTCCATCTTACCTTTTCCCGCGCGTTTCATTATGAGAAAAGCGCGCGAAAATGGCCCGATTGCGATCTTTGATGCTCTACAGTTTCCTAGTGGGCTCTTCAGAGCGCGCCCTATCACGCTGGATCATCAGCCCGCGAGACGAGCGCGAAAAGGTTATCGTTCTGTGCTTTGACAGCTAGGAAATAAGCAAAAAGCAAGAGCAATGTAGGCTTTCTGGATGAGTAGCAACAGAAAGAAGAGGGGAGAAAAAATAGTAAGATGGTGATGATCTGTGGCTGGAGAGAAGCTATCAATGTCTTGAGTGATGGGCGATAGGGCGAGGGATGATGGAGCCGCGGTCACTCACTCGCACATAGGTTCAAGATATACTGAGGCTTTGCAATGCAAACTTGAAGATCAATGGGTTTACTTTGAAGTTGAAGTATGATATGTGTTTGTAAACTGATTCAACTATATATATATATATAAATATATACAAATTTTGTTGTCGGATGATGCATATTATAGTCAGCTGTTGTGGATGCGACTCCAATGCCTTCCATTGAGCTAACTTAAAAAAAGGGAAGAAGCTTTTTGCATATTTTGAATTAGGTATCTATGATTTAGAGATAGATTAATTTAATGTATGCCCTTTCAGAACAAGTTTTGAGCTTTTTATTGCTGTGAGATCTAGAGGACGCCATCTCGAATGCATACTTGCATTAGAAGTTGGAAGTCACTGAAAACTAACCAGTGTAGCGTTCTTGTTGTATTTTTAAGGCACTTATGTACCAAACCCGGTTTTATATTTAACCTGGCTTGTTCTATGGTTAAAATAACCCATAAGAAAATTTGTCGAAGAAAAAGACAAACGTTAACAATAGTCGGATTCGAACCACAGACCGTTCGATCCATAGCTTTCCTCTTTACCAACAATGCTATTGACGAGTTGGTTGAGGAAGCTGTTCTTTTTATAATTCTGTATAGTTCTTTAATGTATATGAGTTGCCATTGCTCTTTTCATGAATATACATTGGGTCGAAATTTCAACCTAGGAAATTAATTGTGGTTGAAATAGGAGCATTTTGAAAAACGTGCTCGACTTTCTAACCATTTTGTACACGAGAACAAAAAGATGTCTCCACAAGGATACACATTTTTAGGATTTATGGTTTCATCAACCCCCAACAAAATCCAACGTCATGAGTTATTTTTCTTGACGGCAAGTCGGCAACTCACCTTCGGCGTGTGAGATTAGCCCAGGATTCCGCGCATTCTTGGCTGGACACTCGATCCGTTTGTATCGCTTTGATCATACACTTCAATGGGCAAGCCCGCTAGAATGGCATTTTCGTTGATAAGAAACCAGATGTATATAATGTTGTTACACGTGGCGCACCATACACGTGTTGGGGTTTTTCTCACAAAAACAAATGGCTGAATTCACAATTTTGGTACTTGAAAGAGCTGTGAATTCTAAAGACCTTTAACTTTTCTTGAAGAACTTCTATTAATACAAAATGAATTTGTTTTTTTCAAAGGATTTAATTTGTTTCATAGGATTTCGTTTGATTTCTCGATAAACTTAAATAAATCGAAAATTACAACTTATTATACAAAATCATCATCAAGTTTTGGAAAGTTATTTGGAATTACAATTTCTAGTATGGGTTGTGGTAAAAGTGTGGTAAAGATCCCTTATGTAGAAAAACTTAAAAGCACACAATTTCTATCTTGCGAATTACGTTCACGAACAAATCGAGCCATTCATTATGTTGTTGCTCTTCTTACTTAAACGAGACATGAATTCATGTTAATAAAACATTGGCGACGTGCATGTAAGTCATGTTGTGAGGATGTAAACGCTGTATATTAAAACACTCAACATTTTAATTACTTAACTATTCTAAACACGACTTGTAGGTAGTACATGCACGTATATTCAGTTAGGTCAATTCAAAACTGAGAAATAAGTTCATCAATATTTAGAGTTCATTGGCCCCGAACCGTGCAAATTGAGAGAGACGTGTCAGGTCTGAATACGTGTGCCTTTTGCCGTTGCTTTGCCAGAACAAAACCAGATTGTGTGAACTGTTCTGTTCACGGATTTTCCGCTCCAGAAAACGTGGATCCCATGGATTGGGGGAGGAAAGATTGGGGGGAGAGAAATAATTTATAAAAAAAAAACTGTGAAAGGGGCTGTAAATAAAGTGACTGTGTGTACTTAAAACCACGGGGTTCATTAACGTGGAGGGAGTTGATGGTTGTGTGAATGGACCTGGAACAGCGGGTAGTGCTGGGTCAGTTTGTAAGAGCTGTTCAGTTCTGATTTCACGCTCGGACTGGTCGACGCATCTCTCACTCCCACTCTCGGGCCGTGCACGCTCCCTTGATCTCTAGCAACGATACGGTAAATTTACGCTCCTCGGTCTTTTCTGTGTTTTTCTAACACAGCCATGCTCTTAACAGACATAAGTTGCGGTTTCGGGTGGGGGAAATACAGAAAAGCCCCTTTTTTTCTCCAAATGAACAATGTTGCAAAGTTTGTAGGGGGGGAATTAAAATGGCTCATTATTTGGTGGTGATTGTTGAGGACAACACAATATTACGTGGGACCGGTGAGGAGGCGTGTTTTGCTTTGTGTTCTTGTGAATGTGATAGAAATGACTACATGTGTCCTCTATAAAACACAGTTGAATGATCGGGGCAGAAAAATAGCTCTTTGGATTAATGTTAGTCCATTGGGGGACCCCGTAGAATCCAGAGGAGCTCTTTTCGTTTATGTTTTTGTTATTGGAGGTGCGGGGAAAATGATTTCAATGCGGTACCTTCCGCCATACCAAACTGGAAACGGGTTGAGACCAAATGGTATAATATATACAGATTGAACTTGTAAGGAGGCAGTCGCCTGTATTCTCCTGGAAGTCTTATAAAGCACTGAGTATATTTGCTTATGTAAGTGAAGGCCAAACACTCTGTCAGGTAACACACATCTTACACAGATTCAGCAGGTTGAGCAGGCCAGTGTGTTTACATCGCAGGCTTTTTTTGGTAGCACTTGAATTCTCAGAGCAACTGTTCAATCCCGATCCGTAAGAAGCCTGTTCTTCCTGTTTGGGATCCAAGCTCCAGCTGGGAGGAAGTCCTGGGGCTTTCACACCGTCAACTCCCGGCTCGTCCATCGCGCCTAGCTACGGTCAGCTGAGCGAGGGCAAAACTATCCCTTGTCTCTCGGTGACAAACTAAGCGCGTCAATGTTATCATTTTTGTATATATATATTTTTTGTTTGTGCGCGAATAAACCGTTTATTTTTTTCATCTCCTCACATACTTATAGCATTTCGCTGTTGTCAAATACTATTATCATTAAGGATCTTTTGAAGCAGTTTATCTTTCGAATCTACTGACGTCTCTTTTTCTTGAATCCCCAATGACGTCATTGCATGCAAACCCAGCAAACCCTAATGTATCTCGCCTCATTTTATGAATTAATATAGCTTGCGTTTTCGTGACTGATTCAAAAGTAACTACATGTAATCATTATTCCCTGTTACGTAAGCGGTCTTTCTGTAAAGGTATCTGCCTTAATGTGTTGAAAACTGAGTTCACTGTGGACTGGAACCGAAACGTGTAGAGTATAAGCTTGTCTTGGTTTTGTTGGCTTTTGTTTTCATTGGTGATCGAGAACAGTTTAAAGTTTAGATCCAATATTTTTATTCTATCCATTTATTCAGCTCAAATCAATTTCAGCTCCGTCACATTATTTGCTCGTAGCTCTGTATTTTTCAAGGGGCGAATTACGAAGACCTTTTATATACAGCTACGTGTATAGAATATGATAATGTTCCCGGTTTTTTTTGGCGCACTATTCCTCTCTTCTCAACGATTTAGGTCAGTAGGTTAATAAACCTGTGCTGGTCGGAGGTGTGAGTGCACTTCGGCGTGAAAAGCGACGGTTTAGGACCGTTCCTTTCCCTCCGTCAGCTCCGCTCGCCCGACCACGGTAATCGTCCCGCTTTTATTAAAAAAATAGGAGCGAGAAAAAGAGGAGACATGTCTCATTTCTGGCCCCAGCTCCCAACAATCAAACACACCCAATCTCCTCGTGTTTGTCTAGCAAAGAGGGATGTGTTACCGAGAAAAATGCTAGCCCAGAAAATGAAAAGAAGAAAGTCCATAGCCCATCGGCGTGATATTAGAACAAATATTGTAATAACTGTGGTCCGTGTACAGGGTTTTTGTGAGAGGGTTGTACCCCTTGTATTATTAGCATTGTGTCACGTGGCATTTTTCAATGTATTCCATTCCGGCTTTTTTATTTAACAAATATCCCAAGTCCCTAGGTGCATTTCAGAGGGGCTGGCTATGTTCCCTGCACGTTTTATACGATTGTACGGCAAATAATTACTGTCGCTGTGGAAGTAATAGCGAGGAAGGGTACATACAACGATAAGCGGTGAGGCATATTGCTATGACCAAAAATATATCACGGCAGTGCTCGTTAAATGGCTGTTTTTGGTGTGTTTTTTAATTCTATTATGCTCGCAAATTCACGTGAATATAGATGAAAATATCCGACATAAGATTTTATAGTACAATTAGTCGAATGCTGAATTTAATTACGTCTACCATTTCCCAGTATATACGACTACAGGGACAATAACGGTGAAGATAATTCGGAAGATTTTTGTTTATTTACAAAAAAAATGTAATATTTGTTTTGGAAACAAAGTGATATTTTGAACACATTATAGCGTCTAAATAATTCAGGATTTTATAAACATACTCTCCCTTTAAACTGAACTGGATGTACTGTATACATTGAACGCCATTTGGTATGGCAACTCTTAGTTGTACAATTGCCATCCATGGTTTGGCGAAGGAAAGGTCTATTGTATACCAACCTTTATAGACACTGTGCATGGCGGCCATTTTGAGGATACATTGCTTATGTTCAACATGTATAGCCTTTGCTCATTCGTTATTCATCATAGAAACTAACAAACCACGCCCCAGACGGTTTCCGAACGTAAACGTGCTTTTTTTTCAAATACCTGGCTTTATATTTATATTTATAAGCTTAAGGTGATTGTAGTCTCTCGACTCCATTTGGGTACCTACTGTGCTTCAGAAATATTCAATCGATTAATATGAATTCAAAGTTGGACTATTTTTCATTTGCTTCCATTTCTATTTGCTTTTCAATGATTCGGAAGTCAGAGGCAAAGCCGAATACGAAGCTAAGGTTTCGAAAACCCATATGTCTATTATATTTCACAACCTCTGTCTCGTTATTACGACCCCGGTCATGACTGCTCATTCTAAACCAAACACACCTGCATGCTGATAGGCAGCCGTTTGGACCAGGGTTATTCGTATCGGCTAGGCAATTCAGGCACACACACGCACTTGCTCTCACAGCGGCTAACCTTTCAATCAATTAAGAATTTAGCTAAGCAATATCGTCTTGACCCAGTCGCGAAGCCGGACAGAGTCGGTTTATATCCATTTTCTTAATTTGTTAATGTTGGTCTACATGGGTCTTTTTTTCCCGCGGGACTTCGAATGAGAGTAATTTACACATAGGTACTGTTTTACAAAGCTACCTGTCATTATCTTTCGTGCAAATTGCTCAGCGAGGATATAAAAGGTCTTTTTGGTACACTTAAGAAAATATCTA
Source organism: Crossaster papposus (assembly GCA_037893245.1). Lineage (NCBI taxonomy): Eukaryota > Metazoa > Echinodermata > Asteroidea > Velatida > Solasteridae > Crossaster > Crossaster papposus. The sequence goes on along the minus strand of JBAIAA010000298.1, from coordinate 260,171 downwards.
ACACTTTGACATCTGGTATAAATTCCCGTGAATGTTATGAAAAATATGTTTTTTTAAAGTATTTTTAAATTTTCTGAAATTAAAACCTAATGGCTTACGGCGTACCCATACGTTACCCATTTTTAACTTGACCGATTAAGACTGGATACCAGCACAACCTGCGAATTGATCATAATTAACACGCAGAAGTCGTCGGGTAACCAGGCACGCGCATCCACTTTCATCACCAAATATTGAACGGCCGTAAATAAAATATCAGGGTAATTTTGCTATTATTAATTACGAATATCCGAACCCGGGGCACTTTAGCAAATAATAAAAAAAATTGCAATATTGGTGAAGGGGAGGTGTTAAGTGCAGTCACCTTGGAATAGTTTACCCATGATTTACCTGGGCCGACTGGTCGTGTGTGTGTTATTGAAGACTATAAGAGTGATCGCCAGCTCCCCTTCTATACCCGACAGGGACGAGGTGAATTGCTTGAGTCTATAAGCCTCGGGCGATGGATGATGTCACCCAAAGAGTTAAGCAGTTTCGATTGCCCCACACGGGCTAGTCTCCACATCGCAATGGTTTGATCAGTCATTGAGAAATCCCCAAACACTCTCTGGCATTATCTACCATACCAAAGCACCGAGGATAGGACCAGGCCTAGCTATAGCTGCACGCATGCATCCACCAACACCAACCGTAAACCAGACTCACCCAAATCACATCGCACTCCGATCCATCCATCCATCCATCAGCCCTCATCGGAATGAGAAGTCAAGATGGGGAGTCGGGGACTAGACCTATATTGGAGAACGAGGAAATGGTGGTAAAGGGAAAAAAACACCAACCAGGTCGGCTGATGTGTGGCATTAGAGATCAGCGGTGCGATGGGTCGTGTGTTGGCAGACTCGGCACCGTCCATTAGTTGGTCCCTTTGTGGTGAGCTCAAGCCGCCGCACTATGACATCACGTTGTACTTTTCCCTGCAAGGCGTTGAACTTCCCTCTTCGCTCACTCCATTTTTTTTTTACTCCCCTCGTATGTTTAGTCTTGTTATTTATCCCAGCAGTGGCACGGCAGTATCTAGATCGGCGGTGAAGGAGGAATATAGCCTCCATAATATTGAATACATTTCCATGGTATTGTGATCCTTACAAAGCTTCGTATTAGGTCGTCTTGGAGTGACTGTTTGCCATAACGTATCAGGTAGCTACTACCCGGGTAGACTTACTGTAGGCTTGCCCGCTGCCCGGGCCCTTGGTCGCTCGCCCTCTCTTAATCCCCTCACCAAAAACAAGCCGGGAAATAACAACTGACTGTCGCCAAAAAAAGGGGGCAGACATTGAGAACCATTCCCTGCTCAGATATCAAAGTCTGGCTATTGATACCTAGTGCAACAGCACAGAAAGGACACACAGACACACCGCAACAGTGGCAAAATCCAGACCCCTTCTAGTCCCACGTTACTTTTCTCCCTCTTTTGGGGTTAGGCTTTTCAGTAGCGGGACAGACGGCAGAGCCAACCGCCTAGGGGCTGGTCTATGTCCCCGCTAACAAACTGCCAACCAACTATCTTTTTCACTATAAGGTCACTAACTACGAAGCCTTTGGTATTATATACCGACTCCCCCCCCCCCCCTCCTTTTGACAATGAACATTTATTGCACATGACATGTCTGCCTGATGTTAACCTGGTAGTTTTGTAATTGAACAAAACGTAAAGTATAGTTCTTGCAGTTACTGGGGCGTAATCAGAATAAACTACGTATTACACGACCTGCAGCATAGCAGTGTCAGATCTAGTGGTGGTGTGTCACCCCCCCCCCCCCCCCCCCCCGCCCCTCCACAATTTAGCTATGGACTAATGATGATACTAAAATGGCGCCAAAATAATAGATGCAATGCCAGACAGTAGGCTAGCTGACAGATCCATCCTACAATGCCTTAGTTGACAGATCTTCCCACAATGCCTTAGTTGACAGATCCATCCCACAATGCCTTAGCTGACAGATCCATCCCACAATGCCTTAGCTTTTTTTTTTTTTTTAGCTGGCAGATCTTCCCACAATGCAGCTCAGAATGCATTGTAAATTTCAAAATGTTCCGGGGGCATACCCCGGACCCCTTAGCAAACACCCCTCAAATATCCCTCCCCCCTTGAAATTTACTCAAAGCTAGATCCGTCCTGCATAGTTATACTATCAATGACGTCATGACGCATGCGCAGTTGGTAATTCCCTTTTCCAGTCGTGGTTAAATAGTAAATACAATCGAACATGTCTTTTTTTAGTTTTAAAACGTGGATCGACATTAATGAGTTTAGAAGTTTGCTCTACAATAAATGCAATCTGGGGGGAAAGGAGGGCATCAAAATCGACATTATTTTGCGACCTCAGTTTAAGTTGACAACAAAGCATCGTATTATGTATTCTGCGTATCCAATTGTTCTACCCTTTCGTTTATCATCGAACGCACGGGTATCATTTTCCCATAGTCCCCGAAAATAATGAGATTTTGATAAGTGTGTTTAGTGTGCACCCAGAAAAAGTGACCAATCAAATGGAGCCTCACTGAAAGGGTGGCTATTGATAATCAAATGCATTTATATCTCATTCGCTGTGATTGGGTAATCGAGTTACAAGATGCCATTGTCGAGGGCAACTTCTCCATCAAATCAGACTCGAAAATTAATCACTCTATACGGGCCGAGTTGGTACATCTCTACCCGTATACGCGCAATAATAATGATAATATAACATTACAAGCATTAAGCAAACTACTATGTTCTTATAGTCACCGTCCTCTTCTGTTAAAGCAAGTCGGTGTTTTTTAGCCGAGGGGGGTCAGCCGTGCACTATGTCCTTTGGTTACCGGTCGCTCACCCCGACTTGCTCCAAGCTTACCCAAACAATACGGGCCTAGATGCCCCGTCCATAACACAGGTCAATGCGGAATCATATTATTATTGCCACTTCATATTAAGAATCAAGAGGGCCCCGTGGCCTAGTTTCCAGCCTCTTTTCTATCGCTTCACAAATACAACGCCAGTTCACAGGCCCCGCTTACCCGTTTCTTAATACTCACGACCAAAGCAGTATTAAAAAAAAAAATGCTGCGCGCTCCGGTTTACGCTGCTTGCATATCCACAAACCCCGTAAGGAAAAAAAAAAAACTTGGTAATTATTTTATAGATATGCCAGAAAGATTCCACACGCCCTATTTCATATTGCTTGATTTCCTTTGCGCTGGTTCCCCCTCTCTCTTTCTTGGTCTCCATCTTTGCTCCTTTTTCAGTTTATCTTTGAGAAATGTTCGCTTGGGTGGAGGTAATTTTTCACGGCGGGCCCTAGGGTTGCCCATTAGTCGTTGTGATGTTTGATCGCTTATGAAGCGTGTGCAATTCACTCTATGTGTGTTTGGATCTCTCTTGCCCCACCGTCTAGAGAACCCTGCAGTTTGTTTTTTCTTTGCCGTCCAACCAACCATTCCGCAGGGAATCACTCCAGTATTTATATTATTTTCCTTCCGATTTTCCACCGTTTAGGTCGAGCTCGTGTGCAATAATTATGGTTTGCTCTTCACTCCCCCCCTTTTTTTTTCTCAAACAAAAAGTACTATCAATTTGTGTTGGTTAGAGGAGTATACCTTAGCGGGGAGTTGTAGCAGTATAGCGCTGCCCAACGGAGGGGAGTCAAGCGACTACACTCCGTGTAGCCACTTTTTATATTTATATTGAATCATCGGACCAATGTTCGTCACTCGCAAATTGTATTACTGGCAGAAAACTGAGCGACAATTACCGGGGTCCTGAATGAACGGCCGACAGATTTGCCGCTGCGTTGTCCTAATGGGCCGCAGCGTTTCACTACGAAATCATTTAATATAAATTGCCCGCGAACCATTAACTTCAAGTTCATCACTGTACGTATATAGCATGCAAGCAGCTTTAGCAAGCATGATCTTTGTGATGGCTGGGAAAGTTCGTAACATGACCGATTTGTGCTCGTTTGTAAATCTGATTGCGGCAACGCACTGCACGCGATATCTATTCCACAAATGGCCCCGGATATTAATGCACTTTATTTCGATAGTTCGCATTTTCATTATTAAATAAACTACTCTTGTGACGTCACACTGAACGTGTTATTACACCGTTTTGTTACGGAACACGGGGTCCAGACGGGGCCTAGCTGTCACGTATGACGTATCCTACCACTGAACAATGAACTTAATTCATCTAACAGTAACTATGAAAATGAGTGTGAAAGTGACGTATAGTTTAAGTCAGAAAAACCACTAAAAAAGTGGCCATTATTTGATTCAAATAAGCTCAGACGCTCGCGTCCTCGTCCATTCAAATCAAAGAATGTCCATTTTTCGTCATTTAACAGAATTACGTTAATCCTATACGTTGGAGCAATTCAAATTAGCAGGTCGGATTTGAAATCTCAACCTCGTTATCTCGCTGGTATCCATTCGTACAACGATCTCCTCCTCGGTAATTTGTTTAATTCTTAGTTGGTGAGAAGACGTTATCAGTCAGACATCCGGCCCTGTACGCGATATATCTTCACTCTGTTAACTCGTGACGTAAGTACCGTATGTATGTCGCAAGATACTTCCGAATGTTGACCAAGGATTGGAATCATTCGTAATAAAGTACAGTGCCTTTTTAGCCTCATCCTATGCACGCGGCAATACATATATGCAGAGCAAATGGCTCGGGCATAACCTGTCCACATATTTATTGTTCTGATGTACGTGCCAAAGTCAAGATTCACTCACTTGGAGAAATTGTGTAAGTTTACTGCAATTGTAAATAGTACTAGCCTGTTAGTTGTAATGTAATAACCTGATACCACGCTTCCCGTGTCGAGAAACAGTTATCTGTCTGAGTACAGCAAGTAGCCCGAGCAAACCCCGGTCTATATCGGTGCTGTTTATGTACAAACTCTCCCCTAGTCCTTCCAGGGAGCACATTTTACCAGCCATCGATTGGAAGGCATACAGTTCGTGGTTAAGATTTGCTTGTCTCGCGATCACTCTTGTTGTGTGTCAACTCCGTCGCCGTGGCACCCTTTTTCTGCGCGATCTATCTTGCCCGGGTTTTTTCCCCCCCACGCGCCGCATGCACTCCCGGGTTCACTCAGTTTGATCACGGCAAGTTTGCTTGCCGTATCAAATTTGCCGTAATTAAGAAAGAAGCGGGGAAGGTTTGGTTAAGAAGGGCAGGCAACCTCGACGGGACGCGGTAACGCGACTCGGCGGTAGCCAAATCGCTCTCTCGCGATGGTCAAATTGATTTAAGTCCCCGGCCCCCAACGTCTCCATTCAACTTGCCTGGTTCCGGGATTGAGGTCACCGAGACGCGTGACACTACTTTTTTTTTCCTTTCTGAAATTGATTATTCTCAAGAATGTTGACAGGAACAATTGGAGACTTCGTCGAGGTGAACATCAACGCCAAATTCGACGACAAAAACTCGGCATCATTATTTAATGCGATTTCTTTTCCAATTGTTAAGATGCCCCCAAATGAACACATCTCAGATAACATGCGGGTGCCTTTTTACACGGAGAGTATTTCTCATTACATAAATATTTAATAGACTTATACAAGGAGTAGATCTGGATACCGTTGTGTAATAGTATACCAAAAAACATAGCGTCACTGTCGTGCATTGTAGCTTGTATTATGCGAATCTCAAACCGCCCGAGCCGACGTGAACGAGAAACGTAATTGGTTTTGACATGGTATCCGGCCTGTTCTCGCTCGCCAGTTTGTAGCTTTGACACGTCGTTGCTATTATTATTAACACCCAGCTTCCCTGTGTGTCAGACATACATTAATAATTAGTGAGAAACCCGGCTAGGTTGCTCTGGGCGCGAGGCGGTGGGTTATAACGTGATAGAGCCTAAAACACCCTGGGAATGAGGCAGTTTTCCATTGGCCACAGTGGATAAGGTTGTCGTTTAATCGCATCACAATCCACCTCGTTCCCATTGATCAACCTGGGTACGGGTACGTATAGGTTGTTGATCCATTGTGTGATTAGGTCACGCTAAATGTCGGCAAGGTTCTTTGATGGTCCAGTATTGTAATGTATCCTTATTAGGTGTCAGGCAAGAGCTAAGAAAGAAATTGAAAAGCGGTGAATGGCATACGGGCTACCGCGCCATTGTGTGGTCTTCGGCAGTCGTTTTCTCGTCTGTTTTGTTTTTTTACTTCAACCCCATCAATGACTCGTAAAGAGAAGGGAGTTCACTGTCTCGGTTATTTTTCCCTTCTTTTTTCGGTGGGACTGGGGGTCAAACACGGCATTAGGCACGCTGGATTTCGTGTCCGTCGTCGGATTTGGGCTGGTCGAGTTTCAGTGTATAGCCGTCCCAACGGCCCTAGCGGCGCATGTTTGAATTGGGTTAAAGACATGCGAGTCACCTGCGCCGCGCTGTTGTTCGCCCGGGTTCAACGTCTTCCGCGCCGGTTGGTTTTCGCGGCCAATCTCCGCCAATTTCTTTTCTTTTTCTTTCCTTCTCTCTCTCTCTCTCTCAGCTCGAGCCTTCCAGGTATATTTAGGTCTTGGAAGGAAAAGCAATGGTCGGGACTGTAAATGAAGAGAACGTGATATAGAGCGAGTAGCTAGAGGTAGTTAGTTGGCCGTGCCTACCACCACACACACTCGCACCCTTGCATAGTAACTATACTACACCTGTGGCCTGAAGGGGTAGCTTAACTGAACAATTGCTCCTAAGTTCACCAGTGTGGGCAAAATAAGAGAGAGAATAAGAGAGACTCGGGCGATCCAGCGACCTTTTTCTTTTCGCGTATATTTCTAAACCCCATCACTTCCTACTTTTGTTTTGCTCTTGGTTTTCCATTCTGTATGGCCAAGTCCCCTGAGGTAGTATTCTCTCTGCTTTCTGGCTAGCCCGTGCAAACAGATCGTTGGCTGGTGAAAAGGATATCCCCGGCAGTGCCACATTTTCTTTTTATTATAAAACCGAGGCTTTAGCCATGGCGGCCCCGGCCAATGCTATCATTTTATCATTAATAATAATCGTAGTATACAACCCCCATAGCGCCCAACGTAATAAATTCAAGTGGGCGAGAAGTACGGGGGAGAAGGACAGCTCATTAGCGCCTTCGGCTAGAATGCAAGCAGCAACCGGGGAACTCTGATCAAGATACCCCGTCTATGTTCAGGTTCGATCGCGCTCAGGATTCTGAATAGCCCGGACTGTACCCACTGCGCAGGGCTTTGCAAAAGGGTTAAGAAAAAGGGAGAAAAACAATGATTCCCACGCAGTGCCGACTATTGGCCATCGTAGCGAGTTATTAATAAGCTCTTTGCAGTTGTAGCGGTGAATTTTATGCCCGTGCATACACGCCGGTCCGTACAGCTGCCATCACAAGTGCGTCAGTCGATGGACTTATACAATCAAATCAAAACACACTTGTGTTTAACTGCATGTCCGGTCATTGCTGCAAAAGCCGGGACCATTTTTGTCTTCCTTTTTTACCCATTTACGGATTTGTTATCACGATGACGTTCTTGTAATGTAAGTGATAGCCGAGTTTATTATGACATGGAGCGACAAGAACGACGTAACGTTCCCGATCGCAAGTCGGCCATTTCGTCCAAGATATTCGGTAAATATACACCACTGCTCAATCAATGGATCGCATTCTTTAAAAAAAAAATGTCCATCTGTGACCAATGACGATGTCGGTTTGTAGTCTTGAGATTTACTGCAAATTATTTCCGTCCGGATTTTATTTTCGTCTGCTTCTGTTTTCCCGCGCGCTTCACAACGCAAAGTTGAAAAATGATGCAGTTTTCTGCCGATGAGGTCGCTGTTTATAAGATGCTTGCAATGACAAGAAGTTCTTACTCGATGCGTTTAAGCCTTCAGCGGACGATTTGGGTTTACCCGATTCCATTTTCAAAAAAGGTGATATTCTGTCAGTTTTCAAAAACTGCTTGTTTATCCACCTATATTTCTTAAACGGACAAATCTGCGATGGTCCTCTGGCCAAATATCTTTCCCATGTCAAACTTTGTGCCAAGTTCATGCTCGTATCATCAAAGGCACAATTCCTCCAAATGTGTGCCCGAATTGCCGGCTTTGGCTGTGACTTCGACTGTTGCTATGCTGTTGCTACGGGTTGTCATTGTCCGCCCTTAGCAGCAGCATAGCAACGGCCGAAGTCACAGCCAAAGCCGTCACTTCGATCCCAGTCGAGTGAATTCCGAATCGCCTTTAATCCCATTCGTTCTACTTCTCTTCTATTTATCTTCCAGCAGGCATTCGACAGAAGAACGAAAACGGCAAGGATGGTCTGGTGTCCAATGTCACCTCTCCTAACGACGTGTTCTGCACCGTTCCAGGTCGCCTGTCGCTTCTCTCCTCTACCTCCAAGTATAAAGTCACCGTCGCCGAGGTTCAGAGGCGACTGTCTCCTCCAGAATGTCTCAACGCTTCGCTTCTTGGAGGTGTGCTGAGGAGGTAAGTTCTGGTATCTATTGTGTCGGTACGTTGACCGTTTGGGGCACCATCTCTGATTCTGTAATGAATCTATAGCTTTTTCTTATCCAAACCGATTCAAATACTCGCAATATAGGGTTTAGTGTGCATAAACATACGATATCTGATGTGTGTCCCACACACTATGTAATGGGATCATTTCATAACTTAAATACACAAATATTTAAAAAAAATGGTATATCCATAATAATTTATTTGCAGGTGGCATTATTAATAATTTTTGTTTTCTGTTCGTCGTGTATCATATATTCGTGTTCCTCTTTATTTCTTTCAAGATTCTGGTCATTTCGTTAAGTTGTCGTTTTCTAGCCTTCTCTGGTATTTAAATAAAAACCGTTGACACCCAACCCTCCTTATCTCATTGGCGAACATCTCAACCCGTGAAGGATGACCATATAGTTGTATCTCTCGATCTGGCGCCAAAATCTAATTTGTTCGTTTCTGCAAAGATAAGACTTCACTTTGACAGCATTTCAGTTTGTCCATGATTTGTAGCCACCCAAGTAGTATTGTAAATGAGTCTTAACGAACCAACACCCAACTGTGCGTTACATGTGAGTCTTCCACGAACCTTTTCCAATAACACCCTTGTCATATTTTCACAATGTTTGTTGAATTCCGTGCCTCTAATGAACCCAAAGAGAGGCCGCTTAAAACAAATGTGACCCTGGTTTGGTCAGGTGGGCTACACCGCCCCCTGTCGGTCAGACAAACTTTGCTTTGCCACCCTGACGAGCCGATGGTCGATCGTGTTCATTGCTTGGGGGCCAGATAAGCTTGCCACTGCTGCTTCATGCTGGGTTTCTTGTTTGCTCTGTCCCGTCTGTACGTCAAGCTATTTCGGTCAGGTTGGTCGACGGGCGTTGTTGCTTCTGCTCCCCCACCCCCATCCTTGCCCTGTTCTATATACACACCTGGTCTGGGCTACCTATGGTGATGTCTCAAACGAGGGTGGTCCTTGCGACACCTGCGATTTAGATTTGCTTTATATTTCTCAGTGTCATGTTTAAGACAAGGAATTTGGGCTAAGGTAGTCTTTGTAATATCTACGATATCTACAATATGCCAGAAAAATCGGCGATTAATTATGCAAAGCAAGACTGCGCCTATTCAGCAGGCGTCTATACTATGTACTATCGGGTCTTCCGTAGGCCGTTGTTGTATTATACGTTTTACAGAAACATGACGTCTAAATCGAGATGACGTCAAATAATCCGCCATCTTGGCTTATGTTACTCCAGCTAAACTCTGGCGTGTTTTTTTAAGTACAATAATCGATTCAGTTTGGAGTGAATGTCGGTTACTGATTTGTGTGAACATTAGCAGGGTACAGTCGGCGGCATCCTTAACATTGATGTGATTAATATGAAGACTTGCCGAATTGAAACCATAATAGTGCATTGAAATCCAGGTGCATTTTTAACCATACACGCACAAATAGACATATGTTGTCGGTTAGAATGTATGCCCCGCTCGATCAAAACTTCCATTCATAGATCATAACACTGTCTCTTCGCGTGTGGTTGATATTATTTTATCTTTTTTGTGTGTGGGGGAACCATTTTTGTTGGTTTTGAAAGTGCCACCATGCCCCGTTGGTATCTAGGTCATGCATGACGGTTGTGCGCAACCTGCCCCTGCCTTTCACGAGTCCGTCACGCTTGCTTTAACTTCTTCAGCTCGGGTAACAATCGGCCACGTTCAAATTCAACCAGTTGAGACAACCTACTCGCGTTGTGATGTTTTGCACTGTACTAAAGGCGAACCCGACACACTGTGGTTTTCTCTTCTTAGTACAAGTTACAGAGAGCTTGAAACCAAACAACAATCACACACATAAATATTGTCAACCCCCTTGAAAAGCTTTTGTCAGAGATCTCAAACTCGAGACTGGAATCATTATTGTCCCCCCTGTATTGGGGTAATTTCTGTGTGTGAGAGTTGGTACTTGGATTTTAATAGATATCGCAATCTCTTGTTAAGTGGGTAGATACAATAAAATAAATCGCAGTTGTCTGGTCATATCGTTGCAGCAAATCCATCCATCATTATCGGGTTGGAGGAAAAAGCATGTATTGCCCCTGACCCATATCAACCTCGGATAATGCCTGCCATTCACACATTTTCACCGCCGGCGCCAGGGCATCGTTCTTTCACTTCTCCGATTCTTTCTCCCCACAATATGAAGGGAAAAAAATACAAAAACGGTGGCATATTGCAGTTCTTTTTTATGGGTCTTTTTCAACCTAAAATGAACGATCAAAGCATTGACGTAACAAAAGGGTTTTCTATAACGTGTCTAGGTCATCCACTCCCTTAAGCTTTGTGCGCCCTTGATTGCGTTTTGTAACACCCAGACTAGTGCTTTAAGATCAAAATTTAGACCCAAATTTTTAGAGGAAAAGGCAAGCTAATAAATCAAAATACTAACTGATGCACTTGTATTAAATAAATGCTCAACATATGAATAAATATAGACAACATGAAAATAATTGGCACTTTTTTTAAAACGAAGCCCTAATTTTACAAAAAAATCTCATTTGCTCAAATGTACCCATAAGAAAGAAGACATCGTGTTTGGTATGATAAAGTTTCATTTAGATGTCCCGTGTACAGTTACCCGTTGTGGTAAATAAGATTGTGGTAAATAATCCAATATGGTTGCATGTGTGTACTTCAGATGTGACGACCTTTGACCTAGGTCCAGCTCGACATTTCATTGGATAGACAGTGCTGGTACCCCACAGTGCGAACGACATTATGTCAGCTGTGATTGACACCAGCTAATAGGGTGATAACCCACCTGTTCACAATTGCCTCGAAATGTCGGGCGACGACATTATCAGTGTTCAAATTACCCCTGAAATAACAAAGATAATGGAAAGTGTCCACTTGGAATGCTGCACTTAACTCATTGTATATGTTGCCATAGACTTCGAAGAAACCGTACCACGCGGCAAACATTCGCTGTTTGTTTTAGAAACAGAAAAAGACACATTGGCCGTTTTTGAAAACCCTAGCTTAGGCTCCGTTCAGGCTTCATCGCCATTGCCAAACTCCATGAACAAAGTCAAAGACGGAGACGGGGCTGGGGTTTAGAAAACGGCCCTAGCCTGCAGTTGTTGCAAAATCTAGACGTCCCCTCGTGGTCAAACCTACTCATGTGTATTGAAATGTTCAAATATATTTGATTTTCTTTTCTCATTAGATCCTTTTAAAAGTATATTTAGTTTAAAATAAGTATATAATTACAATATTGTTAACTGCCCCGTTTCCCAGTTTGTTTCTCCTCTCCTAAGAGTAAGACCAATTCAATTTAACTTATACAAAAATGCTGTAACTCGGTTCAGTTAAGACTTAATCGGTTAAATTGGAATTGTTCTACGACTGCGGCTATCGACATTATATGATCGTCACTTTGAGTTGAGCGTTCATGTGTGTACATGTGTGAGTTAGTCTTGCATACGCACTGTGGACCTCCGAACAATATAGGTCCACACGATGCGGGAAGAGGTTACGGTGTGTGGACTTGCACACGTCCACAATCCGTTTTTCAGTTTCCGAAAAAGAGCGCTAGAGGAAAAACGGGTTAGGGTTATATATAGAAAAGATAGAAGGGACAGCTGAGAGGCCCATAATCCAAATTTGAGGGTAAATTTGTTTTGGGGAAGCGAGAAAAATGAGTATTTAGTCAAAGTTTGTTAACTACACGAAGACAAAGGAATGTCCACAGTACGTATGTAAGGTAAAGCTATGTGTGCACATCAACACACTTTACTTCTTTTCAATTGGCTTGTTCCTGGTTATGTTGGCTCTCTTCCTATCTTTGATTGAAAGCTACCGTGTCTGATGTGTCTGCCGTGTCCCGTATAACACTGACCCGAGACTCTAGTTTCCTACTCTCATCGCAAGTATAGGGTCTTAATGAGACAGGTTTGTCACGGGATTACACCTGTCTTTAATTGAGTACCTGGCCACACCCAACGAAGAAACTAATCATGGGGTTTTTCGTCAGTGATCCTCGGTCTATTCGCTCTCTCAGGACATTGGTCCTGAAATAGTCAGTAGCAATTGTGTGTCATTACACCGCTTGAGTATTGGCCGGAAATGAAGTGGAAGTCGAGTTTCCCGACGGTGCGACGGACTTCGGTTTTGCTCATTCTCATCCACCAGTTGAGTTTGCAAGTCCCCAGTCAGTAGCATCTGGACATTTTAACAGCGAACCATCTTCCTTTGTTCTGCTTATGAGTAGTTGTAGGTCACTTTGGTCAAACGTCCTGGATGTTCCCGTGAAATTGGTCTTTTTGTGTATTCTCTTGATGATCATTTATTTACTAAGATCTGACAGCGGAATAATCACAATGGTGGCAGCAGAATTTGTCAGATGTATTTCTGTCATGGAGATAACACACTTCAATATACCGCGCTCAATATCCACTGCTTAGATTGTAAACACACGTGTCCAAAGTTAAAATGCACAGCCTGTTGATTCAAGGCCTGTTTTTCGTTCATACAAAAAAGGAAAGTTCAAAACAGTTTTGTTTGTACCCAAAGATGCGAATTGGCATCTGCAAAATTGGTGTTTTTCCGGGATTTGGTGTTGTTGCCATCAACAGCTATTGTTCATGACGGAGTCTATATAAGGTCCTTTCGCGTTGACTGAAGACTTCTCCAAATCTGAAGTCAGACGGAATTCGCCCGTGTGTCATTCGATCCCGTGTTAATCAGAATCAATTAGCAACAGGTGTTCTGGGTTTAATTGGGGTCGAAAAACTGTAACACTGAAGTCGGGAAGGAAACAACAGCTTAATAACCTGTCTGTCCTATCTGATTGGAGCTAGTGGTTGAAGGTGAAGTACATTATTAATGTGGACAAGTTCTAGATTCGGTCGCTGGGTTAAACACCTGAAGAAGATCCATCCGCTATACGTAACAGGTGTCTGCAAACTGTCTACTACTTGGTTTGTGCACGAATGAACAAATTTAACTCCAGAGTTGCAAGTGACTTTGTTTTACGGCTGCAGTGTTTAATAGGTAACCCGTTTCAGACCACAGTTACCAAAGAGTTCACTTATGTCATCCCCAGAACCCATTCCAAAAACGAAAACTGATTGTTAAACCTTCAACCTGCTGAAATCTGTTGGAAGTACCAAAAACAAAAAAGCAAGGTAGCCGTGACTGGTTAGTATCACCGCGTCTAGCAGGCAGGAAATGAGCAGAACCCCTTCTTGTTTTCAGCGTTGTTAGGGTAATGGAAAGATATACAACGCATCCAGTAAGCATCCAGCCAACATCTCTCTCTCTCTATCCTAGTAAAACCAAATGACGACAAAGGTATAACACCTGTCCTCCACGCGCCGTGTACATTGTTGATAATTAATCGGCACAGATGAAGACGGTATCCGGTTGGGGAAAAAACACATAATAATAATTGTCTGATAAGAAACGTCCAAGTGAATGATAGGTGGAGCAGTGGTACGGCGTACGCCGCGCATAAATCAGACGTTAAGGAATACCGGACATGAATTCGGTGGAGTCCACAAATCATAACTCGAATAAAATGATGCCAATTTGGTTTCAATGGGTTGTCTGTGTCTCCCTGCAAGTTAATGAATTCAATCTGGGGGATTTACTAATATTTAACTACAAAAAAACAAAACAAAAAACGATTTTACAACCGATGTGATGAATAATGAATTTGCCTTAAATTGTGAAAATGTATGATGAATGTCTTAGGTCGAGTGAAGCACATCAATGCGTATAACTATCTCAAACAAGTGAAATGGTGTCTAAACCAAAAAGAAGGAATTGATGATTGACCTTTATTAACCGATAATATCTCATCGCCGATTGTGTTTATAATTGCACAAAACCTGTCGATTTAATACAGGATTATGCAGTTTAACCAACGCGTAAACTTATAACTTCAGTTCACGAAGCCCACCTTTAATTGCTGCGGGCTGTTTAACATTGCTGCAGCTCTGGTCTCCATGTTTGTACACAGAGCAAAAGTTTCGACAAAATTCGTGCAATATCAACCTTCTTCTAGCATTCCTGAAGAATCCTTCTCTCTACATGAGGCACCTAAAACGGGCCTCGGGGCGATACCCAAATATCTAGGCCCAGGCATATAGTCCCCCCCCCCCCCCCCCCCCCCCCCCCCCCCCAAGAGGCAACCCGCTGCCAGGGGGAAAGTTAGACCAATTTAGGGGTTGCTTGTCTGTCGAGTGAGAGAGACTTGAACTTGTCAGACTTTGCCCCGTCTGAGATCGAGGATACGTCACAGGTCAACGACACTCAGAATCGGTCGACGTGATTGTTTTGGGGTTTTACAAATTACAGGCTGAATCTGATTGGCTGATTCTCAAGGGAAATGATCAACGAGGGGTGCTGATTGGACGAAAGTTTGGTCATCAGTTTGGATGCAACTCACAATGACCGGGCAAATCATAACAATGAGCAATGCACAGAAGGAGAAAAAACGAGATAACAGTTGTCTCTTCTTTCTGTCCAATTCTCTCAGCACAATCAGTCATCAATCCATCGACAGGTTTTCAACAACAACCGGACCCTACAAATTACGAGAAATTAAGCCCCGCATTGCCACACGTTATTGAGGACACAAGGCGTGCTGTCGTCTTGTCTTCGTCTGCAAGAGTAAGAAATGCAAGAAATGAACGGCCAGTTAAACCCACACCTGTGGGTCTTATTATAGTTGAGACCTGGCAGGGTTTATCACTCGTGGCTTGTTTATTCAAACGGTCAATTTGCCTAGCTGTCACCTCGTGGAGGAAACGGCAGCAGACCTTACAGCCGAGACCCGTCTCCATATCTACAAGAATTGCAGAGGCCAAACTGAAAGAAATCGGCCCTCAATTTAGGTGCAGATTTTGACTGGCAATTACTTTTCTCTAAAAGCCGTCTGGTTTTAATGAACGGCTCTTATTAGCGTGCACTCGCTGCTTCGGTCCGTTATAATGTTTGTTGTCGCCTCGACGAATTGCCGTTTCTTTGCGGATTCCCTATTCATTGCGTTGACACTGTTCACCTGTCCCAAGTCAAATCGTGCTCGTTAACTCTGCTGATGAACCACACGAATTGAACAGTTTATTGCCCAACTGTCCCTCCCTTTCAATGAGCAAAATGCAAGGGCTTTTATACATATATTTTTTTATTCCCATCAATAATTATTGTGTTAGAATTTTGTGAACTTTTTTTTATTGTGGATATTTAACGAATGGGGTTAATCAATTATGTCCTTGATGAAGCTTAAGCTGTTATTCATTAGCGAGAGGTAGGCAGAGAGTTTGAGGAAGGTCAAACGAACGATTAACTGTCAAATATTTCTGTACTTTTTTGTGCTGGTGGTGATAAATTCACTGAGCGAGAAAGAATCGGGAGTTTCTGCCGTATAAAGTCTTGGTGCAGTCAGGGTCCTCCCAGTAATCAGTAAGCTTCTGTATGTGGATTTCGCCTTAATCTGTGGATGCTAAAGTTGTTAGTTTTCCAGTGAAAAGTTTGGAACATTTTCTCTGTGTTAGCTGTAGTGTTGGCTGTAGTTTTGGCTGAGGGGGCCGTTTTAACCCAACAATCGCTTTCCCCATATTATAGACAGGTGCAACAAAAACAAACACAACCTGAATTTTTCGCCTTTTTTTCTCTCCACAATGCCATTCCTTGTTCTAAATAAAGAAGAGTTGGTATCGTAATTCGGCCAGGAATGCCGGGTGACAGGCCCCGTAATCGCCTCGGGGCTCCTGGGCAAATCAGCGGGAGGGCTCCGCCGACTAGCGACCTTGGGTAACCCCAAATAAAAATAACTTTTGCCGAAAATTGTTCTAGAATAAGGGCAATATATATGAAATATATCTTGCCCTTGACACATGGTTTTGTTATATTCCCCAAAATGGGTATGGGTTGCACTCAATAACCTCATAACATGTATGATCTAAAGGTTGTCTTGTCTTAATTTTAAGCAATTTTTGAATGAAGTTACGAATACAATTATTGGTGTCGTTTTTTTGTGGAAGTAGCAAGATGTTACGATTTTGGTGAGGAACATTGTGGGACAGTTTCGTTTTTTGGGTAGGAGAGAATTGTAGACCAACGTGTCAACACAATTTGGACGATCTTTCTTAATGCCTATTAGAAAGATTTGCCTATTAAGATCGGTTGGGTTATTGAGGTGGTTTGTATATTTTAGGTCAATCCAGTCGGTTAGCAGATTGCTATAGCTTTGTTCGTTTTTAGAATTTAAATAGATATGCGTTCTACTATATTCTGTGTATGACTGAGACTTATGGGATTATATATCAGTCATTATTGTTTAAAGGTTGGGATCGGATACATGGGAGAGGGTTAACTGTATTGACAATTAACATCAGTTAACATTTCGATCAGTATTTGTAGCGAGGATATCAACATAATTACATTGTGTGTCTCTTTTGTTTTAGCCCTCTTATGGTTTTACCTTTCAAAACCTTTCAAAATCTGCTTAATGGGCAAAATGGCTATCAATAAGTATGAACCTTTCAAAACGCTCCAGAATTTTTTGCTACTGCACTATACACCTTTCAAAACCTTTTGAATTTTTTTTTTTTTTAACACCAGTTTGTTCAGAGAGTTGTTTTACCTTTCAAAACCTTTCATAGGTTCTATTTGTCAGACAGCTTTCTCACCTTTCAAAACGCTTCAGTCCAGAAAACTTGAAAGGTTTTGAAAGGTCTGACAGCTCTATGGTAACTGCACTGTATATAGGAGGGTGGTATATTACGAATCAGTGACTAACCAGTTCTATACAATCGCACCTTGCTATCAACTTGAATTTGAAACAAAATCACAGAATAGTTAACGGTTCCATGTTATCTGTGACGCAGCTGATTGAGATTGTTCCTTGTAATTCGCACCTGTAACAGATAATGACAACCTCGTTCCTTGAGTGTTTCACCTCGTCCCTCTCACGTTACCGGAAAGTAATTGAATGGAGCGGACAGTTTTTATTCTATTTTATTTCTATGACGGGTGGCTGGGATATTAAACACGATAGAATGATTACTTGTGAAGATTGAATTTTCCGAATGAGGTTTGAGGAAAGGGGGTTATTCAATTTCGGCCGGCGACTGGAAGCGATAGTGAGAGGTTGTCATTAAAGATCAGTTGAAACATAAATAATTTGAGGCTTCAGAAAAACAAACACAGTAATGTCATAGTATGACAAACCAACGTTTGAAAAATGGCTGTTAATCATAATGGGAAAAAAACGCTTTGTGGTAAAGAAAGCAGTGCGGAAACTAAATAAATATGATTTTATCATCAGCATCAGTGACCACTAGTAGGGTCAAGGAATTCTTATGAATTATATTTTTAAGTAACATGTAATAAACGAGCTTTTATAAAAAGGTATTAAAAACTGACTTAGATAAGACACGAACATAGCCTTTGTTTTTGCTTGAGAATTAAACTAAACCCAAACTAAATTAAACTAGAACAAAAAAAAACCACAAGAACTAAAACAAAGCAAATTAGCGTAAATGTTTGTATCCTTCTGAAATGATGTATTCAAAATAAGTCCCCTTTAAGTTCAACATCCCACTTCCCAGACCCCACTGTGGTTTAGCCTCGGGAGGGCGCCCCCACTGCGTAGGCCCCACGTGAACCTTGACCTCTGGCGGGCATGTCCGATATCCAATACGGCCGGCTTTGCTGGCCGTTGACATGTACTGTGGTTTTTCTGTGGTCTTCTGTGCCACATTTCAGAGGTTTCTTTGTCAGATTTACAATGAATTTTGTATGGTTTTATTTATTTATTTATTATTTATTTTCATTTAACATCCAACAGCGCCAATTACATGGTTACCGAAGTTACCGAAGCTACAGTTTTAGAGGTGGGAAGAAAACCCCAGATGAATTTTCTTGGGGAAAACCCACAGATTCCGGCAGGGATTGAAAATCCACATGTCCCAGGCTGGATTCGAACCCGGATCACTGAGCCGGAAAAGCTAGAAAAGAAACCTCTTTGCTAACCTGACCCCTGACCCCTAACCTGAGTTCATAAGACCCTTAATCATGCTCGGCACAACACATGTTCATCCTGTGATTTTGGGATTAAATTTCGAATTTTAAAAAAGCAATTACCTTATTTTCTTTCGTGATACGTCCCTTCTTATACCGACTCGACCCCTTCAGTCTACCGGGTCAACTGCCCCCGCAAAGCCCGTCACAATGCGCTACTAACTTGGTCCTAATCCCTCCCTCAAAACTCTGACAACGTCTGTCATCTTCCAGATTTGAGAAGTTGGAGGCATTTTAAACAGAAATAATACGGCAGACTTGAAAGCCTAGATAATAAACATGAAAGCAACTTAATGCAAAGAAATTAATCCTAATGGAATTACATGTAAAGGTCGTTGTCACGGTCAAGGGTTAAAGTTCGATTAAAGTTAGTGTGGTCCTTTGGTGGTCTTTTGGTGTCTCCCAAGTAAAATCGTAGAGGGTTTCCAGTTTCCAGTCACACAAACAAAAATAACTTCTTTTTCATCTCCACTATTGTAACGATCGACCAGCGTTTTGAACTTATTTGGCCATTGTTTGTTGTGAATTTCAGCAACTCCAGTAATTACTGCTTCAGTATCCCGGATGCATCTTTGCGACTTGACACTGTTTTACAGTGCAGTGCTGTTATTAACAATCTACTTCTGCTGTGAGCACGCTTTAATTTTGGGATCGAACCTGAAGCGCTAACAGTAACAGTAAAATATAACAAGTGCCGATCGCAGTACATTTTCCCAAATTATGTTCATTTGCTTACCTCATTATTAAAAAAAAAATCAGGGTATTCTTTAGATTCTTTTTGAACGAGACTAGGTTTTATTGGTTTTTTTTGTGAGCGTCTCACGTTCACGTCTACCTTGACAAGGTCAAACGAGGTCACGCGATTTTCTCAGTCGGAACACCTGGAAGTATTTACGCTGCACGCTGATATAGCGTGAAACGCCTGGACGCGTCTAGTCTTTTTACAAGGCATTCCATCGTGTACATTGAACTTGGGCCAGTCTTTCATTCACTAGGCATCTGCCCCGGTGCGAATGGAGCAGATTAGCGCTCAATCAACGGCTGAATTCGCTCTGCCATAGTTCGTTAGGAAGTCGCCGAGGCATGCCACCCCTCGTCTGCTCAGAGGCGCGGCTCGCGTTACAAGGGGGGAACCCATTTTTCTCTTTCTTTCTTGTTTTGTGAGTGGTTTCACCGAGGCTAACGTGTCACTTGACTGGCTCCGAGTGCTTGACTTCTGGGCATCGATGCCTCGGGCGGGGAGTGTTGCCCTCGGGGAGAACTGGAGGAAATCTATTCTTAGAATTCTACTCAAGTTGTTTAAACGGTGTCCAGCCTCATTTCATTGGGGCCACCGTTGATGTTCTTGAAAATACGTTATTGAAAAAAAGGTCATGTTGTATTCAGTAAAGGAATCGGTGATAGATATTGCGTCTGTGAGAGTAGATAGAGAAACCTATAGCAGCCGGTGAACAGTGCAAATTGAAGATTGTTTCGGAATTTCTGGTGGAGGACTTGTCAAGCTTCCTCCCGACTTTGGAACCTATATAACTTAAGTTCTAATCCAATTTGCTCCTCCACAATCACGTTTGTATTAGCGCATTTCCCGTCCGTCCGGATTTCGTTTGTGCTCCAGAATTGACTCGATCAGACATGCAATTTAGACTTGACTTCTTCTTGGTCAGTGAACCCTACTAACGCGCAGGAAAAAGACGTGATTTATTCAGACACGTTGACTGATGCCTTTTTAGAATAGGACGGAACAAAAGTCGAGGTAATATAGAGGGGTGTGACATCTATAATCACAACATCAGCCAAATACCGTCTTGTAAGATTGGATAACTTGTACGAGGGCGTTTGGTTGGGGGGGTGGGGGGTGTTGGCTCGTCAATTTGGGGATGTGATTTCCAAGTAAGCAGAAACCTGGGTAGAATTTTGAGAGGTCTACGGTTACGGAGTTTTTGTTTGGAGGGCCGGTCGATCGATCGATGAACTCGGCCGTTGAAACACCTTTGGTCCCTGAAACCGATCGGGGTTGAATGGTAGATAAACAACGGGGACGCGGGGTGATGTTACCCCGGTCACTTAGGTTGAGAACAAGGCGGCTTGGTAGATTCAATTAGTTAAACCGGTGCACAGTGAATTTTACTGAAGAAAGTACTCCTTGGTCCCCATGTTTGGTCCCACCACAGTATCGATCCCTATGTTGTCTGGGAAACCAAGTAGATGCATTGCGTGATTATGCACTTCAAATGTTGTGGGTTGTTTTCTGTAAATATACATACACAATAATTTGATCAGTTTTTACTTGTCAAGCACAAATATTAACCCAGCATTAAGCAAGGTTTGACCAGGATAGTCACGTGACCGATGACATCATCGCATTGCACAGACCGAGGTCCTTGACCGCGGAGTGGGATCTGGCACTGCCCCCGACTCTCAACCCACAACCCCTAAACGCTGCTCACCTGTTGGTCCGTCAGCCAGACTGTGAAATACACCTGTCTATGTATTGTTTCAGACCGTGTCTCTATTTAGGGACCCATTTCTTATTTTAAAAATTGGCAGCTTTTCCCCTCTAGGCGGATATGGATAATTGCATCTATGGATTGCGGCTTCCCGTGGCTCAACTAAACACAAGTATATATCAGGGAAAGGAATATCTCAGGTTCACGTATACAGGCCCAGCGTGTTTACATTGGTGTCCGATCCCAAACAATTTAAGTATAAGATTCCAACATTTTAGTTGCACTCTATTTATTTCTCATTTCGCTTACAAAAAGGCAAAGTCAATTGGGTAATTTAGCTCATAACTGATTGCAAAACTTACAGCAAGTGCGAGTAGGCCTATTTTTTCAGAGATGTCAAAGTCGATATTAACTTGATTGCATCTCTGACGCGATCGAATACAAGGGCTACTGAAAAAGAGAATGGCAGCTCAGATTTTATAGAAGACAAACAAACTTTGAATTTTCAACTCACGACTGGTAAATCGAGTATTGTCATCTCTCAAGCATACTGTATCACTTGTTTCCGAGCGCTCCTGCGAACCAATTACCGAGCAGCGGGGAGGCGCCCTGCCCGAGATTCGATCAAAACTCCCCAGTCAAAGGAGGGCGAGTCACGCCGCTGTCGATTGACGGTGATGGTAATCGGACAGGGCCTGTAGTATCACGATCGCCTAGCGGTGGGGACCCCATACCGGTCAGGAATTCCGAGCTCGCATGGGGGCTTGAAGAGCGAGGGGCTGGCGGTTTGGCTGCCCCGTTCCGATCATTCGTATACGTGTTCCACATCTGTGTAAATAACCTGCACCCGTTGATATTGGTAACTAATAGGGGTCGTTAACGTGGCTAATACGGAAACGAAGATAGGACCAGTGGCCATTACAACAGTTTGTATTGTTCCGTTGAGTTCTGTATGATGTAAAATACTCCACAATGCGACAGAATTGCTGTTAGGTTTAACCAAAATGTAGAGCAAATGGACTTCTACTTGTGGCTCTAGTAAGATATAATCAAAACAAACAAAACATATCACCTCCAACTACATGTATCTCTTGTTTTCTGTTCCCGTCTTTGTCTTAAGAAAGTTAGGTGGACTACTTGAAATGTTTTCATTGTATCTTCTCTTCGGAGACATTACTATTTCGCTATGTGTATTGTTGTCATTTTTTGGTGTGATTGGGCATTGTATTGCTTCAAGGGTAAATCGGTCAAACGAGGGCGCTCTTGTTGTTTTGAGGGCAGCCATCTTTGTTTGATGGTGGCTATATAACTTTTTCGGTTACTTTGGGTTAGGATCTCATCTCGACCTGTTCTGATAATTTCAAGGACAAGTAAGGTTTCCAAAGTTAACTCAACTGGACTCGTTCCAAATTCTCCAGTCAAGAAGGCTCGAGTTTGAAATAAAAAAGAGGCCTGCTGAAGTTAAAGTGAAGTTACGAATTACAAATGTCGAAGCAGGAGCCCTGATACATGCGAAACCTCAACCAAATTAGCGCTGACGGCTGCCGTATGGTCTGCATGTCACCCCCTACCACTAAACCCAACCCTTGTTATAGTTTAATTGCCACTTTTCCAACAGTCGCATTATAGCTAGGTTTAACCAGCATCCATCTGTAATCCTACTGCTCTCCAGTCACTTTGAATTACTGGTCGTGGTGAATAAGTCTGGTGCCGGATCGACTTACTGGCGTTAGGGCTGGTCTTTAGGGACTGCCCTCCCCCACACCCCCCACCCCAACCATTTTATTTCATGGATGAATTGGAAGTATTCAAGGTAGAGGGGTTCTCGTCATAAGTATGAATGATTTCATTGCCTGTTGTACGTTGTCTGTACTCTATAGTCTTCAAATTTGATAGAGGAAAAGGTTGATAAACAGTTACCCGAATTAGTTAATATTTAGGGTAGCGTCATACCAAGCGTAGAGTAGAATATAAGATTGTCGTTTCCACCAACTGTTCGTGCAGTGCAACAGAGCCTTTATCCGAATTAAGGTCGATCTAGTGTCCCAATGATAGAAGCTAAAATCATGGCAAAGGAGACCAAATGCCACAGGGACCAATTTAATAGAGCTGCTAAGCACAACAATTTGCTTAGCACACAGAAAGTTTTGCTCAGTAAAATTAGGATACCAGCCCAAACCTTCATGTGTTTTTCATGCTAAGCAAAAACCAAACGAATACTAGTCACCAACAATATACAACACCTGACAATTTGGTTTGTAACCTTGTTTTTTGCCAAAGAAGAATTGTTATGGTAAGCATATTTTTGTGCTTAGCAGTTCCATGAAATTGGCCCCAGCTCACCGATGTGTGTTACTTACCGTCTGGGCCCAATTTCATAGAGCTGCTAAGCATAACAATTTGCTTAGCACAAAAAGTCTTGCTCATTAAAAACAAAGTTACTAGCCAAAATTCTACGGGTTTTTCATGCTAAGCCAAAAAACAGCTGATTATTGAAAACAATATTGGTTTGGTCTGTAACCTTGTTTTTGCCAAGGACAAATGTTCATGCTAAGCACATTTTTGTGCTTAGCAGCTCTATGAAATTGGCCCCTGGATGTCAGTCAGTTTGGTGATAATTATCGTTTTGTATTGCTTTCGTAACTGGGATTCTGTCTTAATCCACATCACGTAATCCCATGTTAGAGCAGATCAACAATCAGGCAGGCGGTTTCGTGTTGTAATCCCCTCATCTAATCCCAGTCGCCGGATTCGTTTCCCGACTTGCTCCCAATTGAACCGTTTCTTTCTGCTATTCTCTGTGTTTTTTTTTCTTTCTTTGGTCTGATCAGAAAAGAATAAATCACAGGGCCTCGTAATTAAACGGAATTAGCAATTCAATCCATACCGGGTATCTGTATCCGAAGTGGCGTATCTTGATCCTCTGCATTAACTATAGCAATAAGTGCCCTCTGGCTTCGTGTATTACCAAGAAGAACAAATACCGCCCTAAGATGGTGGGGGGGGGGGGGGGGGGGGGGGGGGACAAGAGTGTAAAGATAAAATAGAAGAAAGAGGAATGATTGATGAGTTTACTGATATCCTGTTAACCGTTAGGATTCACCTTGCTGGGTGTACTGTCGACCGTTGGCCGAGAGGCCGAAGCCTGAGCTAGGCGATACATCACTGGATGTCAATCCGATCGGGACGCTTCCGGCACCCGCCGTCTGTCCGCTCTACCAACCACCTGCTTGCCGTGACTGATGAATCTTTCGTCTCTGTCCTCCCCCCCCCCCTTCTCTTTTCCCTTCTCCTTCGCTCTCTCTGCCTCCCAGAAGACCCAAACTAACTCATCATCATCGTGGTACGGAGCTTCGCCCGCATCATCATGATCGAATTTTCCGAGGATGATGACTGAATAACCCGAAACACCTGCCCTGATCGTCTCTCCCCTTCTCCTTCATCCTTCATCCTGGGTCGTGTTTCTGGCTTCCTTCGCTATGTGCCTCCTTCCCGTTTATCTGGGCATCAGTCCCTCGACTTAACTTCTCATTTTCCCGCCTCCTGTTGTACTTCTCCTCCTTAGAGCATTGTGCTCCTGCTCATTGGAAAACCTAAATTGGTGTTATCCCAACAACAGCGTCACCGTTTGTTTGTCTTTTACACACGATTTTCCAGAGCTGTAGTTATATCCTCACAAACCCTTCCATGTCAAGTCATGAGCTACTCATGTTGAACAACCGCGACAAAGGAAGTTTCTTTTCCAGGGTCATTCCTTGTTATTGTGACCCTATATTCGATTGAACTTTGATTTGTCTTGTCAAGGTGATTCTTCTTTTGATAGCCTGGACCCAACTTCATGGAGCTTCTAAGCACAAAGATTTGCTTAGCATGACAATTCTTCCTTGGCAAAAACAGGGTTACAAACCAAATTTTCAGGTGATGTTTATTGTTTGTGACTAGTGTTCACCTGTTTTTTGCTTAGCATTTAAAAGCACATTGAGTTTCGGCTGGAGTTTTGTGCTAAGCAGTTTGTTGTGCTTAGCAGCTCTATGAAGTTGGCCCCAGATGTCTTCAATGGTATATTAATTTGTAGGAACATATAATAATATTTGCCGTCAAGGTCCTCATTTTGATGTCTTGATTCAATTTTCCGTTTGTTTTCTGTTCTTTTTCCACCAGGGCAAAATCTAAGAACGGAGGCAGATATCTGAGAGAAAGACTAGAAAAAATTGGCTTGAATCTCCCTGCTGGAAGAAGAAAAGCCGCTAACGTTACATTGTTCACGTCATTAGTTGAAGGTAAGCA
The DNA here is from genome assembly GCA_037893245.1 of Crossaster papposus. NCBI lineage: Eukaryota > Metazoa > Echinodermata > Asteroidea > Velatida > Solasteridae > Crossaster > Crossaster papposus. The sequence goes on along the minus strand of JBAIAA010000298.1, from coordinate 234,829 downwards.
ATTTTTTCTATAAAATGTAGTTTAGTTTTTTACTTTAGTTTTTCATGAATAATTATGTTTGTAAACTCTTTAATCTTTAGAAAAAATGTTTACTGCTGAATTTCTAGTATTTTGACCAAAAGGTCAAATGATGTCGCGCCGAATTATATCACGCCGATAAATGACGTCACGACAAATTCGGGCGCCCTCTAGAGGCCAGAGCGCACCAAGATTGTTTGCATATTCCGGACAAAAATTGTTGGTTGAAATCCAAACTCTTGTTTAACCATTCAAAGTGCATTTTATTCTGACGAGTGGCCGTCACAAAATGTCTGGCGTCGAGCCGCCATTATGTGTACACGTGCCGAGATGATTGGGCAGATTGACCATATTTCAGCGCCACACTTAACAAAGCCACAGTGATTCTCTCATCTCTGCTCTTCCTTCGCCATTTATAGCAAGATACACAAATTGTTTGAGTCGATCGTTGACAAGTGACCTTGGCGTTGCGCGTAAGCGCCAATTTATGATGAGAGAGAATACGGGTGATAGCGACGATGCCACGGTTTAATGGACGGTCTACTCTATGGTTCGTCTCGACTTAATTGTCTGGTTCCGACTTTGACTTTTGCTGTATGATCGGTTAACGCAGCGATCTACGGCTGCTTCACCGAGACCGAGTCTCGGCTGTAAAACTGCCCATCGATTTGAGCTTCCTGTGTGCGCATCTCGTACGGTTACATCGCTCGGTCTATCGAGTGCCTCGCATGTCTACCTTTAAGAGAGAAAAACGGCGTCCGCCTTACCGATCCATTTAAAAGAAGGAAATGCAAAGGTCGTGTGGTCACGCGTGGTTGTCTAAAAAACACAGGAATAAAAAGTGCAGTGAGTGGTGAGGCGTCAGCATGCATAAAACTGGCGAGATTTATAAATCAAAAAAAGAACAAAAATTGTTGTACCTAAATTTATTATAATGGAAAGTGTGGCGAAAAAAAGGAGTGCTCTATAAAAGTCTGAAAATACCGGACACAAAGCAAGATACCTGATCACTGCGTTGCAATGTAAAGGAAAAAGTAACGTTCGTGTCCTTGTTAATGAGTATATTACAGTGCATGCATTTCAGATTGTCTACTATACTATTATTAAAGGAAACACACATTTTATATTCCACATCGTATCACACGTCACAAAAATATCTGCAACACAGTAACGGCATTTTTATTATTTGAAGAAATGAGGCTTATTCAGTTAGGGTTTTACTAAAAATGTAATGCTTTTGGAACTATCAGAGAACTCGGATGCAGGTTTTTCCATTCTTGATTTTTTTATTAAATGATCTACCTTTGGATCTATGTACGTCTGATTGGACAATAATTTGTCACATCCCCGAAGCAAGTAAAGTCTTCAATTAAAAACACTTCCCATATCATCCCCCTACTCCATCCTTTCTAGGGGCTTTCACATTTACCCCCATCCTTTCTGGGGGCTACAGCGCGTTCTGCGTCCGCCGTCCATCACACGCGCAGCCCGCGGACTTGAAAGTCACTGCGTGCAGCCGAGCGTAGCCGCTTAAGGCCACAAAGCGCACGTCACATGTCACATCTCACAACGCCGTGAATGTTGCTCCTTTTCATACAATGTTATCTGTCTGGAGTTTCTGCCATTGGCGATGCACAGCCCGCGGGATGCCTGGCATCCACCGTGACGAAGTTGGCAGTTGTAGCAGACGATATTTGTCATAGCCTTAACCAACAGGATATGACGGGGTCTCACGATAAGGAACGGTTTACCGATCGCCCCCTGACATTCAATCAAAGCCGAGCTTGTTTAGGCCGACTGTGGGGGCGCCTTCTCAACTTTTTGGCGAGTTTCTGTCACGACGAAAGGTCGTGTCCGAAACGGGCTCCAAGAGCTATGGCTACGTCTACTGTCAGCCTGCTCACGCGTAGTTGTAATGGACGAACACTTAGACAATAGCCATAGACAAGAGATTCGGACATGACCTAACAATTATTTATTTGTTGTCAACCTCGTCCCAGCGACCCTCTACCACTAAGAAAGGGATTAAAACGAAGATGACCCTGGGATGAAGGTGGGCTTGTTATAAGGATGGAAACAAGATGGCCACTCGTTGCGTCAAGAGACCAGCAAAGATGGTGGATTTTGAGCAAGTCTATCATTTGAAGTGAAAACATGAAAAATGGGGGAATAAAGCGCAATTTTGACATGATGAAAAGAAATTATAATTTGCGGATGACGATATCCAGATTTTGTGTAACATCTATATGTTACTGTTTAGAAAAGTCAGAATTGTTTCCTGGGGAACTTAATACTGCTAGCAGTATCAAGTTAAATACTAGTTATTATGTCTTTAACTGTTTGGATAGGTTGTGATTATCCATGCAGTATTTTTATAAAGCTTACATTAGCTAAACAAAAGACAAATTAGTGGGTGTAATTTAATCAGCCTCGGTGTAAAATATCCAACAAATGCCAATGAACTGGAACCATTGTTCCTTGCACCTGTCAGCGACCCAACAAAAATTGACTCTGAAAATCTCTAAAGACTCCCAATTAAATTGATATTAGCATATACGAATAACTATGTTTTCAGAAGCAATTAAAGGCATCTGTGAATTCCCACGGTAATCCGTTATCTGGTTGCTTTCGCTGAGGAATAAATTAATACCAATAAGTCCAGGTTCCCGGATACACAATTCTGGCGATCAATTGCTGATCGACATTGGCGTTGGAATCATAGCCTAATTGTTCCGACACTTTGACAACAAAAGAGCCGTAATTATCAACCACAGAAACGCGCGGCACCTGATCCCAGAAAAAATATGATGGTATTGTTTCGCAAAAAGTGAATGTCAAACAGAAATTAACTTTGTGTTCAGTGGATGAATTAGGATTAGAGGGGATTAAGTTTTTGTCGCTTTTAGAACAGTGTCTTAAGACCACGCCCCGACTTATCAAATGCCGTGTTTTAATTAACAAATATTAAAAAAATAAGCCTCAAGAAAGAGAAAGTTATTCTCCCAACAATCGCTAAACGTGTTTATGAAAATGAGCTTGTGGTCTGATCTAAGAAAGGGTCAACACTTCTTACAAAAAAACACACAACAACTGGTCGTGCTAAACCACGCCCATGATAACGACCACGCTACTTGAAAGACCAGAAAGTGTTCGTGCGTTTATAATGGCCAATCCACTGATGTTGATCTCTTCTAAATTTCGCACTTGAAGATGTTTGCTACGATAGCTTGGTCAAGTTGTTTTCCCCCCCAAAAGGTCCTCGTGTTTTAACTCTCCAGCTGCAAAAAGAAGGTGTGTGGTGCGCGATGGTGCATCGTCTTCCTTGTCTTTCCGTCTTCCTTATTCTTCGGCCGGAGCTAGACGATAGTATTTCCTACTTCTTGACTCGGATGTCCCGGTAAATCCTCGCTTCGTCATGCTCTCTCTTCAACCCCGGCGTTTGTGTAAGACGACCAGCGCGGAAGTGACAGGATTTCAAACCGGGAACCCGCTTGCCGTGGACCGCCCCGTCTTGCCGGTCGGTCAGCCGCGGTTAAGGGAAGCCACAGTGCCTGGGAGTATCGGTGGAAAACACCCCGGTCCCAGGCCTCCGATTCCAATCAATACTATCTTCCCTGACCTCTTAACGTTTGGAGATGTGGTCTCCTCGTTTGGTTGTTGAAGGAGCCGGCTCGCAGGGATAACTCGATGACGTGACATGGAGGGCATTCAACTGAACGGGGCAAAGTAAAAGAGATAGGGTTGTCACATGGACAGGTGGTACGACGATGGGCTTTTTACTGGCAAATCTTGAGTGGATGAAGGAGACACCAAACGATAACATATCAAGGATTGTTACCGAACGAAAACAACCCTCATTGATAGCATTATTATCGTGAGTGATGTGAATGTATCCCACCGACGAAGCTAAGGAATATTTGTTATGTTATACGATTCTTCGATATATCACTGAGGAATATGAACGCGTGTACTATGTACATCTTTAGTCCACACAGTACACCTCTGATTAATGCAATTTTCATTGAATTCTGACCGATGACAAACTATAAACTATCGATATATGCCTGCGTGGATAATCCATGAACAGGGATCACAATAGTTGTAAATTCCGTCCCACTAAAAAAAAATTGTCGTGTCCAAACTTATATCTTAGGCATTTAAAATTTGAGTTGTGGATCTCGTTAAAAAGCAAAGCCATGCATACGGCACTCATTTCATTATAATGAAACAAAATAATCATGCAAGAATACACCTTACGCGTAGCAGCCACCTTAAGGGACAATATCTTTGTTTTGCTGGGATATGCATGAGTGCACCTGTGTGCGTTTATTGTAACTGAATTTAAATAAAGTATGCCCTTTGAGGTGGCTGCTGCGTATAATGTTTAAATATAACTTAGTATCACTCACTTTCGAAAAACGTCAGAGGAAATAAGGAGTTTGCGATGGCAGATTGTTTTAATTATTACCATGGAAACGCATTGGTTTATTTTACTCCCGAAGGAATTCCAATCTCAATCACATAATGACTACGGGCATGTTGATGTTCCCGGACTCTCAACCTTGCTAACTGATTATTTTTAGCAGCAGGAAGGTTATTTCTCATTATGTAGTTTCTCTCGAGCGTGTTGTACCCAGCAGGTCACACTATACTCGCCGCCCGTCGCCACACGGCGCAAATGTTGACATCACTCCGCTAGCTCTCTTGTGTGTACACACAAAAAAGGTGCGCGTTGTTCGGTATTATGCGTTTGACTCGCAAAACCCTTCAATTAACTGTCATTGACAGTAGTTTTGATAAAATATGATTAGGGTTATTTCCAGCTCATTGGGTTCTCGGCACTCTCTAACAACGTTTCTTGTATTGGTTGTTTCTTTGTCGTGAGATGGGCACATCTTTATAGATGACAATGAGAGTGTTTCTTCGATCGAGTGTTTATTCAGCATGTCTTTGTTCGTTGTGTTGTTGGTGACAGCGTCAACTTCCTTTACCCCGCGCCGACTTTTCTCGCAGACGTTTCCTTTTTTGTTACCCGTGTTTGTTCTCATAAATTTATTGGTTTTTTGTCAATAACCTGCGGCAAATTTTGCAATGTTTCCGTTTTCACCCGACTATCTACACTGGAATCCCAGCGTGTATATTTTATCACTTGAATAATTGCAAAATTGATTCGTCTAACGTTTGCTAAACAAATTCATATTTACGAAATAATGACTGAACACTGAGAGCCTTTTAAGTTTTAGGGCTGTTGGTTTCGTACGTTAATGTCGGTGTCGCATTTTGTGTACGGAGACATTGTTGGATTCGTATTTCAAAAATGTGGTACTGCGTTTGGTCAAATTCACCTGTACAAATTTTGCGACTCTTTATTTGTAATAGAAAATGGCGAACCAATGGCGTATTTAAAATGTGGTATCTTATAAAACGACGTCAACGTTTCAGACTATAGACTAGTATGGGGAAAAACTACAATACAATACAATAGTCAGAATCAAATGGGCTCAGTCAACCGTCAAAGTAACCCACTTTCGAGTAAGGTTCAACATTTTATATTCGTGCCCGCCTGGAGTTTTTGGGAAACTTTGGTTTTCATTCAAAAATCGGATCCGGTTTCCCAGCTCAGGACACAAAGTATCCATTTATATCGGGATATAAATAGAACAAGTCCTTTGTGCCCTCCAGAATCATCAAAATTGCAAATTAAAAGCAATAATAGGTCGAGAAAAAAATCAGTTGTGGTGGGATTGTTGTGAGCAAACAATACCACAACGTGATGAATGCCTTGGTATGGTAAAGCTGCGGTATGAATGGCAGTGCACGCCTTGCAAGTCACGCAGCTCTTTCTACCAATAGTAACCTGCCTTTCCCTTTAAAAAAACCACACCATCGATTTCATCTCCCTGTCCCCAGCCCCCTGTCCCTTACTCTACTCAATATTCTACCGGGCATCTTTCAGTGGCGGAACTCAAGCAGTATGTAATTCTTGGCGAGCGAGCGAGCGCGGCCCAGCGTTGACCACTGACCCGTGCTCGTACTTCCTCCTCATCCATTTTATCAAAGCTATCTCAGCTCTATCGCTCAGGAGTTCAGTAACACGCGAGTTCTTTCAGGCGCAGCACACGTGCAATAATAAACGGTGTCCTTTTTAAATTCGGTTCGTTTTACCTGTTTAGGATTCAGACAATCCCCCCTGTAATGCTTTGCCGGTCGATTGTACAGCGTAAATAAACAACACAGTTCCGAGCGAGGAAACACGTGGCCGCTAATGAACATTGACCCGGGTATCTTCATGAATTAGCAAACACATCTACAATCGGGGAGGTTTTCCAGAAAGAGAATGACTATTTCAGGATTTTCCTTCAAGTATTTACTTGTTTGGGCGGAAAGCAATTTTAATCTGTGTCGAAATTCTAAAATTGTGGCCGTATCTTTGATTTTGATGTAAACCTATACAGTTGAAGGAAGACATTTTTTATTTTGGAACTATTTTATTTATCGTACTTATACCAAACCATTAATTCAGTTGTCGGTTTTTCCCCACACTGTTTCATTTTATTATCTCAAACATCAATGAGATATTCAGTATCAACTCAAAACTCAACTCAGAGTTTATTTCCATTTCAAACGTAAGTGCGGCGGTAGTTTTATCAGCTTTTCCGTGTTGTGAAACAAAGCTTCCTTAAAAATCCAATCGAAGTCGCACATCGCTTACTTGCCTAAAATGACACGTGGACTACTTTATTGTTACCTGCGAAATCTATAGAACCGAAACCAGCATTCCTGGTAGCAACTGACCTGTTTCTGCTAGAAAGGACGTAGTCATCAGATGAGTCAAAGGGATTGTTGGGGATTTTTTTCTTTTATCCAAATTCTGGAAGAGGTTATTGGCAAACGTTTTATACATTTCGATCAACCATTTGGGGCTTTCGAAACCACCTAACCGGTGTATTTAGTAAGTGTGCTTTGAGGGGTTTAAATAAGCGTAATGTTTGAGTTTTGTCATAATCCACGGGGGGGGGGGGGGGGAAGATAGACTATTTTGGAGATCTCGGTTAAACAAACATTACGATATTTGTCAAAATCGCCGCTTTTGGTTATTGTGTTTGCTATGTTATGTGTTTTATGTTTCATTTAATGTGGTTAGTTTTGACAGTTTATCTTACATTCAAAGAAAAGGGAAGTAACGTTAACGGGAGTGATGTTATATATAAATATTTGTACACTGCCTTTTCCAAACAATGTGGGGGGGTTTGCACCTAAATTGTCCAAGATAATTACGACCGCGAATCAATGATTCGCCTGGTTCGAATCGACAGCTCGTGTTCATGCTGGAAATTATGAAACTGAAATTAAAACTTCAATAATTATTGCAGTCGTTTCGGTTTTTAGTTTAAAAAATAATGCTGTTGACCTGCAATACAGAAATGACGAAAATTAATTTTGTGGCGTGTTTTGCTTCCTCGTCATTTCTTTGGTTGAAGTCATAAAACTCGTAATTAAGTTACTTATACTTATAATTAAGTTACTGCAGTTACATAATACATCACATGCGATATCAGTCCGCGCTGTGACCAGGCTAAATACCTTCCCAGCATGCCTTTGGAGGTTTGCATAACGTGTAGTTGGCCTGCGTTCGTCTCATTCTCTGAAAATATCTGGTTGAAAGATTTGATTTGTGTTTTTCAGTGTTTAGCGTGATGGAATTTTTCAGCATGAACGTAATTGTTTTAATCAATTATTGCAGTTGACGAATTTTAGTTTTGCAATAAATTACAATAATGACACGGCTCCTTTCTCATGTCACAGTTGTGTACAATTTGGCGTTTGATAACATTTCCAGTGAGCAGTTTCATTGTTATCATTGATAAAAAAAAAAGTCTGGAGATTTATTTAAGAAACCTTGAAAAGTGTGAAATTTGTCGCAGTTCACGATTGGATTTCCTTTTGTAACAATTGCGGTTTAGAATTGATTATTGGTGAAATAAACACAATCTATCTCGCTTGCTATCTACATCTGCTTGTTAAGGAACTCCTCCCCTAAATTGGAAAGAAAAATAACCACAAATCGCTGGATATGGTCTTCACTAGCGTCCATTGTACCATTGCTGCGAATCAGGCGGTGCTTTAATTGCGTTCGGTTTGAGCCGCTCGCCCTATTCATCCGCCATGAACAGCTATGTCCAATTACCGGACACAATGGCTAACCGGCAGGAGTTATCCTCTAGGTTTTGTTCAGTTTGACCCCAGATTAAAGTAAAAGGAAAAACTCGTGTATTTTATCACCTGTTTCCTGAAATTGTAGCACTCCCCTTTATCTTGCGCTAAATGTTATCATAGTACCACTTGGTTACAAACAGAAAAATAAAGTCATGCCGACAAAATAATGACGATCGTCAACTATATGCATCTCTGCGTGTCTTCAGAAGGGTGCTATATGAATGCGTGATGAATGCGTGATAGATGCCTTGAATGGAAAATGATTTGGCACGGAGCGTATTGTACGCTCCGCATTATAATGAGACACTGTGAAATCGCACGGCCGCGCGGAAGAGGGAGAAACATTAATACCAAAGCCTTGACGAGTGTCTTGAAGCCACAATACACGTGTACGTATCAGGGTCTCATCGATTTGACATAGTCTCGGCCCAATTATCGCTGATGATTACCCAAGCCAATTTGCAATCATACTCGCAATCATGAGACTCCCATTCCCAGCGCTAGCTCTATTTTGCAGCGTATTATTCTCATAATAGGTGTAGAATCAATTTGTCATTGAAGCAAAATAGTCTGTAAACAATGGCCATGCTTCAGAGAGGGTCAATATTTGGCTTTAGGGGGTTTACTTGTTGTTTGTTTGTTTGTTCGGCCCAAGGGGTGAGGTTTGGACAATCCCCCCTCCTCTTCTCCTCTCTCGATATCTCGATACACTGTGCACCGTTATGGCGTATTAAACAAGAACACAAAGGTATGCTCGTGCTTACATTCAGAACAAACTAGTCGTACTCTGGCAAAATGCTCTCCCGTAATAATTTGTATAAGAGCTCAACATGCAGGGTAAGGGTAACACCATAGAGAAAGGAACAGGTGAAACAATGTTTACTATTTTGAGAGGCTTTTGCGTTTGTTTATGCCTAGTTTCACAGCAAAAAGCTCTTGTAAACAAGTGCATCAATTAAAATGTGCTCCTATACTGGTAGAAAATACCGCTGTACTAGATGATGCTTCCTTTTAAATGGTACACAGTCTAGTTGGTACTAGTTGGTACTAGTTGGTACTAGTTGGTACTAGTTGGTACTAGTTGGTACTAGTTGGTACTAGTTGGTACTAGTTGGTACTAGTTGGTACTAGTTGGTACTAGTTGGTACTAGTTGGTACTAGTTGGTACTAGTTGGTACTAGTTGGTACTAGTTGGTACTAGTTGGTACTAGTTGGTACTAGTTGGTACTAGTTGGTACTAGTAATATACGTGTGGTGATCTAAGGGCCTTTTCGAAATCTTTGCTTCGTCTTTGGTTTCGCCTCCGAATTCCGAATCACAGAGAAGCAAATAGAAATGGGAGCAATGAAAATAGTCTAACTGTTGGGTTCACATCAATCGAGTGAATGTTTCTGAAGCACAACAGGCATCAGAATGTGGCTGGAGATCTCGCAGTTAGAAATCTTAAGCCAAAGACGAAGACGAATCTAGGGATTCGAAAAGGCCCTGTATTAAAATAAAATGTTAAAATAAAGACTTAAGTGTATGTGGGCTGATTGGTTCATCCTAGACCCGAACTGCACGTTATAAACTCATATCTCGTTAGCGCGCCACACTGAGTCAACTTCGACAAGCACGTGCGACGCCCAAGGCGCGGCAAACAGGAACGGCGCGGTGTGTGTGCGCGCAGAGCAACAGAGAAAATGGGGGGGGGGGGGGGACATGTACGCGCACCGCATCGGCACAACCACCAAGAAAATAGTGCCCAAAGGGATCTAGAGGGAACGAGGGCCCGAAATACCTACCTCGCATGGCAAATTAGAGCGTAGAAATAGGTCAGTAGAGAGAAATGGCCGGACAAAAATATGAGGGTGCTATGACATCAAAGAGGGGAGTACGATCGGTGCATGACCCCTACCCGTATATCGCCATGGCATAGCACTTAAAATATAACACCAAAATCACAAATAATAATAATAATTCAATAGTTAACTCTGAATTGTTCAGTATCTGTTGAAAATATTTGTTTTGGAATAAATTCAAAAGTAGCCTTTCTTTCAGCAATTCCAATTATAGCGTTTATCTTCATTTTTTAAACCTGATTTGTATAGTAACCACATGGAAATGTTAGCACATGCACAAACAAATAGATCGTGAGCGTTTCTCTTTAAGATACCTGCATTAGTTTTTCATTCACAATTACTCTGTAACCATCAATGACTTAAACAAAAAATCCGGGATAAATGTGATGGCTTAATAACATACGCTCATCCAGCTGACACGCTCACGTCGTTGCGTAGTGAGACGCCCGTCATTCCCGGGAGGTTTAAATCGCCCGAGGGCCTTAATATAACGAACCCCTTAACCCGTGCCGCTCCGGGTGAAGCCACAGGCATCTATCCCCAACCATCTAGCCCCAACCATTTACCCATGCACCACACCGTGACGATACAACGGCTTATTTGGCGTTTCTCTATCATCGCCCGTACGTTTTGCACGCCGGTCTCGCCGGCGATAATTTTGTTATGCAGGTAGGTTGGTACACAGTGTACAGTAATTAGCCAATCAGAACACAGAATGGTGTTGACGACATCGATGATGTTAGAGTTGTCTGGGGTCTGACAAGGGTCAGGGGTTAGGGTTAGGGTTAGGGTTGTCCCAGACAACTCTAACATCATCAGTTACGTCAACATCATCTGTGTTCTGATTGGCTAATGTACCAACCTACATGCAGAAAGAAATATCGCGTCCCGCCGCCAGAATCATCAGTCCAACGGAAGAAATCATTTCCGACTCGTTTTTTTCTCTCTCTCTAAAATCCAAGCAATTTATTTCTACTTTAAGCGGTAAAGGCCAGATGAGACGTGGTGCAGAACGGTACCAAAAAAAAAATGGATTGAAATATTGAAAACACCAGCATTATGCCAATAAAAGGTATGCACTCAAGCTCGTTTTAATTGTTGTGCCACCGGCTGAAATTTGCTCTATAGCTATAAATATATCTTATATTTTATCTTATATACACTTGTTTCGAAGGCTTGAAATATAAGCGCAGTTAAACAATCTTAATTAGCCTCGAGGCTCGCAACTAATACACATTAATTAAAGGTTTCTTGACTATGAGAATAAACGCTGAGAGGTGACGATCTACAACGAGTGAACGGCACATTAACACAGTTCACCGACGCCGTCGATGCCCCTGTAAACACTTGGCGACCTGTGCGATATATACCCAAGGGGCGGCCATTCCCCTATACCCAGCGAGAGAGAAGAAAATATGAAGAAAACAACTAAGACAGGCCATTATTTATCGTCAAGTTCTAGACCAGTTTAAAAAAAGTGAGCATGATAAAATGCAGTAATTACTTGTACCCTTAGGCGTAGCATCCAGAACACATCCCTCTTTGCCAACCAAACATCCCCCGTGTGTGCGCCAATATCTAGGCCTCCGTTTCGAGGGAAGAAAATTAAAGGGAGCACTGCCCGGTGAAACTTCTATTCTAGTCAGTTTTATTTTTTGCCGGGCCACCGCGCCGTGTACCGTGCGAGGTCGGTCCCTCTCACAGCGGGGCCCTGGCTTCATTGGCCCCCGGGGTGCCCCGCTAGCAAACCCCAGGACGCGTCGGTGCTGTCCGCTAGGCGAGTTCACAACCCGTTTCCCATCGTTCAATATCTCGGCTTGGCAACACCCGCGTGGTCTGGTGATGTATGTACGCGTATGCGCTTTGATTAATATTGAATGATTTGGCCGCGGATTGAATGCTTGAACGTCGGCGCGTTTGGGAAGGTGGCGCAAAAAGCAAGTGGTACGTGGGGAAATGGTTCCGATGTCGATGTAGAGAGGGGCTATAGTTAGGGGAATTAGGCTACTGTGCTGTTTGGTCTTAGTTTATGCTGTGTTGATAATAGCCTTTAGACTACGAGTTATAACAAACATAAACTTGTAACAGACGATTTGAAATCACAGAGTAAAGAAAATCCAGAATTGCGCAACGGAATGGTTATTAATTTTAACAAAAGCAAATTAGGTATTTCGTAATAAATTGTGAATTAAAACTCGTAGGGTACACCATTTGCAGATATCGAAAAATGTTACTACCGAATTCAAGTATCTTACTTGTTTAAAAGTAAATAATGATTCTATAGGTATCCAGCAAATTGATTTTGTTCGATATCCTGTATTTGTTCCGAAATATTTAATTATATTTAAAAACAAATTCACGATCACCAAAGGTGTATCCTACCTTTAAGGCATGCAAGATCGCATCTGATTTCGTATCAAGTCACTAAATACCGAATTGTGTGATTGGCCAACGCAAGTTTACCCAACCAATGAGAAAGGGTGTTAGATTTTCTCCAGCCATTCAGAACGCCGGTTTGAAGCGACAGAAGTGCACTTAATCCTCGGTTACTTTTGTCGCTTTTTTGCGTCCAAATTACATCCTATCGGTGCGTAATTACGACGTGCGAAGTATTATAATTGGGCGCGTAGAAGAAAAACGAAGAAAATCTTCAAAAGAAAAGCCCTGAGGGGAGGTATGCGGCGAAGGAAGAAGGAAGAAAAAAAAAACCGACAGAACTAACTCAGCAAACGAGTAGAGAAAAAAAGGAAAAGAAGCGGTTTCGTGTACGATTGCAGTTGCCGTGGAAACCGCGGTGTCAGTGTAGCCGCCGCAGCTGAATGCGGTGTTTTCTGAATGTACAGTATTTTGTATCGGGGCAGTGTGGCGATGTGAATGGAAGCTGTGTTTGGATAGAGCATTGTGGAGAGTCATTGAGTGTCGAGCGAGAAGGTTTGATGCCTGCATGCGTACTAGCCTGCTACACAGTCGACGAATGCTCCTATCATGACATATCATACAGCAATCATGGAATTCTTTAGAGGGCTAAAAGTATTATGCACAGTGACAAAATGAAGATTATCCGCATGGACATGAACTTGACAATCTTTAGCATCAGTTATAAGCACCATCGCTTGACGAGCTCTACCCTAAGTGGACAGTTAGAACCGTATATCTCATTCTCAAAGTGTCCTTTCTATAATTAAAACTCAAATGGTGTTATTCCTGGAATTTAACTGGGAAAACTATTATATAAATTGCCACATGACCAGTTACGGTCTATAACGCGAGACTGGATTACAAAAATAGTCACTTTTCTATTTGTACAATTAAATAAAGTCGTTACCTTTTTTTCTCATTGCAATTCATTGTGTACAGGGCGCCACCAAGATGTTATGAATGGGTACTGTTCGTAGCACAGGACTCGCAATTTTGTTTTTTGAGTTTAACGAGACTTCCCATCCAATGCACGTTTGCAACAAAACAATCAAGAAATGGTACAATGGTGCAATACATGTGAGTTAGTTGATGTAGTACCTTCTACCCTAACGCTTGGTGGCGCTCTTTATTGAGAATACCTCTTGTTGATTCAGCCCGCCCATGTAACCATTCTATTTCTCCACATCTCATCTTCTGCAGGCGAAGCAATACATTTAGCCCGCGATTACGGTTACCTATGCGAGACCGAATTCCCGGCTCGACAAATCTCCGAGTACATCGCAAGGCAACACAACGATCCCACCGAAGTCCCCACCCGAAGAAACATGGTCCTAGCAACCAAGTGAGTACGCCTTATACTATGCATGAACTGCCTTAGTGCACCAAACCCTCCATCATATAAAGCAACTATGTTGTTTTAGGTTGGGGCAGGGGAGGGGGTAACGTCTAAAAGGAAGTAGTAACATGTATGACTTCGTGGTGCGCTTTAAATTTTACCGCTGAATTCTGCAATGCCGCAACTTTATAAATCACGTATGCCCATCATCTTTGTGCATCTATGAATTTCACGCCTTGCTTTGTACGCCTCCCGGTGAATTCGGCAAAGAATTTGAAAAAAGTGCAGAAGTTGAAAGAAGAAAAGAGGGTTTTGCAATAATGGAAGCACACATCGCGGACCCAATTACTTCGCAGTTAGTCGTGACTCACCACTCAACTCTGGAATATAATTTGAATCCCGATCTCTACCGAGACACTCCGTTCTATTCTGGACGCTTTTGCCCCCGCGATGAAGGGGAAGAAAGCCAGTTCTGTTAAATAGCAATTAGTCTTCAAAAGGTCTGCTATCCACGTTGGGTTTTCATCCTCACGAGCAAGGTTTGGAAGGTACACACGATGTAGGTCGCTCGACAATACCTCCTTTTTCCTTATGCTAAGTGCAGACCCATTATCAGCGCTTCGTGGCGCGAAAGGAGACCCACATTCCTCTCTCTTTTCTTTCAACCCAACCTCCTCTTTCCAATTCGGTAAATAAATCCACGAAACGAAATGCCCCACAATAATTGTGTCCTTGTTTGTCCGGGGAAAAGTTCGTCTTCCCTACACGACCTCGAGTATGTACTTTGCTCTTTTGTAGCAGACGGGCTCATAAAAAATGACAAGTGATAATGAAGATGCTTCAACCTCTCATGGTATATCGATTGTGTGATATCCCTCATCAGAACGAGCCTTTCTGTCACATTTACTGTTCAAATATCCGACCAAAATCCAAACCCTGCCAATTTCAAGGTTTTATTTAACAACAAAAATTAAAGCGCATGGTATTTTGAATGAAGTATCTTTTTTTTTCATTCAGAAATACGAACTCGCCAATATTTATGTATATCCCACCTCGAATATTATCTGTTTATTTGCCCTTTTTGGTATAGAGCCTTTTATCGTCATATGCACTTTGGTTTCATCAGTATCAGGAAATGTACTTACGCGTTTTAATGGTTAAACCTGATAAGGTGTTTCTGCAACTAACTTAGGGGCACACAAACTAATTACGGTTATGAAAGAAGACAACTCAAATTTGAAATTAATTTAAATGACGACGCCAAAAAGGATCCCTGGTCAAGACACTGGCTGCGATCCTGCTATAAATACCAACTGTCCATCCGTCTAACCTCACACGCTTAGTAGCCTGAAGGGTTAAGACGCCTCTTGTGTTTCTAAGCAGGTGGTCGTGGGTTGAAGTCTCGGCCGTGTTTTAAAAACTTGTGAATTCAGAGAGCACTTGGTGTAATCACCAGATACCAAGACCAAGTGCTCTCTGAATTGGTAAATCCAATGTTCAACTGTGTCACTTTATTTATGGTTATTTTGTCGTTTTTTGTTTTGCTTTAGGCAAGTTTTGAAGGAGCTTCAAGACGTCTTGTGCCAGGACCGTACCCCGATCGGCAACACCAGGCCACAGCCGATTCTGGAGCCTTCCGTCCAGCGATGCCTGACCCATTTCAGTCTCATCTCTCACGGCTTTGGCACCCCAGCTCTTTCCGCTTCCATGGCAACGCTTCAGAATGTGCTGACCGAAATGCTTAAATACATGGACAAAGCGTTCCCCAACGCCACCCCGCACTCGGCCCATTCCACGTCGGGAAGCAAGATAGATTCCAACTCTAATAAGACGAACGGCGAGAAAGCAGACGAACCAAGGAAGGAGGTCGTATGAGAGGCGTCTTGAGGGAGAGACTAACAGCCGTATCGGTCCTCACGCACAGACGGTTGATGTAATACACGAAGAGATTGATCGGAATGAAAACACGCGTTCAGCTTTGGAACTCAACAAAAATTGCTTCTTATCTATACCAAGCATGGATTTAGATCTCAGATAACTGGAATCTGAATAGCAAACATTCGTGCAAGATCCAGGCAGGAATGGACAAGAATTAAACACAGACTCTCACCTGACATCGTCAGCTGACGTGACACATGGAGGTTTTTTTCCTTTGAATTTCCAGAGATCGATGACGTCAAGCGTTCATTGACATGCGCAGTATCGTCCAAAATGGACGACTTTTTGTCTGTGCAGACAAAACAAAGACTACATGTGTAGGTTTGTGTTTGCAGTTTCTCGTGCGTAAACAAAAAGCGTGTTGCCATTCTATTAGAAGACTCTTCGTAAATGCTAAGAATTGTTTTCCCACCGAATAATAATATAAAAAAGCACCTTGGAAGAAAGATGAATCTCTCTCTTTCTGGAGAAGTAGTGTTTCGCTAAGTCGTGCAGTATTCTCCCTGCTCGTATGCTATGTAATGTGTCAGCGTTCTTCAGAACCATTAATGGTTGGATTTGTGTAGGTAGCTTTGCAAAGACGCAAACAAGTTCCTTGCTGAAAACCATGGAATTGAGACTTTTTAAACTGCGGCTGCTCAGGTCGCGTTATCAGTCCTGAAAAGTGAACATGCTTGTTTGTTAGCCAATCAAAAGCATGGAATGGACTGACGTCAGTGTTGGTTCAAATCAAACAAAGGGATTATTTTGACAGTTGTAAGCTGAAACTTGTAGGTTTGGAATTGTTGAGGCTGACAAAAATAGAATCTTTATATATATATGAACGTAGTTTTTTTTATAAACAAGAGGTGTGTTTTGAAAGATGTATTCCTCTGTTTTATATCATCTTGTAGAGTTATTTGTTTGTGTTTTTAAACACCGTGGTTCGTCAATCAATTGCAAATTCAGGCTAATCGCTTGTGTTGCACTGTAACATTGGGGCAAGCTTCCCTATTGATTGGCTCTGCGGCTCTGACGTTTTTTCTAATAAATTGTATTTAAAAACAAATCCCGACCAATTTTGACTTTACAAACAGACGCCAAGGAATGATCTTCCGTTTAGCGGTAATCGTAATGCCAAATGTAAATCACAGCAACAAATGGAGAGGTGTTCCTGGTTAGCTCGATACACAATATGAAAATAATGTGATGTGTACCGGAAGTGTATAAAAAGGGCGCGCTTTTTTTGTTTTGAGGTGAGATATTTGCTGCATGTAGATTTTTTCTGTTAACAAAAAAACGGTGTCATTTAAAACCAAGGCTGAAAATTAGCACAGTACTGCTGTCAATGACTCCAGGTTTCCTCCTATTGGACATTAAACGCTCGTGTAAGATTTAAATAAAAAGTAAACAAATCACCAATTTCCCAGACATTTTTGTTTGTAAATGAAAGTTTTTGTTGCGCATGTGCAATGTTTCAGAATACTAATATTGCCGGTTGTCCATGACAGCTCTGTACTCGCCAAGGAATGGTTGTGTTCATATTTAATAGTTTGGGTCTTTTAGTTAAACTAATTAGCGGGATGCCCGCTAGATTCGCAAACAGCGTGCCAAAGTTGTTGTGACATGGTGACGTGATGCTGTTAAGTTTTTCGAGCCCAGAAAAAAATGTTGTCGCGTACGCACTGAGAACGTAAATTTTAAACGACGCGAAGATTTACATAACTACATCCGATGGATTACAGATTTATTCGATCACGCTGTAAGTGACTACGTCATAATAAACGATCACTTTACACGGAGTAGCATGTGTGCCACAGTGATTTTGTTGTTACAGAAAATCAGTCAAACCAAAAACAAACGTCTTCTTGTTCGTGTTAAGTATTGCCGTGTCGTAGAATAGTATCCCTTTCTTGCAACCAATAGGCGTTAAGAACATCAATCACGTGTCAGTACGTCACTGCATTAGTTACCGGTTGATTTGCATAATGTCATTTGGTTGCATTTTCTGTGTACAAAGTTGAATGGGGCTAATCTGTAGCGGCTGTTAATGAACTTTAAGGCACTTTCTCCACCGATTATTAAAACCAAAACCGCATTTTTACCATTTCCTGGTACCCGTACCTTGGCCGTTTTCTAAACCCCAGATTAAGCTCCGGTACCGGCTCCATAACTATCGCCAAACTTCATGAAGGAAGCCAGAAGCTGGGGTTTGGAAAACGGCCCTTATTTTTGTGTATAGAAAAACAAATGACGGGTAAACAATGAAGCGTTTTAGCAAAACAAATGTGCAACGACAGTTTTAATTGTATTTTAAATGCCTGCTGTTATTTATCCCACCAATTTTTTAACAAATGTTTCGAATTACTTTATTTTCTTTTTCTTTTTGCTAAATTATGCTTTCTACCTCTTTGTATGAAAAGTAGATGAAAGTTCTGTCATTTCTTGTTTCTTAATTGTATTTTTGGAAAGAAAGGGTCCACTGTCGCCAATATCAGCCGCTGGAGGGCGCTGTAAACACTGGGCAGCATCTATTTGGTGTCGGTTGTTTTCGCTGTTAGCTGTTTTGTGAAACGAATATGACTTGTTAGATCTGAGGTAGAGTTACTCTATATAATATAAAGAGGCTGTTTTGTTTAATTTATTTCTACTGGATATGAACAATGTGACGATACAGCTGCCTTTCTTGAAGAAAAGAAACAAATCACTCCCAAATAATGTATTGCTTACGGCTGTTACCCATAGTACCAGATTGTTATAATTATTGGTATAGAAAAACCGGAATAGAAATTGTATGGATTATCTTTCTGACTGTACAGCTTTTTTAGCATAGCTTCCACACACGCGGGAAAATTGATCGAATGGAAGAAATACTGATTTGCACGCCATACAATGCATGGTCAAGCAAAAGGGCAAATCAAATTTTCGAGGATATATCAATTTATTAATGCTTTTGTCTAACAGAATGCTCAAAGGGGGTAGTTTTGTTTTAATTCATAAGATTTTGTATTAAGTGTGAGTGGACTGGGATCAAGTCTAATGTGAGTATTATGAATATTGTACTGTATGTAATTATTGTCTTTAGTTCAGTCAATACTTAATTTATATTAAACTAGCCTGCCCAGTCCCTCCACATTTCAATTTATACAATTTATTATTTGGCATCAAACAAAAATAACAAAAATGGAAGACTGGGCAGGCCAGTCTAACCATCACCCACCGCCATTGTTTCGTAGCAAGCGGAAAGATTACTGTATACAAATGAAGTGTTTTTTCTTTGATATGGATTTTTTCCTTTCTTTCTCTATAAATAACTCTACGAGTGCTACTGAGTCTTGAATATTAGGAAAAAAATAATGGAACCTTTATAGCGTCATTGTTAATATGTGTACCACGTGACTTGTAGTCATTAATGCCATAATGTTGTACATGTAGATACTTATTAAGAAATCGATACTTAAAATATCGATCATTAAGTGTTCGGTTATACTCGTCAAGGAATCGATTAATAAATTGGATAAAGTGCAACTACATCGTATCTCAAACTGGTTTCAAACATTTATTTGCTTTGCGCTGTTTTAGAATATCCATTTAATCTATCAACCAATTTTTGCTCATTTTGGATGCAAATGGCTAACTAAAGATAGTAAAGCTATTCAGAAAACATTTTATTGTTAACGCGGGATACATCAAAGGACCTGAACAAAGAAAACAGGTCTCTTTCTACCCGTCGACAGTGCTACTCTTCAATAGCTTATAATGCTACACGTGCACTACAACATTACACAAACAGAAAAACGCTTGTAAAAAAGACTAGCCTTGTACATGCAAGACGCATGGGGATTTTCAAAACCTCGCGTGACCGTGGCCGTTTTATCAAATCTGAACTTTGTCCCTATCTCCGTGGCTTCGTTCATGCAGTAATTGAGATGGAGCCGGACAGAGCCAGAACTGGGGTTTGAAAACGGCCCATACAGCTAGTAAAGCTATTCAGAAAACATTTTATTGTTAACGCGGGATACATCAAAGGACCTGAACAAAGAAAACAGGTCTCTTTCTACCCGTCGACAGTGCTACTCTTCAATAGCTTATAATGCTACACGTGCACTACAAAATTACACTAAAAGCAAAACGCTTGTTAAAAAGACTAGCCTTGAACGTGCAAAACGCATAGGTTTTTTTGCAAGATCGGCCACAATACCATGGCCGTTTTTGCAAAGGCTCCGTCTATGTTTTTGGCATCGTTTACGCAGTAATGGGGATGGATCCAGACGAAGCCTTAGCTGGGGTTTACAAATATATAAATGTTGGCTAAAATTTAAATACAAAATACACTGGGTTAACCTATTTTTTAAAACAAAATTGGGCAAAAAAATTGACTTTTCTTAAAACAACTTTAATATTATCTTTGATGCAGGAGGAACATCAATCTATGAAAACAAAGCTAAAATTGCAAATATTTGGGGAAAACTGTATTATTTTGAAAATTTGAAAAAAAATACAAGGGGTTAACTCACTTTTGTTATCAAAATTGGGCAAAAAATTGACTTTCCTAAAACCGACTCAAATATTATCTTTGATGCAGGAGGAACATCAATCGATGAAAACAAAGCTAAAATTGGGAGTATTTGGGGGGAAATGTATTATTTTGAAAATTTGATAAAAATACAAGGGGTTAACCCACTTTTTTATCAAAATTGGGCAAAAAATTGACTTTTATCAAAACGACTTTAATATTATCTTTGATGCAGGAGGAACATCAATCTATGAAAACAAAGCTAAAATTGGAAATATTTGGTGAAAAAATGTATAAAATTTGAAAAAAATGCAAGGGGTTAACCCACTTTTGTTATCAAAATTGGGCAAAAAATTGACTTTTCTAAAACCGACTCAAATATTATCTTTGATGCAGGAGGAACATCAATCGATGAAAACAAAGCTAAAATTGCAAATATTGGGGGAAAACTGTATTATTTTGAAAATTTGAAAAAAAATACAAGGGGTTAACCCACTTTTTTATCAAAATTGGGCAAAAAATTGACTTTTCTAAAACCGACTCAAATATTATCTTTGATGTTAATCGATGAAAACAAAGCTAAAATTGGAAATATTTGGTGAAAAAATGTATAAAATTTGAAAAAAATGCAAGGGGTTAACCCACTTTTGTTATCAAAATTGGGCAAAAAATTGACTTTTCTAAAACCGACTCAAATATTATCTTTGATGCAGGAGGAACATCAATCTATGAAAACAAAGCAAAAATTGCAAATATTGGGGAAAACTGTATTATTTTGAAAATTTGAAAAAAACCACAAGGGGTTAACCCACTTTCGTTCCCAAAATTGGGCAAAAAATTGACTTTTATCAAAACGACTTTAATATTATCTTTGATGCAGGAGGAACATCAATCGATGAAAACAAAGCTAAAATTGCAAATATTGGGGGCAAACTGTATTATTTTTTGAAAATTTGAAAAAAAATACAAGGGGTTAACCCACTTTTGTTATCAAAATTGGGCAAAAAATTGACTTTTCTAAAACCGACTCAAATATTATCTTTGATGTTAATCGATGAAAACAAAGCTAATATTGGGAGTATTTGGGGGGAAATGTATTATTTTGAAAATTTGATAAAAATACAAGGGGTTAACCCACTTTTTTATCAAAATTGGGCAAAAAATTGACTTTTCTAAAACCGACTCAAATATTATCTTTGATGTTAATCGATGAAAACAAAGCTAAAATTGGAAATATTTGGTGAAAAAATGTATAAAATTTGAAAAAAATGCAAGGGGTTAACCCACTTTTGTTATCAAAATTGGGCAAAAAATTGACTTTTCTAAAACCGACTCAAATATTATCTTTGATGCAGGAGGAACATCAATCTATGAAAACAAAGCAAAAATTGCAAATATTGGGGAAAACTGTATTATTTTGAAAATTTGAAAAAAACCACAAGGGTTTAACCCACTTTCGTTCCCAAAATTGGGCAAAAAATTGACTTTTATCAAAACGACTTTAATATTATCTTTGATGCAGGAGGAACATCAATCTATGAAAACAAAGCTAAAATTGGAAATATTTGGTGAAAAAATGTATTATTTTGAAAATTTGAAAAAACACAAGGGGTTAACCCACTTTTGTCATCAAAATTGGGCAAAAAATTGACTTTTCTAAAACCGACTCAAATATTATCTTTGATGCAGGAGGAACATCAATCTATGAAAAAAAGGTAAAATTGGAAATATTTGGAGAAAAATGTATTATTTTGAAAATGTTATCAAAATTGGGCAAAAAATTGACTTTTCTAAAACCGACTCAAATATTATCTTTGATGCAGGAGGAACATCAATCGATGAAAACAAAGCTAAAATTAGGAATATTTGGGGGAAATGTATTATTTTCAAAATTTGATAAAAATACAAGGGGTTAACCCACTTTTTTATCAAAATTGGGCAAAAAATTGACTTTTATCAAAACGACTTTAATATTATCTTTGATGCAGGAGGAACATCAATCTATGAAAACAAAGCTAAAATTGGAAATATTTGGTGAAAAAATGTATTATTTTGAAAATGTTATCAAAATTGGGCAAAAAATTGACTTTTCTAAAACCGACTCAAATATTATCTTTGATGCAGGAGGAACATCAATCTATGAAAACAAAGCAAAAATTGCAAATATTGGGGAAAACTGTATTATTTTGAAAATTTGATAAAAACCACAAGGGTTTAACCCACTTTCGTTCCCAAAATTGGGCAAAAAATTGACTTTTATCAAAACGACTTTAATATTATCTTTGATGCAGGAGGAACATCAATCTATGAAAACAAAGCTAAAATTGGAAATATTTGGTGAAAAAATGTATTATTTTGAAAATTTGAAAAAACACAAGGGGTTAACCCAC
This sequence comes from Crossaster papposus, assembly GCA_037893245.1. Classification (NCBI taxonomy): domain Eukaryota; kingdom Metazoa; phylum Echinodermata; class Asteroidea; order Velatida; family Solasteridae; genus Crossaster; species Crossaster papposus. Next base: position 212,176 of record JBAIAA010000298.1, on the reverse strand, counting down.
TTTTGTCATCAAAATTGGGCAAAAAATTGACTTTTCTAAAACCGACTCAAATATTATCTTTGATGCAGGAGGAACATCAATCTATGAAAAAAAGGTAAAATTGGAAATATTTGGAGAAAAATGTATTATTTTGAAAATGTTATCAAAATTGGGCAAAAAATTGACTTTTCTAAAACCGACTCAAATATTATCTTTGATGCAGGAGGAACATCAATCGATGAAAACAAAGCTAAAATTAGGAATATTTGGGGGAAATGTATTATTTTCAAAATTTGATAAAAATACAAGGGGTTAACCCACTTTTTTATCAAAATTGGGCAAAAAATTGACTTTTATCAAAACGACTTTAATATTATCTTTGATGCAGGAGGAACATCAATCTATGAAAACAAAGCTAAAATTGGAAATATTTGGTGAAAAAATGTATTATTTTGAAAATGTTATCAAAATTGGGCAAAAAATTGACTTTTCTAAAACCGACTCAAATATTATCTTTGATGCAGGAGGAACATCAATCGATGAAAACAAAGCTAAAATTGGGAATATTTTGGGGGAAATGTATTATTTTAAAAATTTGAAGAAAAAACGAATTTAAAATATGTAGCGCCACCTACGTTGAAAATTAGAAAGTTTTGAAAAAAAAATCAGAAAAAATTCACCTCGATTTTGGAAATACACATAATTTTTCAATTTTGAAACCAGATTCAGGTTCAGCATGTAATTTCCTCTCTAAAAAGTATCATTGTGTGGGCTAAAATGCTACCAAAGTGCTGTAATTCGAGATTTTATGCTTCAAAAATCACCATTCATAGGCACTCAAGCGTGAAAAAAGATAGCGGAGTTTAATCCTTTCCCATCAATAAAAACATTTTATTGTTAACGCGGGATACATCAAAGGACCTGAACAAAGGAAACAGGTCTCTTTCTACCCGTCGACACTGCTACTCATCAATAGCTTATAATGCTACACGTGCACCACAAAATTACACAAAAAGTAAAACGCCTGTAAAAAAGACTAGCCTTGTACATGTACATGCAAGAGGCATAGGGATTTTCCAACCTCGTGTTACCGTGGCCGTTTTTCAAATCTCAACTTTGTCCCTATGTTTTGGATTCGTTCATGCAGTAACAAAGATGGAGCCGTAAAGAGCCTGACCTGGGGTTTGAAAACGGCCCAGCTCAGTAGAAAAGCTATTCAGAAAACATTTTATTGTTTACGCGGGATACATCAAAGGACTTGAACAAAGAAAACAGGTCTCTTTCTACCCGTTGACAATGCTACTCATCAACAGCTTATAATGCTACACGTGCACTACAAAATAACACAAAAAGAAAAACGCTTGTAAAAAAGACTAGCCTTGTACATGCAAGACGCATGGGGATTTTCAAAACCTCGCGTGACCGTGGCCGTTTTTTTAAATCTGAACTTTGTCCCTATCTCCGTGGCTTCGTTCATGCAGTAATTGAGATGGAGCCGGACAGAGCCAGAACTGGGGTTTGAAAACGGCCCATACAGCTAGTAAAGCTATTCAGAAAACATTTTATTGTTAACGCGGGATACATCAAAGGACCTGAACAAAGAAAACAGGTCTCTTTCTACCCGTCGACAGTGCTACTCTTCAATAGCTTATAATGCTACACGTGCACTACAAAATTACACTAAAAGCAAAACGCTTGTTAAAAAGACTAGCCTTGAACGTGCAAAACGCATAGGTTTTTTTGCAAGATCGGCCACAATACCATGGCCGTTTTTGCAAAGGCTCCGTCTATGTTTTTGGCATCGTTTACGCAGTAATGGGGATAGATCCAGACGAAGCCTTAGCTGGGGTTTACAAATATATAAATGTTGGCTAAAATTTAAATAAAAAATACACTGGGTTAACCTATTTTTTAAAACAAAATTGGGCAAAAAAATTGACTTTTCTCAAAACAACTTTAATATTATCTTTGATGCAGGAGGAACATCAATCGATGAAAACAAAGCTAAAATTGGGAGTATTTGGGGGGAAATGTATTATTTTGAAAATTTGATAAAAATACAAGGGGTTAACCAACTTTTTTATCAAAATTTGGTCAAAAAATTGACTTTTATCAAAACGACTTTAATATTATCATTGATGCAGGAGGAACATCAATCTATGAAAACAAAGCTAAAATTGGAAATATTTGGTGAAAAAATGTATAAAATTTGAAAAAAATGCAAGGGGTTAACCCACTTTTGTTATCAAAATTGGGCAAAAAATTGACTTTTCTAAAACCGACTCAAATATTATCTTTGATGCAGGAGGAACATCAATATATGAAAACAAAGCAACAATTGCAAATATTGGGGAAAACTGTATTATTTTGAAAATTTGAAAAAAAACACAAGGGGTTAACCCACTTTCGTTCCCAAAATTGGGCAAAAAATTGACTTTTATCAAAACGACTTTAATATTATCTTTGATGCAGGAGGAACATCAATCTATGAAAACAAAGCTAAAATTGGAAATATTTGGTGAAAAAATGTAATATTTTGAAAATGTTATCAAAATTGGGCAAAAAATTGACTTTTCTAAAACCGACTCAAATATTATCTTTGATGCAGGAGGAACATCAATCGATGAAAACAAAGCTAAAATTAGGAATATTTGGGGGAAATGTATTATTTTCAAAATTTGATAAAAATACAAGGGGTTAACCCACTTTTGTTCCCAAAATTGGGCAAAAAATTGACTTTTATCAAAACGACTTTAATATTATCTTTGATGCAGGAGGAACATCAATCTATGAAAACAAAGCTAAAATTGGAAATATTTGGTGAAAAAATGTATTATTTTGAAAATTTGAAAAAACACAAGGGGTTAACCCACTTTTGTCATCAAAATTGGGCAAAAAATTGACTTTTCTAAAACCGACTCAAATATTATCTTTGATGCAGGAGGAACATCAATCTATGAAAACAAAGCTAAAATTGGGAATATTTGGAGAAAAATGTATTATTTTGAAAATGTTATCAAAATTGGGCAAAAAATTGCAGGAGGAACATCAATCGATGAAAACAAAGCTAAAATTAGGAATATTTGGGGGAAATGTATTATTTTCAAAATTTGATAAAAATACAAGGGGTTAACCCACTTTTTTATCAAAATTGGGCAAAAAATTGACTTTTATCAAAACGACTTTAATATTATCTTTGATGCAGGAGGAACATCAATCTATGAAAACAAAGCTAAAATTGGAAATATTTGGTGAAAAAATGTATTATTTTGAAAATGTTATCAAAATTGGGCAAAAAATTGACTTTTCTAAAACCGACTCAAATATTATCTTTGATGCAGGAGGAACATCAATCGATGAAAACAAAGCTAAAATTGGGAATATTTCGGGGGAAATGTATTATTTTAAAAATTTGAAGAAAAAACGAATTTAAAATATGTAGCGCCACCTACGTTAAAAATTAGAAAGTTTTGAAAAAAAAATCAGAAAAAATTCACCTCGATTTTGGAAATACACATAATTTTTCAATTTTGAAACCAGATTCAGGTTCAGCATGTAATTTCCTCTCCAAAAAGTATCATTGTGTGGGCTAAAATGCTACCAAAGTGCTGTAATTCGAGATTTTATGCTTCAAAAATCACCATTCATAGGCACTCAAGCGTGAAAAAAGATTGCGGAGTTTAATCCTTTCCCATCAATGAAAACATTTTATTGTTAACGCGGGATACATCAAAGGACCTGAACAAAGGAAACAGGTCTCTTTCTACCCGTCGACACTGCTACTCATCAATAGCTTATAATGCTACACGTGCACCACAAAATTACACAAAAAGTAAAACGCCTGTAAAAAAGACTAGCCTTGTACATGTACATGCAAGAGGCATAGGGATTTTCCAACCTCGTGTTACCGTGGCCGTTTTTCAAATCTCAACTTTGTCCCTATGTTTTGGATTCGTTCATGCAGTAACAAAGATGGAGCCGTAAAGAGCCTGACCTGGGGTTTGAAAACGGCCCAGCTCAGTAGAAAAGCTATTCAGAAAACATTTTATTGTTTACGCGGGATACATCAAAGGACTTGAACAAAGAAAACAGGTCTCTTTCTACCCGTTGACACTGCTACTCATCAACAGCTTATAATGCTACACGTGCACTACAAAATAACACAAAAAGAAAAACGCTTGTAAAAAAGACTAGCCTTGTACATGCAAGACGCATGGAGATTTTCAAAACCTCGCGTGACCGTGGCCGTTTTTTCAAATCTGAACTTTGTCCCTATCTCCGTGGCTTCGTTCATGCAGTAATTGAGATGGAGCCGGACAGAGCCAGAACTGGGGTTTGAAAACGGCCCATACAGCTAGTAAAGCTATTCAGAAAACATTTTATTGTTAACGCGGGATACATCAAAGGACCTGAACAAAGAAAACAGGTCTCTTTCTACCCGTCGACAGTGCTACTCTTCAATAGCTTATAATGCTACACGTGCACTACAAAATTACACTAAAAGCAAAACGCTTGTTAAAAAGACTAGCCTTGAACGTGCAAAACGCATAGGTTTTTTTGCAAGATCGGCCACAATACCATGGCCGTTTTTGCAAAGGCTCCGTCTATGTTTTTGGCATCGTTTACGCAGTAATGGGGATGGATCCAGACGAAGCCTTAGCTGGGGTTTACAAATATATAAATGTTGGCTAAAATTTAAATAAAAAATACACTGGGTTAACCTATTTTTTAAAACAAAATTGGGCAAAAAAATTGACTTTTCTCAAAACAACTTTAATATTATCTTTGATGCAGGAGGAACATCAATCGATGAAAACAAAGCTAAAATTGGGAGTATTTGGGGGGAAATGTATTATTTTGAAAATTTGATAAAAATACAAGGGGTTAACCCACTTTTTTATCAAAATTGGGCAAAAAATTGACTTTTATCAAAACGACTTTAATATTATCTTTGATGCAGGAGGAACATCAATCTATGAAAACAAAGCTAAAATTGGAAATATTTGGTGAAAAAATGTATAAAATTTGAAAAAAATGCAAGGGGTTAACCCACTTTTGTTATCAAAATTGGGCAAAAAATTGACTTTTCTAAAACCGACTCAAATATTATCTTTGATGCAGGAGGAACATCAATATATGAAAACAAAGCAAAAATTGCAAATATTGGGGAAAACTGTATTATTTTGAAAATTTGAAAAAAAACACAAGGGGTTAACCCACTTTCGTTCCCAAAATTGGGCAAAAAATTGACTTTTATCAAAACGACTTTAATATTATCTTTGATGCAGGAGGAACATCAATCTATGAAAACAAAGCTAAAATTGGAAATATTTGGTGAAAAAATGTATTATTTTGAAAATGTTATCAAAATTGGGCAAAAAATTGACTTTTCTAAAACCGACTCAAATATTATCTTTGATGCAGGAGGAACATCAATCGATGAAAACAAAGCTAAAATTAGGAATATTTGGGGGAAATGTATTATTTTCAAAATTTGATAAAAATACAAGGGGTTAACCCACTTTTGTTCCCAAAATTGGGCAAAAAATTGACTTTTATCAAAACGACTTTAATATTATCTTTGATGCAGGAGGAACATCAATCTATGAAAACAAAGCTAAAATTGGAAATATTTGGTGAAAAAATGTATTATTTTGAAAATTTGAAAAAACACAAGGGGTTAACCCACTTTTGTCATCAAAATTGGGCCAAAAATTGACTTTTCTAAAACCGACTCAAATATTAACTTTGATGCAGGAGGAACATCAATCTATGAAAACAAAGCTAAAATTGGAAATATTTGGAGAAAAATGTATTATTTTGAAAATGTTATCAAAATTGGGCAAAAAATTGACTTTTCTAAAACCGACTCAAATATTATCTTTGATGCAGGAGGAACATCAATCGATGAAAACAAAGCTAAAATTAGGAATATTTGGGGGAAATGTATTATTTTGAAAATTTGATAAAAATACAAGGGGTTAACCCACTTTTTTATCAAAATTGGGCAACAAATTGACTTTTATCAAAACGACTTTAATATTATCTTTGATGCAGGAGGAACATCAATCTATGAAAACAAAGCTAAAATTGGAAATATTTGGTGACAAAAATGTATTATTTTGAAAATGTTATCAAAATTGGGCAAAAAATTGACTTTTCTAAAACCGACTCAAATATTATCTTTGATGCAGGAGGAACATCAATCGATGAAAACAAAGCTAAATTGGGAATAATTGGGGGGAAATGTATTATTTTAAAAATTTGAAGAAAAAACGAATTTAAAATATGTAGCGCCACCTACGTTGAAAATTAGAAAGTTTTGAAAAAAAAATCAGAAAAAATTCACCTCGATTTTGGAAATACACATAATTTTTCAATTTTGAAACCAGATTCAGGTTCAGCATGTAATTTCCTCTCCAAAAAGTATCATTGTGTGGGCTAAAATGCTACCAAAGTGCTGTAATTCGATATTTTATGCTTCAAAAATCACCATTCATAGGCACTCAAGCGTGAAAAAAGATAGCGGAGTTTAATCCTTTCCCATCAATGAAAACATTTTATTGTTAACGCGGGATACATCAAAGGACCTGAACAAAGGAAACAGGTCTCTTTCTACCCGTCGACACTGCTACTCATCAATAGCTTATAATGCTACACGTGCACCACAAAATTACACAAAAAGAAAAACGCCTGTAAAAAAGACTAGCCTTGTACATGTACATGCAAGAGGCATAGGGATTTTCCAACCTCGTGTTACCGTGGCCGTTTTTCAAATCTCAACTTTGTCCCTATGTTTTGGATTCGTTCATGCAGTAACAAAGATGGAGCCGTAAAGAGCCTGACCTGGGGTTTGAAAACGGCCCAGCTCAGTAGAAAAGCTATTCAGAAAACATTTTATTGTTTACGCGGGATACATCAAAGGACTTGAACAAAGAAAACAGGTCTCTTTCTACCCGTTGACACTGCTACTCATCAACAGCTTATAATGCTACACGTGCACTACAAAATAACACAAAAAGAAAAACGCTTGTAAAAAAGACTAGCCTTGTACATGCAAGACGCATGGGGATTTTCAAAACCTCGCGTGACCGTGGCCGTTTTTCAAATCTGAACTTTGTCCCTATCTCCGTGGCTTCGTTCATGCAGTAATTGAGATGGAGCCGGACAGAGCCAGAACTGGGGTTTGAAAACGGCCCATACAGCTAGTAAAGCTATTTTATTGTTTACGCGGGATACATCAAAGGACCTGAACAAAGAAAACAGGTCTCTTTCTACCCGTCGACAGTGCTACTCTTCAATAGCTTATAATGCTACACGTGCACTACAAAATTACACTAAAAGCAAAACGCTTGTTAAAAAGACTAGCCTTGAACGTGCAAAACGCATAGGTTTTTTTGCAAGATCGGCCACAATACCATGGCCGTTTTTGCAAAGGCTCCGTCTATGTTTTTGGCATCGTTTACGCAGTAATGGGGATGGATCCAGACGAAGCCTTAGCTGGGGTTTACAAATATATAAATGTTGGCTAAAATTTAAATAAAAAATACACTGGGTTAACCTATTTTTTAAAACAAAATTGGGCAAAAAAATTGACTTTTCTCAAAACAACTTTAATATTATCTTTGATGCAGGAGGAACATCAATCTATGAAAACAAAGCTAAAATTGCAAATATTGGGGGAAAACTGTATTATTTTGAAAATTTGAAAAAAAATACAAGGGGTTAACCCACTTTTGTTATCAAAATTGGGCAAAAAATTGACTTTCCTAAAACCGACTCAAATATTATCTTTGATGCAGGAGGAACATCAATCGATGAAAACAAAGCTAAAATTGGGAGTATTTGGGGGGAAATGTATTATTTTGAAAATTTGATAAAAATACAAGGGGTTAACCCACTTTTTTTATCAAAATTGGGCAAAAAATTGACTTTTATCAAAACGACTTTAATATTATCTTTGATGCAGGAGGAACATCAATCTATGAAAACAAAGCTAAAATTGGAAATATTTGGTGAAAAAATGTATAAAATTTGAAAAAAATGCAAGGGGTTTTTGGCATCGTTTACGCAGTAATGGGGATGGATCTTTTGTCATCAAAATTGGGCAAAAAATTGACTTTTCTAAAACCGACTCAAATATTATCTTTGATGCAGGAGGAACATCAATCTATGAAAACAAAGCTAAAATTGGAAATATTTGGAGAAAAATGTATTATTTTGAAAATGTTATCAAAATTGGGCAAAAAATTGACTTTTCTAAAACCGACTCAAATATTATCTTTGATGCAGGAGGAACATCAATCGATGAAAACAAAGCTAAAATTAGGAATATTTGGGGGAAATGTATTATTTTGAAAATTTGATAAAAATACAAGGGGTTAATCCACTTTTGTTCCCAAAATTGGGCAAAAAATTGACTTTTATCAAAACGACTTTAATATTATCTTTGATGCAGGAGGAACATCAATCTATGAAAACAAAGCTAAAATTGGAAATATTTGGTGAAAAAATGTATTATTTTGAAAATTTGAAAAAACACAAGGGGTTAACCCACTTTTGTCATCAAAATTGGGCAAAAAATTGACTTTTCTAAAACCGACTCAAATATTATCTTTGATGCAGGAGGAACATCAATCTATGAAAACAAAGCTAAAATTGGGAATATTTGGGGGGGAAATGTATTATTTTAAAAATTTGAAGAAAAAACGAATTTAAAATATGTAGCGCCACCTACGTTGAAAATTAAAAAGTTTTGAAAAAAAAATCAGAAAAAATTCACCTCGATTTTGGAAATACACATAATTTTTCAATTTTGAAACCAGATTCAGGTTCAGCATGTAATTTCCTCTCCAAAAAGTATCATTGTGTGGGCTAAAATGCTACCAAAGTGCTGTAATTCGAGATTTTATGCTTCAAAAATCACCATTCATAGGCACTCAAGCGTGAAAAAAGATAGCGGAGTTTAATCCTTTCCCATCAATGAAAACATTTTATTGTTAACGCGGGATACATCAAAGGACCTGAACAAAGGAAACAGGTCTCTTTCTACCCGTCGACACTGCTACTCATCAATAGCTTATAATGCTACACGTGCACCACAAAATTACACAAAAAGAAAAACGCCTGTAAAAAAGACTAGCCTTGTACATGTACATGCAAGAGGCATAGGGATTTTCCAACCTCGTGTTACCGTGGCCGTTTTTCAAATCTCAACTTTGTCCCTATGTTTTGGATTCGTTCATGCAGTAACAAAGATGGAGCCGTAAAGAGCCTGACCTGGGGTTTGAAAACGGCCCAGCTCAGTAGAAAAGCTATTCAGAAAACATTTTATTGTTTACGCGGGATACATCAAAGGACTTGAACAAAGAAAACAGGTCTCTTTCTACCCGTTGACACTGCTACTCATCAACAGCTTATAATGCTACACGTGCACTACAAAATAACACAAAAAGAAAAACGCTTGTAAAAAAGACTAGCCTTGTACATGCAAGACGCATGGAGATTTTCAAAACCTCGCGTGACCGTGGCCGTTTTTTCAAATCTGAACTTTGTCCCTATCTCCGTGGCTTCGTTCATGCAGTAATTGAGATGGAGCCGGACAGAGCCAGAACTGGGGTTTGAAAACGGCCCATACAGCTAGTAAAGCTATTCAGAAAACATTTTATTGTTAACGCGGGATACATCAAAGGACCTGAACAAAGAAAACAGGTCTCTTTCTACCCGTCGACAGTGCTACTCTTCAATAGCTTATAATGCTACACGTGCACTACAAAATTACACTAAAAGCAAAACGCTTGTTAAAAAGACTAGCCTTGAACGTGCAAAACGCATAGGTTTTTTTGCAAGATCGGCCACAATACCATGGCCGTTTTTGCAAAGGCTCCGTCTATGTTTTTGGCATCGTTTACGCAGTAATGGGGATGGATCCAGACGAAGCCTTAGCTGGGGTTTACAAATATATAAATGTTGGCTAAAATTTAAATAAAAAATACACTGGGTTAACCTATTTTTTAAAACAAAATTGGGCAAAAAAATTGACTTTTCTCAAAACGACTTTAATATTATCTTTGATGCAGGAGGAACATCAATCTATGAAAACAAAGCTAAAATTGGAAATATTTGGTGAAAAAATGTATTATTTTGAAAATGTTATCAAAATTGGGCAACAAATTGACTTTTCTAAAACCGACTCAAATATTATCTTTGATGCAGGAGGAACATCAATCGATGAAAACAAAGCTAAAATTGGGAATATTTGGGGGAAAATGTATTATTTTGAAAATTTGATAAAAATACAAGGGGTTAACCAACTTTTTTATCAAAATTGGGCAAAAAATTGACTTTTCTCAAAACGACTTAATTATTATCTTTGATGCAGGAGGAACGTCAATCGATGAAAACAAAGCTAAAATTGGGAATATTTGGGGGAAAATGTATTATTTTGAAAATTTGAAAAAAATTCACTTTTAAATCAAAACTAGGACAAAAATGTCCTTTTCTCAAAATGACCTAAATATTAACTTTGATGAAGGAGGAACATCAATTGATGAAAACAAGCTAAATTTGCTAATATTTGGGGGGGAAATGTATTATTTTAAAAATTTGAAGAAACAAAGAATTTAAAATATGTAGCGCCACCTACGTTGAAAATTAGAAAGTTTTGAGAAAAAAAATCAAAACAAATTCACCTCGATTTTGGAAATACACATAATTTTTCAATTTTGAAACCAGATTCAAGTTCAGCATGGAATTTCCTCTCCAAAAAGTATCATTGTGTGGGCTAAAATGCTACCAAAGTGCTGTAATTCGAGATTTTATGCTTCAAAAATCACCATTCATAGGCACTCAAGCGTGAAAAAAGATAGCGGAGTTTAATCCTTTCCCATCAATGAAAACATTTTATTGTTAACGCGGGATACATCAAAGGACCTGAACAAAGGAAACAGGTCTCTTTCTACCCGTCGACACTGCTACTCATCAATAGCTTATAATGCTACACGTGCACCACAAAATTAAACAAAAAGAAAAACGCCTGTAAAAAAGACTAGCCTTGTACATGTACATGCAAGAGGCATAGGGATTTTCCAACCTCGTGTTACCGTGGCCGTTTTTCAAATCTCAACTTTGTCCCTATGTTTTGGATTCGTTCATGCAGTAACAAAGATGGAGCCGTAAAGAGCCTGACCTGGGGTTTGAAAACGGCCCAGCTCAGTAGAAAAGCTATTCAGAAAACATTTTATTGTTAACGCGGGATACATCAAAGGACTTGAACAAAAAAAACAGGTCTCTTTCTACCCGTTGACACTGCTACTCATCAACAGCTTATAATGCTACACGTGCACTACAAAATAACACAAAAAGAAAAACGCTTGTAAAAAAGACTAGCCTTGTACATGCAAGACGCATGGGGATTTTCAAAACCTCGCGTGACCGTGGCCGTTTTTTCAAATCTGAACTTTGTCCCTATCTCCGTGGCTTCGTTCATGCAGAACTGGGGTTTGAAAACGGCCCATACAGCTAGTAAAGCTATTCAGAAAACATTTTATTGTTAACGCGGGATACATCAAAGGACCTGAACAAAGAAAACAGGTCTCTTTCTACCCGTCGACAGTGCTACTCATCAATAGCTTATAATGCTATACGTGCACTACAAAATTACACTAAAAGCAAAACGTTTGTTAAGAAGACTAGCCTGTGCAAAACGCATAGTTTTTTTCTCCAAAATCGGCCTTGTTACCATGGCCGTTTTTGCAAATCTTCGCTCCATCTATGTTTTTGGAATCGTTTACGCAGTAATGGGATGGATCCAGACGAAGCCTTAGCTGGGGTTTAAAAATATATAAATGTTGGCTAAAATTTAAAAACAAAATACAAGGGGTTAACCCACTTTTTTATCAAAATTGGGCTAAAAATTGACTTTTCTAAACGGACTTAAATATTATCTTTGATGAAGGAGGAGCATCAATCTATGAAAACAAAGGTAAAATTGCAAATATTTGGGGGAAAAAAATTTTGTGAAAATTTGAAAAAAATACAAGGGGTTAACCCACTTTCTTATCAAAATTGGCCAAAAATTGACTTTTCTCAAAACGACCTAAATATTATTTTTGATGCAGGAAGAACATCAATCGATGAAAACAAAGCTAAAATTGGGAATATTTGGGGGGAAAATGTATTATTTTGAAAATTTGAAAAAAATACAAGGGGTTAGCCCACAAGACGCATAGGGTTTTTCAAACCTTGTTACCATGGTCGTTTTTCAAATCTCAGCTTGGTCTTCATATTTGGCGTCGTTCATGCAGTAATGTGGAGATGGAGCTGGACTGGTTTGAGAGCTGGGGTTTGAAAACGGCCTAGCAACAGCTATTTTCAGAATGTTGACCAAATAGCGCCTTTTTAAAAAAAATTGTAGGGGGGTAGTGGTCCATTTTTATCACAAATAGGCAAAAAAGGATTTTATGAAAACATTAAAGATTGCAAGAGGTTAGACTTGTATTTTAATTAACAAAATAGGCTTAAACTGAATTTTATGTACAAAATTTCAACAAAATTACATATTTGTCCATTTTTTTTTTAAATGGCGAGGTTAACACAATTTTTTATGGGTTTCACAAAAATTACCTTTTGCCTATTTTTAATAAAGAATGCAAGCTTAACCCATTACAAAATATACGTTTGCATAAAAAACTAATTGTAGCTAATGATGGATAACTGGATAAAACCAGTCCCACTCATTTTTTTACAAATATGCCATTCATCATAAAGAAAACACTGCATTCAAAACTGAAAGACAAATTCCTGAAATGTTTTATTTTATTCTGAATTCTGTAATTTTAGGAAGATTTTTAAAAACTAAGGTCATTTAAATACTGCCTGGTGTTTCTCTTGAATCTCATGTCTGCCGCATTTCGATTAAAGTCAATTATTTGGCAAATCTTTGGCCCAATTTTTTGACAAATATGGCACTCAAAAGAAAATTGTGTTCAAATTCACCATCATTTTATATAAATACATGTAGCTCATTTTTACCAAAATCCTCAGAATTCAAAAGGAATTTCTGCATCTTTAGAAAAACAATATTTAACTGAATGAAAACAATCTGGCAAATTCAATAACAAAAATCCAATCTGTAAAACAAAAGTATAGATTGAGTACTTACTTTACAGGGAGTTTAAAGGAAAATTACAAAGTTAAAGGTAGGATACACCATTGGTAAATGCTTGAATTATAATGAATGGGTGGATTTGGGGGGTTGTATTTTATAGTAAATATCATTTAACTAACCTGTCCTAAGTTTTACAATCATGAATGTTGAGAAAAGCACAAAAACAGCATTTGTTTTCAACCGGCGTCGAGCAGTTATTCATGTTATTTTTTTATCGCGATATTTCTTTATAAAATTTTATTTTTCAGAATAATTAAAGGATATCTAGCGCAATCATTTTGCTGGATGCCTAGAATCATTATTTACTTTCAGATGAGTAAGATATTTCTTAATAATTCGGTAGTAAATTTTTTAGATATCTGCAAATGGTATATCCTACCTTTAATTTAAAACGTTACACGTGTGCATTTCTTTTCGAGCAGTTGTTTTTGTTGGACACACTACAAATTTAATCCCTTACTGCATGTCTCTAACTGCTCAGGATCTCTCACCGATTAAAGCGAGCATGCACAACACAATACACCTGCAACACACAGGTCACCGCCCGGCAGGTCAATGAACCCAGGTACCACACTATAGTCTGGCTTTCATCTCGCTGAGAGGCAGGAATTAGACACTTTACCGATATGCATCAAGGAAGAAAGACGTTGTCAGTGATTACGACTATAAAGATTGCAATAATGCTCGACTGAATCCCCCCTAACTCTCATATTACAATTGAAGGATTCAGTACTGTACTTGTTGGGGGTAAAAACAAATTTAGTTTTTGTTTGTTTGTTTTTTGTTAGTTTGTTTGTTGGTTTTTCTTTCAAGCATAATATAGGACTCAATTAATGCATGGCTGAACATAAACAATCCAGGGTACAGTCTATGAACTCCACACAATTCATCCAAAATCAACTGCCACTTTTGGGGGCATTCAATCTCAAACCCTTTAACATTTCTTAAACCGTCAGGAGGATTTCCAAGGAATGAGGAAGACCAGGGTTAAATTAAATTTAAATATAAATGAACTAAAATAAAATAAAAGTTTAACAAAGTAAATGACATACAGTTATGAAGATTCATTACATATCATAGTACAGATTTTATATAAATATACGTACATTTATGTGAACGTTACTTTTACATTGACAATATTTTTCTTTCTTTTGTCTCACAATCTGTCCCCGTGTGTAAAAAAACCAACTCTTCCACATCACAGCAGTTAACAATTAACCCCTTGATGCCTTTTGTCCAGCAACTGCACTGCACAATGGGCCTGAGCGTAGAGCCGTCACACAGGTTATATTCTACAGCGTAGCACAGCTGACAACAGCCTTCCAAACATCAAGGGGTTAAATTACACTACCTACTGTCATTTGACTTCTGAATGCCCAGACAGTTCGTTGACATGCACTGCGACCTTTAACCTCTGCCGCCTCTTACTTCTACTCCTCTTCTTTGACTTTATCCCCTCCTCTCCAACCTTCTCAACCATCGTCTTCATCTTCTTCTTCTTCTTGACAGACAGCGGGTTGGGTTCCTTAGCCCGCCTTCTTTTCCGCCTATTCTCCGCCTCCGTTCTCTCCTCGGGTCCCTTTAGTTTCTTCAAAGTTTCCTTCTGATATTCAGATGGTTTCATCTTGTGTTTAGTGAGTGTCTCGGCGTGATCTAGAGATGACCGAGAGGGTTTCTCCAGGATGATGGCATTCATGTTCATGTAGAGCAGAGGTGTCCCGGGCACGCTGTGTGCAAACTCAGTCAGTTCTGGGTCCTAGCAGTAGAAAAACAAACAAAACATCCGTAAGTTTAAGTTTAGTAATGAAACCAAAGATGCGTACAAATGGCCTGTGATTACTGAACGCCAGCATCAAAGAAATGTGTACAAACCTGGGGCCAATTTCATCAAACATGTAAGCACACAAATTTGCTTAGCACAACAAAAGTCTTGCTCAGTAAAAACAGGTTACCAGCCGAAACTCCATTTTTTTTGTGGCTGCTCAGAAAAACCAAGCTGAATACCAGTCACAAACAATAAACATTAAACATCACCTACAAATTTGGTTTATAACCCTGTTTTTTTCCAAGCAAATTTATGTGCACATTTTGACTTTTAGGCTTGGATTTATAAGTAGAGTATACCATTTTGCAGTTATCTCAAAAGTGAATGACCAAATTATTGTTGAAAAGCTAACTGAAAATAGTCACATTTTTCCAACTATGGCCGGCTGGCAATCATTGGAAAATAGATAGAAAATGTCACTTTTCTTAAAAACCACAGCACACCAGGGGCCAATTTCATAGAGCTGCTAAGCACAACAATTTGCTTAGCATGACAATTTGTCCTTGGCAAAAACAAGGTTAGAGAACAAATTTTCACGTGGTCTTTATTGTTTTGGATTGATAATCAGCTAGTTTTTGCTTAGCATGAAAAACACGTAGAATTTTGGCTGGTAACCTGTTTTTAATGAGCAAGACTTTTTTGTGCTAAGCAAATTTTTGTGCTTAGCAGCTCTATGAAATTGGCCCCAGGTGCCGTGATTTCACAGGATGCTTGAGACCGTTATTCACTTACAGTCAGGTAAGGTATTTTGTGAAATTCTGGTTTTTTTTATGTTTGCAAATGGTGTAAATTCTACCTATAATGTAAAAATAAACTGATGGGAATGATCGTAAAATGTCTCTCAAGTAAAATGGGAAAGGGACACTAACCAAAAAAGGCGGAAAAAAATAAACCAACAAGCTTGTTACACTATCCCAAGGAATTATGGCTGCCTGCAGGCAAGCCAACCAACCAGTCATGGTTTTTTGTTTGAGGTGTGGGGGGGGGGGGGGGGGGGGGGAATGAGAGGGGAGGCAAGACCTCGAGGATGACCACAGGGCTCGCTTGCCAGCAGCCGGCAGCCATAATTGTCATTGATTTCCAATAGTCAGTAGCAGCAGCCCAGCCACAACAGACAGGTTTCTGCAATTGATAGAATCAACGCAAAGGGAAGGCTGCCAGTAATGTTTTTAACAAGAAACTGCCGGAGAAAGCTGCCGATATTTTCCAGCGGATGATTTCTGGCTTTTTTTCTTCTTCTTTTTTTTCTTTTCTGAGAAGCAATAGGAGGCAGTCATGTGTATGGTGGATACACCTGATTACCCATGTACCTTGAGGTGTCAACTTTACTGTTAGCCACAATGCAATCCAAATTATTCTGCACCTTTTTTTTTTAGGGGGGAGGGGTGGGAGGAGGGGGCTTTCTTTGTGTATTTTAAGTAATTTATGTGACAAGAAATGAAGCAAATAAATAGAACATCTTTGGAATTCCTGATTAGGAGAGCTTTTTGCATTTAAAATAAAAAATTATAGGGATGTAAAACCCTGAGAAAATGGAAGGATCCCCCACTAAAGCCTGTTCTCATGTAAGGCTAAGACGTGTAAGTACACAACCATTGCATAAGAATTAAGATCTACTTTTGTATCTTGAAAATACACACAATGTATATTTATACGAAACACTGAATTGTTCAGAATTTGTATTGTTGCACTAAAATTGAAGGAGCTCCAAGATCTTATCAGTAACTGTTGTCTGCTTTTATCATCCTAAAACCTATAAAATCTTTAAAAAAAAAATGGTGGGTTTTGCAAAATGTGGGGGTCTTGGAGAATCATAATACATGCATGGAGGTACATGAACGATTGTTCCATCCCATACTGAATCTCATTTTTTTTTAACCACGTTGTTCAGCTCGCTCGCAACCACAGCAAATTTTATTACATCTCGGGACTAGTCACTCAAGCAAAAGAACCTGTCAATCACTTAAATCCCTCTTCAAGTTACATTCATTCCTTATTCCTCATTCCTCATTACCATACTAACTTCGTTTTCCCTTAAACCTTGTCATTCCACTAACGTTCCCTGGGTTTTTTGTTTTGTTTGGCGACTTTGCTTCTCCGTGCTGATGCACTTTGTTTCGGAAGTCATCCCTCACCCCCCCCCCCCCCCCCCCGCCCCCCCTAACCTTCCACCACTCGCTAATCGCATGAGGTCCGTGCGCGTTATTCAATTTGCATGTTTATCCAAGCTGCACCGTGGCGGACTCTCTCTTTCTACCTAACCACGGCGATAAACACGTCAAAGTAGCGGGCACAAAAGAATAGAGCTTGGGTATTGATTCTAGTGACTGAACATCAAATTACGGGAAGGAGTGTCGAATCGACGGTGACTGGACAGGAACGGACGAGTGAGAAGCCTCACACTCACAGAGTAATTACAGAGATTCTTGTCGGCCATTAAACGGACATAAAAGTTTGTCAGGCAGTTAGTCGATTTTGATTATTCCTTTCTGTTTTTCTTATAAATAGCATCCTTCCACCAACACAAACGAAGATTCAACAACACTGATAATTTAACAGAATTACCCCAAAAATCCTTGATTCACATTTGTTGCTCTTAAACTTGAACTCATTGTTTTTTGTTTTTTTAAAAACCCTAACCCTCCAGGGTATTTCGGCTAGAAACCCTGCCAGACGCATCAGATTGCATACTTTGTCACATTGACTTGTGTGCAGAGTGCAGCAAGGTCAAGCAGTCACCACAGATGCACTGTGCTGGGTCTGGCAGGGTTAGGGTTAATCCATAACCCCTTGCTGACATGTTAAAAAAAACTCCATTGTGCTCAGCCAAGCACAGCCGTGAACAGTATGTGAGCACACTGAACAATAGTCTTACTATATCATGGCAAGCTGAACCTCACTTCATTATTTGTGAACTAACAATTCTGCCTTGTCTCACACTAGTCTGTCTTTTCGTTGTACATGTGTATTTTGTTGTCCTTTGTGAGGGTTTTCCTGTTTGTTATATTTGTCTGTCCATAGGTTAGGGCACAAAAGCGTTATACGCTTAACCTTAAACCTAAATGTTGTCACTTAATTTTAATATCGCTTCTTTATTTAACTTAGTGTGTACATAGTTTCTATCAACTTCTTGAATGATTTTTTGTAATTTATATAAGATTGTACATATATATTGTAATGGCAACATTGAAATAAATGTTACAACAACAACACTTTGCCTGTGAATGAAAGCATTACGTTTGGAATGCACTACATGTATCTATTCAAAATGCGGTTATAGAGAGAACAATGAAAACTGAAAAGATTGGGAAATGAACAGCAACCACTGATTCTTGTGTACTGAGCTACACAAAAGTCTGCTCATCTGCCTACATAGGGCCTTTTTGAAACTGTTGCTTCGTCTTTGGCTTTGCCTTGCCTCCGAATTCCGAAATACTGAGAAGCAAATAGAAATGGAAGAAAATTGAAATAGTCTAACTTTTGGGTTCACATCAATCGAGTGAATGTTTCTGAAGCACAACAGGCGTCAGAATGTGGCTGGAGATCTTGCAGTTGGGAGTCAAACATCGCCTTAAGCCGAAGACGAAGACGAAGCCAGGGATTCGAAAAGGCCCATACTAGTCAAAAGTCATCAATTCACAATTTTGCCCAGCCAAGAATCCATTTAAAAAAATGATGCAACTGAATGCATTTGTGGGTTTCGTTTATACCCTAGGGTGTGTGGAAATTCACATTGAAATTGATGGATCATCAGGTTATAGTTAAAGCAAAGAAAACTATGTGAATGTTGCTTTGTGTGTAATTAGGACAAGCATCGACACTGTGTCAGCATTGGTTTGATTTATTAAAAAAAATTAGCGTTTCAGATTCAAATAGGTGAATGCTATTGTGCAAAGACGTCCAACTTATTTTAAATAAAATAGAGAGACCATAACAACTTGTTTTTAATTTTGATCAGAGGATTAATATATCACAACAGAAGGCCAAACACTGAGAAATGTTTCCCATTCCTAGCTGACAATATTCTAATTGCTACAGGAACACACAAACTGCATTTTGTTGTTGCAAATTCTTATGCTGTCAACAGAGGGCGCTATAACAGTTTAACAGTAATACAATAGAGCGATGTGGTCAATGGTATTTTTGTATTCCCAAGAAGGGAGAAGGGGTAAATTGTCCTATTTGAAGGTGTAAAAAGTAATACACCACATAAAGACAGAAGCCAGGGTGTGATGCTTTTATAGTTGTTCTTGGTCTGTACAAATGGTACGATAAGACACACATATATCATTTTGGTGACCACTCCCTAAAAAAAACTCAGAAAAATTAAATATTGAAAATATAAAATCGAAACATTTGAAGATTAACCCTAACCCCCTAGGCTCTCACACTCGAAGCTAACCAACTTCCATAACAGAACCTAACAGAACCTAACAGAACCTAACAGAACCTAACAGAACCTGACAGAACCTGACAGAACCTAACAGAACCTAACAGAGCCTAACATAGCCTAACAGAGCCTAACAGTGCCTAACAGAGCCTAACAGAGCCTAACAGAGCCTAACAGAGCCTAACAGAGCCTAACAGAGCCTAACAGAGCCTAACAGAGCCTAACAGAGCCTAACAGAGCCTAACAGAGCCTAACAGTACCTAACAGTACCTAACAGTACCTAACAGTACCTAACAGTACCTAACAGAAACTAACAGTACCTAACAGAACCTAACAGAACCTAACAGTACCTAACAGTACCTAACAGTACCTAACAGTACCTAACAGAACCTAACAAAACCTAACAGTACCTAACAGTACCTAACAGAACCTAACAGAACCAAACAGAACCAAACAGAACCAAACAGAACCAAACAGAACCAAACAGAACCTAACAGAACCTAACAGTACCTAACAGAACCTAACAGAGCCTAACAGTGCCTAACAGAACCTAACAGAGCCTAACAGAGCCTAACAGTGCCTAACAGTGCCTAACAGTGCCTAACAGTGCCTAACAGTGCCTAACAGTGCCTAACAGTGCCTAACAGTGCCTAACAGAGCCTAACAGAGCCTAACAGAGCCTAACAGAGCCTAACAGAGCCTAACAGTACCTAACAGTACCTAACAGTACCTAACAGTACCTAACAGAACCTAACAGTACCTAACAGAACCTAACAGAACCTAACAGAACCTAACAGAACCTAACAGTACCTAACAGTACCTAAAAGTAGCTAACAGAACCTTACAGTACCTAACAGTACCTAACAGTACCTAACAGAACCTAACAGTACCTAACAGTACCTAACAGAACCTAACAGTACCTAACAGAACCTAACAAAACCTAACAGTACCTAACAAAACCTAACAAAACCTAACAGAACCAAACAGAACCAAACAGACCCTAACAGTACCTAACAGTACCTAACAGTACCTAACAGTGCCTAACAGTGCCTAACAGTGCCTAACAGAACCTAACAGAACCAAACAGTACCTAACAGTACCTAACAGAACCTAAAAGTACCTAACAGAACCTAAAAGTACCTAACAGAACCTAACAGAACCTAACAGTACCTAACAGTACCTAACAGTACCTAACAGAACCTAACAGTACCTAACAGTACCTAACAGAAGCTAACAGAAGCTAACAGAAGCTAACAGAAGCTAACAGAAGCTAACAGAAGCTAACAGAAGCTAACAGTACCTAACAAAACCTAACAAAACCTAACAAAACCTAACAGTACCTAACAGTACCTAACAGTACCTAACAGTACCTAACAGTACCTAACAGTACCTAACAGAACCTAACAGAACCTAACAGAACCTAACAGAACCTAACAGAACCTAACAGAACCTAACAGTACCTAACAGAACCTAACAGTACCTAACAGTACCTAACAGAACCTAACAGAACCTAACAGAACCTAACAGAACCTAACAGAAACTAACAGAACCTAACAGAACCTAACAAAACCTAACAGTACCTAACAGAACCTAACAGTACCTAACAGAACCTAACAGTACCTAACAGAACCTAACAGAACCTAACAAAACTAAACCTGCCAAACTGAACTTGTTGAAGTTTGATTGACTTGGTACAGATGGGTCTATGCATTGTTCAGTGTTCAGGATCAGGGCTGTGATGACTGACAATTGGTTCTGTGTGTTGGACTGTGTTTGAGTGGGGACCCACAGGGTGTGCACATCCCACTCACAGTTGACCAGGAACTGTGCTGTGACCAGCCTGAGCTCACCCACAAATAAATGCCTGTGCATTCCCCCAAACTCCAAAATGTTTCTAATTCTTATGCCTTCCCCCCTGAACCTCACAGAATTCATTAAGGTCTCCCTGGGTCTTTTGTACCAAGCAAAACAAAGTCCAACAACAAGTTGCTAATGTTTGGTACCATACCTGCCAAAACCTAGCAAAACCTGCAGTTGGGGTTTAATGGGCTTGGGGTAGTTAGAGTTACAATTAAAAAGATTAATAAAAAAATATGAATATTGAAAAATTGAAAATAAAAAAACACTGACCTGTGTTGAGATATAATAATGATGATTGTTATCCTGGCCAATAAGAGCTTTGAAGCACTCCGCCGCGGCAATTGGCACATCTCGGTGAGAGCAATTCAGCATCTTGTAACGTCTTAGGATGTTGGCGGCGCCGTACAGTTCCTTGCCCAGTGACTCTGTCTCTTTGATGGCACAATTGGTTGTCAGGAGCTGGAACCAAGAGTGGAATAAACAACATCACCTGGTCAAATATCAACGCCTGCATGATAGTCTTAAGAGTTATAAATACTTGTGGCATCTTGTAAAAATCTTCCAGCCATTACAAATCCTGCAACAGATACATTCTACAACTCCTCTCAAAATGACTGGATAACTAATACATGTATCAAGAGATAAGAAGTTCCATTTTTCTTGTTTATTAACAAGGTAACTAGCTTCCAAAGCGAATAATTGGTAAAAAAACTGTTTAGGATAATCAGCATGCATTGGTGTCTATAGGGCTGTGAATTGAAACCGAGAACCCAAGAACCCCAAGAACCCAAGAAACCCAAGAACCCAAGAACCCAAGAACCCAACAGTTTTGTCAGGAACTTGTTTTAAATTATGAAATTGAGAACCTGTGTATTAAACCATCCTTAAATATTTCAGTAAATTCTCGAATAAAAAAGACAGATTATGAAATAACTTATGCTCCCAATAATCAGCTCAACAACCACCAACAGCTTGTTGCATGCTTATTTTGGTTTCACGGCACGCTCCTTGGCCCCTTCAAATAAGGACTGGCTACCTAGACCTCTCTTTCAGATGATTCCACTCTGAACCAATTAAGATTTTGAAATTAATATCCAGCTGTGTGTCTAACGGTACTTAGTGACCACTAACGGTACTCACTTGCACTTCCCCATCCAGGTACTTTGGCAACTGGTCCTTGATGTTAGTCTGGTGTCGCAGTGCAACGCATGTAAAGGTTCCGTCTACCAGGACGAGGTGTGGTTTCCTGAAGTTGAAGACGTTCTTGTAGAATCCCAGATGGCGACGGGCATGCTTGTAACGCTTGATTTTCATGACTGTCTTCTAGTCCTAAAAATGAAAACGTGCATTCCATCATTATTGGCTTCACAAACAAAGTATTTCCTTTGCTTTGCCTTTGCAGTTTTGCCCAGCCCGGCAGCAGCAAACACAAGTACTTTTTGTTTAAATGTGGCTTAAATACCTCAAGCAAACGCCACGGCTAATGATGTGCATTGGGACCATGCCAAACCCACCTAACAATATTATATGAATATAATTTATTAATACTTAACAGAATTCGAACCGAAACATTCAAACAAACAAACTGATCTTAAACTTAGGCCATGAGAATGAAAGTATGAGTTTACCGTCCACCGCCCGCATGGTCGTGGCGCCACCGCATGAAAAATTTCATTATTTAAAAAAATTTCATTATTTCTCAAAAAAAGTTGCACAGTTTTATCCCAAAAGTCTGTTTCACTTATTCCCTCCAAAAACGACGAATTCTACACCTACGATCATGGCGTTGTTCAGGGAGACATTTAGGCCGAGTTCGGGCGGTCTGTTCTTGACACGCGAACTCTGTTCTCGCGCTCGAACGGCGGGAACGCGACCCGTGAACATTGCACTCGGAACAAGAACACACACCACCTATCCACCAGGGTTTTGCAAGAACAAGTTACGCGTGTCAAGAATAGACCGCCCGAACTCGGCCCTAGCGACTTGTAGTTACACTATTACTGGGCGCCAAACGTGTCAGCCAATCACCGTCGTCCTCTTTCATCGGCTTGGCAACGCTTGGCCGGGACCCGGATGTTGCTTACCGATTTGCCGATTTCGTGTGGGATTTCCCGTGTTGCATGTGCGTAAGTATTTTCATCATATCGAGCATTAAAACGATGAAAAGTCATAAATACGCAAATGAAAACCTGAATAGTGTTTTGATGAATCTCGTAGATGTAATTACATCAAACGATGGCACAAATCTAACACGATATCTTGCGATTTTTGAAGGACCCAGCCGCAGCAGACGAATGCTCGCGTCATGATACAGGTCACGTGATTGCAGTATACGGGGCGGCCCTTGCCGGTTCTATGTACTTCACTATCCATACTTCACACACTGATCAAACATGAACATGTGTTTCAAGTTGTGCTAGGCGAAAGGAATGAATAAAGTCAGCGTGTCAACATAAACAAATCTAATTGTATGCCGTGCATGTACGATATAGAGGGTTGGTCTAGAACACTAACACCAAGTTCTGGCAACTGGCAACTGGCAGAATAAACTAGGTATTGTTTAAAAATACAGTATGCTGATAGCTCGGGGGTGATGGTGACAGTGACAGGCCTTTTTTAATTTGTTCAGGTGTGATTCATCATGGCATGCAGCAAGCAGGCCGCTGTGCGGATAGTTGAACCAGGGGGGAATATTATTGCACCATGGACATTTTTACAATTTAATCAGGCTACATTATTCAGTTAAAAATTAACAAAATAAGTGCATGTTCCTACCTCTCTACCTGATTCCGTGATTGTCGGTTCTATGTATAAACTTAATTCGCTTGAAAAAAGGGTTAACAAAAATAATGAATAATGAAATAATGAAAAATATTGAATAATGAATAATGAATAATGAAAAAAAGCCTCATCACTTTTCAAAAAGTCTCGGACGGTAAACTCATACCTAAGTTCTCATGGCCTTAGTTCCAACATGGAGGAATGGTTCTAATTACTTTCAAACTGACTTTCAAGTTGAAAGAATAAGTTTTCGCTCAAACAAAACTCGAAACAGATATTAAAAACAAAACGTAACAGCATAAATTTACCTGTTTAGCTATGATAATAAATATTTACAGGACACCGAAGTTCATGCACCACTTCAACAGCAGACACTGCACTGCACTACACTGCACTACACTGCACTGCCTAACAACAGTACACACGCAACACGTGCAGATAAAATACTCGACCGGTGGGACAACTCGACCGGTGGGATAACTCGACCGGTGGGACAACTCGACCGGTGGGACAACTCGACCGCGCACGGTGGGACAACTCGACCGGTGAGACAACTCGACCGGTGTGTCGTCCTACCGGTCGAGTTGTCCTACCGGTTGAGTTGTCCCACCGGTCGAGTTGTCTGCGCTCCAATAATATGGGGCGCTTTCAAACCGTTTAAAAATATACATTTTATAATGGCAAAATTTAAAAGAATTAAAAACGTGTACACAATGAAGTTAAATGAAAACAAATCACATATATTTTTTCATCGGGTTCAGAGTAAAATCTGTACTAATATAACTTTAAAAATCATGTGTTTATTATTATTTTGCTATTATTTTTTTCAAGATGGCCACCGCAAGCACATTGGACGCGCCAGTCGCAAAAGTACAAATTGACGGATTGGTAAGGGAATCCACGACAGTTGTGGCTTTGAAATGTTGACAGTATTCGGTTTATGTATATTATTTCATGTGTGGGGATTATTTTGCAGATTCATGGTCACCAAAGGGGGTAAATTAAGCCCATATTGCGTGTAGTGTCGACGTCGATATTTTTTTGTGCAGATTATGACTTGTACCTAGACGTATTGCACGTACAGTCTATATGTAACCTGTCTATACCATTTTCTCCCACATAAATTATGTTGATTTTTAATCAAATCGAAATCCGGTGATTCCTATTTTTGTTGTAACATAGAGTGCAAACTCCGTTCAGTTATATTTCCGTTAAATATGGCCACGTCTTTAGTATCTTTCTTTACTTGTGGACAAAAATTCAACAATGAAAGTGAAACAACATACTGGATTGAACATTTTATTAATTATTTTGCCCGGCCCCCCGGCCCCGCAAAGGCGCAAACATTTACATTGACAGCAAATTTTGTATAAAATCTTAACTTAAAAAGTAAACAGATTACAGAAATGAAATTGCACTTTCATAATTCCTGATACATGTATCCTTGGGTAATAACCCCCCCCCCCCCCCCCCACCCCCAACAAAAATCAGACAATCAGTTTCAAAGCTTTTGCTAAAAAATATAATGCAATGATGATGATGATGATGATGATCATCATGCATTTGTAAAGCGCCATCAATCTAGTTGCCTATTCCGCGGCGCTGCCCGCACTAGTGCTAAATTTGTAAGTATGTTGATCCATTGATATTGACTTGTTTGTTTTCTCTTCCTTTCCACCAGGTTGTGTTGAAGATCATCAAGCATTGCGAGGAAGAAGGAGGCAGCGCAGGAGAGTTGGTTCAAGGAGTCCTCCTGGGTCTCGTGCAAGATGACACGCTGGAAATCACAAATTGCTTCCCGTTTCCTAAACATACCGACGAGGAAAACTTTGACGATGGTAAGGAAATCAGTCACGGCAGGTAGCCCCTAGACAGTAGCCCTAGACAGTAGCCCTAGACAGTAGCCCTAGACAATAGCCCTAGACAGTAGCCCTAGACAGTAGCCCTAGACAGTAGCCCTAGACGGTAGCCCTAGACGGTAGCCCTAGACGGTAGCCCTAGACGATAGCCCTAGACGATAGCCCTAGACGATAGCCCTAGACGATAGCCCTAGACGATAGCCCTAGACGATAGCCCCAGACGATAGCCCCAGACGATAGCCCCAGACGATAGCCCCAGACGATAGCCCCAGACGATAGCCCCAGACGATAGCCCCAGACGATAGCCCTAGACAGTAGCCCTAGACCGTAGCCCTAGACGATAGCCCTAGACAATAGCCCTAGACAATAGCCCTAGACAATAGCCCTAGACAAGAGTTTCGGATGTGGTTTTAATCTCAATATATTTTGTTTGTCAGTTTTGTACCAGATGGAGATGATGCGGAATCTGCGTCATGTCAACATTGATCATCTCCATGTGGGTTGGTACCAGTCTACGCTATACGGCACGTTCCTCAATAAATCCCTGCTTGACTCACAGTACAACTATCAGCATTCCATCGAGGAATCCGTCGTACTCATATACGGTAAGGTTCCCTCTCAATTATTAACAATCGCAGTTTATCCAAACTTTCTCAAGCACAGTGCATCTGTGGTGACTGCTTGACCTTGCTGGACTCTGCACACAAGTCAATGTAACAAAGTATGCAATCTGTTGCGTCTGGCAGGGTTTCTAGCCAAAATACCCTGGAGGGTTAGGGTTAAAGAACAGATGTGTAATTTTGTTATTTTAAATTGGACAGATCCATTGAAGACATCCAAGTCTACACTCAGCCTAAAAGCCTACAGATTAACCAGAAATGCCATGGAGTCTTACAAAGATTACGACTTCCCCATAGATGCGTAAGTTCCTTTATAATGTACAATTTGTCCAGCAATCTTTTCTCTTTTAGATATGAGTGAAATCATAAAAAGGGGAAGCGAGGGGGAAAGCTCTTAAACTTTTTTTCTCAAGAGCTGATAAATAATGCCAAGTCTGCAGTGTTTACAATATTAAAAGTTATAAATTCTAAACAGTTTCCTTCATTATTTGTTGGGCCACAGCCTCAAGAAGACGGGTTTATGCTATGAGAACGTCTTCGAGGAGATTCCCATCGTCGTCCATAACTCGTATCTCATCAACACGCTCATCTGCGAGCTGAAGGAAGTGTCGCCTCCCACAGGCGATAACTTCTTAAGTTTGTCGTCGGGGTAAGTTGGCCAAAATCAAACTTTCAAAGACTCAAAGAAAACAGGAATAAAAAAGTATGATACAAACCTTTACATTTCAAATACTACAGAATAAAAAAAAAACAATGATTAAAACAAAACGCAGAATAAGCGACTTAGGAAAAATCATTATTACAGGTGACCAAACAATGATCTTGCTAATTATCATGGTAAAAGTTTCCGTTATGACAATTCTCTAGAAATATGTTGGAGAAGAATTTGGAGTTGCTGATGGAGCACGTAGACGACCTCGCCCAAGAAACCAACAAATACATGAACTTTCAGCGGGCTATGACCAAACTCCAGCAAAATAAACAGCAACATAACTACAAACGAGTGAGTTTAACTAAGAGAGCTTTACAATCCTGCCATATTGTAAAAAGGCGGCGTTCGTATTCTTTTCAAGACATTCTCTTTGATATTCAGTAAGTGTTACCTTTCCTCATCTCGTCTTCCTTAGCAACAAGAGAACATTGCCAGGCAGCAGCGCGGGGAGACTCCTCTCCCAGAGGAAGACCTTTCTAAACTCTTCAAGTCTCCCCAACCACCACTGCGTCTTGAGAGCATGCTGATGGCTGGGCAGATGAAGAACTATGCCGCTGAGATCAACCGAATGGCTGCGTCTAGCTTTGGCAAGCTGTTCATGGCAGATGCCTTACAGACCAAGGGACCTAGTATATAATGGGGGTAGAAAGGAGGGGGGGGGGAGAAATAAGACAGTTCATGTTTCACAGAGCAAATTTCAAGACGTCAAAAATTGAATTTTCATTGGGACGTTCTCCATCACCCTTAATTGGCATCGCACTGATATGCACATGTAGTATGAACCGGGTTTTATCCACTTTTCACAGCGAGACACACAAGGCAATGGACTGCCTAGCCTGTCAATCAAACAATCCTCATTGACCAATCAGATCACAACTTCTGGTCAGGTGGCCCTGGTGGCTTTGTGCAAAATGTACACATACCACATGTGGGTTGGGCTTGTGGCTAAATCTGAAAAAGTCAATGTCGACAGACGGCTTGAAATATATTTAGAGGAAGCTACATGTATTCTTTTAGTTCGTGAAAATTCCTCAAAAAATTTAAAGGCAGCTTAAATCAGAGTTGTAGTCGAGTCCCTGCAAGTCCATTCACAAGTCCTTTCGTGAAGCCAGTCGCAAGTCCTTTCATAAAGGCAGTCACAAGTCCTTTCATAAAGGCAGTCACAAGTCCTTTCATAAAGGCAGTCTTAATGAACTGGACGAACAATGACAAAGGAATGCTTTTGTCAAAGCTCATTTGAATAGCTTGTGATTTGAATTGGAACTGGATGACTTGGATTGGACTTGCAGGGACTTGTGATGGACTCGACTATGTACATCCATGGCTTAAATATGCCTTTCATAGCCTTGTTTACGTCCTTGTGTGACATGAAGTTGCCTTGTGGGTTGACCAAAGCGTAGTATTAAACATAAACATGTCTTTTTTTTGGTCCAGTACAAAAAGTTTCTTGGATTAAACCCAAGCTGTGGTCTAACAAGTAACATACCTTATTATTAAACTCGTGGTTACAATTATACAAATTAGGGATTTGCAGCAATGGTGGGTTTGAAAGCTTACGTCTGTCCTATCAGGCCACACATGGTGTTGATGATAACACAAAATGGAATAAAAATTCAAACTTCACAACAGCTTTGTGTTTTAGTGTTTATTCTTAAAATATGACAGCCTAGTGTCCTAAAACTGGACACCAGACCTTGGAATATTATTTTATGGGCCTTTCGAAAACCTGTCTTTGTCTTTGGCTTAGAGTATTTTAATCTCCCAACTTCGAGAACGCCAGCCAAATGTTGGTCTGTTTGTGCTTCAGAAACATTCAATCCAAAAGTTCAAATATTTTAGTTTGCTTCTAATTCTTTTTGCTTCTCAGTGATTCGAAATTTGGAGGCGGAGCTGAAGCAAAGTTTTCGAAAAACCCTCTATGAACTCGCGCGTAGTCCGTGGATATTTAAATGAGTTGACACAGTGTCAGAGGTCACAAGAACATCAAAGGACTGGTCGATCCCGAACTCGTCCAAATTAGACAGTCGCCCCCTAACGGGTTCACTTTCCCCGCCCCACCGCCGCTTGTTGTGAATGCCGCCCTCTCTTGTCTAATTGTGCCCATCGCGTTGCTTTGTTTACATTATAATTATAATTATTCGACCAAGAATTACAACGATCAAATAACGATGCCAGTATATGACAATGTAATACATGTACTACAGGAGACAAGCAGCACAAGCATATGAACAAGCAAAAGGAGGTAAGAATAAAGGCAGCAATGATTAAAGAGCAAAGTTGATACAATACAAGACAAAAACAAAAACAAGACAATACCCAAATTAAGATGGCCAGGATTAATACAATTTTCCCAGCATTGTTTTCTTGCCAAGGATCAGGTACTGCTGCGACATGTACTTACACCTATAATCTGATTGGTCAAAGGGATATCGTGGCACCAATGGTCAAATCCAAAGAGTTAATAGCGCCCTCGATTTTCTGTTATTCCCGCGCCCGCGCGCAATTTTTGTTTGTAGGCGTCAAAGCAAAGTATGAATAATTCAGTAGTTTCGACAAGGATACCATTTGCATATATCAAACAATTTTACTACCGAATTATTAAGAAATATCTTACTTATTTGAAAGTAAATAATGATTCTCGGCATCCAACAAAATGATTGTGCTAGATATCCTCTAATTATTCCGAAAATTTAATTTAATTTTAAAAAAATCGCGATCACAACAAAAATAAAAAATAAAATCCAACCCCCCCACCTAAAAAAAAATCCACCCATTTATTATGATATCTTTGGAGTATTTTTAATTTAAGGGGGAAAGGAGACCTAGAACCTAAGTGTTGTACAGTGATCAATGTAACTACTGGGTTATCCATGAAAACTGCTTCACCCAGTACCTACGTACGGACGGAGCCCCTGCCCCATATTTCTGTTTTCTTGGGAAAATAGAGGGCGCTATTTGTGTTTAATTGTCAAGAGAATAACTGGCTTTCGTTTTTATAACAAAGTAAAAAGGAAAAGACGGATTAGACGTAAAATTGGGTAAGTGTTTAACACAAAAATGACATATCAATATTCACCTTCCTCCTTTCAAAACAAATCAATATGAAAACAATTGTCAAAGGAAGTCGACGCAGACAAAAAGTTAACATCAAACGCAAGTTTAAAACTGAAATCCCGTTTTATTCGTTTTCAATAAATTAAGGAAAGAATTAAGAAACACTTGAGACTCTTCGCTACTCTGAATCATGGCAATTATAACGGCAGATGCTTAGATGTGTCACTCAGTTACCATGGCAACAGAATAACCACATCTCACATTGATTATCAACAATCAATCACAATAAATATTTATATAATAATAATAAATTAATTGGAATACAAAACACTGAGTGTTTTTTAAGAAAGAAAACAAAAGCTACCAAAAAATCATAATTCATAAACCTTATCACTATCTAAAAAAGTTGAATGAAAAAAATCATAAATACATTAAATTGGAATAAATTAACAATTATGACTTAGGACGTGTGCGAATTATTTGGCTGTGGCTTGGTACATGTATTACACACGAGTCTATGGTAGTGACTGTAGCCGCTTCCCATAGACTCGTGTGTAATTTTAAGCCATAGCGAAATAATTCGGACACGGCCTTATGTACATCATGTGATATGGACATTTACAAATAAATTATAACCTAAAAGTTAACGGTTAGTTGAATATTTTACAAACAATTTAACATTTTAAGAACATTGTTTTAAGCAACCTTCACATTATTGACATGCAAATTGTTGTTGTTACTGCCAATATATTGAATACATTTCTGCTTAATTCATTTTCTAATCTACTCGCATTATGAATACACCTATGCTGTTCACGTGACCGCGCCTGCGCACTGGCAGGAAGCGAGTCTCAGATGCACTACATAAGAATAGCAAGATTCCATAGCTCAGAGAAATATCAATAAATAACTATATACATAAGAAAATTATACTCGTAAATATTCATTTATTCATATGCAGGTTTGTACGAGGTTGAAGTAACTCTGAGGCTTCGACGCATATCTGCTCGCATCACCCCTGGGAAAGATGACCTCGCCACATCATACAAACAAGCATTGAAAATAATGAACATGGATAACACTACACTGTAAATATCTAATGAGAATAGCACACCTTAGCGGTACAATGTAAAATTGTTATACTTCACGATGAAGCTATACTTATAATAACTATGTTAATCACTAAAATCACAGCCGAGAAACTACACTTCCTATTATACTACAATTACAAATCACTAGTAGAAAAAATCACTACATACTGACGCTACAACATCGTGGAATGTATTCTTGCACAATAATATATGTGATTATTACAATTCACATAGATTAACAAAAAAATTAGTTCAATATTGCACCTTCCCGGCCTCATAACTAGTAACAATAGATTAGTATTTCATACTAACTATTATTACTAGTAATCATAATCGCTATTTACATTAGTTATATAACTATCTGAATTTAAATTCTACTCTACGGAAAAGAGCTATCGCGAATACTAGAACTATCGTCGACTGTAATATAGTTGTGCAAACGTTTAGTGAATTAGTTAACACGTCACTAAACCACACGTCACAAAAACAACTTATTTGTGAGTACAGTTTACGATAGTCAAGCATCCGAACTAGCTCAATACTGTGCCTTAATCCCTGTTAGTTAGTGAAATATAAAGCACCATTCGTTTAGTACAGTGTAGATGGTGAATGCTCACGCATTAGCTGCTTCGAACGTAATTGTCAGCGACATGAACTACACGAGGGCTATTGTTGAATATGTTATTATCGTATCATAATGAAACGTATGTCAGCAATATTTACATGTACACATGTATATCATTGCACATTCCATGACAGGGCCATATAAATTGAAGATTACTATTTAGGGTCAGTTGAATATATTATTTATATCAAAATGTTGCTGAGTTATCAGAAATATTATTATTATTACCAGCCCAAATATCAAGTTATTTATAGCGAATGTGACTAGTTCTTGGTGTTTTTTTGTTTCAGACCTTTGACAGATTTACAATTTTAGAATAATATTTAAATTACTAAATCTAATTATTAGCAGGATAATTGCATTGTTGCTTCACAGCTGCTGAATTAATTAATCCAAGTTTTATCATCATCATTCATCATCGTCATTGCTACCACTATCTTTCTCTGAACTATTTAAACTCCTCAAATAAACACTACTAGTTAACTAGTTTCTAGTAATAATATCTACTTCGGTTATAGGCAGCGTTTGAGCGGGTTAAAGTAAGTCTGACTTTTGTTGAGCAGACACACTATACACAGGCAGTATTCTATTTCGAATCTCTAACAAAACCTCGAGTTTCTCAGGAAATAATACTGATTTTCTATGATGACGTAACACTTGTTTACAACCTATGCGCCCCTATAGTTTAAAGGTAGGTTACACCATTTTGCAGACATCGAAAAAAATTACTACCGAATATTAAGAATTGCTTTACTTATTTGAAAGAAATAATGATTGTAGGCATCCAGCAAAATGATTACGGTAGATATCCTGTAATAATGTTCCGAAAAATTAAATGTTATAACAAAAAAACATTCACGATCACCGAACGGCGATCGCGAAAAAAAACCAAGAACAACATAAGAACCACTGCCCGACGCCGGGTAAAAACGAACGCCGCTTTTCTTTTCTCAGCATCCATGATTGTAAAACCTCGGACACGTCAGTTAAACGATATACTATGAAATACACCCCCCAAAATCCAACCCTTCATTATATTTCAAGCAAAATAATATACCAATGGTGTATCCTACCTTTAAGAGAAGAGATTTTATTTTGAAGTATCCGAAATTAATCTAGTTTTAGGAAATGCAATACCAAGTGACGGTGTGCCTTCTAAACATTTTCTAAATGCTGACTAGAAATGGCGCCCAAGTTGAAACAAGTGTTGCATGATCTTCATGTTTCATGTTAATTTTTTTATTTGTTTACTAATTCTTTGACTTTTTTTCTAGAAGCAACCCCTTCCTTTTTGTATTTCTTTTTAGATTTTTTGTTTAGTTTTTTAATTTAAATACCTACATAACTATATCTACTTGTAATGAGTTGATTGACCACATCGGCTGAGTGCAGGATTCGTTTAAAAACGAACTCTCTGCCTCGTACGCTACACTTAGACGTTACACTATGTACACTAAACGTGACGCTCTCGTTATAAACGAACACTTCAAAACAGACACGAACACGAACGGAAACATTAGGTAGGCACATGGCCTTCGACATAAACGAACTCTCCCGAACGCCCACACACAATAATTATCTACATTGTCCAGTATCGTTCGGTTGTTTTTAGGTTCGTAAAAACAAATCTGCATCTACTGAACAGAAAGATGAGTTGTCCGAACACCTTGACGCAATGTGTAAAACTAAAAACTAAATAAAGGATAAAATTGGTATGTAAATCTATGCAAATTGATTAATTAATTTACATTATTAAAAAGACAATATCCCACGAATACACATTTTTAATCTACGTTCACTGATGATATGAGTTGTTGGCTGAACACTTTTGACTTTTACAATTAAGTTACAGTCAAAACAATTTTTTTTTAAATATTAGAAAAATATTTTAACAATGTTTTAAAGGACGTTTTTACAAGTACAGAATGAAGAATTCATTCAAAACAGTTACCACATTTACACAATGTTGCGTAAATATTATAATGCTGTTTTGTTTTAATATTGACGATTGATTTTACCGTTGTTAATTGACATTTAAACTGTGAATCATTAAAAGCAAATTGTGTCAACTTTCAGAGCAACATTTGACGAAATTGGACAGTGCTCATGAAACAGACACACTGGTCGAACTGGCGCTGTTCTTTTGTCCTTCAGCTGGGACAAGGGGCCATTACATACCTCCCTCGTTTCGGACGACCCTCTGGACCAATCACAAAGCATTTAACATGAATACCTCATCACAGGTAACCAATAGAATGCCTCCTCTCACTTCGTCACGCTCTGGTGACGATAATGGCGCCGCCCATACTCCAAAGATGTCAACAGCGGCACCCTGTCCCGAAGGGTCACGCGTGCCAGGCTCGTGGGGCCTTCAACCGGACAGATCTGTGGTGGTTGCGCTGGCCTCCTGTTCACCGCTTCACGAGGTCCAATTAAGCAACTATGTCTATCTGCAACGCGACAGCCGGGCCAAACGAGACGGTCTCCTGGCGATGTTTTTTCTCTTCTTTTTGACCCGCTGATGAAACTCCTCCGGCCCCGTGCACACACAGGAACAAAGAGCGCGCGACGACTCCGCTGCCTCGTTGCAGACGTGCGTGGATCACGTGGTCGCGGGATGCCCTCTTGTTGCTATGGGAATCCTGCCGTCTGTTGCCATGCTTATAGTAGCCAGAACAAAGAACCTTAATTGCTGTCCTTCTGTGCACTGTAATCGTCGCCACAGACAATACCGGCAACAAGAACTTTACTTTATTGTACGCGCACGTATTTTCATGCCGACAAATCCTGCTCAAAACATGTCTTCCTAAAATTGGATGGGATACTGACTTAATTTCTAAATGGGGTTTAAAATGAGGAAAATGTCATCAATGTTGGACAACCAAACATGTTGTAAACCGGGGAGATGACGGGGCTGTTTTCGTGAGTTGATGTAGACAGATAAGCACGTTCTGTAATGTTCCACTTTATCGACGTATGAATTTGTCTGATAAATGTCATTTCATGAAAGAGGACAAAGAAAGCTATATTCGACGTTCAAAAACATTCTTATGTGCATCTGGATGCTGTTCTAGTATCGATTCTTTTGTCGGTTTATTGTTTTCTCTGCATGAAGCTCTAACATTAAATATGCACACAGTTACAGATGTCGGCGGCTTAGTAAATGACGTCACCGACTGCCAATATGGTGGCCGCCGGTGAAACAGACGACTAATGTGTGTTTGAACCAGTTTTCAGGGAACAAATTACAGTTTTTTGTGTATGTATCAACAGTCCCACGAACGCGGTAATCTATTTAGATAAGCAGAAACTTCAGAGTATTTCAAATGTTTATGTAAAGTGGTAATATCGACGTTTTCATTGAAGTTCAGAAATTGCGCGACAGATAGAAAAATGAGTTCATTTACAATAGGCAAACGTTGATTGTGATCTCATTTGAAAGAAGTTCTTCTTCTCAGGGCTGAAATTTCAAGTCACACTGCACGGGGCTTTCAGGGGAGCTATATGGTCATTATCACGAGACTGACGGGAACACTCACGCACGATGTTGTTCCTCAAGATGGCAGGTAAGAGAAGTCCTCCCGCCTCGCTTTCGCTTCGAAGATGCGTTGCTATGGTAACGCAGCATCTGTCCTCCAACGAAACCATTCCCCTCCTCATGTTGGCCAGCGTCATCTCCGTTTTTGCGGCGGTGGAGCAGACAAACGGGTAGAGCTCGCAGGTGTAGCGATTGAGTCCAGTGAAGGCTTCTCCGAGACACACCCCGTCTTTGTAGTAGGCCAGAGTCCCCTTGATGCCGTCGAAGAGTAACCCAACCGTCGTCGGTTGTTTCTCGGGGAAGGGGTCGGTGTAGGGCATGGATGTCCCACCATGCCACAGGAGACCTTTGTGTGACAACCCCCAGCTCTGTTCGTTCTCTCCCAACATGTTGATGAACTCGTCGATGTGAAGCCGGGTCCGCTTGGTCCCGATGCCAAACATCATACTAGTACCAAACACCCGCCGTGAGAGCTTCAGCTCCCAGTAGAACCGACCCCGGTTCAGCACCCGTGTACCCCGCACCCCGGCAGTACCGTTGGACCAGTTTGGGTGGAAGATGGATGTCTCGTTCCGGACGCCCTTGAGTTGAACCTCGTGAGATTTGTCTGTTTGGCTCCAAGACCAGAAATCCTCGCATCCTTCGTGCAGCAGAGGCGAAGTGGTCGCCATCTTGGATGGTGATGTAGTTATAGCGTTTATGATAAGTGAGTCAGTACCGAACTCACGATAGCAAGGTGGTTTTTTCCGTACGCTACGCTATCACTCGTACATATCATGCAAACGACTGGGGTGGGTTATTTCTGCGATTTAATGCGTCGATGTTTCCAACCCCTGAGCCGGCACATTGCTGGTCGGAACTCTACCGGCCTTGTCTCAAACGTCCAGCAACATTAACACGAGGCTCTCTGCCCGCGACTGCAACCACTGATTTGACGATTTTTCACCGGCAAATGTGGCGTTTTTATAGTCGAGCGGACGATGAAAAAACTGCGGCCAGGCCCAGCTCGCCGGCAGCCCGCACATAACAAGTGTCGGATAATTGCATTCGCGTGTCATGAACCCGTGGTCAGGCGGCACGACGGCCCGTGATTGGTCGTCGCTAAGTCTAGTCGCGTGCGGGTTGTATCTGCTCTACATATTCAAGTAGTTCTCAGCGCATCCATCCACAACTTTAATCCACCATCTCCAACCCTTACATTTTCCAATCCTTTCTGTCAACATAATCAATATAAGAGCTCTTGTCTTTCCCCCTATTCACGATATTTTGGTGGCCCTTCCGGTTTTTTTCTTGTTGGTACATGGTTTGTCGAGGCCCCCCTTTAATTTTCATTTTGGGAGTCTTTTGTCCTGACGTGGTGTAGTAATGAACAGACTACGGAGACGGGACCAGAGACCGGAGCGATCCGTACCGTAAGGGGGACAAAGACGGGGTTGCTCCCCGTGGCATATGGTGAGGCACGGTGCCCATCTCACCCTAAAAGACGGTCAATTTTTTTTTTGGGGGGGGGGGGGGGGGGAAACGGGTGAGAAACGATTGCAATTAGCTCAAACAATCTTGGGTAAACATTCACAGACTACATGTAATTCTGTTCTTTGTCTCTCCATGTTTTCGGTTATAGTAGTTTTTCTTGTTAATTCACCACATTTCGTCGTCACAATTCAAACATTTTTAACTTTTACGAGGGGGGTTTTAGAGTCTTTGCGCGATCGTTACGGGTACTTTTGAAACAAAGAATCCAAGTTTCATTTTTGTATTACATCAAGTACGTTAATCCTGAATTATCAGCAGCGTTTCGGTTGGCAAGTATTAGTTTAGCTGGTACCCATTCGGCGTGTAAACTAAAATATAATTTGTTAATTCACCACATTTCGTCGTCACAATTCAAACATTTTAAACTTTTACGAGGGGGGGTTTAGAGTCTTTGCGCAATCGTTACGGGTACTTTTGAAACAAAGAATCCAAGTTTCATTTTTGTATTACATCAAGTACGTTAATCCTGAATTATCAGCAGCGTTTCGGTTGGCAAGTATTAGTTTAGCTGGTACCCATTCGGCGTGTAAACTAAAATATAATTTGCACTTCTTTGTCTACAACCCTGCCTATAGTGTGCCTGTCCTTTTACCCGTCTGTCAGGGTTTATCAAATTCTAGCATGAACTCCAAATTGAAAGAAACTTATAGTTGCGAAACACATTGAATACAAGAAAACAGACTGAGATGAATTGCCCAGTCCATATACTCCACTAACACTGTACAAGTCTACCAATAAGCATCAGGTGCCCTGTATTCATTCCCATACAGTCTTCTCGAAATCGTGTCACCAGACTACTGGAATTTAATAAACATGTGCCAGTCTGTTCTAATGACTCAAAATGAAATCACCTGGCTTCACTGGCCCAGTAATTCAGGACTAAATTACCTTTAGATCAAAAATTAATACACAAAATACCAAGGATCTCATCTATGAAAATGTGAAAATCAAGGGGAATTTTGCGGGCTAATGGTAAGTAAAGCCAGTCTAATTATTATCTCTATCGTCTGTGGATGTTTTCGAAAACCGGTTTGGACTGTAAGTTTGGCTTCAGTTGGTTTCAAATTAATTAATGAGTATAGCTTCAATATCGAAACCAAATCTTGCCTCTGAATTTGGAACGACTCGTTGTTCCGGACCCAAAATCTCGCAAAGCAAAAGCCAAGTACGGAGTTTTAAAAAACAAAACCCTATTTTTCCTAACTTTGCTTGATGAGCATAATTATTACACACACACCCTGCGACCGTGCGGTGGGCAATCATGACCGCAGCCCGACTGCCACGGAGCCGGCACGATATTCGTGTGTTGCTCGTGAGAACGGCGAGCCAGTGGGTAGCTACAGCACCCTTCCCCCCATCCTTTGTCCGTCCTCGCCCCGGTCCCTTGTACGTTCGCACCGGTCCCTCGTACAGTCGCACCGGCTTCATAGCATTGCTTTCCAACCCCTTATACAATGTTTTCTTCTTTTAAATACCAGCAATAAAATATGAAACCCTGTCCGGGCGAGTAACCAGAGACAGGCTTCATTAGCGAACCGTTGCTTTGGTGAACGGGAACACATTAGGACAGACCTACTGACAACACGCGGGTCGGTTGTCTTTTAAACAATGGTGCGTGGAGTCTACAGTGCAAATTGGTGTACATGTACTTTAGAAGGCAAATTCACATTTTAATTTTTGGAAGAACAATGTGAGGTTACACATCAATTCACGCACATTCACGTGACAAAATGGTGACCATGGTAAGCAGCAGCATTCGAGTAATCTGGCCGAGGTCGAGGCAGAAGTACATGCACTGTGGGGTGAAATTATATACACAGAGGACGAACACTCAAAGATGTTCATCACGCACACAAACAACTAACATAAAGTTGCATAAATAATGATTTAAATTAAGTCACTGCGACAATAATTGTCACTAAACTACCGTACAATTTGTGTCATCAGGTGACAGCGATAATGGTTTACAGTGCGCCACCGACAGAATCATTGTCACAGCGACAATGATTTCGTCACAATGACAAGGATTTTCAAGACACAGCATTCACGATAACTTTCACTTTGCCACAATGTCGCTTATTCTACGTCGCAGCGACCAAATCATCCAATACATCGTAACACATTTCCAGCAAGAGCAACAATGAAATAACATTTTACATTTCAAAGACAAAACAAATTTACTTAAAATGTTTAACAAGAAAATCATTACATGTATTTGAACGAGGTAATTAGGCGGACACGGTTGTTAATTATTACCATCCTCAACAGGTTTTCGACAAAGAGTAAAAAGTATATTTCTTAGACACGAATCTTAACATTTAGACAAAGTCTTGCGTCTTTACAGTTCGAATCTCTTTGTTCCCTATGCAAAGAACAAAGACGATGCCCTTTTGAGAGCGGTTCGTCTAGCGCTATACAAATTACAAGACGCTGGGGCCGTGACGTGCCGGCGGCCAATACGCTAGCAGCCGGCGAGGGAAAGATATATAAAAGACTGTAACTCCTGTCTTGGGCCGTGATGGTGGTGGGGGTGGGGGAGCTGATCACCTTCTGGACCCCGACTGGCCGAGGTCCACTGGTCACTGGCTGGATTGAGAACAAAGCCAGCTAGTTCTCACGACAAAGACCAACAAGAACGAAATGCCCTCGTAAAATCTTATGACGATAATAATACCCCGTGGTCATTCAGATTCACCGTTACTTTATAAACTGGCTCATAAACCTAAAACTAATTATCTTCATTTGGTGAGAAAAAAATCCTTTAGCCTTAATGAATATTTTCCACATACAATTGCGGCGATTCTTTGCAAAATATTTTCGAGTTGAAACTCGGAAAAAATACACATTTAACATTAAGACACAACTCCACAATGTTGCTCGATATTATTTCGACTCTATACCCAAATGGCTTCATTCAAGAAAAAAACACACCGAAAATACAAACTCAAAGAGTTTGTTCCTTGTACGTGTAGATCCAAACATCCACAAGACATTTTTGGTTGGAGTTGGGCCACAACAGCTCTGTGTTTCAAGGCATTCAATTTGTTCTAGTATATTATATTTTTTAATCCAATTTCAATTTTATATAACACCAAAAATGACACAAAGGAAGACAACATTTTACACCTCACAAAAAAGACACAGACGACGCAGTTGTAGACGTCTTCTTATTGTGAGAAATGATCACACATGACACGTGGCCTAGACGCTCCTATTCTATCCATCCCAAGCAAGTATCTACCCCGTAGGATCCGACCGGATCCAAACAAAGGCTTGGGGTGTACAGTAAATGCTTGTGAAAATATCCCGCTGTTGTTGGAAACAACAACTGGGGCTAATTAAACATTCACGCAAGCGACACGCGCGCCGACGCGAGGCGCCCATTGTTCCTAAGTGTCACACGGTTACAACATATGGCGTGTTGGGGGGGGGGGGGGGGGGGGGGGTAAGGAGAGTTTAGAAAGGGGGAGGGGGGGGGGGGGGCTGGGTGGGAAGTAAGCTTTGTCTCTCTTTTAGAAGATTGTATATTCTAAAAATGAAAGGAATATGGGTTCAAAACAGGTGCCTTGTGTTTTGGGTTTGTGCGATATGCGGGCATACCTTATTTGCATATTGGACGCTGGACGAACGGTGGTTCGTGATTGGTAGAGATGGTGTAACTGGGTGATCGTATTGTCTGTAGGGGTGTCCAGTGAACTGAATATTTGACCATTTGGATACAGAGACGCTATGGTCAAACTCAGTTTCACATTGTGCGTGGAATCGGGCGGAGACAGTTGGTGGCGAATTAGGTTTCGAAACCAAAGTTTCATGAAGGAATATCAAATAGATTTCTGTCTACGTGTACGGTCCGGTGTAATTCCAAATATGGAATCCTATTACATATTCATGATCCTGTCACATGGTACCACACAACCAATCAGTTACGGCTAAAACGACCGGAGGTCGCGTGCGGTTGTTTGTGCACACACTGCATGACTGGAGTAACCTGTAGCGTGCGCGTGATGTCATTTCTAAGATTGGATGAATGACGTCTCACGAATAATGAACAATGAGATGCCAAGTGGAATTACACCGCACTTATGTATTCCTCTCTTCATACAAGTAACTCAACCCTCTCCCCGTTTGGGACCCTTAGCCCAATACGACCCCTAGCCCAATACAACCCCTGGCCCGAGTTAATTTGGACGTAACATTTTAATTTTAAATCGCATGGATACGAATTGTTTAGACATGCATGGATTACTTCCGATCACATTTTAAGAATTGTAAT
The DNA here is from genome assembly GCA_037893245.1 of Crossaster papposus. Taxonomy (NCBI): domain Eukaryota; kingdom Metazoa; phylum Echinodermata; class Asteroidea; order Velatida; family Solasteridae; genus Crossaster; species Crossaster papposus. The sequence continues at coordinate 170,868 of JBAIAA010000298.1, read as the reverse complement.
CGTTGTAATAGTTTAAAAGTGTACATGTGACTGTTTTTAATGTTTTTAATTTGGTCATTGTATGCGAGCTTCTAATTACCCTTTTGGGATAAATAAAGATTGACTTGACTTGACTTGACTTGACGTAAACATGTACATGTATTGTGGACTTTTTTCTTAACACTCATTTAATAACCAAAAATAGCATCTGACGTAATAGTCAAATGGGGTTTCCCCTCAGTATGAGATGAGATCTAGTACCTCGACGTCACAAACTGTTGTGACTTGTGGTAAGATTACCGAGAAAAAGGAAATCGCGTCCGGATACCCCGTCCCGATAACTCACTCCTCAATGCCCCTGTCCACAAAACACACTCCAGACTAATTGTTACATAACACGTCTTCCTATAGAGATATCTGAAAAGAACTGTTCCCGAAATTACAAGAACACGATGACTAACACAAACTTGGGGGTCCCTTTAGCCCAATTCTGGCTGCGTACGGACGTCCGCATTATGCGGTCATTGCATTAACACAGATGTCACCGCGGATACCACCGTTGTTCATTACTCGTTCTGACCACAAGCACAACTCATACCTGTTACTCATTGCCCAGTTTCATCATTGGTCCGCTACTTGGAATTTATCTTCACAGAATCAAACGTAACCATACATTTCAAAAACACACTTTTCAAACGTGACCACAGGTCGAATCATCGACAATAGGACAATTTGTGTGCCTCACATCATACAGGATCTGTCGCGAACGACGCTCGCAACAGCGCCACCAACGACATCAACAAAAAGTAGAATGTCTGATCGGTATTAGGCCAAAGGTCGTATGCATGTGGTCGGTTCTTCAACACGGAAATCCTTAACATGGCCAGTCGTTATAAAAAGACTGTGGTTAACTATTCTTTTATAAAATACAAAGGTAAAAAGACTTTAATTTAAGAAAGAAATCAAGTTGCACATGAAATTTAGATTTCCGTACATGTAAACCATGGAGGTATTCCTCCATGATGTAAACAGTAATACTAGTTTGTTGAACTTTCCAAGAAGAAAATCCTCCAATTCGCAGGCAGGCCAATGTTTGTTTATTTCTAAGAATTGGTGTTCTGCAACGTGCTGTACGTTCAGATTCCTGGTATTAGCCAATTGAATCAGCTTTTCGTCCTTGCGGTAATCTGAGCTCAGTGGCGCGGAAACAGCCATTTCAGAATCACTCAAGCGTAAAGGCAAATGCGAACTAACCAAAATGATATAATAGTAGGCCAGAGTGAGTATGTTAACAAATCGGATCAGCAGGGAAATGAAACCGAAGCTGGATTCGAAAAGAATTCCATACACGGACATCACTAATTTCCCCCGACTAATTCGACCTATTTATTAGCTCTTTATTAGTTCAACTTGACCTATTACAAAGTATTAGCCATCAGAAAGTTCAACTCAGAAAATATCGAAGCATTTTATTTACTGAAAAAAGCACTTGGAATTGTTCGGACCAGTCACCTTTTTTTAGGTATGGCTGACACAGTAGGAGGGCGCTGTTTGATTTGGGTATGTCTATAGTTACGCGCAAGCAATGTACATTACAGTACTTGTAGCTAGCTGTGCAAACAGCTCGCGAGATCCTGTTGGATTACCTCACCGACAATTCCACCCATCACACTCACCCAACAACCCACTCTCTAGTCACCTAGCAATCCTTATAAACCTGCCGAACAACAATGATAATAAACTTGGTGGATTTTGTCAATCGCCCTTCGAACTATTCCATCATAATTTTATTCTTTGCAGTGGAGTGGATTGTACAAGGAAAACTCATTCACAAGAGATTTAGATCGATTGTCCGATGTTTATTTGTTCGTGTTATTTCGAGCGATTCACAATACCTAGAAGCTGCCGTTGGAGGCGCAAATCCAGCTATATCCGCGGTGCATCATGGGGAAAAGTCGGCATCAGTTTGAAAAACGGTATTCATTTTGCATGAACTCATCAGTTTTTACGTCTTTTTGGACGCGCACGATTAAAGTTCCAATTTTTTTCTGCAAATAACAATGTTTTAATCAACGACGCTTCCGGATACATTTATGTTTGTGTTGTACCATGGAGAAATGGTTGTACCTCGCGTGAACAACGAAGAATAGATATTTCACTACAGTATGATATACGGGAGAAGTCGACCGTAAAGTTTAAAAGTGGCTCTTTTGAGTCAAACGCTTGGTGGCGCACTGCATTGTGAATCGCCCGAATTAAGAAAAGGTAATAATTATTTATTATTATTATTAGTACGTAGTATTATTTGTTATTAATATTATCTTGGAATAAGTACCCCTTATAGGAGACTATGCAGGCCGAAGCGTTGTATATTTTAATATTTTGCGAGGTGGGAGGGGGGTGGGGGGGGGGGGGGGTGCCCTTCCTTTTCGGCACTTCCACGGGGCTTCGTTAAATTATAGTATAGGCTACGAGGCAAAACTGAGTTGTTCGTGCGCTGGAAATAGATCGTACAATCGGTGAAAAACGTGCCTAGTATAACCGGGTTTTAAAATTAAGGATATGAATCAGAACTAGGTAAAATCAAGATTAGTAACCAAAATGTGACACCTTGGAGAAGATAGGCGTGGAATCGAGAATAATGCTGTGCTTTAAAATGCAAAACCACTGCCTGAAATGCCTTGATAAAAACTGTTCCTTTCTCTATCATAAAAAACACTTCAGCGACAAGGTTAAGCCATCGGAAAATCGACCACGTAATGTTTTTATAGATAATACATGTACCAAGAAAAGGCAGGAAGCGCCTGTAGTCCAAAAAAACTCTTTACTCAGGAAATATGCGCTCAATTATAGTAAAAATATCTATAATTTTATAGAACATTTTATATGCATCTAAACAATTTACATGCGAATGTAATTTCACAAAATAAGTGTACAATTTGTTCAAATGTTACACAAATATCAATAATATGATGCAACAAACAACATAACAGTACAAAAACAGCAATTAAAAATATCTCGCTTCTCTGCTGCCGTCAGTTTTGATGCAAAACAACATGTTTTTAAAGTGTCGCCATGGGAAAGTGACGCTAGATCGAGCTTGTCGGTTATCTTGAAATCATTCCACAATTTGTTTCGAATTTTCATTTATTGTGAAGTTTAGAAGTTGGTTGTGACAGCTTTTAAAATGATTATTGATGCTTTAGCTTGGGAATTCATTTTACTCTCTATTTAATCTTTAAACCGGAAGCAAACCCATCTACACTTACCCGTCCGCTGCACAAACAACATCAGAATAAATTTTTCTAACAGAGATCTTCTTTATACATGTAATGCTAACTTCCTGTACAATTTCATGTGAAAAGATCCCTTTGTTTGCACTCATCAAAATCCATTTTCATAAAACGTGAAAGCTTAATTCAGTGATTTCCATATGTTATAATTATTGACTGCGCTGGCCACACTGAATAGGCTTAGCCACAGTTATAACTGACATAGCCGCAAATGGGTTTAACAGACATGAGGAGAAGCTACGGCGAAATTGCACAGTATAAGTTCATAATTGTGTGTTCTATACATTAAGGCTAGATGTTTTTTTCCTGAATACTCACGGTCATAACTTTTAAATAATCATGCTTTGAAGGACCCAATTCTTTTCGATTGGCCTACAGGGCTAGTACAAGTACAACTAAAAACCAGGAAAAGGCTTGTCAGGGGGGCAAAGTTCTTTAGTAATTTTGACCAGATTGTATTTCTTGGATTTCAATCATATCACAACTGTTCGAGGCTTTTCAGCGATTCGTGTGGTTTTGTTCGGCAGTTCTCTTAAAGTATTTCAAAAACCTGGCCTGGGGCTAGCTTACACCCCCACTGGGAAACGAATAGCCAACACAGGCTTGCATAGAACCCAGACACTTCCGCGTAAGTGCCGCACAAGTTAACAAAAGAGCAAGTGTGTGTGTAATCGCGGCTGATTTATGTCAAGTGTCAATAGTCTGCCAGCCAGGCTAGCTATAGGATGAGCTGCGCGCGTTGAGACGAGCAGGTCAGTCACAACCCCACTAGGATACAGATCAGAGCGCACGCTTAGGAACTTTCAGCTGAAAAACGGAACTATAAAACGGTCGGCTTCACTTTTGACGCGTGAACCATTAATCTCTAAACGTTGGCAGAGACTATTATCAATTCAACTACGATCTAGCATGGAACCTCGTGGATTGACGCGGTTCAACGCGATATTACGGCTCCCACTGCGCCACAAGAAAAGGTAAGTTGGAAATAGACGCTTAATTGGTTTGGTATACGTTTGTTTGGTTCTTGCTTGGAAATGTTTCAGTTTGGCAGATAAAATGCCAAGTTGCAATGCGTTCTCTGGAAACGGACTGAAACTATAAACTGTGTGCACTGTTGCGAAGTTTAAAATAGAAATTGGTTGAACCATATATATATATTATGTTTCCTTGCGTATTGGTTCAAGGCTAGCTATAACTTAACTTAACTTAACTGTAGCTGTAAAAGGGCAATCTTGTATTGAAACAATTGTATTATTATACTGGCTATATCATAAAAAGTCTGGGTTTATTTAGTAGCAATAAAGACGGATGCTCACATTTAAATGAAAAAGAACTTGTTAAAATGAGTAAATCCGGACCATTTATTCCCATATATAATTAGTTAACTTCATTGCATTTCACGATGCAAGTTGTTTGGACTTTCGCAAAATCTGTTTTGAGTCATCAACGAAGAGCAGGAAAAATCTCGATTTTACTCCTTTCTCTCTATGTTTCCAATTCCATATTTTCCTGTTACAAAACGACTTAGTAAATACTGGCCACTCTTTTTCCGTTTACCCTGACCCTGAAACACACAGCCAAACACCGTCCAATCTAGGTACTTGGGATTTTACAAATTATCTCGTTATAACAGGTACTATAACAGGTACTATGAATTATCAGTATCTCAGATCTCTTATTATCAGGCTTCGAATGATAGATGACAACACACTTACTTGCCTTTAAACAAACCATGACTCACCGACCAAGTCTTCTAGACCATCAGTCTATCCAGTGATGAAATCCACATTTCATGAGTCCTTTGCCAATACGAAGGAAATCTGGAGCTGAACAAGCTTCAGCCCAATTTCCCGACTCCAAATTTTCCGGGAGAAACATTAACCACCTTCGACATGGATTGCACCGTTCATGCGATTTATTGGGGATGTCGTAGACATTGACGAATGGTGTTTTCATTGGTCGTTAAATTGCCAAATTGCATACGAAAGGTTGCACGCAATCTAACATCAACACGTTATAACAATAACCATAAGATTGGTTTATACCCAAAACTCGGAACTTGGACGTTTCTTGCGAAGCGATTAATTGCGTACAGGGAATGTTTCGGGAAAGTTGTTTTTCGTTGTTTGCCCATGCATGAGACTTGGAATATACATATGACAATCAATTAACATTACTTTTTACAAAGACAGGTGTCACAATAGCAGTAGGTCTAAACGGTAATGGTTAACAACAAGAATGAAGCAATTTAAACCCACTTGCATGCTAACCCTAACCCTAACCCCTAACCCTAACCTTATAACCCTAACCCTAACCCCTAACCCTAACCCCTACCCCTAAACCGTAACCCTAACCCACTTGCATGCTTACAGACCCGATTTAGACGTCTCACCATACGAGCAACTGTATGACGTACTGTCATCAGTTTAAGTTTTATGTATTCTATTCATTGTCATTGTTCCTTCACAGAAGACCACTGACACGAGCAGACCTCGGCGATGAACAGCCTCCATCATACAGCGAGTGCTCTGCCTATTTCTACCCACCCCCTTCGTACGAAGAGTCCGTTGGTGGCAGCGTCCCCACTAGTGGTCTGAAAACCGCCGAGCGACGACACAGCGTCAATCGGATGAGCTGGGGCAGCGATACATCGACATCGTCGTCAGAATCATCCTCCTCCGCCTACTCGGCCTCATCTGCCACGCCCATCTCTTCATCACCTTCCCTCTCTCACATAACTCCAACGGCCCCACCCCTGCCACTGCCCAACGAAACCTCGAACTCGACGTCCTCCGAGTCCGCGCTTTCGATGTGGTTGGCGTCGGTATCGTCAACCTTGAGCTCACCAAGGAGTGTCGAGAATCTGTCACGACAGAGGCACCGGTGTGCTAGTCCAGGTAAAACAACTGGGAAAGAGGGTTGGGAAAGTTTTCTTCATGTGAGACTGTCTCATCAGAATGGCTAATGAAAAGAGTTTGTTGTACTCTAAAAAACAATGAAAATTGACTCCTCGAACCACACACACTGCCACTAAATTTATTAGATTTACGTAATGTCTAACTAAGGCCAATTATGTCCATAAATCTCACAACAAATCAAAAATAGAGCATCTCTTGTATAATCGTCTCCTACCCAAAGCATTTTCCCAATTCTCCACTGATCAAACAGCTGCACTGGCTCCCAATAGAGAAACGAATCATGGATAAGACGGCCTTAAACATTGAAAACATTTTGTATTGCACACAACCTTACTAATTACATGAATGTTTTAAAATCCAGACTCCATCGTCAACACGTCATCTTCGTCACCCTCTGACGTCATCACCAGAATCCAACCGCGCCTGCGCAGTTGGACGCAGTGCGTGCGGTGGGTGATCCAGTATACGCTGGAGGGAAACTTTAAATCCACGTTGGCGCACTTCAAGTGTCTCGTAAGTGTTCTTGGTCACACCCAAAATAAACACTCCAACCCAATCTAAATTTGATGCACTATTTGCAAACATTGATCAACGTACGAAGAAGACGGACGCAAGTCTGTAAAACAAATCCTGAATCTCACACAAATTGTATTCAATCTGGAAGTTTGTTCATGCATCTAGTCTGAAAAATGGGTCAGATCTGCCCATTCGTTGACATTACAGGGTAACCCTATACAATAGCACTGCCCGACTCACAAGTGACAGACAGTCAGTTCAGTCATTAGATATACGAAGAGCCTAGATTGGCTCTCCTGCTAGACAGACAACTTTAATTGCAAACAAAAATACAAGAAAGCGGTTGTGTTTTCACGTCCAATATCTTGCATAAAGACAAACTCAAGGAGTGTGAATGAAATTACTGTCGACATCGATTGAGCAAAGACAAAACTTGTGAGGCATTCCAACTACACGCGATAGCTTAAAATCGACAGTTTAATAACTTCGTTTTTTTAGCAGTTTTCCACAACTTTTCAGGAGCCTTTAAAAAATCGGGCGAGTCAGATATCCATGTAACCAGGCCTTATATCCTATACTGCGGAAAACCCAAATTAAAACTGACTTGAATTGTTTTTAGTAAAGCACAGTTTGTGAGATCGGAAGGGGTTAATTTCAGCAGACCATTCTAAAAAGCTTCCCCTATGAGTAGTACACTGTACATCATTTTCCTCAAGTATCCCCCGCACAGTTCCTGTCGTGTAGCGGGGAAGTGTCGTGGGGGAACCGTACCGGGGCGTTACTTCAAGTTTCCCGGGGAGGATGTGGTCGTTTATCGCAGTACCGTCCCTTTCATTGTAAGGGGAAACGTAACTGCATCTTACTTCCCTAGATTATTATACACAGTGTCAATGCATAGTATGGAATGTATAACATAACATTTTAGATACTAAATAGCCGAATAATGACCTTCGGTATACAGTATTTCGGCAGACATGCAGCGCGTGTACAAGTACTGGACAGACCATCTGATCGAAGGTCTGGTCATGTACAATGGGCGGATATGGGCGTGGCGATGTGTCATTAGGAAGGCGTATGCTGTAACCAGCAATGTGCTTTTAAAAGATAACTGTTGGACTTCCAATTTCTGGCTCACAATGCTCGAAAAAAATAATAGATAGATAATAACTGCGTGCCTCCATTTCCCCCCAACAATCTGTGCTTTTTCAGGTAACTTTCCCAAACTTAGATTATGTTAGTATTCTGATAAGACATCGCGCGGGAAAAAAAGGGACACATGAAAAATGTAAATTATCGTATACGTCCATAAAATTAAAAACGGATAAACGACAAAATAATTATAGCGTCTCTCTTAAATCGTTTTGCAGGTACAATCTATCACTTGAAGCTAAAGGTAGAAGATACACATGTAACAGCTTTCGGTGTTCAGTTTTGTTTTAAGTTTCTACTTTTCTGACTTTAATTCTCAGGTAAGCGAAGGTCTGCGCGTTTGTCGACGGCACGAGGCAGATACCGAGGCCTACCCTATCCGTCTCGCCTCCCTCCCCGTCCCCAGACCCACGGCACTCAGCCTCAAGACGTGGATTGAGTTCATCCTCTGCGTGGGGTTCAAATTCTCCCAAAGTCACCTCAACAACAACAATCACAACAACAACAACAACAACAACAACAACAGTGATGATGAGGACCACCAGTACAATTTCTTGGCCAGTATCTTGGAGAATGCGAACAACAACAACGGCAATATTGGGGACGAGATGGGAGATTTGAGCGTGATCGTACCGCGAGGTCTAGCACCAAGACGGCTGATGAAACACCACGATGTCTTGACTGGTTTACTAGGTAAAAACAAATCGTGACTCTGTGTTGCTGAATTGTTAAGTGACCTCGAATGACGTAATTAGATTAGCTTATACCACGGGTCACCTAATTATTTGCGAAATTGTTGACGAGATGTTTTGAACCGTAAAATTTATCAGCTGGGGATCCCCACTTGAGTCACTGCAAGATTCCCCCTCAGATTTTCTCATTCCGTAAACCATGGGTAAACAAACCCCTCCAAAACAATCATTGAAAGGAAATCTGGCAGCTTATTCACAACTCTTTTTATAATCTCGAGAATGAGTCAGTGAGCCATTTTGCGGTCAGGCCCGCGGACTGTCTTGTCTCGTTTAGTGTAACAGCGTATATCCGGTCTAGTCATCATATCAGGGACGGTGTAGACTTGTTCACTGCCCCGTTTTAACTCGCGACACTGACCGAATAGTTAAGGGACCTAAAGTCCAACTGCAAGGAAGATGATTAATATTCATGACTGTTTGTCAACAAACTTAGACGGGTCACGTCACCCCTTGCACGCGGACCCGCTGCACTGGTCCAAAGCGCACGCAAACTTAAACACATCATAAACTATGTCATGCTACGGGAAAACAAAGCTTTTAAAACTGAAACTAGTTTCTAAAATTGAAACGCTGATCATGTTGAAAGTACCCTCATTTCGAAATGGTACTGTAAAGTATAATGTTTAATACCTTTTTCGAAAATGATGATACCACTTCAATTGGTGTATACATCACTAGAATATTAATCACCTAATATTTTTTTATTTTTTTAGAACTTCCTTACAACGCCATAAAGACAGCGGCCAACATGTCGAGAACAGAAACGGAGCGAATCATCGCCCTCGTAAGTAGATATTTGAGAAATCGAAACGGCAAAAAAAAGGATCGCTTATTCGTTACCGCCATTTTAAGTTGTACAGATTATTGATATTCCAACCAGCTAATACATTGTAGTACATACGCTCATAGTTTTACACAGACAGCTTATATACAAAAGGGCAGAACAAAATCGTTTATACATTCGGACAATCAAAATAATGGTTTAGTTCACCTACTAATTCTGTGCGGGTATAGGCGATTGCTTTCGTCGGCCGTCCACGGTTTTGTGCATTTGTAATTTTGTTTAAGCTATTTACTGTACGATTAAAAAACCTTTAAGAACTTTTAACTTACCGAATGTTCTTCGTTAACTTGCAGTTGACTCCACTCATCCAGTCCTCTCCTGAAATCCTGCCGCCTATTACAAACCACGCCCTGTCTCTAGACCACGCCTTGGTCCGGTCCGTCTGGGACGTACACCGGCGCCCGGGTTTCTTGCTCCAGTCCCTGGGCTTCACCGTGTCTCGTCGGGGCGGCGAGGCCGGCGGAAAGTGCCTGAGAATCCCAGCCGGCGAGGCGGCCACGCGACGGCTACGACTAGCCAAGGAAATCTTGGAGATGTTCCTCCGAACCTGACTTAAGTTTGTTTAAGTTCTAGATCCTGTGCCAAATAAGAACGATATACATGTATCGGATTTCTCAATCTAAAGTATTACTGACGTACATAAGAGGTGTGCAAAATCGTATTGAATTTAGAGGATTGTTACTGTTAGGGTTCCCGTACAATGCAGAAAACTGATTTTCTAAAATCGGAATCTATTTTGGTCTTCTAAAATATGTTATGGTTTTTACTATTTTGCTACTGGCGATATATTGATATTGCAAGACAGAAGTGCAGGACGCTTCTGATCTTAATAACAGTTTGAGATTTATTTTGCAATTTATTTTAAGGTCGATGTCTTATTGGACAATTTAAAATGGTTGCTTTTTAGGGCAGAAACTTACTCTTTAAAATGTAAAAGAGTGATTAGCTCAGACTATAAAAAATAGTGATTGAATCTCTTTAAAAAACTCTCAAAAAACAGTGAAATTAAGTTTTTTAGAGTGAACACTACTCCAAAAGAGTGAACTTCCACTCTTTCAAAATTGAAGCACAACTCCCATATGTTTTTATAAAACAAAAAAAGAGATTCTTCTGTTTTAGATTGAGCTATAGTCACTCACATAAATTTTACATTGATGTACATACATTTCGTCAAAGCTTTGCCACATTTTCCACAAGTTTTAAAACACAAGAGTGGCTGATTAAGTGCCTTCATCATAATGGTTTTCCTCCTTTCCAAAGGTTGAACAAAAACAAGGGAGTCTGTCATATCATGCTGTGCTGGAAATCGATTCTTCTTAACGGAATTAAATGATTAGGCCTACAACATAATCTAACTAAATTCGCAACCATTTGTTACAAATAAATTGTAAATGCTATGCTAGTATATTTTATTACATCGATATCAATATTTATTGTCTAAGCGTGAAAACTTGTATACAGCACGCTTTTCTTAATTAGTAATTTAAAAAAAGTTTAAGATATTTATTTAATATTTTGACTAAAGAAAATAAAACAACACTTCTTAAAATATGTGGACATATTCCTGTTTGTTTATTATGTGATTGGGAATTATTTTTCATAATGGTAATCATTTTCGCTTCAAAACTCATTATATTTTTGGTTCTGCCTTCATCATCACACACATCCACGAAAACGGCGCACAACATGCGTATAGACTAAATAATTTTTATTAGTAGTTGGGAAGGAGTTTTTGTAACGAATTAGGCCTAAACCTCTATATTCAGAGTCAATGTTATCTCTACACATCCCCTGCAGAACAAAGCTTGTTAATTGCCTAATAACGTTCAAGTTGAATTGGGACAAGGCCCACATAAAAAAAGGAAGGGGGGGGGGGGGATCACCAAGACAAAACCCAAGTATACTGATTGACAATTGAGGGCGCATGTGCATTTTATGCGTCGTTAATTTATTTTCGCGCTGGTCCTTAAAATTAAATAACTATTTCAGTATTTGGATTCCGCACAAGTATTTACGTCATTCTCGAAGTTATTAAAAAAAACACGCAGTTCAGTGGGACTTAGAATTAGAAAACATAGCTTTCATGGACAGAGCACAATAACAAGTACATTTTTAAAAGATAGACACCGGTACCTTTTTGGCAGAATCATGGAATGGTGAGGAAGTTTAACCCAAAAGGACGAAAAGACGCGACAGTTTTTGTTTATTCTTCCTTGGCTTTATATTCACGTAGGCAACAAGTTTCTTACTATGAACTGGTTAAGCCATAAACATTGAAATTCCAGCGCGTGATAGCATGGAGGTGTTTCCTACCTCCGTGATAGCAAGTAACGTAGCAACACAAAAAGATAAATTTCATCTACAGCGAACGCATAATTTTATAAACAGATAAATATTATATTTAATAAACAAACGTTACGGCGTTTTTACGCGACATTCTAATTTCACTTTTTCACCCGCGTCATGGTTTTTCAAGCTAAAATTACCAGGAAGCAAGAAGCACTTACCATATAGGCTGTCTGTGAATTGTCCTTAGAACTGGACGTGCCATTTCCAAGAAAACAAAAGGAAAATTTGGAGCCCGATGCGGCAACGTGAAACGTTTCTTTTCGCGTGCGGTGCTTTCAAAATAAGAACGTCTGCTCTAATATAGACGGGTGCCTCAAAGGATTCGTGTTATTTTCCACATAAACAAGTTTGGATATACTGCGGCGCTAACTTTTATACGGAAGCGTATTGAGGACATGACCAAAAAAAGTTTTCCGGATTACTATTTCGCCCGGGCGGATTACTAATTCGCCCGGGTGGATTACTAATTCGCCCGGGCGGATTACTATTTCGCCCGGGCGGATTACTATTTCGCCCGGTCGGATTACTATTTCGCCCGGGCGAATTACTGTCGAAATGGTGATACACGTTAGTATATGTTCTGATCCATGGACAGTAATCCGCCCGGGCGAAATAGTAATCCGCCCGGGCGAAATAGTAATCCGCCCGGGCGAAATAGTAATCCGCCCGGGCAAAATAGTGGTCCTGAAAACTTTTTTTGGTCATGTCCTAAATACACTTCCGTACTTTTACGAACTGTGGCCGTTTTATAAACCGCAGCTTATTACTGGGCCGTTTTCCAAACTCCTAGCTTCGGCTCTATTTTCAGCTCCAGCCCATTGCTAAACTGCACGAATAAAGCCAAAACGAAGCTGGGGTTTTAAAAACGGCCTAAGGGCTCCACAGCGGCTCCATCACTATATTTCCATCTTGCATGAACGAAGCCAAAGACAGAGCTGGAGTTTTGAAAACGGCTAAATTCCTACAGTTTCCGAAAGCGTCCGAACTTTTCCGAAAACCATTTCACACAGAAAATAATGACACAGGGAACATCAATCTCTTTCCAAACAAATTATTTTGACATGCATTTTTCGGCACAATGGATTATGGTAATTTGTTTTCTTTTCTGTAACATGGTCGACAAAAAGTATGAAAACCAAACAAAACAAGCTTTATATAAACCAACACAACGGAACAGGGTATAAATGCTAAGGCCAAACTCATTACGAAGTGGAATTATATACAGAAAAATAATATATTGCTTAGCAATGTAATGTACAAAACACAACTTGCCAGTATCTTACAACTAACAGTATCCAACAACAAAAACAAATGCATCCACAAAATTATTGGCTACTTCTGACAATCTCTATAATTCTTTCTTTAGAAGGTCAAGTTTATCCTAATCAAATTTTTATGTCGAATTCGACAGGTTCTATCTTATAATTTTGCAACTGCCATGTTTTTCCATGTTGTAATCGGAACAAGAAACCATTTAATGCCGACATATAAACACGGACCTCTAGAATTTTAGCTCAAAAACACATTGAAAATACCTATTGATACTGGTCATAGTGTAAAACACAAATGACTTTACAAACTATGATTAGTGAAATCTACAGACGGACCGTTAACATTTTCGACGTCTTTTTTGTGCATAGCATGCAAGCTATGTTATACTGCGATCTTGTATTTCAATTTAAAATTCAAAAATTAAACAGTGTGTACAAGGTAATGTTAAGAACCCTCTCTTCTCAAACCCAATGTCTACAGATGGCAATTTTTTTTGTAGGATCACTTGACATGTGGCCTCTAGTATTCACCATATGTACACTGTGGTAATCTTCATATTTCATAGGAAATAAAGTGAATGGTCAATGGGAACCAGTCAAATGTCGCCCCCACAGTTCAAGGTATCATCTTTCAAAAAAAAAAATACCTTTCATTAAATTACAACCTTTCTTTGGAAAAGCACTAAATTAAGAAATCAATTCAAAGATGGCCAATATTAAATATTCCATTCAACAATCATGCAAATTACGCTTTTGCAATTTTCCAGTTTCTTGCAAAATTAATGTGTCTTTTAGTTTTCTTGTAACTAATTTATGTTAATAACAAATGATTTAATAATTTAACGGAATTGAGCTACCACTTAATAAACAATAACTGTGTAAATTGTTTTGGTTGAAATATTTGTACCTTCAAGTTAAGTAGACAGGCAATTATCCAGTAGTCCAAATACATGTACGACGGTTATGATTTGTCTATTATCTTAATTAAATACTTGGAAGATAACATGCAACATTATGTGCATTAACAAAAAGGTTAAGACACAAAAGTACACATACATAAATTGAAAGAACAGATCTCAGTCATCCAGATTTCACAGTTTCTTCTCCGTATTAAAATTTGTCAGTTGTTTTTAGTGTAAAATGCTACTAAGTTGGAACTTGCAATATCCTTAAAACCGAGGAAAAATGTCCTGTGTTTAAGATTATTTTCTTCAATGTTTTCTAAGGATACTGCTCAATGGTATAATTTTCTTGCAACTGTCGTTACCGGGATTTTGATGCGAACATTTTGTTCACCCAATTTATTGATACTATACAATTACATGCCCACTTTCCTTTGAAATATGTCATTAGTGCCCACTTTAATATTTACAACATTCAATTAAGGAACTAAATAATAGCAGCTACCCAGTGAAAAATATTGACAATTTATCTGCGGAGAGCATATCATATATATATGCGACACGATCAAGCGGAATGAGTCGGATGTCGGCCCCGGTCAAAAAATGAGTTTTCATGTAGTTTCAAAGAGGGCATCTGTACGTTTTAAAAACTGAAAACCCCATGTTTATACGATGTTTTGTTGTCGAGTTATGTAAATTTGTTTAAATACCAACGAAGAACACAGTTCTGATTAAAACATTTTTAGGATTCCCCGACATCCGACTCATTCCGCTTGATCGTGTCACATATAACTGCTTAAAATGTATTGATATACTCACCTTTCCCCCAGCATTTTTGTCGAGAGTTCAGTACCATCCCAGCATTTCAAAGTTCAGAATTGTAGTAGCTCTATGGAAAAATGGCCTTATCTCTATTATGGTATTGGGTCCTGAAGCCAAGTCTGAATTGGCTGTTTTACGGCTTTGGCCATTTTCCTTAATACAGTCTAATGCTTCACTAAATAATAGCCATAGTCAATACAGACGTTTCTGACCAAGGGCTAAGGACAATGGTCAGTGTGATAGAAACCTGTTGGATCAGGTCAACGTACTATGAGAAAGTTGTAACTTTTATTTGGTTACTTTTATTGGTTTTATTTATGATTAATTTGTTGGTAGACTGGTTAATAATATTGGCCCTCTTCGCCATCGTCGTTGGGACCTTCTTCTTCCAAGTACGGCTGTTCCTCCTCCTGCTCCTGCCCCTCTTCCGGTGGCTCAAAACCATCCTGAAGAAGACAAAAGAGAATAAAACAATTGATAATTGAGCCAAGGAGACTTCATGTAATTATCGTCTTCAACAGGATGATAACAGGAAAATCGCTGAACAAGAAGACTAGGAAAGAGTATCCGTATTTAACCACTATGTACACTTCCTGATTCTTCCTGAAATCATCTTAGCCAGTTCGCGCCTTTTTTTATTTTATTCACTGGACCCAGGCACAGGATTGTTTTTCACGAACATTAACCCCAGCGGGCCCAGGCCGGCAGTCCGTGGGCAGCACACCCACACATGCCAGCTGCGAGCCGGTCGCTGACAGATATTTCCGGCCTTGCACCGAGTTGCTCATTACGTATTTATCAGTCATTCGTTTTTATTTGTAAAAATAAATTGTGCGTGTATACACGTCCTCCGGCATGAACTGGTTAAGAATGTTCCTCAGAAATGGAAGTCTGAGCAGAAGTGAATAACTACAGATGTCTAGGAGTTACAAAAGGAGTTAAAAAGGGAAACACACATATGTACATTCACAGCGTTTGGAAAACTAATGAAGGACTACAACAAATGTATACATTTCAAACGCTCGCCTCAAAAGTTAACAACCGGTATACATGTATCGTGTTTTCTGGTTATCGTTATTGTGACCTCGGAAGGATTATATATCTTCTTGAGAAAATCTTCTACTTGAATTTGCGCCGAGTTGATGCAAAATCAATATTGAATTGTTCCCTTTCACCGGCGTATTTACATCACCTCAATGCTAATTCCATCTTATGAATGGTTGGGTTAGGTTCGGTACCCGCTGCTAATCAGAATTCAGCCAGCCAGCCGATCTCGGCTAGCTCGGTGGTCTAGTAGTAAGACATCTAGAAAGCCCGAGGTCGTGGGTTCGAATCCCACCCAAGTGATTTTTTCTAATAGATTCTATAGTATATAATATGTTGGTGAATGGTATATCATTCCCAATCCTACATATAATTTTTAAATGATTTTGTTCACACCAAGCTTGGGAGTTATACTTTCTCATCCCACACAGAATGACAGCTAGCGATGATACAATCAATAACAAGCGCAAACTAAAGACGTACAAAGAAGGATGTAAAAAAAAATCAAATTGCACACTTAATACAAAAAAAGAGCTTTGTAATATAACAATGATGATATAATTTAGCAATGTCTAGAATTCAGTCCAGGAATGTTTTTGGGGAGAGAAGAGAACTAGGTTCAATCCACTAAGAATAAGACATTCAAAACATTGAAACACAGAAAAACCTTTTCACAAATGTTTTACAACTTTTTTTCTTCAACACTGTTTGCAAATTATAATGACAGCGATGTATATTTTTATCACGGAAACACACGTGGCCGCAAAGCAAGCGAAACAAAACAGCTGCTGCGATGGGAAAAAAATATCAGGCTAAGTACGGAGAATTGTGGGAATGGAAATGTCCATTTGCCTGGACTGATGCACTGATGACATGGTGCACAGGTATTTCTAAAAAAGGAAAAGAAAATGATCAAACAAAAACACTAATGATATTGGACACAGGAGACGACAATGAAATCAATATACTTATTACTCTGGAACTATAAAAAAAGGAGATAATCTTGGAAAAAAAGGAGTTTGGAATTGAAAGAAAGGGAATAAGTTCAGAGCCCTCAGAAAAACAAACAACGAACAAACAAATGTAACATTTGTTCACTTTTTGCTCCCCGTTTTCAAATTCAGTTAGGGTTTTCTTGATCAAAATTTCTATCAACACCTTGTTTAGGCTCAATTTGTTTTCTCTTGTAAACCCCCCCCCCCCCCCCCCCCCCTTTCTCGTCGCCACCATTTTTTGCCATAAATGCTTTCATTTCCTCCAAAATGTGGAAAGTAACAATGTGTTATTCTTAAAGACTGAATTGAACTAAATTAAATGTTATCTTGACTAAGGTTTTACATAGGATTGCGGGGCTAGGGTGGGTACATGTAGATTTTGAACAATAAACAGAAATTATGAGCCAATCGAGGAAAACAAAATAGAGAAATGAAATCAATGACAGAAGCAAGCAAGCTGGACTGGTAGAATGAGTAATCTGACCCCCTAGTATTGCTCGATGTGATCGTCGTAACTGCCGGGATCGCTAACAGTGTCGTCTTCAAAGTCCTCGGGAGGTGCAAAGCCATCCTAGCGAGACAAACCCGGGGCGTTAACAAGAAGAAACGGGCGCAGAGAGAGAAGAGGAGGAGGGGGGAGAAAAGATGAGTGAGATATAGAAGATCCTACCCACTCTGACCTCACCCTTTAATCCCACAGCCTAATCCTCCATTTGTTGATTGTTTCACTGGACTCTGTGCTTTTTCTTTTGTGTTTCTTCCGCCAACCAAGATGTGCATCATGCTGTATGTTGCCCTATATATATTTGTTTCTTGTACACAGCCATTTTGTCTCTGAAGAAAATCTTGTAAAGATCAAAATACTAGGCCCTCTTAACTTATTTGATTTGAGATATAGAAGATGACGGACTTATCGCAACGATGGGTGACTCCATTGAGAGATATACTGTGAAATGCTTGTTAACCAATAATTTACGTCTCGGCAGAAGTTAATTTTAACCCTAATCCCCTAGTGTAATTGACTGGGAACCATACCCATCCTGTCAAAATCCAACACCCCATGGCAAACTGTACACACAAACTGTTGGACTCTGGAGGCATGCCTAATAACCCAGTGTAAAAGACTGTCAGTTTAGGGGTCCAGTACCCATCCTGACAGATCCTAACAAAACCTGGTTGTTGGAGTTTGACTGGATGGGAATTGTTAGGATTAATAGAAGGGTCGTAATCGAGTCAGTCACAAATCATAAGTTTCAGAAAATGTTATTAAATTTTCATTTATTTATTATTTATTGGGCAATAGGCCGGGATAACCCATCAGAAAATGTTATTAAATTTTCATTTATTTATTATTTATTGGGCAATAGGCCGGGATAACCCATAGAAATATCGACTTGGTTCCTTGGTAGAAAAAATGTGGAAGGAATTTTAGTGGTGGGAGGAAAACCCCAGAATGATAATCAAGGGAAAACCCACGGAATCAGGCCGGGACTGGAAGCTTCGAGCATGGGTTACAGCAAAATAATTAGCTTTTCTGCAATCCTAGCATTTTAATCCTAGCATTTTAACCCCAACTCCCTACGGTGTGTGCAAAATCATATTGATTTTGGAGGATTCAGGAAGGTTGCTTGAAAAAGTTGTACAATACCTTTAGCTCAAGTACAGTGTATTAAGAATGTGCAACTTGTTTCTTTTAGCGTTGGATTTTAGAGGATTCAGAAACCATTCCAGTAAAATGTTCTTGGTGATGTGCATTTATGAAGTGGATTCGAATTTGTGAAAACAAATTAAACTGATATACATGTATAAACGAACCACTCGCTGCTAAATTCAGTTTGTGTTCAACTTTTGCAGATTTCTTGTTGAACTTCTGCAGATTTCTTGTTCAACTTTTGCAGATTTCTTGTTCACTTTTGCCTTCACCATTTCCTACCTCGGTTGCGTAGAGAATTTCCAGTATTCTCATGATTCCTCCATTTTCTTTATTGTCGGGCTCTTGGCAGATGACCTCAATGTTCCTCAACTTCTCAAAGTAGAAGTCCCTCTCCTTTTCTAAGCTAGCTATCGCAATTTCCGTCTCGTTCACCTGAAGAACAACAGGAGGATGCAAAAGGAAAGAAAATCTACAAATAAAACTAAATAATGAAGGAAACAAGAAATGATCAACCAGTTCGTGTCGGATGTATACACTGGTAACCTTGGCATTGTCAAATTTCCAGATTGTTACTTTGCATCGTTTTTCTGCAAGATATAATGGATTCCTTGCAGCGTGCATTTCTCGTCTTATCACTGACCTTAAGTTTCAGCTCGGCAACCTCTACGTTCTCCCTGGCAGCTTGGTTGTTGTTTCTCGTTGCTCCGCTGGCACCCACTCTCTGGGCTGGTTGCCTTGCTGGCCTGGGTTCTGATCAAAACAGAAAACAACAACAACATTGTATTACATTGTAAACCCACTGTATTACATTGTAAACCCACTGTATTATATTGTAAACCCACTGTATTACATTGTAAACCCACTGTATTACATTGTAAACACATTGCATTACATTGTAAACACATTGCATTACATTGTAAATACTTTGTATAACATATTATTACATGGTATTACAATGTATTACATTGTATTACAATGTATTACATTGTAGACACATTGTATTACATTGTAAACACATTGTATCACATTGTAAACAATATTTATATAGACGTTATACAATAGAGATACGCATGTACATGTATACATTATTCAAACATGAATAATTGGCAAAATCGCAACCATCACCTTTGTATGGGTCGTCTCAACTTTTCCAAGGACTGGACTTATAATAACTGAATACCCAATTATTCAAATAGAACACAATACCGATACAATACTATTACTAGTCAGTGATACAAAAAGCAACATTCAGATGAAAGGGAGTGGTGTGTAGGAAGGGAGGGGGGGGGGGTTAATTTCACAGACTTGTCAACAAAGAAAGAATAACATTAAACTAGGCATTACCAAACTTGTTTATACAAATTATATGTGGAAGCTTTACTTACACACAGACAATGCAGACGACAATGACAATTATGCAGTATAAGGCCATGGTATACATGTGCACACATGACCCAGCAATAAACAGTGGGCGTGTTGGAGGTATGAAATAAGCAACTTGGGCAATTCTGAGAGGGGAGGGGAGGAGAGGGGGGGGGGGGGGGGGGGGGTGTGCCAACAATGTGCATAAAACACAATACAATAAAACTTAATAATGACAGTGATGACACGTTGTGAGTTAAATCTAAACATGCAAACAATATTCAAGGCCCACAACACAAATTTGGAATAGGGTAGAGTAGGTGTGCTAGGGTAGTAATAATGTGTTTAAAAAGTGTATATTTCTTTGAGACAAAACAAGAAAAATGTGATAACCCACAAGTGTCAAAACCCACTCTGGTAGTATTTAAGTGCAATTAAAGTTGCAACCATATTCCTAAGTAAACTTTTGGCTACTACACATTTTATCCAGTAATTACTGTATCCTTCTCAAAATAATTATTAAAAAAATGTACTTTTCAAAAATATACCTTGCATTTTAATTGGTTACAATTATTGTCTGGTTTATAAACAATTGTGAAGTTGTTGTTTTTAAAGCTCCAGTTCGAAGTTGGGTCGTTGCTAACAAACAAATTGCGGAATGACTTTAGCAGTGCATTGAAAAGTAACACAAATTTGTAATATCAATTGAATAAATAGAGAACAAGAAATATCTAGAAAATCTCTACTTACGATAATCCACAGCTAGAGGTCATAAGGTCAGCATTAAGATAATAATGACAATAATGTATGAATAGAATCTTTCACCAGGAGAACAAAATAAACGAAGTGCAGAAAGAAGACATCAATTGGTGAATACAATAAATTGCCAACGTGAAATATGCCGGTCATTACCTACTGAAACTACTGGCCTTTTAGGTGGTTCCTTTGAAGGAGATTCTGCATCTTCGAGTATACAGTGAATTAAATTATTCGGAGAAAAAAAATGAGTATACTGGCAACATTTTCAGATACAGGCAAAATTGTCAATGTGGGATACCAAAAATGGACCCTTCCAACATTAAAAAGGGTTAAACATTAACCCTTCTTCTATTATACTTCTTTCAGGCAAGTCAGGGGTACATGTACATGCTAAATCACTGTAGCTGCAGTGCATTGAACGATTCTTTCCATGAACAGTGAATTTCATTCAGTTGGTGAATGGGCACGTGGCTTTGATTGTCAGTGTGATATAAACAGTAGACTCAGCATGACTTAGTTTACCTGGGGTTTCCTATGGCTTTCCTTCGAGTGATTTGGGATGCCATGCAACAAATATAGGGCTCTTTTTTTGGGGGGGGGGGGGGTGGCACTGTTAAAACAAGGGTTAAAACAGTCTAAAAGTTCTTACACTTCCACTGACGTGTATTTGTATAGACTACACAAAAAAACGCAGTCAGATAACATTCGTGTAAACACTGTGATTGAGCGTGATCCCTGGCCAAACGGCATTCTGGTGATTATGACTTCTGAACAAAGATACTGACAATTTGAGAGACTGCCAACATAGGGCAAGATAGCTCAGTTGGTAGAGCACCGGTCCGGTGTTCCGGAGGTCAAAGGTTTGAGTCCTGCCTTGCCAATTTCTTTGTTCACTTTAAAATTTAGTCAAAATTCTGCCAACAGACAAAAGAGGTAATTACTGGTAGGTACAGCAGGGTTATCAATCACCTTCAGTCAAATCATGGCTAGATCAAGGGAATTCTTAACTGTTAAAAACAGTCACCCAATTGATTTTGACTGCTTGATTTTGACTAGCTGAATTGGTTAGCCAAAGAGCAGGTGTTCTTTGATTTAATATGACGCTGTCGCAAGTTCTGACTTTTCGCAGTGTTCTCGGTGGCTAGGGTTTTAAAACTAAGACTCCTTTCAGACCACTTACGTGCAGCTCTTTGCGTGGCCATGGGAGCATTCTTCTTAGAAGGCCCCATCCCTGTGCTGACTTTGACGCCCTGCCGGGCCAAGGCGGGGTCATACTCGCCACCCTGATAGTTAGCATCAAAGAACTTCTTGAACCACTGGATGAACTCAAAGTTGTCCTGAAATCTGCCCTTGGTGAGTCTGTCTATGCCTATAACCTTGGACGTCAATGGAAACGTTTGTGGAGGTAAACAAAATAGAAATGCTTTCAATCCAAAATGTGCGCACTAGATTGTCGCCTCTTTGTGTGAAGCATCAGTCGTTTGCAACACATTACACATGGTTTAACCCTACCCCCCCCCCCCCCCCCCCCCCCCCCCCCCCCCCCCCTCCGGCTCTCATACTGGAAAGCAAACCAAAACCTAACAGAATTCAACAGCTCACACAGGTTCAGTAATTATTGGTACTGAACCCAACAGTACTAAACCTGCCAAACTCCAACAGTTGAACTTTGGTTGACTTGGTGCAGATGGTACCTTTATTATCATGTCAATTATCTTTTTGTTGTCACTTACCTTGTCAATGCCAATCTTTTTGAAGCAACTCTGGACATATTTCCAGTTTTGGATGTATTCGTGCTCCAGTTTGGAGTTGAACTTGACCTTTTTCAAGCTGATTTGTGCCGAGGGGAAGAGCAGGTCTAGGAACTGGGCATAGGCTGCACCTGAAAAACCCCAAAACAGGTGCACACAAGACAATATAATGAACGGGTCATAAGACTGCAGTCTGCAGGACTTTTACCCCCTTGCCACAATGATGTAAAGAAAGCTTAATGCATTACAATCATGTGAAACCCAAAAATGTAAAAACATTTTGTTGGAAAAAAAAAACGTTCAAAGTAAACAATAGGCCCATTATCAATTTCTGTAATATGTAAAAAAAGAGACCAAGTGTATTTTTTAATTTGTTGTTGCAACAAAAGGTTTCCCCGTCTTTTGGCTTTACAGTGTTCCTCCTTCAAATAGAGCCTGCAAATGTTGGTACCAAACACACACTAGTCTAGTCACACTCTAGTGCTATCATCTTGAAATTACCCATTTTTTGTACCAGTTCGAGCAGAGTTTTTACTTTATTTACGGGCAAAAGTCATTTTGCAAATATTCTTCATTACCTTTAAAAAACCTCGAACTCACTAACCCCATTAAAAAAATGGACAAAACAAGAAACTAGATTTAATTTAATTCTTTACCTGAGCACATTTCTTCAATTTTTGTGTATTTCAAATTCAACGACTGGTTGACCCACTGCAACATTTCGGCTCTGCTAAGGTTGTCTGTGGTTTGGTTCGTACTCATAACATTCACTATGTTATAGTCGGCCATCTTGAAAATACGTGTCGAGACAATTCTATCTACAGAAAAACAGAACAAATATAAAAGCTACACAAACCATTTTGGTCAAATATTCTGGCAGCTGTAGATATCTACAATGTATGTCAACTTGATGAACTTGTGCACATCTCATACACAGTACAGCATACATGTGGGTAGGCACTCACCGCGTTAGGGGGACAGGCTCTTTTGTTTGGAAAAGACAGACCGAGTACTGGGGACATTTTCGAGTCCCCATAGCACGTTGGGTGTTCAGTAAAGGTAGAACAAGGTAAAATCGGGTTAGGGTATAATGAAAGAAAATGTAGAAGAGGACAAATTAGGGTGATGCTAAAAATCTTAGAATTGTTGAGTGTTCTGAGTTTGAGATTAGAGAGATTTCAGTTTACACACAAACCCTATGGGTTGTCCCCATAACGCTATGTACCAAAAGAATATGTGTACATGTGTGTGCATACATTGTACTTGTACATGAAGGCCCTTGCATCTCAAAGTCTTGTCATCAGAATCAATAAACAGACGATCTTATACAAACCATGCAGAAAAACGAGCCCGAGCGGTACGTTTTTCTGAAGTAAAAATTCCAAATACGTCAGCGTGCGTAATCCAGTTAGCTTGTGTAGGGCAATCAGAGATCGATGAAGATAAATTATGAAGAGTCACACATCACGCATAGGGATTCATCTTAGATTATTCCACGGGGTGTTTGTGTGAGGGTATGTGTGTGCGTGTCTGCCTGTGAAATGTGAGTCACCGCTTGCCTGATGTTATTAATGAAATCTACTGTAGTCGATTTCCATGGAGTCTGTGTACAGAGGCGGCTTAAAATGCACAAGTGCCCCACGACTAAAAGGAATTACCATGAGGATTGAATTAAACTTGTAAATTACTGCTTCATTTACGTTTTGTACCAGGATGATCAAAGGAAGTTTCATTACATTGTGACCCACAATAGCACAAATGTACACAAGTGTATGTTTAAATGACTGCTGTTGATACATCGTAACACTAACATGAAATAAATCAACATGTACAATGTACATGTACATCATCTTGATAGGTAATTTGTACATGTACATTTTTGTACATTATAACATGTGTACACAAATGTACATACTGCATGTACATACCACATGTACATGTATATACTTGTACGTGTACAGAATTCTAAATTGTTCATACCGGTACATGTACAACACAACAGCATCTTTCTGCCTAACAACATGTAATTTATTTGTAACATCACAGGGTTCTTCTGGCTTACGAACTACAGAGCCTTGAGCGCTTTTAAAGGATCCTTGGTTTCATTACCAGAAAATAATAATAATAATGTGGATATGGCTGGCTGGCAGGTGCCACCTCAATTTTCATGTACAATTTTCGTGTACAAATTCTATACGCAGCAATTTTATAACATTGATACCCTGTTCCAAGAGGCCTACCCGAACATAATGACTAAGAATATTAATCATACCACACTTGTATCAGTGAGATGTGCACGGCTTCATATATATATTTTGTACAGACAGGTCAACAGAGAGGTTACAGTATGACTCAACTGGGAAGACCCACAATAATCAAATTACATTATAGAGTGGGTGTTTGTGCAGAAAACATGCCGAGCTGTACATGTACATGTACATAAGTATGTACATGTACATAAGTATGTACATGTACATGTACATCAATTCGCATTTTTGTATCACTGTGGAGACATGACTTTGTTCTCGTGTACAAAATGGTTAGAAAGTCGAGCACGTTTTTCAAAATGCTCCCATTTTAACCATAATTTTTTTCCTGGGTTGAAATTTCGACCCAATATACCCTATATTATACCCTAACCCAAACACTAACCCTAACCCACATCCTAATCCTAGTTTTTGAGTAATTTAAGTAAAATCCAAAAATCTATTTCGTGAAATTCCCAATGGAGACCTATTCATCTATAGAAATTTACCCTCCGGAGACGTTTTGTCTCCATTGTACACATTGTGTTCATGTCTCCAGAGGGTACCGTATTTCGCACCATGTCCGTACATTACATGTACATGTACCACAAGGGATATTCTGACCTTCTTTAAAAAAACACAAATACATATCATTTACACAGTAAGCACTTGTATTCATTTGTGAACATCAACTCTGCCATGTGAAGGTGCTTATTGCAATAGTGCTTGCAATAACACACAATTACCAACGATAATTCAGCCTTATGAATGAATTGCGTTACATTTGGTAAATAGGGTGTGTGTAGGATAGCCAGTGTATGGAAACAGTTAATGTTTATTTCATAGCCGACACTGACAATGACAGCACCCTTGTGTTGCAACCTGACACTGTTTTTTTTCTTCATAAATCAATCAATCAGTGCAAAAACGTTGAAAAAACGTTGAAAAGACATGAATCTAGCTGGGACTGAAAAACATTTCAAATGTTGTTAGGAAATAAATCAGGATAATAAATGGCGTCTGGATACTACATTTTTTCTAGTTTTATGTCATTCTCAATGTTGTCAGCTAGTAGCTTGGTAACCTGTTAGTGTTAGGCCAAATATATGACAAAAATAACCTTACTTATGTAGCTTAAGCCCTTAATGTTGTTAAAGGCAATCTTGATTTTGCGCAAATGTATTGTCCTCCCACCGGAGCTCATTTCCCTTTGAATAAATTTCATTCAAAAGGAATTGAACTCCGGAGGGAGTACAATATGTTCGTGCAAAACTCAAGATTGCGCTCAACAATGTTAAGCCTAACTAGTTAATATCTTTGGTCAATCTGTCCGACTCAGAATTCAAAACAAAAAGTGCTAAATTTAGTGACCGGTGTGACTATGGTCCCCCACTAGAGTAGACTGCGCTATGGGCAATGCCGATTTGACCGTGAAAAGTTAAGACTTGTTTTTACATGGAAATTATTTGGCCTGAAACTTAACTCGGCATGTAGGTTCACTTTACTATAAGTGACCCTATAGCGTCTCGATATTTCCTAAAAATGCTTCTGTCTGGTGTAATTTGCCTCTAAATATGCATCATGAAATGCCAATTTTAGCCGATGAAAACTTAGTCCAATATGGTGGAATCATGTTGTTGTATGTTGTTTTTTAGCACGACGAGCCAAAAATTACACCAAAGTCCAAACGAAACCCTAAAAAAATACTACGCAGTATAGTATACTCATGGAGGAATAAGAAGCCTTCTTATTCCTTCATGTCTACTTCAGTGCAGAGCCACTCTGGCAATCGACATGACATCACGAAGGTGCGAGCCGTCCATAGCAAACATGTGTTAAACCTTAAATGTTCCCCTTCGCGCTAAAGTGCATAAACAATGGAAAGTTAAAGGAGGTTCCGACCGCGAGAATAATTAATAGGCCTAGGCTAGATTCACTGCATTCTCGCGGTCGACATGAAGTCACGGAGGAGAAGCTGTCAATTGATCACCGCGGACATACGTCACAGGTTAGCGCGCCGAGGAAAACAATGCGCACCGACACTGCACTGAAGCATACAAGACTGCACGCGCGATTATCGTTTTCATCGGCGCGGTGTACATATTATGACGCGTTATTGTGAAGGTTCCCGGATGTCCGCCCAGACCTAGGCTATAGCAACATTATACATCATCATGAACATGCATTTATAACCTCAAATGTTATTTAAATTAAATTTAAAACGTGCATAAACATGGGGAAGATAAACGAGGTTCCCGGATGTCCGACCGCGAGAATAAAAAAAAATTAACAAAATCTGATTCGGCCTCTTTTCTAGAATTTAAAAGTAGAATTGTTCTTGACTTGAATAACAAACATGTTTGGAACATATTAAAACAAAAAAGCGTTAAACGGGATATTTAATTACACTGAGACTGAGAGGGGAATGAGATACGTCCCAACGTTGATGGCGCCAACCCTTTCGCCTTCGCGCCCGTACCGTACGTGTGCTCGTGTGGCCGGCGCCGAAACGAGTGTCATCAGCCAGGCAGGTCATGTGCGACGATAATCGTGTGAATGTCTCTCATCTTTGCACCGCAAAAAGGGCGATAAAATAATCTTTACAATTCGAAAAATAGCATGAATTGAAATCTATTATAACTAAGTTAAACTTCCTTATTATTGGGAAAAATCTAAAGTAGCTAAACAGGCATTTTTTATTGGGAAAATAGCATGACCATAACAAACGTACCTGAAAAAACGATCGGTTCGCTGGCAGAGCTCTAGTCTTGGTTACAAGACGTCTCAATCGCAGCATGCGCATATGCAGCACCTAGCACGTAGGCCGTCGATGCGGGCGCCCTCTAACGTACACCGTACGTAGACCACGGCATGGCCTTCGAATTGCGAATAGAACGTCTTGGCTAACCTGACATAATCGCTCAAAAAATCCCGAGCAAAATGTTGTCGTTACGTAACAAAAACTTGACCAATGAGGCAGCGATTATGCATTTTACGTTAGCGAATGTCACAGACACACGCGCATGCAAATGCGAAACAATTTTCCGGACTCCTCGGAATTTTCCGAGCGATTTAACAAATTAATGTTAGTTAGCCCATGGTTAGCCAAGACGTCCTATTCGAAAGTCGTGGCGTGGTCACGTCTACGGAGTATGTTAAAGTGCAGCTGAAGTGTGGCCGATCGATCTTAATTGTCCACTGTTTAATATTTGTTTAGATATACTCATTACAAATTAAAAACTTTAAAAAAATTCAAACCCCTTAAACGCCCACATCATATCGAAGGCCTACGCGCGCTGCATAATGTGATATGACGTCTTGCAACCAAGACTAACAGAGCTAGAGTCCGGCCGGGTTGAAAGTTCAAATTACTTGTCAAATTTGAGCATGCGCGCCTTTTTAATTAATTATGCACGAGGAATGAAACAGCAGATGCGATTGGTTAAAGATGATAGTCTACCAATTGACTTGCATGATGATTGTTTTGTACGTGAAAACAGGGTTTTTTAAAGACTGCAAAATGTATGTACGGACTAGCACTTTGCTAAAGCGTGATAAAAAGATGCTGGAAAGTGGTTTTTTTTCGTACATGTGCATGTACAAATGGTTTACCGCCCTCAACCTTCAAATTTGTAAAATTGGCATCAGTTGGTTTGAATCGTCTTGGTCTGTTGAAGGAGTTGTTTTCCTTGAACTGTTTAATGTAGACCCTAAACTTTCACCCTTTTGAATACTCTTTTGGGTAACTTCTCCTGTTTCGGGCCTACAATTGCAAAGCCCGCCCTCTTATAAGCTTAGACAAGAGCCTCGTCATACATTGTGCTAATAGCTCCATGATTGTTCATATCCAACCCTAATTAGCCAGCCAGATACCACCAATTTATTTTAGAAACCAAACCGTTTTAAATGACAGGTGCACTTAATTACATGCATTGTGAGTTAAATATTGATTATGCAACCCGGTGGACCAATCACAAGAGGGCTTAATTACAAGGTCAACGCACTTGCACACATAATTTTTGCATTCAGCAATCAGCATCGATTATTGGTAGTCGAGTCGGATAGTGTTAAGGAACGCAAAACGAATCTTGGGGAAAATACCGATTTCCGTGGACGAAGTGCTAAACAACTGCAACATTTGGAGGTGTGTTGATGTAAAGATTTGTCAGAGTTGCGTTTGCGGTAAATTTTAGCTGTGGGTAAACCTTTAAAACGAGCCTACATTTCGTTATCACTGAGTCATTTCCCCGGATTCTGCGTATGTTGTTCGGGTAGAAAAAGCAACATGTCTGATGGACGATACCATTCCTAAAAAAGGTAGGCGCACTTTTCCCATTTCAGCTTTACGTACGATGTATGTATATTGTGAGACCGTGAACGTGAATTCATGTGACGGCGCTCACTTTATGTATATTAATGGTATAATGATTCACTTAAATTTCTATTTTGTTATTTTATCTAATTATATTTGTTGGGAAAAAAGTAGGAATTTATGAAACCATGCCTTATATTTTATGGAATGACTCGGACCTGTACGTAGTACGTGCATCCTTCCGGCCTAGCGCCTGTGCATGGCAAATATACTGAGTTTGTGTCAGTAGTAATCAGTCACTGTCAACAAAAGGAAAAAGAGCAAAACATTGTACTTGTTGTAGAGCTGTAAATAATGGATTCAGTACCTAGTAAAAGACTATCTTGTATGTCTGCCGGTGATGCTGAAATACGACAACGTTTACCTTCCGGGGTTCTTCTGATCAGGAGATCTTGTAAGTCCCTCCCGACAAAAATATCACAAATCTTTAGATTTTAGTTGAGGCTAGGTGCAAACTCAATTGGTTATTTCCTAATCCTAATGTGCAGATTTACTGTAATACATTTGTTAACCCTAATTAGGAACCTTCAGGAAACAGCTGGACTCTACAAAACCCTTGCATTGTGTTGGAGTTTGGCTGGATGGGGATCGTTAGGGGGGTTTAAAAGAACTTTCCAGGAAATATTTTATTTCTCCTGTGACCTTTGGTAATCTGGTAGTATTTACAGAGTTGTTCATGTATAGCTTTATGATTATATTTATAATTGTATATATTTTTGAACCAATTGTAGATGTTTGATTTATGAGCAACCTTAATTAGGATTAGTAGGAAATAATATGAAGGTCGGTCATTGCGAAAAGAAGTGGCGGCATTACTACATTCTTGCCGTCAACCAAAAAGTGCCATCTGAGAATAACACACATGGTGATAGTCTGATACACTTACAGTTGAGCAGGAACTGTGCCGTGACCAGCCGGCCGTGGGTCACCCACGAATAATGTCGGTGCATTTCCCAAAACTCCAAGATTATTACAAGCCTCATGCCTTTCTGCCCTGAACCTCACATCATTCAACAGGGTCTCTGTGGGCCTTTGGTTCCGAGTCAAACAAAGTCGGACAACAAGTTGCTAATGCTAATGTTTGGTACCAAACCTGCCAGAACCTAGCAAAATGGAGTTTGATGGTTTTGAGGTTGTTAGGGTTAAAATAACACCACCTTCATGAATATATTTTCTTATTTTCAAGTATTCAAATCGGCCAAAAAATCCTTTAGAATATTCAGTTGATGAAACAGTGCCTCTGTGTAAACTTTTAAAATATATACATTGGCATGACTTGGCTTTTTAATTGTTTACAGTTTTGTGTTTACAGGAAATTAGACAGCATCTTTTGTTTTTATTCGAAAGGAATAGCTTTGACAATTTCCTTCCTTATATTTATTGATTATCTTTTCTTTTTTTTTTTTTTTTTTTTTTTTTTTTTTTTTTTTTTTTTGGTGGGGGGTGGGGCGGTAGGATTGTTTTTTTGCTTGACAACTTTCATCATTTCCACAGGGCAGGCATTCTGCATGATGTATTAAAAAACAACAGTTTGTACATGTTGGACTTGTTGCACATTTTAGAAGCACGTTAGTACATTTGTACATGACCCTTACCCTTGAATCCCTCGTCTCCCGACGACGACAGATAGACCACATTGCTGATTCATTGAGTTTAAAGGTAGGATACACCATTGGTAATTGCTTAAATTATCATGAATGAGTGGATTTGGGGGTGGGGGTTGTATTTTATAGTACATATCGTTTAACTGACCTGTCCGAAGTTTTACAATCATGGATGCCGAGGAAAGCAAGAAAAACGGCGTTTGTTTTTAACTGGTGTCGGGCAGTGGTCATCATGTTTTTCTTGTGTTTTGTTTTCGTGATCGCCGTCCGGTAATTGTGAACAATTATAGGATATCTACCGGCACAGTACATGTAGCGCAATCATTTTGCTGGATGCCTACAATCATTATTTACTTTCGAATAAGTAAGATATTTCTTAATAATTCGGTAGTAATTTTTGTTCGATATCTTTAAATGGTGTATCCTACCTTTAACTGGTTCAAAGAGGTTTGGGAAAGAATGTACATCACTTACCCTGATGCCACTTCAGCGGTTGTGTACAAAGTCTTTAGAGAGTCCAGAATTGTTTTCCTCAAAGTATTTTTGCAGTTGTTGACAGTACACTTCACCCTCCCACTACTACTACTAGTGTCATGTTTTTGTTTTTATTCATTATTTTCTTTTCTTTGTGTTGTTGTTTTTGTTGGATCACTGCATGAAACCTCCCGGAATTTTGTTCTTTTCTTTCCAGAAGCATAAATCAACGAAGCAGAAAAAATAAGTCCCCCCAGTACTTACAGTTTGCACATCAACTCGGCTCCACTTCATATTTTCCAAGCCCCTAATAAAAAGGAGTTTAGAAAAGAAATTGGGGGATTTGCATCTTGGTTTGACTGCATGTCATTGCCATGACGGACCGGTCACGGAGCCGATGGTCTTTTGCATCTTGGAGACCTCGCAGTAGGAAGAAGGCACGAGAGGCAGCACTTGCCAAAAAGAGTAAATTTTTGTTTTGGTTTTTTTCACCCTTTGGTGTACTTAAAACCCCTTCCCTCCTTCCCTGGCATACCTGCTTTTTCCATTAACCACATTAAAAATATTATTTTTTTAACATAATACACATTTATTTACGGGTAACAAAAGCTAATTGTACACTCAAATCGCTGAGGCATTCATCCGGGCTGGTTCATATTTTGAGCAAATGCGTACACAAATCCTATCAGAAGCTTTTCAAAACATTTGCAGCAAAATGCACTGGAAGTATAACTCGGTTAAAGGTACATGTAGGATACACCATTTGCAGATATCGAAAATAGTTATTACCGAATTATTAAGAAATATCTTACTCATTTAAAAGTAAGCAATGATTCTAGGTATCCACAAAAAATGATTGTGCTACCGGTAGATATCCTGTAATTATTCATTCCGAAAAGCTTTTCATAACAAAAAATTTGCGATCGCCAGCCGGCTATCGCGACAAAAAAGAAAAATAAATAACTGCTCGACGTCGGTTGAAAACAAACGCTGTTTTTCGTGCTTTTCTCAGCATCCATGATTGTAAAACTTCGGACAGGTCAGTTAAATGATATTTACTATAAAATACAACCCCCAAAAGCCACCCATTCATGATAATTCAAGCAATTACCAATGGTGTATTCTACCTTTAATTTGTGCCAATTTTTTAGATTTGAAACATTGGACTTCTGCACATAGGACACAAAAAAAAAACATTTGTCGTAAAAAAAAGCCATCTGACATTTGAGATTCATCTGATTCATGTTCGGGACATTAAATTAAAACTTGCTGAATGTAATGACGTCTGAAAGCTGCCGTTACCAGCCGGTTTCCTGCTTGCAAATTCAACTTCGGTGTTCATAACAGCTAAATCATGTGTATTAACATGTGTATTACCATGTATTAACGTGTATTAACCATGTACATGTACTATATGTACCGTACTTCACCTTTGTCTAACAACATTACTCAACAAAACTGACCATAACACACCAGTAACACTGCGGAGTAATCTAAACTTTTTAAAAGCCGAACCTTTTGCAAATTTTGCCAAAAGACGCAGTGCGTTTCTGTCATACAATTAACCAGAATTCTGCCGTGTTAAATATTGAAGTTTTAATCTATTGAACAACCGGTTTAAGTCGAAATTTAAAAATCCTTCCAAGTTTGAAGCAAAACTAAAACCAAGAATACATAAATTGTGCTTGTGGTTTAACCAGTTCGCGCCGGATGACATATACTTTTGTATAAACGCAAAGTTTTCCCCAGATTCAAAACGGATGACGCAAAAACATGCCACAAGCAAGGCCGGGAATGTCTGTCAGCAGCGAGCAAGGCCGGAAATGCGTGGGTGTGCTTCCCGGCACCATCGGCCTGAACCCGCTTTGGAGCGAGTTTTGTTAAAAATAATACTGCCCCTCGGCTCGGTGATGTTTAAATAATCTAGGCGCGAACTGGTTAAAGATATTCGACACTAATTAATCACGGTTGAGTATTCATTGTCATTAGGTACATTGTACATTTGTAAGTAGACTGACATCACTTTACAAAAGGCTATCACTCATATGGCTAACATCATTGCTAACATTACGAAATTATGTTTATCTTTCACCAAAGCTCATGATTTAATTAATTAACCCTAACCCTCCAGGGTATTTTGGCTAGAAACCCTGCCAGACCCAACATATTGCATACTTTGTCACATTGACTTGTGTGAGTCCAGCAAGGTCAAGCAGTCACCACAGATGCACTGTGCTGGATCTGGCAGGGTTAGGGTTAATAAATAAAATGGTGATCAAAAATGCTTTGAGGCAAATCACGCAGTCAAATGCGTTTTATCTTTTGTATATGAAGAGGTGAGGGGTACACTGCTTCATGTTCGGGCGTGTCCAGGGTAGGAAGTAAAGGAGGTTAAATTAGACACCAAAGTGGGAAAAAGTTCCCACAAAATGCAAAGATAATTTTGCTTCGCTACATTTTTATGTCGGAGAAAAACAATGAGAAAGGAGGAGACTTTTTACAAAATTCACATCTACATTTTATTTTGAAAGCTTTTGTTTCGGATTACGACAATTTACAATTTGAGGAATTAATATGGTTCACCTGCTTTTCTCCATGGCAACCATTTGTTTGTATTCCAACTGCATGGCATTCACACAACTATTTATGACATTTTGGGATACGTACCTTTGGCCAAACTTTTATTCCCTTATGATACGACTTCAGATCTACTGGCTTTGTACTGGTACATGTACATTACCTAGACTCATTGCTATTTACCAGAAATACCTTTTATTATGACTTTTCAATTTTATTGAGAATACTTATTGCAGGAATTATTTTGGTCACTACTACATGTACTGTACATGTACATGTACCGGTACATTCTAGACGTATGGCAGACAGGCACAGCCAGTTTGAACAAAAAAATGAAAAAGAAACTTTTTTTATTGGACTTGATAAATACGTACACTTTGACAAAAATAACTTTTTTGCTTCTACATGGCTTTTGCATGTTTTTGCATGTATTTGGATGTATTTGCATGTATTTGCATGTATTTGCATGTATTTGCATATATTTGCATATATTTGCTGTGTGAGTACAGGTCTATGGGTAAAAGGTTATTATTTGTCACTTTTGGTTTAATTTTCTGTGTTTCTGTTTTGTAATAGAACACGAATATATTTCCTGGTTTTTGTCTGTTGTTTTTTTTGTCCTGGAGATTTTTGTAAAAGAAATTAACAGGAGATCAAGGTTTCACATAGTATGTAATTATATCTGTATGGGTTCTATTTGTTTATTTATTTGTAATTTATATGATGTTTTGCCAATTTTTTGTTTTATAAAAACAAGGGTACATGTAGTGTTTATTATACAGTATGCTTATATTGTCACTCATACACGTATGTACACGCACATTGTACAATTTAATGGTTAAACATGAAATTTCTGCTTAAATCGAAACTCCTAAACTTTAATGATTGAGAAAAGCTTGATAAAAATAAGGTTATTTAGATTTGCTGGAAAGCTGAACTCAATTTGTGTGTATAGTACTGCTACATTGGGTAAGCATGCAGATTTATTTTCACGATCGAAAATCTGGGGCTTTACACTTTACCTCGCATAAAACGGGTCTACAATAACAGATATTGTGTAATGCACTATTTTCTTCACAAATAAACCACAAGGGAAACTGACCAAGGAAATTTGCATACATTTAAAAATGAACAAAAAAATTAACAAGGTGGGAATCGAAACCTGGGACCAGTATATTTTTCACAAATTAACCACAAGGAAAAGTGACCAGGTAATTGTTTTTATAAATTTCAAAGTGAAACCTGGGACCATTATATTTTGGGGAGAGGTGGAATTTCCCCCTAGTTTATTTGTTATGAATTAGAGCTCCATTGGTTACCCTAGCAGTTTGCTAAACAGCTTGTGGGCAGACAAGGGGTTAACCTAAGGTCATCTGGAGGTGTCAATATTGTACCTGGTGTGTTCGAATATGACAAGTGTATTGTATGCTAACGAGTATTGTATGCATACTATGGGGACGAACAATTAACATTTGTGTTGTGTGTTGGTATTTTGACATGGACATGTAAAATGTACGTACATGTACCTACAGGAATACATACTGTGTTGGTGTGTACATACTATATATTTGGACATAATGTTAGAGACCAACAAGTACATGTGTACAACATTATGTACAATGTACATGTTACAAGTAACTGTTGGGGCACCCGCCGCATAAATTAATTGCATATTGCATAAAATTAAATTGCATAAACTAAATTGCATATTAAATAAATTAAATCAGTTTATAAGGTTCTTAGAATAGAATTCATGTGTAAAATTTATATTTGGCCCTCAAAACTTTAAGGTTGCATAGAACTATGTGATTTATGATGTCTTGAGAGAGAACAGAACAGTACTTATGAAATGCATGATCTCATGTTTTTGGTATAGCCTTGATGACTCATACATGACAAATATACTGTATTTACTACTACTAGCCACTTAGGGCTGTGAGTACATGTACAGGTGTACATGTACAAGTGCTCATATTACACAAAAGACCATGCATTGTGCAAACATTGTTATCACCTGCTTAGGCCAGACTGGTACTGTACATTGCTGTACTATGGACCAGCTGTGACTGTTGAATTGAAATTACATTTCCCCTCAGTGCTATACTGCTGTTTTTCGAGTTTTATTCCATAAAATGGATTCCTTTTCTAAATTGCTATTTTTCTAGCAATTATACAAGTTATTTACTTTTGAATGAGACATCAAATCTTTGACAAAAAAATAAAGGTGCCAGTTTATATTATACTTGTAATACACCTGTCGTGCATCAACTTAATTAATTATGAAGATATCCTAATATAAATCATTTATAAGCAACATCTTGAGTTGTGTATTCAAAAGTTTCGAATTTCCTTTTCTGGTACAAACACTGGATACAATTTTGTTCTCAGCTTCAAAACAATTGCATACATTTTATAAACGTGTATATATTTTCTAAAGACTTTCCATGCACTTTTTTGTTGTTAAATAACTATACATTTAATTTATGACTTACATAGCTAGAGTTCTCAAAAAAAGGAATGGTATTTATAAACACACATGATTTTTCCAGAAACATGGGGAGTGGGTGAAGACTAGCCCC
This sequence comes from Crossaster papposus, assembly GCA_037893245.1. Taxonomy (NCBI): domain Eukaryota; kingdom Metazoa; phylum Echinodermata; class Asteroidea; order Velatida; family Solasteridae; genus Crossaster; species Crossaster papposus. The sequence goes on along the minus strand of JBAIAA010000298.1, from coordinate 134,656 downwards.
ATAAAATGAAGATTGTCACAGCCTAGGAATGTAAAGTACTGGCCTGAGCCAGTGCCAAGGCAGGACCCCTCATACATGTACCAGCAAACCCACCACTGACCCAGCCTCTAGGGTCATGTTGTGGCACCTGTTAGCAGATCGTTAATAGATTGATTGTAGGCAGGTTGTTGTCAATGCTTAGCTGGAGAATTTGCTGGGCTGGATTGAAATAATATGCAATATTGCATGTTGGTCATTCATCAGCATCTGTGATGTACATGTATGCACTCTGTGGGTTTTTAACTTTTGAAGAAAAATGCCCAAGCCATGCTTCATGTGTACTTTGTATAATTGTATGTATGTGCGTACGTACATGAATGTACATGTACCGGTACATGTATAGCAAATTGAATTTGACAGAAAACGTTCATGGCAAAATAACGTAGTGTGTATGCTCCGAGGTAAATTTGCCTTCGAATTTAATGGCGTAAGCACTAATTACCACCTAGCATACATGCACTAACTACATGATGTAGCCTCTAGAGTTTTGTTTTTATACAATGGATTAACACTAACAAATTTATAATACAAAGTTTCACACATTCCAGGGGTTAGAGTAAATTGAAAATAATGATACATTAAACATAACATGGATACTGTAACATTACACAGCTCAGCTCTGTTTCAATACACTCATCCATGACTCAACTTTGTACAGAATACATACATGTACTGATACTGGAAGTACAATGTATACGTACGTGTATCTGTCATCTGTTGGTAATCCATTGTTAACCAGTTCGTGCCGAAGGACGAATACACGCAAAGTTTTCCCTAGATTTAAAATGGATGATGTCACAAACAAGGCCAGAAATGTCTGTCAGCAGCGAGCATGGTCGAAAATTCGTGGGTGTGCTTCCCGGTACCATCGGCCTGAACCCGCCTCGGATCGAGTTTCGTTAAAAATAATCTCGCGCCTCGGCTCGGTGATGTTAAAATAATCCCGGCGTGAACTGGTTAAAGGTAGGATACACCATTTTCAGATATAACGGGAAAAAATTAGTACGGATAATTATTGCGCTAAATATCATATAATTCTTCCGAAAAATTGAATTTTATAAATAAAATAAAAAGAACAACATAAGCACCACTGCCCGACGCCGGTTGAAAACGAACGCTGTTTTTTTGTGTGCTTTCCTTGGCATCCAGTACTGTAAAACTACAGACAGGTCAGTTAAACTGTCTAGTTTACTATAAATAACTTCCCTAAAAATCTACTCATTCATGATAATTCAAGCAATTACCAATGATGTATCCTACCTTTTATTAATTGTTTACCCGGTATATTTACGTGTATTGAACCACACGTAATCAATAATCGTCACAGTGGAGATGTTAACTTCTGTGTTAGATCTGTATCAGAGAACATGGCTACTTGTATACATGTACAGAGTTCGTAGTTCCATTGGAAATTGATCCAGCAGATTGTTTTTCCCACTTCCCATTTCCTGTACGGAGTCGCAGCGCGTAAGCATAATATTGTTTACATGCGCAAGTTTACAATGTACACCTTGCTCAAGACGAGTACATTAATATAATGTTACATGCTTTACACTGTACAATTATACTTAGAGGACATGAAGAATCCCATTACTTATCCCAATCTCATTAATGGAATACTACAAATAATAAGATTGACAAGTTTGTCTTGAGATTTGTGGACTGTTATCCTCGTGTGTGGTTAGCACTCTGGACGATAAAAACAATTGAAGACTATGCTAGAAATGAACGCTGGTGAGTTGAGTGACACAATTAAACATTTATTGCTCTCTACTTCCAAGCTCCATTTTATCAGTTTCTAAAGGAATTAATTCAGTAATTACATTAATGATGTTGCTTCCTGGAGGAATACCAATACATCTTCTATTCTGTACATCATTCTTGTTATTTTTTCCCCACGATTCACACATTGCTATACTTTCACTGTGTGAATTCAGTATAGTCTAGCTCCATTTTATCAGTTTCTTAAGACAAGAATTCAATAATTACATTAATGATGTTGCTTCCTGGAGGAGTACCAATAAATCTTCTATTTTCTACATCATTCTTGTGCTGATCGGTGAAGTTTGTTTCAACTTGTCAAGTTGTGCAGATAATTTACAGGCATGTTTATTGCATGGGCATAAAGGGCTATTGATACAGGATATATACATTCCTCCATGGTTATACCCACACTATCTGTATGCATGCGTAATTCCCTTAACAGCTTGAACAGATAGAGTTACTTAGGAAATACCATTATTAATTACATACACGTACATAATTTATTTTAGTACATGACGTAATGGAGACATTCCATGGGGACGTGTGCTTAACCAGTTCGCGCCGGATGACGTATATAAACGCAAATATTTCCCCAGATTCAAAACGGATGACGCATAAACACGCCAAGTTCAAGTTCGGAAATGTATGTCAGCAGCGCGCAAGGCCGGAAATGCGTGGGTGTGCTTCCCGGCACTATCAGCCTGAACACGCTTCGGATTGAGTTTCGTTAAAAATAATCCCGCCCGTGGGCTCGGCGATGTTAAAATAATCCCGGCGCGAACTGGTTAAGAAAAATCTTTCTAAACTCAAACTCTGAAGAAAAAAATTCGACCAAAAATGTTCAACACCACCCTAATGTGTCTTCTCCATTTCTTGTTATTATACCCTGACCCAATTCTCTCTTTAGACCCCTTGACTGCAGACCCAAAAGAAAGTTCTTTAAACAAAAGAATATGTAGTACACAAGAACATGCATACATGTACATGTCTGTTCATTTATTTTTACAATTAATTTACATGAAGATTAACTGATTTACCTGTATTTTAATTTCCACTTTCTCATGCCAAATTTTATGCCCACTCCTTAAATCATTTTTGTAAATTGAAAGCTTAGGGCGTTTTCCAAACCCCACTTCGGCTCCGGCTCCAGCCTATTCCTAAACTGGATTGAAGCCTAAGACGAAGACAAAGCCGGAGTTTGAAAAATGGCTTTAGTTTAATTTAGCACGTTCAGTTTTAAACGCGTCTTTTCCCGACCACATCAACAGATTTCCTGGCCTTATTTGCACTAATACTTGAGAGGGAGCATTTCATTAATTATTTAGGTCACTCCTGGTCCACGTCACGTCACGTTTTTGCCCAGCAACCCGTACAGACATAACATGAACGTAATTACCGCGTCCCAGCCAGCATCCTGCCCTGGCCGGTTGCAAATGCCGATGTCGCGGAGATCATTAATTTTCTCAGTCTTGGCAACCTTTGGAATTTTTGTTCAAGAGCGGTAAGACTCTGGCGACGGTAGAGCATGCCCCGGGCACGCTCGCCGAGAAACTGATGCGCATTTAAACACGTGTGGAAGTTGTAAATCATTTCGCTCAGGATTGGTTTAAGATGTACAGCTGTATATGACGCGTTCTGTACGTCAGTGATTATGACAGGTTCCAGGATCTGTAGGGTAGGGGGTGGTGGGGGAGGGGGGAGTACTTGCGAATGTTCTCCTAATGCACAACATTTTACTGATGGCGCAGTCTTAAACTAATTTAACAACTAACAGCATGCAGCACTTCACCCACGAGAACGTGTGAGCACTTTTCTTGGGATATTAGCTGACATGTACGTGTACCGTCATTCGTTCAGCCAATTAGTGTAGGGCTAGATACATGTAAACAAATGTTATACTTCCGATTATACGACATTTCAAAACAGGGATTTTGTGTGGCACTTTTTGTCCACATATGTAGTGAAGGTTTAAAGATTTCAATACACATTTTTCAAATAAGGTAGGTCCGTTCGAAAGCAGAACTATTCTGTTTTGGTCTAGGGCATACACCATTGGTCTTTTTTGTGATCCTCTTGTATGTATGTATGGTTATCTAGTATCATTGAGCCTGTAATCATCTTAATGAACCTGCTACATTAGCACATAATGAAATTTATTGCTCATCCCACTGCTCTCCCAATTTACCATCTCTGCCGTTGCTATAACAACCAGCCGCTGACGACCTTCTGCATGTTGAATTGGACTTCCTGCTAGCTGCTAAGAGGTTCCTTTAGTTTTTTCAGTCTTCGGGTTTTTTCAGAGCGCTGTTTTTGTTTCCTGCAGGTTCGACGGACGACATTCAAGTCTCCTACTCGCCGGACAATGCCACTCCCGACGTGAAGGCCACCATGACACCCCCCGTAGAGCGCAAGTCTAAGAAGTCCACGATACCTCGCTTCTTCAAGCCTTGGAAATGGAAGAGGAAGAAGAAGGCAGAGCCAGGCAAGGAGCCCATCCAAGGTACCCAGAACTATTTCACTTACTCTCTGAAATCTTGCACGTAAAGTGACTGAAATTACGGCATTTGAGAAACAATCAAACCACTGGACATACAAACAAAATAACTTCACTGATGTTTTTTGCCGTCTTCTCGAAACAACAGATTTTTGTTAATATTTAATTTGTTGGTCAATAATTAAATATTCCGTTAAGCCCTAAGGATACTTATCAAGAGTATACATGTACATCACTCTATAAGTTCGCTAATTTAGACAAAGAAGACCATTTCCAAAGGCCTAATTTTCAAGGATGTAGGAAAGCCTACAATATACACATTGCTTCAAGAAACCTCAAAAACTTCCCTTAAGTAACCCCTTTTTCTCTATTTCCAAAAAGCTTGTGTTAATTTTATAGATTTTACCCCTAATATTTGTAAGGGTTTACCAAGTTTCAAATTTGTTTAGTTTTTAGGTTTTGTTTGTTTGGGGGGGGGGGGCGGTTTTTTTGGGGGTGGTATTTTTAATTTGTATATTAATTTTACTGCACCTCTAAGACGTAACTCTAACACTTTTGACTGTCTCTTGTATTTCAGCTTATGGTAATGAGGTTCCCGATTCCTCATCTCAACCTCTTTCCTCGACGATGGTAGAGGTGCCTACTTCAACTGATAAAGGTGCATATACAAATCTTTATCCCTTGTACAATATGCAAACATCATGCGACTAGCAAGTAAATAACCACCAAACTAACAAAATGTACAGGTGTTACTAGTGAGGGCTTTAGCTACTTAGATGCACCTGTTATCCTTAATCTGTGGGATTGGAGGGCTACATGTATGTGCATGTATACTCGGGCAATGTCCGAAATAATTGACTATGGCTTATGGCTTACAATCAGTATGCGGCTAGGGTAGCGGCTAAAGCCATCTCCCATAGATGTGTGTTATTTTCGAGCTGTAGCCATGTACATCGGGCCACGTCCGAATCCCTTTACTTTACTACTGCTTCTCCTTGGTACTGGGCCAAATCCATCAAAATCCATCACTATTTTCTCTACCAAGTTTCACAAATTGGGGCATGGATTTTGGCAGATTTAGGATGGTTATGTCTAATGTCAGAAAATGATGATGAAATTTTTTCTTGAATTACTGATTTGATTACATTATTTTGTTTTCCCTTAGATGTATCGTCAACGAAACCAGAGGCTGTTAATTCATTTGTTTCGTCGACAGGCCAGGATTATGCTCCAATATCAGGTAAGCACAACTCAATTATCCTCATCCTCCTGAGATTCTGTGATAACTTGCAAACAAAAATGCAATTAATAGATGGTTGACCAGAGAAAACTCCCTCGGACCAACTGATTGTCCCTATTTTTAACTTTATTAAAAATTTAAAATTGAAGAACACAGTATATTTGTATAAAGCTTCAAAAAAAAATTATTTACTTCTCAATTTCATGCCTGTTTATTAACTGGATTTATAGTATTTTCTAAGAGGAAAAGCTTTTCTTCATACGCAACTTATTTCCAAACTATTACATGTACACTTTCCTCACCAAAAACAAAGTGGTCATCACAAACTGTTATAGCTTGAAGGAAATTGTACACAAGTTGCTGTTTTTTTGGGATAATACAATTTTTAAGAAATTGAATGCTTCGAGCACAATGCAAAGTAAGTATGCATTGCAAAGTGGACACCAATTCTTGTGAAAAAAATTAGAGAACTATTAAAATATCAAATTGCGCGCTGACGCACTTGCGTCACTGGGATGTAATTGAGTCTCAAAACGGTACCTCTCCGTCCCGGCTTTCGTCAAATCTCTTCACTCTCCCTCTCCCCCCCCCTCCCCCCCCCCAACTCCCACTGTGCCAAGTAGCTATAAACGGATGCTTGCTTTGTGTCAAAAAGTACATCACAAATTGCTCTTTTTTCTTTCTTTCGTCCCTCCGGTATCAACTTGAAATTGAAGCATTTGTTTGATAAAAGCGATGTCTGTGTTATACAGGATTGGTGTTTTTTTCTGGCGGATGTTGGATGCGTCGATGGATTTCATCAAATCCCTATTGTCATCTTCTGAGTGGTTTTAGTTATCTTTCTTTAATGCCTCAAGGAATCTCGCTCGCAATCCACTCTCTTTTTTTATGAATGAGACGACGGTATTGAAGTATATCGCCATGCAGTTTTTGTAAGAATTGCAGTGGATATGAGTTTTGGAGAGCAGATCTTGTTTAAGCTATAACTTATAAGCCTAGAGTAAACTTCAGACTGACAAATTTACGGACTGAAATTTGTGTGGATGTACTTAGAAAAAAAGTGATTCATTTATGGAAGATATCATTTTTTTTTATAAATGCGACAATTGGGTGGGTTTTTGTTCTGGAAAAAAAAGTGGGATTTTTAGGGTAGAATTTGATGAAAACCTAAATTTTTCTGGAAGGAATTTGAGGCTAGAGCATTCATGTATACTTTGTAGATATATTATATTGTACATTGTGAATACATTTACATGAACCACAGATGTACCGGTACATGTACATGTACTGGTATATTTGACTGGAAAAAATACATGTAGGAGAAACTGGCATTATCTGACAATGAGGTTTCTACTCTCTATAATCATGAGCAGGCATTTGGCATTGTTAGCGTATTCTATTCCTTGTACACTATTGAGTTACTGTGTATACCTGCCTTTCTCTTCAACATCTTTAGATGGTGCGTGCTTTCTTCATTGTAGGCCGGTCTTTACATGGCATTGTCGTACATAGGCATTTCCCAATACACCACATGAAATTATGGGTTAAAGGTCATTTACTGGTAGCAGTACATTGTACATACATGTAGAATGTATGGGAAACTGAGGAACTTTGGTGTTTTCACTGTGAGATTGTGTGCACTCATTGTATTCAGGTGTTTTGGTGTTTTTGATCCCACATTCTGGGAAGTAAATTATGACACATTTCCTTGTCGTTTTTAATAGGGAACAAAACATTGAGTAATTTTTAGTTTTAGAAATTGTTGAACATAACACAATGATATTTTGTATAAATGCCTGAAGCATTGGTTTAGTACATGGATGATGTTGGCTTTGCAATTTATATATTTTGTTCAGAGAAAGGTTCATTGCCAAAATGTTATCTAAACACCATTGCTGTCTCCCATCAAATATAAAGTAAAGTGTACGTACATTTTAACATGAAATCCTGCTTTTCAGCATTCTTTACTTTAGATGCTACTTTATTTTTATTTATTTATTGTGTTTTTTGGGGGTTTTTTTTGGAAGGTGAAATGTCATGCTTGATTACTTCACCACTTTTTCATTGTGGAAATATTCATGTCATCGTCATTATTGTCATTTCCTTTGCGACACCGTGACTGCTGTCATCGGTGTCGTCATGGTCATAATCACCGGGATCGACATCTCATCTAAACCCGGACCCACTGGATCAGACTTAAGACTTGTCTCTCTCGTTCCTCTGTAAGCCTCGTCTTCTGTTAGCCTCTCGCATTGAGCTTCCTAAACCCCCCGTCGATGTTGACTCTGTACCACTTGATCTACTCTCAGAGTATTTTACACTCTGACTGTTGTAGTCTTTGGGGGGGGAGATAACCTAGTAAGGTAGAATGTCAAGTAAACGATAGTGTAAAATTAGAAGAAGCAAAGCTAGGATCTTGCAAGAAAGACGGTGAGTTGATATCTTAGAAGATCTTGCAACCGACAGAAGAAAAAAAAGAGAAATCCCTTGATCGGATAATATTACCAAGATACGTCAGCAGCACGGTTTGATATGATTGGATGTGGGTCTGTGGTTAAGACGGAAGGAGAAAATTGGAACATCTAATAAAGAACGTTGTCTGATTGAGATAACCACAGTGGTTGGGAGGGCCTCTTGTTGATAGCATCTCGCCGTCTCAATGTAAATCTTTGCTGTCTCGTCGAGCGAGATACAACCATTTACAGTTTCTTTTCTTCGCTGCAGAGGGTTTGTCTCGATTCTACATTTTCTTGGTCACTTAATTTACCTTCCTCAAGTTGTTTCTCTCTTCAAGCTTGCCATCTACAATGCCTGGGATGCTTTTGAGATATCCTTTGGGGGCCAATTTTCTGGAGCTGCTAAGCACAAACTTTTGCTTAGCATAAAAAGTCTTGCTCAGTAAAAAAAGTTACCAGCCAAAACTCCATGTGCTTTTTATGCTTAGCAAAAACTAGCTGAATAGCAGTCACAAACAATAAACATCACCTGAAAATTTGGTTTGTTACCCTGTTTTTGCAATGAAGAATTTTCAGGCTAAGTAATTTGTTTACTTAGCAGCTCCAAAAAATAGACCCCTGGTGTTTCAATCGCTATTGATTGCATTAACTAGTGTAACGATCAGTTTATCATGCGTTACTTCTCTTCTTTTTTTCCCAACCATCAGCTGAGATGACTGACCAGCCAACCACTGGACCGACAGAGGTCACCAAAGTGGAGATCAACAACACCGCCCCCAACCAGGCCCCGGTACCTGGCGAACTGGTGCCCAGTCTGATATCCCCGCCTGCACCGACCTCTCCAAACGATATAGCTCCACCCCTACCGGAGAAGACGGGTAGGGTCAGTCCGGCCGTGCCTCCCAAGAGGAACGTGTCACCAGCTGTTCCCCCTAAGCAGAGAGTACGATCCGGCAACATGCACCTCTCAGGTGAGACAACAAAAATACATTGACAACTTGTATTCATTCTTCAATGTCTGTCCGTATCTTCGTTGTTGTTTATGTTCAGGGGGCTCACACTCGACAAGCTAGTGAGTTCCCTGCATCTCTGGGTTATTATTGTATATTAATATTTATATTTAAAGGGATTGTATACGTTTGGTAATTGGAACCACTGTTTGTTTCAATCCTGTATAGTTATAGATATATACCATAAAACTAACCTTTCAAAAGGTGGTAGCGATTTTGAGTTATTGCCGAAATTCTGGAGCGGTTTTGTCCACGCAGGAGGAATAATCTGCATTAGAATACACAATCTGAGAAACGTCACTGCGGTTACGCTTCTCAGATTCAATTTTTTTGGGATAAAAAGTGACATCTTCGTCCATAACCGCAGTACCTCGAAGTGAAAAGTTCTAAAAATGTATTATACTATCCAAAGCTGCTCTACTTCTTACCAAGTAAGTTTTTATGGCCATAAATTTTTGGAGTAATTACCAAACGTATACGATCCCTTTAAGCTATGTTGAATTCTAATAGTTCTAAAGAGCAAACCGACTTGTTATGCCTCGAGATGAAATAAAGTAAAGTACAAATGTTTGTGATTTCCCTTGTTGTTACTGTGCTAGGTTCTCAAGGTGCCAACCATACCAGTAACAGTGTCGGCTTTGCTGCGTCTGACACCAATCAACAAGCTCCAGGAGCAGTAAGCTTTGGGGGGTAAGCCTAGAAATTAGTCAGTTCCTTTCTAATGGCAGTAGTAAGTAAGCAGGAGGATAAAGGTTTCAGACCTGTCCCTAAGCAGGGCAGTTTACACTGAGCATAGATAACAGGGCCAATATTTGTGGAGCGGTGGGTGTGGATCATATATATGCTCAGCCAACGAGGTAGTGCTTATGGAGTTTACTGAAGAAAGTGGTACTCAGTGTTATGTGTGCGTTTACATAAAATTAGCTTCATTAAGAATGCCATAAGCAGTATTACATATCTCTGTTTTTGTTTTTAAGTTTTTTTAATTGCATTTAAAACACATTTTGTATTTGTTCCTCTCCATTTTCCAGTCATATTCAGAACATACCTGACGCCGACGGCGACGCCCCTGCTGCGAGCGACGTGAATGGTCAGTGCAATGGTGATGTCAACCACAATGAGGACTCGGATGAAGACAGCCTGAGTGATTATGACAATAAGGAGAACTCTCAAGATGACAGCTACTCGGATGAAGATTGCAACAGTGAGTGTTTAAAGTAACTTGTTGACATCTTTATTTTCTCCCTACCTTGTTTTTATTTTTAGCTTTGGGTTGAGCATTTTGAAGGTCCCTGTCAGGGTTCTAGCTAGGACCTTTTTAGTGCCGGGTAAATTATCAGATTGTGAAGCGCTGCGAGCGCAGCAAGCGGAGCTCTCGCGCCTCACGGCCGGGGGTCCAGTTCATTTTTGCATGTTTCTGTGAAAGTCTAGCTAAGTTAATAAAATAAATTACTACATGAACATGATTAACGTGACCTTGTATCTCCTCTCTTTCTTTTGTGCCCATAATTTGATAAAAAAAACAAACAACAAAAACAAACAAAATTGTGCTGGGCGGCACAGCCAATTTGAACCCAAGAGCCGGGCGGAAATATGCACCTGGGGGTACTGCCCAGCGCCGCCCCCGTGGCTAGAACCCGGGTTTCGGTCTGCCTCAATTATAATTTTTATATGCAGCTTATATTGCTTGATTCCCGTCCTTCAAAAATCTCACTAACCGCGGTGTAACGTTGCTCTCCCCTCAAAATAATTAAATCAATTAATTAATCTGCTGATTGATTGAATTTTAACAAGTACTAGTCATTAACCATTTTTTGTTTCTCTGGTTTTTTTCCCGGTCACAGCGAGTCTGGTTGCCAGGGTAAAGCGTAACGACAGCCTGGCATTCCACCTGCGTAATCGGCCGAGTCGCGAGGCTCTGCAAGAACGCAATATTTTGCCGCAGAAAAGCAAAGACGAGCAGAAAAAGATTATGAATGCCATCGGCTCTAAACTCGTCCGGTAAGGCTAAGAAGACAACTCACCCCCCCTCCCCCCCCCCCCCCCCCTCCCCCCCCCCCCCCCCCCTCCCTCTCCCCACGGTCAAAGAGACAGTTTACCTTGTGCAACTATCTAAGAAGTAAACAATTAAATTATTGTTTAGCAGCTTAATTGATGTACAGATATTCATGACTCCCTGGGAAATTATTCCTCCTGCCGTCATTTGAAAGAAAATGATAAAAGAAGTTCAAAAATGCATCTCAGAAGCACGTTTTTAGATATTTTCGAAATCTCAGAATATTATTTTCTCGGAATATACAGCATTCACAGAGCTGAAACTATGTCAGGTTACTTGTCAAGCACCATTCGTTAGATTTTGAGAACTGTTGATTCTTAAAACGACGAAAACTAAGATAAATAGTGTACTAAACTTGAATTGCTGTACCCAACTGAAAAAACATTTAAGCGCAAAAATCACATAATCTAATTTAGTCAAGGCAGGCCTGCAGGACAAAATCCACCAAAGTTGGGGGTGATTCTGATGGATTTGGGAAGGAATTAAGCTCAACTTTTCATGAACAAATTCAATTCTTTGCTGGGAATAATTTAGTTTTAGCGTGGCTCAGGAATGCCGGTCGTAAAACGGATGAAATAGTGGCAGGGATTCCTCTCTACAAAATCTCGTTAATTCCCAGATGGGTATGGAATGATCCTCAGGATTATGGAGAATTCCAAATGTTTCATAGCATAGTTGCCCAGGGAGTTGTTGGACTTGGGATCTTACTGATGATTATCTGGATTTGTTTTCTTTATTCAGACGGCTCAGTCAGAGACCAACACAAGAAGAACTGGAGCAGAGGAATATATACAGGGGTGAGAATTACGTCTCGTAGAAAAAAAAACATGTCCTGAGTACAGTGATTCTCTGTCCCTTGTGCATAAAGGCAGAATTTAAGAAGACAGTGGTAAAGTATTCCTCAGATAGGCATAGATAAACCTTTTGTGTAGTCATCGTTTCAACATTATAATGACGAACACGCCAAGAGATCCCTGCAACACATTAGGACGGTTCCTTTCAAACTGTCATGAACAATTATGTGCCCTATTATTTCAAGTTGGCACGTTACATGTACATGAGTAACCAATTGTGGCTACTCATGCAAAATTCTAAATAACCAAGACCCAGGCACGAGATGTGTCAGAATTTTGGCTAAATTCTAGATTTTTTTATTTTTTATGGCAGGTTTTTCTTTGTTTTATTTCGGGATTTTTAAAGAAATCTGACATTCCTGGTTGTTTCTCCTGTAAAAGTGTTTATAGAACAAGAAAAATGAGAAAATGTAGGATGTGCTTTTGGGATATTAGGAACTTACATGAATCTCTAAAACCCTACATTGCTCTGGGGCCCTTGATTATTTCAAGGTTTTATTTTGCATTTTATTTACTTTTTTTTTTCTTCATCAGAAAATCAGTCGGCAAAGGATCTCGAGGAGAAAAAGAGGAATCTAGTTAGAAAGGTGAGTTCTGTCACCATGGCAACATAACAAACAAATTATGATTTACTTTCCAAACAGCTTAACATTCCATTTGAAATAAGATTAACCCAAACCGCCATTTTCTTTCTTTAAATAACCCTGAATTTTAAATGCATGTACTCTGAATTTTCACACTTTGCACTTATCTCACGAACCTTTGCAAGCATTTAATTGTCGTCGTCCGGCAATCGTGAATTTGTTTTTATAAAATTTAACTTTTCAGGACAATTACAGAATATCTAGCGCAATCTATTTGCGGGATGCCTACACTCATTATTTACTTTCAAATAAGTATGATATTTCCTAATAATTCGGTAACATTTTTTGATATCTGCAAATGGTGATCCTAACTTCAAGGTTTACACGGAATAAAACCAACATTTTCTACTTTGTTGTCCGCAGCTGAGTTTCCGTCCAACCGTTGAAGAGTTACGCCAACGTAACATCATTAAATTCAATGAGTACGTGGAGGTGATGGAGGCCTTTGACTACGACCGTAAAGCGGAGAAGCCTTGGACAAAACTCACGCCACAAGATAAGGTCAGAGAACAATCAAAACACGACCTAAAATAGCATATGAAGCACGATATGTGGCAGAGAAAACCCCCCCTCTTTTGTGTTGACCATTGTGTTCCCGGAATCTCAGGAATTCTTGTTAGGTTTCAAGGGGGATGTGTTAGTATACAAATATTGACTGCTTTGAGTGGTATAGTAAAACTAGCCTCCCGAGGTGATCCATGGAGCATTCTATTTTCCCGAGGCGAAGCCGATTGAAAATAGAATGCTCCATGGATTACCGAGGGAGGCTAGTTTTACTATACCGCGAAATAAAGCAGTCAATATTTGTTTTATAACACCTCACTCACAGATTCTGCACAATTTAAGCTTCCTGAAAGTATAGTAATGACAACAAATCTCCGAATTATACGTCTCTCGATCATACGTGTACTTTGTTGCCTTAATGAACGGGTGCGAAGGTGATAGAGCAATGTTTACGCAAAAAATAGTAAAAATAGCAAGTGACACGTGCCGCGCTCTCGGCCAATCAAGACACAGAATCTGTGAGTGAGGTGTTATAATTAACAATAGTATTGAGTGTGTATAAGGTATAGGGATAAGAGGGGGTACCCCTCTGCCACATATCGTGCTGGGTATACAAAATAGGCTTTGTATGATCACTGGGTGGCGCTGTTTGAGGGCCCCAGAACGCCCAACAAACACAATGCATGGCGCACAACGTGGGACACATGAACAACTGCTACTAGTGGATATATTTTTACCCAGTGTTATTCGATGATTTTATTTGTATTTTCTTCCTTTTCTATCTCCACTCGCTATCCAGGCATCAATTCGTAAAGAGCTGAACGACTTCAAGAGTGAGGAAATGAGTGTACATGAAGAAAGTAGGAAATACACCAGGTGAGTGACGTACTCGTCTTAGTTCAGTGTTGTAGCCGAGACCAAGACCGAGGCAAGGGGCCAATTTCACGGAGCTGCTAAGCACAAAAATTTGCTTAGCATGAAAATGTGTCCTTGGTAAAAACAAGGTTACAGACCAAATTTTCACGTGATCTTTATTGTTTTTGATTGGTAATCAGCTGGTTTTTGGCTTAGCATGAAAAACACGTAGAATTTTGGCTGATAATTTGTTTTTAATGATCAAGACGTTTTTGTGCTAAGCAAATTTTTGTGCTTAGCAGCTCTGTGAAATTGGCCCCTGGTCTTGTGACTTCCATCACTGTCCTAGTTAAATATTTGTAGGGTCCTGACAGCAGTTGAACAATAGGGATATAGAGGGACCAAAAGCATTGTGGGAACAGTCGGAGCTCCCCACTGTTTGGTACAAATTTTCCTAGCAAAGAGAACTCTAAACTAAAGCATCTACGTAGGCTATAAGGCCAAGCAAAAACAAAATCGATTTTTCATCAAGACTTATTGAAAATTAGTAGGCTGTGTTTGTTTTCTTTTTGTTTTCAGAATTGTAGATTGTCCAATCTTCCATTTTTTTAACCTGTTCATTTTCTAGTCTACCCGATTTTTGAATTTACATAGAATGGAATCACATAAAACGACAAAGGATAAAGCAAATATATGATTAGAAAAAGGAAAAAAGGGGGAAGTTGGCGGGGACAACAAACAGGTTTATAATGTTTTGTTGATACAAATATCAGTGTAAATACAATTATTGGTGTAAATAAATTTATCAATTGAACACAGTTTCTAAATGTCAAAAGAGATAATTCCTGTCTGTTTTTCTGACGATATATTGGTTTTTGTTTTCACAGATTTCACCGACCTTGACAGCAGCATTTTGAGCAGGCTAGTCTTCTCTCCAGTCGTCCTGTACAGACTGTACCATATTGTAATGTACCCGTAGGTGTGAATCCTATTCAAGGGAGTCTTTTATTCTTCGTAGCGTGACCTGTGACCTGTGACATGACATGGTGTCCTTTTTTAAAGTACGTCAAGGTGAACAAAACAAATTTCTTAATTTTACAGGCTTTTCTTCAAACAGGATTTCAGATTCAAAACTTTCACTTTCAAATTGTATTTCACATAATGTATTAACAATGCAATGTAAATTCGCAGAGTAAAGCGTGAATGTTGTAACATGAGCTTAAAGTTGACCACGTCAGCCATCTTGGTATGGTACCCTGACTGGCATAACATTGCACCATAGAAAAATAGGTTATGACAGTATTGGGACCAGATGGCATTTTTAGGCTGAAGACGTATTTGGGTGTTTTAAAGTGAAAATGTGTGTTGCCATGACTTTGTTGTGCTTTAGAAAGGAAACAAAACTTCAGCAGTGTTAATTTCTAGGAATTACTCAATGAATTTATTTATGATGTTGAAATGGTTGCACCATTAGATTTTATTTAGTCAACCAGACAAAACAACTTTAGTGTCTGTCGTGCAACATTTTTGTCTTTCATTTTCTGTCGCTACCAACTACAAAACTAAATTCTCCCCACTGATTTGCAGGTCACATACTCAAAAGCATTTGCCCTTTTTTTAGCATCTACATGTATACAAGCTGTATGTTATCCTTTTTTTAAGCATGTAATGAGAATTTAATGATAGCAATGGAGTATTTGTAGAAAATGGTTTTCAATGTAACATACCAAGCTTTCGGTTTTTTTAATTGAACAATATAAATATTAATATTTCAAAGCTGGTTGAGTCTGTTTTGATTTAATCACCTTCGTGGATTGTTTTTTAACTTTGGTGTGGTGCAAAAACTAAATGTAGATTTTTTTTTAAACGTTAAGTAAATAATTAATAGAATTGTGGAATTGTAGTTGAATTGTATATGCGAAGTAAAAATTTACATATAAATTTCAAATTGTATAGATTCCTCATTTCCCCTTCCCCGGTCCAATTAATGTCTGACAATAATTTCTTAAGAATTTAATCTGTGTAGTTTCTGTCGTCGTTGCTGCTACTTTTTTATAAACAATCTTAAGAGGTTGTCAGGACTGGCGTGTTTTAAGAAAAACTTTATTGCCAAACCTTGGCCAAACCCCCGTTTTTGTTATCTGTATTAATAAAACAGAAGATAAGCAGCTAAAAAGACAACGGTCTTTATAAAATGCAGATTTGCATTAACTACTAAACGACAATTGCTATTCTAGTTCATGTTTCTGTAAGTTTTTTATTTTGGTTTGTAAATAGTCTGGATGTACCCCTTGTATGTACATCTTGTATGATGATTATGGGTCGCATTTCAAACTGGGGCGTCCAAATTTGACTCGTCTTGGGAAATCTGAATTAAATGTCCATGTACTACCTAGATTTGCATATCAAGTGTTATAAGCCTACATGGTGGCCATAGACTAAACATTTAGTTCCTATAAAGATTTGTTTGTCCAAAACGGTCGAGTATAGACGAGTTGAAATGCCATGCGCTAACCAAAAATCGTGCTGCAAAAGAACAAGAAATAATAACGATCTTTTTACAAATGATGTCCAGCAAATGTTAAGCATGTAGTTCACTAACTTTCTGATGCCATTGTTTGATTTTCTGTTTTTTTACCAAATGTATCCCATCATGCAGTAGTGGCAGTGTCAAAGGTCGGCTCGAATGCGTTGTGCAGCAAAAACTAACTTGGGTGTTTATTGCATTATTTATACAGGTAACTAATATGCGTAGTTTTAATTTTCTAATAGTCTTCCAGAGTTAGTTATGATTTTGTTTTATAGCTGGCTATTTATATTTGATGTATTCCATGATTATAAAGAAATTTTCGACAATATATAAAGACCGATATTCTTAAAATCTTGGGTTTTTTATTGGACAAAATTCATGTAAATGACAGACGGTAAATGCAATATACATTCTGTGTAGTGTAGTAATTCCCACATGTAAACGCACAAACAGCTGAATATGCTGTACTGTATGTATTGTGCCCCAAGTTAAGAGAACAAAGTCCAATCTGCATTTTTACTCAAAACGGCGTTTCCCCCAATCCAAGAAAGCAATTTAACTAAAAGAACTGAGTAATTGAAAAGTCAATTTTTAAGGTCATTTTGGCGCACATTTTTTAACCAATTTAATTTCTTAACCCAATTGTGAATTGTGAACGAAGTCGTGTTTCCTTCTGGGGACCCAAATTATGAATAAAGTAAGTGTTGGTATTTTGTAAAAAAATGTCATTGTTGATTTTATGTTTCTCCAATACTAATTTGTTGTTATAGGTTCGTTGCGTTGAGGTAAACCATGTGATTATGTAGGAACCTAATATTTATACTTTTTGTTCTTCCATTGTCGTCTGTTTCAGATTAATCCTCTGCCAGGGTTTAGTTTTTGTTTGTTCTCAATCCTGGTTTCTCCTGTCCATTTCCCCCTTTTCCTCCATTGTCAGTTATTCCCTTTCCTTCTTCCCCACCCAGGTTTTCACCCCTTTACCCCCTTGGTCTGTCTTTCATCCTACCCACTCTGACCTCGTCTTTTATTCCCTTGGCCTAATCCTCCTTTTGTTGGTTGTTACGCTCCACTCTATTATTTCTCTTTTGTGTTTCTCCTTTCAAACCCATTATGCATCATGCTTGTGTGTCCCCTTTGTTTGTTTCATGTACCCAGCCATTTTGTCTCTGAAGATCTTGTTAAGATCGAAATGTTAAGCCCTCTTATTTGATTTTTAGCTGTTTCGGTTTTTCACCGAAACAGCTTTTGTAATCGTTAAAGTTTTTTTTTTTCTTTTTTTTTTTTTTTTTTTTTTTTTTCTCCTTTTTCAGACTTTTCTCCATAGGATTTGCACACGTTTATTCAGACAATACACTTTGACACTTTGGTAAATCCGATGGACTTGAGACTTGGCATACACTTAGACAACTACCCAAGGACGGTCCTAGAAGAAATTCGTCGCGATTACGTCATTCAAGGTCACGTGACTTTGCGTTAAAGGTGAAATTTTTCCCATAGGTTTTGTACACGTTTTTCTTCAGACTATTGAATTTGACACTTCGGTAAATTCGACCGACTTGAAACTTGGCATGCCCTTAGAACAACACCCTCAGATGTTCCTGAAAGAAATTAGGCACGATTGCTTCATTGAACATCACGTGGCGTCCCGTTAAAGGTGCACATTTTTCTCCCATTGGTTTTGTACACGTTTTTCTTTAGACTATTGACTTTGACACTTTAGTAAATCCGATCGACTTAAGACTTGGCACACACTTAGACCACCATCCACAGACAGTCCTAGAAAAAAATCGGCACGATTACGTCATTCAAGGTCACGGGGCGTCACGTTAAAGGTTCAATTTTTCCCCATAGGTTTTGTACACGTTTTTCTTTAGACTGTTGACTTTGACACTTTCGTAAATTTGATCGACTTGAGACTTGGCACACACATAGACCACCACACACACATATTGAAAGTAATGTAAGACACTCGAAACAGCTCTGTGTTTGTCCACAAACACATGTCTAGTTATATTTGAGGTCTTTGCAGCATATTAGAAACGAACACTTGTTGCTTATCAAATTGCCTTTACAGAATATAAGTACAAACTGTAAGAGAGACTTGGAGGCAATGAAATAGTCATGGAATCAAATTATGCAAGAATATTATTTATTTATTTTAGTTCACTAGTACCTCAAATTAAACCCGTTCTCAATAATTTGGCAATGTAAGTCATGATAACGTTCCTTTGAGAAACAAAAGCAATTCAAAATCAAGCACACGAAAAATCAAACATACACGACAAGAACAATTAAATTCAAATAAAATTAAATTTCAAACTTGATTCTAATGACACAAATAACAGCTACATTGACGGTTAACAAGTTTGGGCTGCTGCGCTTTCTACATCGTCGATACCCTATGTTGGAACATACATGCAGCTAGAGTTCCCGCAGTTATGGGCCTAAAAATTGACTGAAGCCAAAACTAAAACGAAGCCAAGAATTCGAAAAAGCCCCAAGAAAAATTGTAAAGGATAACAACAATTTATTTCTAGAATCAAGTGCCTATAAACAGAAATCATTGTGGCAAAAAATACAATTTGGAAAAGTTGGTAGGCAAAGTGTCGGGCAAACACAGCTGATCTGAAATAAATTGTTCGGAAGTTTGTTTGCACTTGAGGTCAGCAAACTGCTTGGGTATGGGTATGGGCTGCGCTGGGGCTGCGTGCACAAGTACCCCCTCAACGGTAGAAGAGGGAGAGTTTGGAAGAGATATTCATAATGTAATTGTGTGTACATCACACGCATAAACCAGTGGTAAAATAGTGCCCTCTCTTATACTTGTTCAACATCTGTCAAATATATTCGGGCACTATTGACAACACTATTGACAACACCAATGTAAAAAAAATATATATCTGTAAATTCTAATAAAAATGTTACTAATTACTAATAAATAATAAATTACTAATGTTAGAAATAAAGATAACAATTTTCATTAATTCTGATCATTGTATTTATAATTTAGGAAGTAACAGCGGCTGTATCTGGTACCTAGACTTCTATGGTCACCTGACCATTATGATGCGTAACCATTAGGATTCTGAGATTGCCAATGCCAGTGAGACTCACCTGCAAAAAACACACATTAAAACATCATGAACTAAAGCCTATTTTTGGCAGCATTTACAAGCTGGTGTGGTACGGGGGTTTAAACCCCGAGGGGTACTTTGTACTTGTGTTCTTGGGCAAGACACTTTACTACAATTGCCTCTCTCCACCCAGGAGTATAAATGGGTACCTGTGAAAGTAGAAACTACATGCACTGATCTCGAGCTGCTGCAGAAACAATGGTCTTGTTCCTCATGAACAGGGATAATAATCGTAAAACACTTTAAAACGTTGTGTATAAAGTGCTGTGTATGCACCACAGTATCATTATTGTTAAACAAATATGGATCGTTTCCTACACTGAAAACCTTCTAATGGTCATAATATAATCTATTCTTCCATAAATGTAAGAGCGCATTTAGCACCAGTCTTGGTAGATATGTGCACTATATAAGAACTGCCTATTATTATTATTATTACAAAACACAATGAAAACAACTTTAACCAGTTCACGCCGGGATTATTTTAACATCACCGAGCCGACGCGCTGGATCATTTTTAACGAAATTCGATCCGAGGCGGGTTCAGGCCGATAGTGCCGGGAAGCACACCCACGCATTTCCGGCCTTGCTCGCTGCTGACAGACATTTCCGGCCTTGCTCGTGGCGTATTTATGCGTCGTCCGTTTTGAATCTGGGTAAAACTTTGCATGTATATACGTCATCCGGCGCGAACTGGTTAAGTTAATCAACGATAACTTACACATCGTGTGCAAGTCTCTGAAAGCCTTCCAACCAAGCTCCTTGAAAGCAAGACTAGGATCGGAGTAAACGGTAGCAATGTCACCACTGCGACGACCCACAACGCTGTAGCTCACCTGAAATTGTCATCCAGACCAAAAACAAAGTGTCATTGGAGAAAACGGGAAAGCTATGTTGGAGTTGAATACGAGGATAGTTTGACGAGGGTGGGATTGGGAGTTTGACGAGGGTGGGATTGAGAGTTTGACGAGGGTGGGATTGGATTGAGGGTGACTTTGCATAAATAGTACAGCAAATAGGTGACGGGATTGTGCTTTTGATGATACAAGCATGAAATGTTTTCACACAGTCAGAGTATGTCATGAGAAAGATATTTGGATATAGAGCCATCGTCAATTTGACCTTAGTAGAATAACTAAATAGAATAACAAGCACTGGCAGCCATTTTTATAATTGTGCCAAGTCAGATTAAGTCAAACTAACCTTCTTCCCAGAGGCCTTCTCCAGTGATTTAACAACATCCAGTACAGAGTAGCCGACCCCGGTACCGAGGTTGTAGATCTTCAAGCCGCAATTCTCTTCAAGTTTTTTAAGAGCTGCTACATGACCCAGGGCTAGATCCACGACATGGATGTAATCACGAACACCTAGGAAATATGTAGCGATCGTTGTCATGGTTAGAACAATGTACAAAGCCCCCTACATTCAGGGGAGTTACAAGGTCTTAGAACACTATGAAACAATGTTCAGAATTTAAGAAAGACGTTCATCTCCACTGTGACCTAGGGCTAATTTCATGGAACTACTAATCACACAAATTTTCTTCGCATGAACATTTTTCCTTGGCAAAAACAGGGTTACGAATCGATTTATGGGTGATGTATATATCGTTTGTGACTGGTATTCAGCTGGTTTTTGCTTTGCATGAAAAGCACTTAGTTTTGGCTGGTAACCTGTTTTTACTGAGCAAGACTTTTGTTGTGCTTAGCAAATTGTGCTTGACAGCTCCACAAATTGGTTCCAGATCACCTCGTATTAGATTTACCACTGTGACCCCTGACCCCTGACCCTACACCCTACCTGTGCCATCATGTGTATCGTAGTCATCACCAAACACCTTCAGTTTGTCTCTTTTCCCCACCATGACCTGCATGATGTAAGGCACCAGGTTGTTGGGCACACCACATGGATCTTCACCAATCTGACCTGACTCGTGAGAACCGATGGGGTTGAAGTAGCGAAGAAGGATGATATTCCAGTCCTTGAAATACATCAATTTGTCATGTCGTAAGTTGGCAAAATATTGTCAATTTTATAAAAAAATGTTTGTCTGAATATTGGATGAAAGATGTAAAAGGTGCGATTCTGTCTGATAGTCTGATCTCGTTTCAGCTATTCTAATCTCATCTAATCCTATCTAATCCTATCTAATCCTATCTAATCCCACATAATCCTATCTAATCCTATATAATCCCACATAATCCCACATAATCCCACCTAATCCCACCTAATCCCACCTAATCCCCACTGGCTCACCTGCGAAGCTGTGTACAGATCCGTCAGGATTGTCTCCACCATGAATTTGGTTCTGCCGTAGGGATTAGTCAGATTGTTGCCCGTTGGATGTGATTCGTCCAGGGGCAGTTTCTCAGGAGTGCCGTAGACCGTGGCAGAGCTGGAGAACGCCAGGTTGTTGACTCTAAACTCTTTCATGGCCTGGATTACAAAACCCACCAAACCCCAAAATATTGAATCTAAGTAGGATGTTTTCCAAACCCCGGCTTAGACTCTGTCTCTGGCTTCATTATTGCCAAACTGCATGGATGAAGCCGAAGACGGAGACAAAGCTGGGGTTTGGAGAATGGCCCTAGATACAGAGTAATATTACATGTAGCTATGCAGGAATGTGTTGCAAATTCATATTGGCCGCTGGTGGTTGAGGGAAGGGGGGGGGGGGGGAGCTGAGGGGCGGGGGTCAGAGGATTAACTGGCTGGCTGGCCCAAGAGTTAAAGCCTTCTTGCTTCAGTCAATTAGGCTATCCCACCAAGTTGGACTATAATTTATAACACATTTGTGTACTAGGTAATATATTGGCCTAGGTATAAGCAAATTTGGCATTAGAAAGCAGTTCAGAACAAATCACAGGCTAACGTCATTCATAATGCAGAGAAATCTGGCATTTGTTTAAGACTTCAAGCTTTGACAAAATGAGACCAAGTTGACCGAGGCTCTAAAACTTTGTCTCACACTTGAAAATTAAGTTTGGATTTGAGGAACAGCAGCAAATTAATGCACTCACATTTAACAGGTTGAGGGTGCCAGCTACGTTAACGTTATAGTACAAGAGAGGCTTCTCTACAGACTCTCCGATAGCTTTCTTAGAAGCTAAGTGAATCACCGATTGGATCTTGTGCTGGGGACCAAAACAAACAGATACCATAAGTACCATAATACTAACATCCTTGGCAATCATATGGGGGTACAGTGCACTGTATTTGACGTTTGGTGTATATTTGCGAAAGTTTTCTTCAAGACCTGGTTTGATTATTTTTGTATACAAAATAATGAAAGTATTTATTGGCACAACAGTTATCTATATAGATGATACACAGAGCCAATAGAAATAATTGTGGAATTATTGTAAAAACTACAAATCCAAAAACTTTGTTCACCTTCTGGAAAATGTTCCTAAGTGCCTCCTTATCCAGTAGATCTACTTCGTAGAATATAATGTTCTTGTCGCTGCCAACAATATTCTGTACTCTGTGTAGGGGTTCTGGAAGACTATGCTGACCTGTTGATGAAAGGTCAAATGTCAAAGGTCAAGAGGTTACGTTCGTTTAGTCATTTGTGATGTCATTTGTGGTGTCTTCGAGAACAAATGCTCGTCACAAAAGACTAAAGATCCAACAGTTGTCATAATGACATCTCTTTTTTATGCAATTAGTATTTTGTACTGCAAAACACACTCATGCACACCCGGCCCAGTCGTGAACCACATAACGATCGAGGCTCGATATTGTGTTTTCCTTTATTCCTTTACTATACCCAATCCCCATTGCTTTGCGCTTGCACCGTCGATCGAGGACCGAATTTTTCCATTCATACCGTCGACCGAGGGTCTTTTGTTTCCTTTGTTCTCCTTTGTGTCTCGCCCCTCGGTCGTTATGTGGTACAAGAGCAAACTTGCTCGCGTGTAGATTTGAAATCTGAAGTTTTTAAAATGCTATTAAATTTACACTTTGCAAATATTGTTAATGAAGAGAAAAGAAATTTACCTTTCATTGCATTTGATAGGTTGTCTAAGACAATGATGCTATAGCCTTCATTTAACAACTCTAACACAATGTGGCTACCAATGTAACCCGCTCCTCCAGTCACTAACACGTAGCTGGTGTTATCCGCCATCTTGATAATCTACCAATTACTCTTTGGTTTCGGTGACCGACACGATCTACGCTGCCTCGCACTTTTCTGTTAAGGCACTGTGGAGCTTGCCAAGATTTAAAAGACAAAAACACAGCCCAAATGTCCTGAAATTCGAAGTGAAAGAATATTTTAAAGTTAAAATTGCTGCAACACGAAATTTCCAATTTAATAATTTCACTCAAAGTCCAAACTTCCTTGAAAAAAGGGGAAAATCAAATGACTCAAAATCATTCACAATGTGTTTTTTTCCAAACCAAACAAACAATAGAAATGTTACAATTACAAACACAGATAAAAATGTATTTACTGCAATCACTTCTAAACACTCATTCTTCAACAAATTCCTTACATTTTTGTGCAACATTTTGGGTAAAAAAACAACTGGTTTTAAACACTTCACTTCACTTTACTTCATTTTATTTTCGACATTAATTGTTTTTGTTTTATTACAATAACAATGAATTGTTTTTGTTTATTATTACAATAACAGTGCAGAGTAAAATTGTTTACAAACATTTGGAGATATTTACACACGGATTTCGTATAATACGGATTTCGTATAATAAATATAAATGGAGAATGCATAATGTAAATAATGGAACTACATGTATAATAATCCAGTGCAGAGATTTTGTTTTTTGGCCAGGGCCGACCGGGGAATTACCCACTTACTGTGCGAAATATGATCTCCTAAATGACCCAATGCATCACCCCTGAAGTAGACGTAATACATGTATATATCAAACAAATACTTCCTCGATAAATCCTTGATACTTACATTTACCACCGATCGGAGCTTTCGGGGGTCACAAAAACGCCGCAAAAAAAACCGATTGCAGACGACTCGACTACGTACGATATCCATATATGCCACGTGTGCAATTCTCACCAAAATAGATGGAAACCACTGACACAAGAGGGCGTTATTCCTCTGCTGCCAATCATGAAGCCGAGTAGGGCCGGCTAGGGCCAGGGTGCACCAGCCTAATTCAAGTCCCATTGAAAACAGTGTAAAATCAACAATGTTCACGACCAAGTTTCATGCACACCGACATCACTGGGCTTTCTCAAACAACAATCAGATTATTGTCTTGGTCTTTATCTTTCCATTTCTTTTCAATTTTTAGTAGGTTAGCCAATTACATTTTTTAATATTCACACTAAAAGAAACTCACCTCCTGAAAAGTGATACTTCCCGAGCCTGCAAGCAGTACAAATGGCATCCCTCCACATTCTAGGGCAATTAGGACCCATTTTTCAACCGTAATTTTGTCAAGTCTGCCCTCAGATTGAAGCTCAAAAACCAGGGAGTTGATCCTATGCTATATTTACACAATCCCACCATTTCTTTCACCAAACGGCATCCGTTTTCAAAAGAAATTGTGGGGGCACATTTCATGCAAATGAGCTCGCGTAGAAATTCTCCTTTCAATTAGGGTGGTGCACCCGTAGAGCCTCCGTTTTTTAAAGCATTTGATAACAAATTTTATTTTGTTATGCTGTACAAAGTTATAAAAACACTTGACCCTAAATTGTGTATCATCTACTTCTTTCAAACGCACCCTAACGCCACCTTTCCAAATACCACCTCCATAATTAAACTGTGTACTCACAATAATAGTATTAGTTGTACATGTACGTACAAATACAATCGTTATAAGAGTTTTTTGTTAAAATTACATAATTTCGAGATTCAGAATTATTTCAATCTTAGAAAGGAATGTTTGAGAACCCTCGAATTTTACTAAGAGATAATCAAAAACAGTGATTGGTATTAAAACACATTTTGTTTGTACTTGTCATGGAAGGTAAAACATGCATACATTTCTGAAAACTTTTTAATGTACGGTTTACATCGATTATACAAATTAATATACCATATCTAAGTGCCCAGTGGGCTAACTATGCCCCCCCCTGTAAAACTGTAAAACAACCCCCACACCCCACCCTTAAATTGCATGTTCCTCCGTGAGAGCCCCGTCACCGTCGTAGGGCGGTCCCGCCCACCCAGCGTCCCCAACGTGCAGCGTGGAGTAGGCCGGTGGCGGCGCTGTCGCTTCCCCGACGATCTCGGCGTAAGATGGCGGCGGAAGAAGCTCTGATTGGTCGATCAGGTCCGCCTGGTGCCCGACCCGCGGGTTTCCATGCATTTGTCGTTCGGTTTGCTTGTGATTTCCCCGACCGAGAACGTCAAGGATGCAGCGGAGACTATTAATTAGCAAACACATGAAGACTAAAACTGCACCAAATGCGATGACGACTATCACAAAGTAGTGAGTGAAACCTTTAACGAAACCACACACAACAAATAGAACATTTAAACACCCATACTTAATCAATGATCAACACCATAATTAACATCAAGGTTGGAATTAAAATTGTCGGATCGCCATACAATCGCGAGGCTGCGTGATTTGTAAAAATAGTCTAGCAGAATACATTCAAGAAAGGTAATTTAATATGCTATGGCTCATTAAACCATACCAACGTGAATTCTCTGAACGCCGATATGCATGGCTGGACGTCCGAAGTCACTCACTCAAAATAAATGTTTCTCGGGAAACAACAATTAAAGAAACCATCTGTAATTATTAAAGGAATACTTTGTAAGGATTGCCAGGCGATGTCTTCTCTCTAAATAGCGCATTGTGTCTAAGGACACTTTATGAAAGCCACCGTGACCTTTTTCTTTCGCACAAAACTTGTTTTTATTTTCTTCACCTGGCGAACTCGTCTCATCCTCGTTCTCAGTGTGACCGTGCTGCGGTCGAGAGCGTCTTCTTCCTGTGAAAATAAATAACACGGTTTCTCAAAATATTACGCCGTTCAAAGCGACGGGGAGGGGTAATGTGATATCTGCCGGTGACGTCACAAAAAGAAAATTGTTTTTTGTTTTGTTGGTGGGGAACAAGGACAGTATACGTTTAGATCAAAGTGTAATACAATGTACAAAAAAGCCATAAAATAATTTTAAAAAATTGGTCATGTTATTGTATAACCATTATGCTACTTTATTTTGCTTCAATTTAAATTCAACCAATGCTACGGATATGCAACTAATTCAGATAATAAGTATACGTATACGGCATTACGGGTAATGTGGGCCCAGAGTTCAATACTTTTTTCCCCACATGGCCAAAAAAGGGTAGCATACCCTAAAAGGTTACAATGGTGATTACCTTTGCAATAATAGATCCAGTCCTCTGAACATCAGCAGTTACGTTTAATGCTAAGCCGTTTGTGCGTTTCCCCGTCTAAAGGAAGTTTAATCGGTAAAAGTTTCGAGCGTCAACTTACGTGCATCAGCAGTCGGAGCATTCACAAGTAGAAAAACACCCAGCATTATCAGGAACAGAATTCCTCTCTTCAAATCTACAGACTCCATTGCTGAACGTCAGATAAAAGTCTTACAGAATTTCTGACAGTAGCTTCACTTTCACTATATATCACTCAGTCATGGGATTTCAACGGATATTCACCTTGTCAATGTTACATACATTAATACTTGTGAACGCAGTTAGTAAGTCGCCTGAACAGCCAGGCGTTTTGTTACGTTATGTATACCGAGTTCCGGGTTTGCTGCTTCCATCGACACGACTATGTCATGGTGGATGACCTTTTCTAAAGAGGGATTGTCACAACAAAACGCAAACAATCGCACAGAAATAGAATCTCAAAACTGCGTAATCATGCAGGATGGGGATGAGTTAATGGAACTGTGTATGTGGGAGGTACTTGTTTTTATTAGAACAGGGGACGTAGAACAATAGAGTACAATACGGCTCCCTTATTTGGAAAAGGTCCCCGATTCCGATTCGTGTAGACAACATACGGGAGGTCTACTGAAAAAGTTAGTACAAACAAGAGAGGAACAGTAGGGGGCCCCTGATTGGAGGCGAGCGTGTAGTGTGTTTGTGTGTGTGAATCAGCGCGTGACATCTCCATGGTTTCATGGTTTCCCTTCGTCGATGCTATTCAGGGTTATTATCGCTCTATTATATCCAACTTTGTCACTAGTATAAAGTAAACAAACGCCAAATAAGTACCCAGTCCAGTTTCAAGTCGCATAATGGCGCCATTCTGAATTTATTTGACGGGGCATGCACACAATTAGCTTTAGAGTTGCCAAATAATTGGTTATAATAAATAATAATATAAAGTCTATTGAACATCGAGAATAATCGTCAAAGAGAATGATATTATAGCCCAGTGAATCGAATTGAACCAACTAAAGTTTTCATTCAAAGAGGGCGCGCTCTACAAATAGTGGTAGCCAACAAGAAGATGTTTTGCTCACGGCTCACAGCAGATCGATTTATACAATTAGGCCTAAGACTTTAGAGAAGAACGTCGCTAATGTCACGTCTTGTCACTTCCTCACTCGCAGCCGTGTGTTGGCTGGGTGTCGTGGTTTCAATAACGACATCGTGGAATTCGTCCTCATCTTCATCCTCATCATTTATAAGTGGCTCGTCCTGAGGATTGTCAATGGCAACCGACTCGTTGACAACATCGACTATTTCATTCGGTCGGTTGTCACGATTAGTGCTATTCCTAATCGATAACGCTGCTGTTTCGCCGCCTAGTTCAACACTGTCCGGAGCGGTCGCCGTGGCAGCTGTTGTTGGTGGTGTATTATGATCGGTGGCGTTCAAATTCGTGGTATCGATACTCGCCACTGTTTGTCCCGGTTCCTCGGTATTTGTAGTATTCGCAAGGGCGGATGTCGATGATGAGCTGCAGGCTTCCTCGTAAGATGGCGGCGGTGGTCGGTCGGCAAATGAGACGTACGGGGGCGCTTTCTGGCCGTGATAGTGCACCACCGAGGCCGACGACAGAATACACTGTTGGCTCCCCGATGGCTCATTCTCGTCATTGGTGGCGCGCTGGCAAGTCAAGCGCCTCGAGGCTTCGCAGTTGTTGCGCGTGTGTCTCGTGCTCTGAAACGGTGTCATGGGCGAGTTTGGGTTGCACAGTGGGCTTCGGGCGGGGAGGAGCCCCGGGCACTGATCGTCGCATTTCTGGATGCATCGATAGAGCCAGGAACAGCAGGCGATCAGAAACAGGACGAAGAAGATTGCCAGAATCCAGGGGATGAACTCTGATAAATCTGATGAAAAACAAAAACAACTTACAATCACAAACAGATATTGATCATCGGAAACATATCAATGGGTCCATCAGTTCGTCAATCGAACAAACAACGTAATAATACAAGATGTTTGTAGCGATTGTTTTAGATCATCCGACTTTTTAATCGTTAAAGTTTGAGAAAGTGAATTACAGATCCTCGCCAATAAGAAGTTACCGAGTCTCCAGTAGTCCCAGCCGTTGTTGCACCATTTACACAATCGTGCACACATGAACTTGTGTTCAACTGGTGTGATCGACTAGTCCACAAATTCAGATTTTTACGCAAAAGAAAAACCATTAATCTCGAGACTTTCTGACCTACGACACGCAAACTGACGCAGTGAACATACCTACCATTCTTCATAGCAGCAGATAAGGATCCACGTTTTTAAGTTACAACGTTTTGAAATTCACATGTTACAACTTATGAAAAAGTTTCACCACTTTGTGCTCAGGGCGCGGGATGAATGGGGAATTATGGGTCCGGATACCAGGCTGTTCTGCGATGACGTCACATCTGGTCACGAGTCTGTGTGCGATGATGCGTCATTTCAAAATTAGAAAATGTATACGTACGACCTATAAAGATATATTCAATTAGCTCTATGGTATACGACCCCTCTTCACGTCTAGACTTTTGTAGATTTTGTTTGTTTTGCTCGGCTGTGTTTTGTTTTCGCGCCAAAAATGACCAACCTAGCGATACACTGATAAAGCTTTAAATTTATTGGTTTAATACGTACTATGCCACGGCATCCTCCGAGTACCAACTCGTACCTAAACGGCGCTAGTCGTCTGCTAAAATTCAGCTTGGCTATGGTAGTTCTCGAAGTAATATCTGTGGCGGTCAAATAAATCAATACACAAATAATGCCATGATTATAAGAATTAATAATTTATAAGAGTTTTAATGATCTCAACAGGACCAGTTCTCTGTTGCAATTGAAAGTCTATGATGTTATCAATTTTGTCTTTCGTGTGTTATCGTGTTCATTAAAGAAATCGTCCCACCGACTGTTTGAATAATTATTTACCCCTTTATTGTAAAACCAACAAGAATAAAATAACTATCGATTTAGGTATATGGCAATTATGGAAAATAAGTGAAATTATAGGTTTATGTGTAATTCGCTTAGTTTGTGCATTGTACGCAGTTCAAATAAATATCAATTAATAGTGTGATTTGGTGTACTGGTTTATGACTTGCTCATTTTTTATAAACGGATAAACATTTTTGATAAAAGTAGAAACTGCGAAACTGACCTTTTTGATGCGATCCTGTAAGTGACCCTTCTCGATTCTATAAAACTCAGGCGAACATTGACACACAGGACAACGTAGAATTTCCCTGTTAAGTTCTGGCGTTTGACGCTTCAGTTCACGGTCCTAAAGTAGTCCTTTTTAGAATGTTCAGAATCCGCCATTGTGTAAATTATCCTGCATAATAAGCTTAGTTCCGAATTCAGGAAACATAGCTCATCGTCAGTTCGGTCGAAATGAGTTTCGGAAGCAGCACATCACTTTAACTAACTTTTTCTTCGGATTGAGAACAGGAGACAACTTGGCAATCAATTAAGACTTGCTTTTTTTAATCTTCTTAAACAAAAGTCACGCATTTTATGCATTTAGAATGAACTTCGTGAAATTCCTAGCGTGGCATCCAAACGGTTTTGCGATTCGGTTCTTTACTGATCAGTGATCAGAACGCAGTTTGCTGTGACTTTAGGTTTGGCTCGCCAGGCTAGGTTGGCAGTGTGATATGATACAGTCACAAGCACAAGCTAGCCTCTTAGTCACAGTAGCCTGGTTGTTTCGTCTTCTACACAAATTAGATGATTATTAACACGGGGTTACATTCAAGATAAAGACCAGGCTTAGGATTCCCCCTGTGCCTTAGCAGGAGAAGGGTAATTTGCTGTATTAATGCTTGTCCTTCCTGCTTCCTTGATGCTAGTTTATAAGTTCAAAGGTCAGTTTTATTCGAGCCGGTAAGTCTTCATCCTCGTCCCAGGGTTTATTTTGAATTTCACTTCGTTGTTAATAGGTTGCTCGATTGTGGAACGAAGCTAGCCTTTCCCCTTCCCGTGTTTCACAATCATACAGAGCGCCACCAAGAGTCACAGCGTATGGTAGTTTCCGTGCTTTAACTTTGGCGAACGTGTACTGGGGTGCGTTCCACTCACGCGAACGTTGCCAACGTTGGCCAACGTTTGCGTTGTTCGCTTGAGTGGAACGCAATGTGCGCCAATTATGTTGGCGAACGTTAGCGAAAACGGCGAACGACATTCTGAGCTGTTCGCTGTTGGCCAGTGACGTGTTTTAAAGATGGCGAAGAGGTTAGCAGACGGCAGTGTTCTTTTCACAGTTTTGATTTACGTTTCATACTTTTCGTTATAAATGGTATATTGTTTTGAGCAGTTACAGGGATCTTTTAAAGAAAAATAATGAGTTGGACTAAAAGCAGCCAACAAAACGATGTCACTGTCAATGGGCGCCGCCATTTTGAAAACGTAGTTTTTAAAATATCGTTCCACTTCAACTAACGCCAACTCAAAACGTAGGCGAACGTTCGCGCAAACAGTTCGCGTAAGTGGAACGCACCCCAGTACACATTATATAACACAAAGTAAGAACATTCTTTGTTGACCCCCAACGTACTGTATTCAGACAAACAATTAGCATTGACATTATTTTATATACAGCAGTACATTAAGTACATTAAGTCAAGGGCAAAATACGAGGCTTATTCGTGTTCTGCTATCTAGCGGGACTATATGAAAAATACAAGGAGAAAAGGTACTAAACCACAAACACGTGTACAATTAATATAAAAATGTAGGCCTAGCCTATCATTAGATATTCCTCGGGGGAGGCCGGGGCTAGATCGTTGGACTGAGTAACCAATTCGGGCGATTCACAATGCAGTGCGCCACCAAGCGTTTGACTCAAAAGAACCACTTTTAAACTTTACGGTCGACTTCTTCCGTATATCATACTGTAGTGAAATATCTATTCTTCATTGTTCACGCGCGGTACTACACAAACTTAAATGTATCCGGAAGCGTCGTTGATTAAAACATTGTTATTTGCAGAAAAAAATTGGAACTTTAATCGTGCGCGTCCAAAAAGACGTAAACAAATTATGAGTTCATGTAAAATGAATACCGTTTTTCAAACTGATGCCGACTTTTTCCCATGATGCACTGCAGATATAGCAGGATTTGCGCCTCCAACGGCAGCTTCTAGGTATTGTGAATCGCTCGAATTAATCAATACAATTAATATAGTTCCTGTGCCTTAAGGGTGCGTTGTGACAAATGTCGGCATCTGTGCCATTGAGTG
Source organism: Crossaster papposus (assembly GCA_037893245.1). NCBI lineage: Eukaryota > Metazoa > Echinodermata > Asteroidea > Velatida > Solasteridae > Crossaster > Crossaster papposus. The sequence goes on along the minus strand of JBAIAA010000298.1, from coordinate 102,451 downwards.
AACAACATTGAAATAAAGTTCAGTGGCATGGTCAGCATAAAACCTATGCGCCTCGTCATAGACACCTTGCACACCATTATGGAAATCACCAGTGTTACTTGTTAAACGATTTCGAGTACTGCCACTGATGACGAGTCTTGTACCTAAATGATTAAATCACCCCAAAGTCTTTTCTGTTCATCTCAGCTTCGTCTTCCCACCTATCACCAGCGCCCTCACCGAATGGCTCCTTGCTGATATCCAGGGCGTCGTCGTACGTCGGCGGGGGCGCTGTAGCCGCCACCATCGGCACAGGCAAAGGCTGTCCGTACGGAGCCGGTGGGTACGGGGCGGATGGGGGCGGGTACGGGGTGGATTGGGGCGGGTACGGTAACGGGGCGGGTTGGGGCGGGTACGGTAACGGGGTGGGTTGGTTGTGCACTTGAGGTGGGGGCGGTATCTCGCTGCCGTCTGAGCACGGCAGCTGTTGATAGTTGACGGTAGGGGAATGGTTGATGATCTTATGATCTCGGAGTTGAATCTGATCTTGAGTGGTATTGATACCCGGCGTGTCAGACTCTGGTTCCCGCTGCTTACAGGCCCGGATGCAGCAGTAAACGAAGAACAATCCCAAGATAACGCCGCCTATGATCAGACAAATCTGCCACCATGTCAAGCCGCCTTGAGTAGAGAGTGAGTAGAAAGGGAAAAAAATGAAGGAACTGCACTGTTAGAAAAGTAGTGTTACCCCAACACCGAAAAACAGTGTTCACTTCATTTGAACACTACTTTTCGGTATTCAAAACGGTGTTCACTTGATTGAACACCGTTTTCTGCTTTCAAAATGGTGTCCACCCAATTGAACACTATTTGTCGGTGTTCAAAATGGTGTTCACTTGATTAAACACCATTTTTTGGTGTTCAAAAATGGTGTCCACTAAATTCAACACTATCTTTCGGTGTTCATTCTGCACCGAATATTGGCGTTGAATCAATACTATTTCTCGGTGTCGAGTAAGGATGTACACCGCCCAAGGGTGTTGAATAAACCCTAGTTTTCAGTGTCCAGGTGAGCTACACCGTTGTTCGGTGTTCACTTGACACTGATCATCACACTGCAAAAACTGTGGTGTTAAAATTTTAACACCAATGTTTTTTAAATCTTTTGGAATGAAAATTGGTGTTAAAATGAAGTAAAATGATTCTTGAAGTATCAGTTTCAAATCAAGTACTGGTGTTACGTACTTTTGGTGTTAAATTTGACCTAGTGCGCATGCGTGTGTGAAATAAAGCCCTCTGATTGGTCGATAAGGAATTATGGGATATGTTAACAATAGTCGATGTTAAATTGTTGTATTTAGTCCCAAAATTCATTTTTTTTACCATAATATGTAATTATTTAAACGATTCCATGATTGAATTTTGATTTTTGTGCAAACATAGTTAAAAATTCGCGTTACATTTTATTCGTTTTCAAATTTTGACATTATTCATAAAAGCTAGTTGTGACATCGTCGTGGACAAAAAAGCGTAGTATAAAACTAACAACGGCAATAGCTATGTGTGTAGTACGTATTCAGTAGGAATAGGTTATTATTGTATACATATTATGTGTAATAAGTCAGTTCTTGGTAATATTTCATTACGTAATTTGTCCATGCAGTTAATATGTACAAAATTATAGTGTTAAAACAGTACATCCTTTCGCTAGAATGACGAGCAAATGACGTGATATCCATGTTAAATTTTGCTATGAGTGTACACCAAAATTGGTGTTAACAAAATTTGATTCCCAAAATGGTGTTATTCAACACCCAAATCCCTGCCCAAAATAAACACCAGGAAATAATAAAATGTTACACCATTGGTGTACAATTTAACACCACAGTTTTTGCAGTGCAGTGTTCAAGCTACACTATTTAACGGTGTTCAAAAATGGACACTGTCCAGCGGTGATCACTCAACACCGATTATCGGTGTTCAGGGCCAACACCGAAAATTGGTGATGGCAACTAATGAACCCTGAAAAACGGTGTTCAGTGAACACTGTTTTTCGGTGTTGATATAACACCCCTTTTCTAACAGTGTGGTGTTAGAATAGAATGTCATAAACTGCAACTACACCCAAATACTTAACCGCATGTTCCATTCACCGTCGCACGAGTCGGGCACGTACCGTAGGCTCAGGGTTGAGGTCCAGAAGAAAAGCTTGTCCCTTCCATCACCCCCCCCCCCCCCCCATGATACTTAAATGTTAATCTATTCAAAGTTAAACACAATTGATAAACCACTGTGCTACCCGAGAAGTACGAGGTGAGTTACAATATTATAATTTTTGTTTGTATCTGATTGTACAGTTTAAAATTTAAAAGAGCAAACAGCTGTCGTTAGGGAAAACAATCGACATTCGTCAATGTAGAAACGACAAACAGTAGTCCATAGGGAAAACTTGTGGACACCGGTGCCGTTCGTTTTAAACCCTGACTTTGTCTCCGCCTTTGCCTTCGTTCATAGAGTTTGGCATTGGTGGTGGAGTCGGACACGGAGCCTAATCTGGGGTTTGGAGAGAGAGAAATTGTCCGTACCTCTGCCGTATCCCCCTCCCGGTGTGCCGTATCCGTAATAGGTAACTGATGATGTACGGTATGTCGTCCTTCTTGTTGATGAACGTCGAACTCCTCGGGACAACCCTCTATAACCATCCTCTGTTAATAATCACAGGCAAAACGTATCAGGGCGGCGATAATTTTTTCTGCAGGTAGGTTGGTACATTAGCCAATCAGAACACAGATGATGTTGACGTCATCGATGATGTTAGAGTTGTATGGGACAAATTAACCCTAACCCCTAACCCTAACCCTAACCGAAGATAAAATTCCTTTCTCTATGCCCTAACCCCTAACCCCTAACCCTAGTCAGATCCCTGACAACTCTAACATCATCGATGACGTCAACACCATCTGTGTTCTGATTGGCTAATAAATGTACACTATGTACCAACCTACCTGCAGATAAAATTATCGCATCAGGGCGTTGTTTTACGCTACATCATTTCGTTGGAAGACATGCAGGCTTACACGGGACGCATAGCGCGGAAAATTATCGTCTGCTCGATGTTACGCCATTTTTGTTTACAGCCGGTCGAAATACCTGATGATATTGACGTCTTTATTGGTTTGGTAGTTGCAATTCAATACACCACCATTAAAAAATAATCGAAAATCTGCTCCAAAATTAACGTTTCGGACGGTATTAGGCCGTGTCCGAAACGGGCTTCTAGAGCTACGGCTACGTCTATTGTCAGCCTGCTGACGTGTATTAGTAGTATAGATGGAAGCACATACACCCCGTGTCGGTGTGCAGTCTGGACTGCGCATGCGCGCCAGGGGTGGTCGACCTTTTTTTTTTTTTTGGTTTTGTTAATTTTTATGTAATGGTACGTGGGATGGGGAGGCCCGAGGGGCCGATGGCGATCCACGCAGTGGTGAGCCGATTGGCTCACGCCAGTGTTAGGGAGGCCCGAAGGGCCGATAGGCCCGAAGGGCCTAGATAGCCCGAAGGGCCGATACGGGGATCGAAACATGATGAGTGCATCATGTTGCGCGGATGAGGGCTTGTCCACGACAGTGGTAAAGAACATTGAAGTTGCGGGAGTGATTTTTTAAAATAACGGAGCGACCACCACGCAGCACAAACGAACGTATACGTCTCGTTTGTATTTTCATGAAGTGAAAATCAAGTGTTTAATTCAACGAGGGCTGCAAAGCCCTCGTGGAAGACCGAATTAAATTGGAAAATGGGCGAAATATATTTATTTCGCCCTTTGTACCTATCGGTGTCGGGTACGGGTGATATGTTTTTAGCCTGACAGTATTTTGACCTCTGTATACCTTATAGGTGTCGAGTCACGGTAGGCCAATGCTATCATCGGTTATTTCTACACTCGCGCGATACAAGACAAAAACGAATTGCCCTTTAGACCCGAGGTGTTAGGCCGCCCGTGTTTGTTTAATCCGTTATCTCCGCGCTCGTGCAATACAAGAGATTGATATGAGATGGCCCTGCGACACACGATTTTAAAATTATACAATTGTATAAAACTGTTGTACCAATCTTACATCATGGCAAATATTAAGTACCCTTTTGATCCGAGAGGTAAGTCCAACCCCAACCAAAAATAAATAAATATTAACAATATTTACAATGAGTAAACAATGAGTAAAATAGAGCAACAAATGAGTAAAAAGAGCAACAAATTAGTAAAAAAAGAGCAGCAAATGAGTCAAAAGAGCAGCAAATAAGTAGAAGGGGCACACAAGTGTAAAGTGTAAAAGAAGCACAAACAGCAAGGAATTAGTAAAAATGGGTAGTTATATATTAAACGATTTCCTCCGTTCCTTGCCATTCGGAGATTAACCTTCAAATACTTCCCTATTGCCACCGTGTCAATATAGGCCGGGGTCGCCATAGAATTGGTTGTTTGTTTTGCCAATTATCACACAGAATACGTACGACTGATCTTTGGACTCGAGCAAGAGCCACGTAGTGATTGTGTCGTTTCCTAACCCCTGTTTTTTTGTTTTTTTTAACTTTTTAATTGTTATTATAGAAATTTTTTTTTTAATTATTTTGTTTGGCACTTTAGCAAATAATGGTAGCCGACAGCCCATCTTAAAGGAGCGAGCATCTCCCTTCCTTCTCACTTCGTTTGCTCAAATACGCACCGAAAATTATCATCATGACTAAGTTTGACGTTTTGCCGAGTTGGTGACGTTTGATTTTATTCACCAATATCATTTGCAACTTATATCGCTGTCCTCAATGTAACGTAAAAGTATGAAATAACCATAATGGATTACTGTAAGAATGACTAACAGAGGTGACTCTTTGTATATTATTTAGTTTTCTACCAAACGAACAAGATTATTATTTTTAAAACAGTAGTTTATTATTTTTTAATACAGTAGATTCTCTGAAACTATTAGTCTTTAATCATCAATGTCTTCCTCGCTGTCTTCCTGTTAATCTTGATGGAACAGTCCGTTAAATTTGGCCGTGTGTTTAAGCATTACTCTGCCCAGGGCCTTGTTTATTTCCACGCCTTTGTTTACTTTTTCTTCTACATCTTCCACAATATCTTGATGCGTGTCATTATCTTTCAGATGTAGGAAACTTGACAAAAAATCCTCGTAGTTGTTGAAAAAGATTCGCTTGACTGCCCAGAGGGTCTTCCTGCTGGCTTTTTCCATGGCTTGATCTTCATCCATACCCCGGTCGACGTACTTTTCGTATTTGTTTTTCAACATCTCCGTTGTGGATTGTTTGGATTCTGCCAACCAGTCTTTATAGGCGGCATTGTCTTCCAACTCAGAACTAGACTCGTCTTCATCAGATGATTCGTCATCATATTCTACCTCCGTTTCAGATTTCGAACCCTCCTCTTCGGCATCTTCGTTTTCGTCCGGCGAAGATTCAGTTTCACTGTTTTTTATTTCCAAAACTTTAAATCTACGCTTTTTAAAATCGGGCTCGGAATTATCCACGTCAGAATTGTCCGCAAGATCATCGTCAACTTTATTTATTTTAGATGCCCCTTCAGCATGTACATTTTCTGCATGCCTCCGTAGGTTATATCTCCGTCCAAAGCTTCTATCACACTGGTGACAAGCATGGGGTTTAACTGCAGTAATTACATCCATGTCGAGTCCTTGAAGGGTAATCTCCGAATGGCAAGAAACGGAAGAATTCGTTTGATATATAACTACTCATTTGTTGCTCTTTTTACTCTTGTTTACTCATTTGTTGCTCTTTTTACTCTTGTTTACTCGTTTGTTGCTCTTTTTACTCTTTTTTTATTCATTTGTTACTCAAGTTCTAATACCATACTGCGTACTGTATACTTATAAACAAACGATTAAACAAAGTTTACGAGTCCAAAGATCAGTCGTACGTATTCTGTGTGATAATTGGCAAAACAAACAACCAATTCTATGGCGACCCCGGCCTATATTGACACGGTGGCAATAGGGAAGTATTTGAAGGTTAATCTCCGAATGGCAAGGAACGGAGGAAATCGTTTAATATATAACTACCCATTTTTACTAATTCCTTGCTGTTTGTGCTTCTTTTACACTTTACACTTGTGTGCCCCTTCTACTTATTTGCTGCTCATTTGACTCATTTGCTGCTCTTTTTTACTAATTTGTTGCTCTTTTTACTCATTTGTTGCTCTATTTTACTCATTGTTTACTCATTTGCTGCTCTATTTACTCATATGTTGCTCTATTCAGTCATTTGTTGATCTTTTTTATTAATTTGTAACTCAAGTTCTAATACCATTATTGTGTCGCACTTACGCACTAAAAACCAGGTCGCACCCTAGTAACTCGGGTCAAAGGGAAAGTTCTAATTTGTCTTGTATCGCTCCAGTGTAGAGATAACCGATTAAACAAACACGGTTAGATTAAATCTGAGTTTCTCTGTTCCGTTATTATGTTTCAATTTATGTTAACTTATTGTTTTATGTTACTGTTATTACAGCCCCAGGAAAGAAAGGGTGCAGTTCTAACAAATCGGGAAAAAACAACAGGTGCCACTTTCTACCGGGGAAAATTGTTAATATTTATTTATTTTTGGTTGGGGTTGGACTTACCTCTCGGATCAAAAGGGTATACTTAATATTTGCCATGATGTAAAATTGGTACAACAGTTTTATACAACAATTGTATAATTTTAAAATCGTGTGTCGCAGGGCCATCTCATATCAATCTCTTGTATTGCACGAGCGCGGAGATAACGGATTAAACAAACACAGGCGGCCTAACACCTCGGGTCTAAAGGGCAATTCGTTTTTGTCTTGTATCGCGCGAGTGTAGAAATAACCGATGATAGCATTGGCCTACCGTGACTCGACACCTATAAGGTATACAGAGGTCAAAATACTGTCAGGCTAAAAACATATCACCCGTACCCGACACCGATAGGTACAAAGGGCGAAATAAATATATTTCGCCCATTTTCCAATTTAATTCGGTCTTCCACGAGGGCTTTGCAGCCCTCGTTGAATTAAACACTTGATTTTCACTTCATGAAAATACAAACGAGACGTATACGTTCGTTTGTGCTGCGTGGTGGTCGCTCCGTTATTTTAAAAAATCACTCCCGCAACTTCAATGTTCTTTACCACTGTCGTGGACAAGCCCTCATCCGCGCAACATGATGCACTCATCATGTTTCGATCCCCTTATCGGCCCTTCGGGCTATCGGCCCTTCGGGCCTGTCGGCCCTTCGGGCCTCCCTAACACTGGCGTGAGCCAATCGGCTCACCACTGCGTGGATCGCCATCGGCCCCTCGGGCCTCCCCATCCCACGTACCATTAGGCCTACATAAAAATTAACAAAAAAAAAAAAACAAAAAAAAACAAAAAAAAGGTCCAAAAAAAAAAAAAGTCGACCACCCCTGGCGCGCATGCGCAGTCCAGACTGCACACCGACACGGGGTGTGTGTGCTTCCATCTATACTACTTGTATTTGTAATGGGCGAACACCTAGACAATAGCCGTAGACAAGAGATTCGGACGCGGCCTTACTTACTTGGTTCGGTCAGGCGTATCACCAAAATAAACACGACGAACAGCAATATTCGTCCAGAGGGCGCCATTTCAATGTTTGGTATCCAGACGAAGTGTTTCAACCTGAAACGGACGAAAGTTTAGCAGAAACGGGTATATTTTACAAGTACGTTATTAACAATGATCAAGTCTGCTTGGTTTTCTTCTTTTGAATACCTAAATTGGTATGTTCACATTATTTTGACACACCATTTGCAGATTGGATGGTGAACCCCAAATGACATCAAGAATATCACTACACGTTGGTGAACCCAACTGTTAAAGTTAAGTACAGCTTAGAAATATTGGAGGCACAAACTGTCTAATCTTTTTTAAATTCGTAGATTCCACTTGTCTGTTTAAACCGAAATGACAGGATGACCATAAATAGATGCATATGTCGTAGCTTTTGCATCTTATTCCCACCCTTGAAGTAAAACACCTTCAAAATGGTCAGATTCTGACGAGAAAGTATGCAACGAACGTGCATTTCGCGCCATTCGGGCGTGTATTTCGCGTCAGTCGGGCGCGTATTTCGCGCCAGTCGTTGTGCATTTCGCGCCACTCACCAATCGTTTGAGCGCGCTTCCGCTTGGTTTAACATCTGGTGATGCGTATGTCCAGCTGCACGTTGCAAATTGGCAAAGATTTGCCATCTCTCAAACGCATTTTGAAGGGAAATCGTGCATATACAGGGCACGTATTTGCAACCTGGTCGTAAACTAACAGTCAGACGAGGTTTCAATTGAATCAGACTGACATTAAGTTACGAAACAACGTTGGCCAGGCAGGCGGCATTGCGTAAAACGTGCATCGATTATGACATATTTTAAAATACAAAACGTATAGAAGATTAGGCGCAAAAAGATTGACCATCACCTAATAAGTTTCTGAAGTCATGAATATTAAAATTGACTCGATAAAGCAGCATTCATCTATTTGTTTTCATTTGTGAATAATAATTCCTAGTTATGCATTAAGAGCAGATGCGCGCAAGCCTAAATTACTCGTGATTTTTTCATCTTTCATCTATTTACTTAGGTTATCGATTGCCTATGTTCTGCTAGATCTGGCAGATTTGTTCGGGAAAAGGGCGAGACGATATAAACGTTGTACTGAGCGACTAAGTTCGTGAATTGCACTAACATCAACCTTGCATAATTATGATTACATAGGCTAATTCCTTATACATAATCGATCATGCATGATGATAGCGCACAAACCGTCATATCGCATCCCCCAAATATGGTGTTAAATGTGACAGAATCTTGTTAATTTGTTGAAGACAGACATGAATGTTCTGCACATCCTGTATACATGTACATCTGTTACATATCGCACCTTTGAATGAGCACGATTTTCTGATCGTGTTCGTTCATCTCTTGCGTAAACATTATCTCTCGGATTATAAACAAAATATATGAAAATGCTCGACAATTCCCTGAGGAGTCGAGTCGAGGTCTGAGCCAGCCCAATCCACTCTCAAGTTAGGTGATAATAACGCTTCCTGGCCTCAGGAGATAGAAAGAAGAAGGGGTAGACTTCGCAGAAACGGAAAATACCTTCCGAGCAATCACTTCTCTCTCTTTTTAATATAATGTTAGATTTATTTTGGAGGGGGAGGGGGCCGGGGGGAACCATTGTTCACAGGGGGGAAATAAGGATCTATTTATTATAGAACGAGAAGACTCGCTGAAGCATTTTAATCGTCGCTCACGGGTGCATCACAGTCCAGCGAAAAGCTTACCTCCGTTTCAGGCGATGCATCACTTTTTTCATCAGTGTTTTTTTCGAGAGAATCATGACTTAGTTGTTTTGTAGCCGAATGATATGAAGAAAATATACAAACAGATCAACAAGTTGCTGAATTATCGAAGGATCGCGACAAAACTTGCAACTATATAAACTGTCAAATCAAAAATATGTTAGTTTTTATAATTCTGTCATTTCAATGTTTTTATTGCCGTTTTCTGTTCGCGCAGTGTCGGCTTATTGAGAAATTGTTCGGAACGGGATCACCCTTTGGAGGGTTTTACTATATCAAAATTGAAACAACAGGATTAAAAGCCAGCTATTGGCTATAGATTCCGTGGGAAACGCGTGAACATTTTGTTTTGAACATTGAATCTTGATCTTTGGACTCTAATGAGTTGATCTAGATTTGGTGCCATTTTTTCGGACACTGTTAACGCCTATTTTTATGCAAATTAGTTATGACGTCATAAAACGTCATAAAATTGACTGTTTCACTCATTAAAAGACATATTTTACCATTATCACACAAACAAAACATACTTTAAAGGCATTTGTAACATTAATGTTGTTGTTAAGATTTAATATTTTCTTATGTTAGGTGTATAAAGTATAACACATGTTTTGTTTATGCATAAATTTACTTATTTTATGCAAATTAAGGATATTACATCAAATTAAATACCTCTGACGTGAAATAACATGTGGAATTGGCATGAAACAAATGCCTTTTGATCACATTTAAAACATCTTACTTTTGTATTTTTAATCTTGCTTAACATCTGATAATTAAATTGCATAATGTCCTTGTTTATGCAAATTAGGAATGACGGTGTGAAGTTAAATATTCAAAACATAAAGTGACATGACAAGTCAGCATGTTAAAAATGCATACGAAAAATGCATACCATAATTCTATACAGATTATAGCAATGGGCATATAAAACATTAAGAGCAACATTGATAGGATGCCAGAATAATAACAAACCATTTTGACCTGTTTACAAAACTGTACGTATATACCCCAGAGAATATCAACCAAACCATCAAATGTCCAAGATGTCAAAACTCAGCAAAAGCAAATCCAGCAAGAGCAAGAGCAAGTCCAGCCAGCCACCACCGTCTCCGTCTCCATCCAGTTCGTCTTCCAGCATACCCTGCGGGCAACGTTCACCACTTGGCAGCGATGATGAATCTCTACCTCTATCCCTAGAATTAGACGATCAACCCGGCCCATCCACTTCTAGCAACACACCACAGGTCTCCGGCTCCCACCGTCTACCAGAGACAAAATTCAAAGAGGTGAAAGCCTCAGCAGAAACGATCAACATTTTGACTTCTGCTAAGGATTACCATAATCGACAGATACAATCTTTGTCCAAACATGTAAAGACCGCCACACCACCTCCATACCTGGAAACCAGGGTAAAGCCACCAAGACCACACCGATCGGTGCAACTCCAAAAATCGTTCACAGAACGTTGGAGTAAATTGCAGAGCCGTACATCGCCGCTTTTTACAAAAGTCGCACTTGAAGAGTACGAACACCAACTCAACCTGGCGGAGTCGAGATACACCGACACAAGACGAGCTGCTCAGGAAAAGCTTGCTGAATTACCAAGGCCAAGACCACCAAACAGCACAACAGTTGCTGGGTTTCTTCACAAGGCCCCGACAATCAAGAGGCATCAAGAGGAAACATCCCTACTAAGAATCTCTTCAACTACAATAAACCAAACGGTCTTTTTCAAGACTACCACAACTTCTCAAAAGAGATAAACCGTTTTTATTGTTTACATTGTGCCCCATTTAATTTCCACACAGGAAAACAATGGCAAGAAGAAACCTAAATAAAGAAAGAAAGAGATCCCTTAGCCAACAAAAATCAAACCTTTTCTCTGGCAAATGCAAGAGCAAAAAAGCCAAATCCAATCAACAACAACAACAATTATTAGCAGAACAATGCGAATCATTTATAACCAACCTATCCAAAGCAACATTATCGCATACCAAGAAAATTGCTTTAGGAAAAGGCCTCAACTTCGTTCCCACTCCTGCTAAACCACAACGAACATCACTCGTGAGTGAAATAAAGACAATCAATCGAAAACTTCGAGTTGCTTTCCTAATGCGTAACAAACGCTCTAAAAAACATCTTTGGAAACCTTCCAATATCTCCACAAAACATCATCCCACCCACCCCACGTTTTCAAAGCGTTCATTTACGGAGAAACACTCCGATACGCTAGAAACACCACCAACAAGGATGATTACAAAAACAAAGTCAAATCTTTCTCAGAGAAACTAGCCACCAGAGGTTACAACCTCACGGAAATTGAAAAAGCAACAACCAAAGTATCGCATTCCGATAGAACCAGATTGATACACGGAACCGTAGTGAAAGACAAAACCAAACAAATTCCACTTGTCTTCTCCACTACATACAACCCAGCCATCAACCACCGGCGTGACTTGCATCAAGCAGTTAACAAACATTGGAACTTGATCCAAGGAAATGAAATACTCTCGGAAATATTTCCAAAACACCCGTTCATTGCCATCCGAAAAGCCAAAAACATCCGGGAAAAACTAATACGAGCCAAGTTACCACAAGTACTCAAACCACTCCCACCCAACTCCGGCTTTGAAGAACTTATTGAACATGATCAAACCCTCAACATACTGCTCTCTTTACTAGAGGAACAACACGGAACCAAATAAAGTACATGGCTTTGTTCCAAACACTTCCAATTCACACAGCTTTACCTTACATACGCACTGTGGACATTCCTTTGTCTTCGTGTAGTTAACAAACTTTGACTAAATACTCATTTTTCTCGCTTCCCCAAAACAAATTTACCATCAAATTTGGATTATGGGCCTCTCAGCTGTCCCTTCTATCTTTTCTATATATAACCCTAACCCGTTTTTCCTCTAGCGCTCTTTTTCGTAAACTGAAAAACGGATTGTGGACGTGTGCAAGTCCACAAACCGTAACCTCTTCCCGCATCGTGTGGACCTATATTGTTCGGAGGTCCACAGTGCGTATGCAAGACTAACTCACGATCACTGATTGGACCACACCCAACCCACACACCCTGCGAGTTAAAACCGATTCCTTACCATGGAATCAACTACCTGCAACTGACGAGTGTCATAACAGTAAAGACACGAAAGCATTGCTATTGCTAACACAAGAGAATTTGCGATTACAATTCTCCCCTCGCACCCCCAAATAAAATCACATTTGATTTATCTTATACCAACAACGGTCATCTAGTCTTTTGTGTTCGCCCACTCCATTTATTTCGGACATAACGGGCCTAGACTAATTCGTGCTTAATTAAGCCATACAAGTCACAGAGAGAGAAATGTCACTGGATGGGAAAGCGCCATCATTCCTTTAACCAAAGAAGGAAACAAAAATATTAAAGTGTCAGGTTATATGAACATATACCAGAAACATATTTCTCAACCAGGAACACAAAACAAAGGAGATTATTTAGCCATATCGTATAGCAAATAGCTCTCCAACATATCCAATATGTTTTTTTAGAAACAGTGAATTTAAATGTTTTTATCAATGTCATGAACAAAATCAAATAGGGTTGGTATTTTACAGTCCCCCTGTAGCGTGTAAAGAGAACATATTGAAAACCCTCATGTAAAATATAGCAATTTATGACATCATACTTAATTTGCACAGTACACTTATAAGTGGTCCCAGAAAATGGCACCATGACTCAAGTTTCATCTATGGCTATAAGCTTCTTATTCCTGCAAAGAAAACAAAATGTTCATGAATTGGGTTAGTATTTTACAGTCCAGCTGTAGCGTGCAAAAATAATGTATTGAAAACCCTATGTAAAATATAGCAATTTATGACGTCATACTTAATTTGCATAAAAGTACACTTATTAGTGCTCCGAAAAAATGGCACCATGACTCAAATTTCATCTACGGCTATAAGCTTTGTATTCCTGCAAAGAAAACAACATGTTCATGAATTGGGTTAGTATTTTACAGTCCAGCTGTAGCGTGCAAAGAGAATACATTGAAAACCCTATGTAAAATATAGCAATTTATGACGTCATACTTAATTTGCATAAAAGTACACTTATATGTGCTCCGAAAAAATGGCACCAAGACTCAAATTGTATCTATGGCTATAAGCTTTGTATTCCTGCAAAGAAAACAAAATGTTCATGAATTTCCCACGGGATGACAATGGCTGCAAGACTAATATAGGGCAAGACGGAATGTTAAGAATGTTAGACACATCTTTTTGTTAGCAGCCACCAGCGTGGCGCAATGTGCTCACATTTTTGACAAAAAGAAAAAAAAACATTCGAAAATGATATTGTATTTTTTTATTTTTGTTTTTAACGAAGAACGCGTTATAAAACGGGCATTGTGATACAACGCGCAGTTATTGTACGCTTTGCCCTGAGTTGTGCTCAATCGCATGGGGCGAAAACCTACATTCTGGCCACTTTTTCCGTACCTAGGCATAATGGACGCATCGCCAGCGGTATACGGTTTCAAACAATCGTCGGTTCTAATTTCAATCCTCCAGGATATCTTTGTCTTTTCATCTCCCCTACATTGGTAACCATAGCAACCGGGTCCTTGCATGAGTCAACCCGCAACCGAAGCGGAGTCTGGTGATGGAAGGAATGGGTCAGCCGAGAACATAACAGGCGAGATATTACAATTAAACGTGACTCAAGTCCGTATATACGGCGACGAACGACGCAAAATAACAACCGCATCGCGACAAGCTCAAGGCCTGCCGTGGAGCTAGCTACCCACGACCAAAAGGAATAACTCATCCCACCCGATCGATCTTCGTAGGTCTGGAGTTCGGACATAATTTTCGATCAGAAACCGCTATCTGCGGTTCTCAGATTATATAGGTGACGCGCTGGATCATGGAAGGTACTCTAAGATCAAACTAAGACACATATAGATTCCCTTGGCGTCTTGTGAGAGTTCTTAATTATTAAGCTTATAAACAGGGAAGGCGCGTGAGTGGCACCACGCTGTTAAATGCAATTATAAACGAAGTGATTATAATGTTAAAATAATACTTTCTCATTCAATTATGACTTCGCCACTCCTCGGAAATACTGTATGCGACTTTTATGACGAGATTATTCTGATTCATTCTTTCATGATAAATTCCGAACAAAGAAACTGAATATATCCGTTGTTGTCTGTTGTTGTTTGGGTTTTCGATTAATTGTTTTTATGTTTTTATTTTAATAATACTACTAATAATAATATACGCAAAGTTGACCTTGGAATTAAACATGCAACATAGATATAATTGGCAGGATGTTCGAGTCTGAATCACAGAAGATTGTTCGCCTTGAATTAATCATCAAGTTGTTTATACAAAAACCGTGATCGTTCTGCTTCGTTGTTTACCAATGGTTGTCATAAAGACAGACACGCACCATTAGCGATGACACGGTGATGCGGACTGCAAGCTTATTATATTATTCAATGTTGGAATGATCGATCCTTGAGGCGTTTTGAGAAACACAATTATTTCTCCCGAATGTTTTTTCGACTGATATAATTGGCTACGCATCACTCTTTGAATTTCATAATGCTCGCTAGTGAATATAGTGCACTGTGTGTATAGCTGAAGAAACATTGATGAGTCATAGGCCAATTAATGATGTAATGAAATTGAGTCAGAAATCACTCCGTGTTTGAAAATGTCAACAACGATAACAACATTCGGCTTATGATTATTGTGCTGATCTTTTACCTAACCAATAATTTTTTTTTTAAGTTAGATCTTATATTTTTTGTTATAAACGTGATTTAGTAGACCACGTTTCTTACAGGAATAATCATTTTCAAATGCAAACACGAATTCAAATTTATTTTAAACATCCAATTAAAACAGTTTAATAAAAAAAAAATGTTAGTTAATTTAATGTTTAATAAATAGGAAATATTAAATTTATTACATTGGAAAAAATCTTCAATTTGTACGAATTGAATTAATTTGTTATTATTAGTTTTTTGTTTGTTTTAAGGCAACGCGCTTGCCGTCTTTCAAGGGTGGTTATGTGACAACCCCTTCTCTTACCAGCCACGCCCACACCCATACCAAACCTCTGTAGCAACCCCAACCCGTGCTTTCCGTATAGGCCTAAGGCGCGGCGCAAGATAATTCATTCTGCCCTGCGAATAAAAATCGAGCAACAAAATAACGGCTAACTATTTCCTCTTCCTTAAAAACGAAGGAATAACACAGTACTATTTGAACCCACCTACCTTTAAGAATTCATCCTGCTCGCCACATCTAAGAATTCACCATCAGTTCTGCCCGTCGAATCTGTTTATATCGAATAATAATTGTTATACCGATCGCGAGTCCCTACACGTATTCAAACCGCGCACGCCATTCGTCACATTTTCCACTACATCTCCTCCCATTCCCGTACGTTCCTCTTTGTGTGTTCTATATTTTTGTATCGCTCGAGTCTGTCTCCATCAACGCCAGAGGAGTGTTCAACAGAGGCTAGAAGCCGGTGTGGACGGTAATTCTGTCCCCCGGTAAAATTGTCCGGGGGGACAGAATTACCTAGGTAAAAGTGTCCCCCTAGAGCCGTTAATTCCGTCCCCCTCCAGTTTATTCTGTCCCCTCTCTAGGTAATTTTGTCCCCCAATGTTCCACACATAAGTGGTTATTATGATGTTATTTCAATGAAAAGCCCACATGGTATTTATTATTTGGACTTCTGTTCCCTTCATCGATTTATCAAAATAAAAATAAAAATATAAATAACTGTATTAATTAAATCAACCGATCTACGTTTCTGCGCGAAAGGGAAATTAGCGGTAATCAGTATTTTCAGACTTCTTGCACGCGTACAAATTCTGTATACCCAGCACGAAGTGTGGCAGCACTTTTAACCACCTGTAATTTGTAGTACGCTACACATCCTACAGTCTGCCACAAATGATGCACCATGAAGGGGTGAACCTGTACTACACTGGTTGTTGCGTCTAGTGGGTGCTAGACTTGTGACGTTGCACGGGACAATTTTACCAGGGGGACACGTTTAACGTTGGGCAGGGAGACAGAATTACCTGGAGGGGGACAGAAATACCTAGGTAAATGTGTCCCCCCGGACAGATTTACCGGGTCACGGCCTGGTAAGTCTGTCCGGGGGGACACATTTACCAGGGGGGACAGAATTACCTTTCACACCGGCGTGCGTAAAATGAGATTGTCTTGCTCCTATGGCGCTGGGAGGTGCGCTGATGCAGCCTCACGGATTTCGGAGAAGGAAACGCACGGCATTCTGGGTAGCGTACTGTGACCTTTCGAATTGCACGCGCTGCAGCTGAGCTGAACCGCGGAACTGGTGACCTCGCAGCTCACAGACCAAACAACATCCAACCGGAGCGCAAAGGGCATCAGCGACTCCCATCCCAGTGCCCAGAGTGCATGTGTGGGCGGCGGGAACGAGTAAGAAAGAAATGCTAGCTGCACCGAGATGGCGCTACGGCACAAGACGGTAGTCAACAGGAAAAACAAAAATTATGTCTTCGTCCCGTATCATCTTATTCTATCCGTGGAAATCTCAGGAAGTTTTTGAGGATAAACAAATTAAAACAAATGATTTCTGAAAATTGAAGAAATAGCTTATATAATCGCTGTTCTGCTAAAACAATCAAAATGTCACTTGAAGAAAATCTGTTTTCTTGCAAGATGCTTCTTAATTGAAGTGATGATTGAGTAAAGACATTGGTCATGTTTCTCTTTAAAAAAAAAACATTTCAGAATTTATATGTATTAATATGTTAATACTTTTCAATTATCACTTAAAGAGGGCGCTATTTTATTTTAAAGAAATCAATTCTTTCAGAGTCGGCTCTGTTTTTGTTTATTCTTTTTTTATTTTTAATAATTTTTAATGTATTTTTTAAGTTACTTCTGTAAAACATTGGAAGTGATTGCTCGTTTGAGTTACTCGTTCCTCCTAAACGAAACGCACAGATATGATGAGGGATCCCTTATATTAAGGCGGCTGTCGTTGGCGGCGCTGTTCTATTTTCACAAATTATTTCGCCACTTGAGTTTACTTTCATGCATCACGGGCAGCGATTGTTTTTTCGAGATATTTTGGCAATTTGTTCAGTCTTCAAATATGGGATGCGACGGAGGAACCATCCCGAAACGAGATGAACTCGTAAGATTGAAGAAAAAACCGGAACAGGTAGGAATATTTGGAACAAAATGGTTTTTAATAAACACTAAAAGTAAAACAGTCTTCGTCAGTTCGTGAAATCATTGAATGAAACTGGAGGAAAGATTTTTGTTAATGTTATGAAATGAACGGACCGGACTCATCGGAGATGGCGATTAATTGTTAGGCCCTGCTGGTTTTTATCAAATTAGACTCGCCCCTGTTTTTTTATAATTCCAAAATGACCTTTTCAAATTATTTAAAGCAGACTTCTTTTATTTCTAAAAATATGGGCCCCTAATTTCATGTGAATCTCCCAATTTCGTGAGCATTGTATTTGTAAGCTCGAGTTAATCAAGCTAGATATATATATAGGGCTCTACCCACAACCGTGATTTCATTTATCTAACGATTTTTTCTGACTTTCCCGCAGATTGATAAAAATATGGAACGAATGGCCAAATGGCTGCACTGTGCGATCAGCCAGGAGCCACTACGTCAGCCAATCATGGCGTGCGAACTGGGGCGGTAAGTGTACCTACCATTACCCTCCCTTCATCCCCTCCCCTACCCCATCCCCTCCCCCTCCCCATCCACTCCCTACCCTCATCCTCTGATCATGGGATGAGAAAAATATTGCAGAATTTTAGAACTCTTGCTGTGTTTTAGGCCATTGACTTCACAAACAAATTTGCAAAGTATTTTGGAGCTTAAAAAAGTACTTATATAGTTGTGTAATCACTGACATTTGGTCAAATCTTATTTCGTCGTTGTAGATTGTACAACAAGGAATCGCTACTGGAATATCTGCTGGATAAATCCACGTGTGACTCTGCACAGCACATCAGGGGTCTCAAGGTACGTCACATTTAAGATGCGTTCTCTTCATGGTTACATCATAAATGCGTTCACATTCAAGATGTGTTCTCATCATGGTCACATGTTTTCAATTTGAAAAGATTGACTCTTAAGTAGTGTGGTGGTATGACGTTGTGTAGAAATAAAGAATGTGTAGGGAAAAAAACTAGGTAGCAGATATTTTTGATGACAGGATTGATTGATGCAACACTGAAGGGACGTTGGACTGATTTTATTAGTTGCTGCTTTCCTTTTTTTAGGATACCAAGGAGTTGAACATGACCTCCAACCCTGCCTTTGAGAAAAATGATAAACAGAAGGAAGATTTATATCTTGAAAACGGCACAACACAGTACATCTGCCCAGTAACAGGACTACAAATGAATGGACACTACAAGTAAGAACAATCTTGGGTCTACTGCCACATTGTTTGTTCTAGAGAAACCATTTTCTGTTTGACTCGGAACATAATTTGTTATTTGTTATTTGAGGTTTTTTAATATTTTATCCAGCTGTTTCTCGCAATACCGCAAAGCATATTAGGGGTAAAAGTTTAGATTTTAGTTCTATTAATGCTGTGGTATAGTTTGAAAATCAATTTTCATCCTCGCAAATTCCAACATCCTTGCAAATTCCAACAATATGATAAACTCTACACCCAAACTGTCGGACTCTTCTTATGGTGGTAAGCCTAATCGCTATAATCAGTTTACAAGTACATTAATGTACAGTACGCACTCTAACAGATTCTGACCAAAGTTGACTTTTCATGAGTTGGGGTGGTAAGATTTAATTGAGTTAGCATAACAAATGAGGCACTGATTTCATGTATTTCTGGAGTTTCTGGAATGTTTTTTCTTCATAGTAGGATTTCTTGAGTCATGTCTTGTGGAGATTGATGTAGACTTGAACTGTCTGCTGTACTTATAACTGTTTTTATTTCATTTTCATTATTTTGTTTAGGTTTTGTTTTCTGTGGGAGTGTGGCTGTGTCTTGTCTGAGAAAGCCCTGAAGGAAGTCAAGTCAGATGTCTGTCATAAGGTATGTTGTAGGAGTGTCTTAATTAATTAAGAAGTGTTTGGGAGGAGCAAAAGCTTCTTCAAGAAATGCCTGGAAAGAATGTTGATTTTGTTGCCACTTCTTTGGTTGTGTGAATGGAGAGTCAAGTGCATTTCTAAAAATGAAAATGTTTCTCAGTCCCAGATTCGTGTCTTCGGTGAGATAATATATGATGAATTTTTGGCTTCAGGATGTAACATTCTTTCAAAATGCCTTTGTCATGATTCAGGTGACTAGCTAGTCTGATATTAATTTGTGAATGACTTATACTGGCTTGCTAGGCCTCGTTTACGTTACTGCTTATTACCAGTGGTAACATTGTGTTCGATCTCTGCTTTGCTTTATCTAGTGCGGTGCTGGCTACGATTTGGACGATTCTGTCATCATAAACGGAAACACCGAAGAGGTCGACGACCTGCGATCTAAGATGGAGGACCAGAGAGCAAAGGTTAAAGCAGCGAAGGTAAAGATACCGTGTATTGGAGATGCACGTGAACAAATCAGGACGTTCGTAGCCTAACATGCGCACTTACATCCACTGCCTAATATATATATATGATTGTCAGTGACCCCTGACCTCTTTCACCAAACTTTGCAAAGGCAACAAAGATGTTGTTTAGCATCATTGTTAGTATACTGCCATCGTTGAGACCCTTCTTTTTTTTAGAATGCTAAACGGAACAAATAAAGTTGTATTCCTCGTACATTTGTTAAGTTTCATGGGGGTTTTCTTTGAAAAAAATGGATCTTTTCTCATTTTTTCTCGTGATACAAAAGTTATTGAATTGGGCATCTACCTAACAAATGGCCTATGTTCGGTTGCTTACAAATTTGCATTTCTTGCGCATCTATTTAAGAGTGCAGATGTCAAAACACAGTTTCTTTCCCAGAAATAAAACATGCAAGTTAAACATTTATCAAGAGAAATAACATTTTATGAAACATAAATTGGTTGAAGAACAGGAAGAACTGCAATTTAATTTGATTTTTGTCGTCTTGCAGAAAGCGAAAAAGGCGCAGAAGAGAAAGTCGGAGGTTGCGTGCACTGTCACCTCGCCCACTACTGACGACCAACCATCTACATCAAAGCAAATCAAAACTGAATCAGAGAAAATGACCAATGAGACAACAAGATCATCCAAACTGACCAATGGACAGCCAGCATCATCCAAACCGACCAATGGGCTGAAGTCTGGATCTGGCAAACTGACCAATGGCAGTGCAGCATCTTTGAAATCAACCAATGGCAGCACAAGTACTGACAAGCGTTTCGATCACACCAAGAGTGATGTGTATAAGTCTCTCTTCCTATCTAAAGACCAGAAAGACATTAAGAAAGCACACTGGGTAACCTATAACCCATACTATGCTATGTCCAATTAAGCACAGCATTTCAAGGTAGGATGTATACCATTTGCAGATTTCAAAACATTTTACTGCTGAATTATTAGGAAATATCTTACTTATTTGAAAGTAAATAATGATTCTAGGCATCCAGCAACATGGCTACGCTAGATATCCTGTAATTGTTCAGAAAAAAATAATTATATAAAAAAAAAGAACTACAAGAACCACTGCCCGACGTCGGTTGAAAACGAACGCAGTTTTTCTTGCTTTTCTCAGCATCCATGATTGTAAAACTTCGGACAGGTCAGTTAAACGACATTATATAAAATACAACCCCCCAAATCCACCCATTCCTGATAATTCAAGCAATTAACAATGTTGTATCCTGCCTTTAACTTAAAAAGAAAACTTTCTATAAAGAAAGCATGACGATAAATACTAATTAACAAAAATAATTACTAATTAGTAAGAGAGATATCAAACTCCTGTGCATGTTATATGAATTCTTTAAATTCAAGTAGTCCAGTATTTGGCTGATTGGTTATGTCTTATTAATTGAGAAAGCCCTGAAGCGTAGGCACTCTGATGATCACCAAGTTTATGTGGAGCAAAAAATTATGCTGGGCTTGCCCTTCTGATCAGGGCCCAATTTCATAGAGCTGCTAAGCAAAACAAATTGCTTAGCACAAAAAGTCTTGCTCATTAAAAACAGGTTTCCGGCCAAAATTATACATGTTTTTCAAGCTAAGCAACAAAACAGCTGATTATCAATCCAGAACAATAAAGATCAGGTACAAATTTGGTCTGTAACCTTGTTTTTGCCAAGGACAAATTGTCATGCTAAGCAAATTGTTGTGCTTAGTAGCTCTATGAAATTGGCCCCTGTACTTTACTGAATTTAGAATGTCATATAGAATTTAGTTTTTCATGAAATCTGGCCTGATCTTCTAACCCACATATGTGACTTGTTACCGATCTAAATATGTTTACTAAGGTGTAATCAGTACATCCAAGGGTGTTATGTACATTCCTGAAAACTATTCAAATATATGTAGCATACCATTATTTAACTTTTGTACAAAGTGTGTAGACAATTGTAAATAAATGAAGAAAACAATTAATTATTTATTTCTGTTGTCTTTTAATTCTGCTGTCCTTTTTGTTTTCATTTATGATGTATTTTTGCCAAATTTACTGTTATTTAAGAAATAAACATTTTGGAAGGGGTTTTGTTAAGGCGGGGATCAAATAATTTTTTTTTTAAATATTACATTAATATTTTTCAAAGTTAAAGTTTCATTAGAATCTGAGATGTCGCTCGATATTGACAGTTTAGTTTAAAAATATTCTTTGTTCACATGGTGTTCCGACATAGCTCCATAGTTATGTTAAGACATTAATTATCGCCCGACTTACACGCCCACAATCGAGCGTAATTAAGATGCATTATGTGCACCTGTTTAAACTTTATAATGAATTTGATGACGTACACGGTACAAAGGTCATGCGCGGATTGGTTTAGCCGCCTGCAAAAAGTCTCTTGTAAATTTAATATTGTACCAATTTAATGATCACAAATAAAACAAATTACACAAAGTTTTGGAAATAATATGAATTATTTGAAACTGGAATATGTTATTATATGAAAACTATGTTTAATCTACACTGAAATGTCTTAGTTTATATTATACTGAAGAAAATGTAGTTTGGGCGATTTACTCATTTTCTGGTTCGTGGCCGTCTGGCTGGAACATTAACTTCCGGGTCAAATGACATACGGGGTGGGTGTCGTTTCCGTATACAGACGGTCGTGTTCGCTGTCACCGAAAACCCGATCTTTGACGTTAAATTTTACCCACAGAATCACCATCGACATGTCGTCTAAACACCAGAAAGACAAATCTAAGAACGTTCAAGATAAATATCAGATGATTTTATCGAGATTACTGCGTGAGGAAGACAACAAATATTGTGCCGATTGCGACGCGAAAGGTAAAACAGATCAGATGGCCGGACACGCTTGGTTTGGTTGTAATGTACTGGGACGTGTGTGGTAATCAATGGAGAGTTAATTACTTTAACCAGGTCGCGCCGGAGGACGTATATACACGCAAAGTTTTTCCGAGATTAAAAACAGATGACACATAAAACACGCCAAGAGGAAGGCTGGAAATGTCTGTCAGCAGTGAGCAAGGCCAGAAATAATTAATGGGTGCTTCCCGATACCATCGGCCTAAACCCGCCTCGGTTCGAGTTTCAATAAAAAATAATTCCGCGCCTTGGCTCGATGAATGTTACAATAATCCCGGCGCGAACTGGTTAAAACCCCTCTTCGAGTGGAAATAAAGGGAGATTGTGTAGTTGGGCCCCTCTCTAGTTTGTATCAAATTGGAGTCGAACATGTTATTTATAATTTCAATTGACTTTATCAACCTATTAAGTGTAATTCTCTTTTAATTGTTTTCTCTCAGGAACGGGGCCCATAAGTTCACAATCACTAATTGAAGGACCTAGAAAAGAAGAATTAAGATGTAGAAAAGTCAAACTTGTAGCTAAACACTAAACAAATATGATTTTTTGTTTGTAATTTGTCAGGTCCGAGGTGGGCATCGTGGAATTTAGGAATCTTTCTGTGTATACGATGTGCCGGTATTCATCGTAACCTGGGCGTACACGTCTCCCGCGTCAAATCAGTCAACCTGGACACATGGACAGAGGAACAGATTGCTGTGAGTATCAATACAACAAAATAATTTGTATGATTTGTTTTCAATTTCAAGGTATCAAAAGGGCATTTTTTCCCCCAAGTACAGCAGTCAATGAGCCTTTTTTCAGTTACACTTGCACATGCCTGAGTTCGCTGTATCCCCCAAAAAATTAACAATGATGTCAGACTGATGTCAATATACAAAAGCCACGATAGCAATGCATTTTAGCTGGGATTTCCTTACATTTTATGGCACTAGTTTCCATGTAATATATATAGTTTTTAAGAAGAAACTTCAACTCCAATTACACACTTCCAATAATGAATACGGTCTGATGATAATGATCAGACCTCGATTATTTATGCTGGTTGGGTTTTTTTCTGCAGAGTGTTGAAAGTGGAGGAAACACCTTCGGCCGGAAAGTCTACGAGAAACATCTGCCTGCAGACTTCAGAAGGCCCACCGCAGATTCGTATCCTGAACTCTTAACCCTCCTTAATCCTCAATCCTAAAAAAACAAAACTTGCGGGTTTAGAGGATTAGAGGACTGAGGATAAATAGCCAAAACAAAGAATGTCTGTTAAATTTGGAGGATGCATTGTGTCGAGTTCCTAGGCTGTTCAGAAATTGTTTACATTCGCTCATAATTTAAACCTTCTGTTGACAGTAAGTTTTTCTCGTTTCTCTTTTCAAATAAAATTCAGCCATTTTGGAGTTTTATCAATTTTGTTCTCCTTGACAATCTTCAACCAGGAGCTCACTGGAACATTTTATCCGATCCAAGTATGACCACAAGAAATACATGGATAAAGATTATGTCCGACAAGCCCCTAAGGTAAGGGAAGTACAAATAAATTGGCATTATTAGCATTATACATCTATAATTCAATTTTGATAATCAAGCCACTGTGAATTGAAAATAATTTCCTATCTAGATATCATTCAAGTTTCTGTGTACACAACCTAACATTTACGGGCCACAGCCAAAAAAGTTATTTGTCAAGGAAGGTTTCGTATTCCTAAACAGTGTTCTGCAACCAAACATTTCAGTGTCCGTTGTGTTAAAGATGGGACCTCCTTAGCATAACCAAATATGATGTCCAGATTTGCAATTCTTTCCAAGTTGTTCATTTGAATCTTTCAGAGGATACAAAGCGATATTGAAGCCATCGACAAGAAGGAGAAGAAGAACGCCAACACAGCAAGACACAAACAGCAGACTCTGGTGGCATTGGCCAAATCTAGAGAGGTAAATATATAACATCTAACAAAGTTGGATGCTTTTAACCAGTCCGTGGCGGGTTTAGGCCGATGGTACCAGAAAGCACACCCACTCATTTCTGGCCTTGCTCGCTGCTGACAGACATTTCCGGCCTTGCTTGTGACGTGTTTATGCGTCATTCGTTTTGAATCTGAGGAAAACTTGATCTTTTAGTTGTTTTTAATAATCTATTAAGTTACCATCGTTTTTGATTTGCTGTTGTTCTTACCTACTCAGTACTTTGACTCCTCAATCCTGCTTTACTGACCACCTCTCTAATCACATCTGATTCCTCAATCTGTCTCTCTTTTCTAGTCAGTACCCCGACCCCTTCATGCAGGACTCCAGCCCTCTCATGCCACCTCGCTATCCTCTTCGATGTTGTTCTTACCTACTCGGTACTTTGACTCCTCAATCCTGCTTTACTGACCACCTCTCTAATCACATCTGATTCCTCAATCTGTCTCTCTTTTGTAGTCAGTACCCCGACCCCTTCATGCAGGACTTCAGCCCTCTCATGCCACTTCGCTATCCTCTTCGATGTCGTTCTTACCTACTCGGTACTTTGACTCCTCAATCCTGCTTTACTGACCACCTCTCTAATCACATCTGATTCCTCAATCTGCCTCTCTTTTGTAGTCAGTACCCCGACCCCTTCACGCAGGACTCCAGCCCTCTCATGCCACCTCGCTATCCTCTTCGATGTTGTTCTTACCTACTCGGTACTTTGACTCCTCAATCCTGCTTTACTGACCACCTCTCTAATCACATCTGATTCCTCAATCTGTCTCTCTTTTGTAGTCAGTACCCCGACCCCTTCATGCAGGACTTCAGCCTTCTCATGCCACTTCGCTATCCTCTTCGATGTCTGTGTCGTCACCCAACCTAGCAGCAGCAGGCCAGCAGCCCACATCGCTGCCCTCCACTCCAGTCAAGACTGTCTCCTCCGCTAACGACTTGATGGCAATGTGTAAGAACGTTTTTTGAATCCCTTTTCGCTTCGTCTTCGTCTTTAACTTAACCCTAACCCTGCCAAATTCAGCACAGTGCATCTGTGATGACTGCTTGACCTTGCTGCACTCTGCACACAAGTTAATGTGACAAAGTATGCAATCTGTTGCGTATGGCAGAGTTTCTAGCCAAAATACCCTGGAGGGTTAGTTAGGGTTAAGGCAATTTTAGGCTCCCCACTCCAAAGTTAAAATTAAAAATTGCAAAACGCACTTTTCAGTCTCTTTGGAGTTGGTCTCTTTGGAGTTGGTCCTTAAGGAAAGCTCCTTACAGGCTGTTCCTCAGGGATAAAGGTTAATATTTCAATTTGACCCTTGTCACCTCTGATTTCAGGCCTGCCCCCTGCCAACAATGTGAGCGACCTACTCGGTCTGGACACCCCGTCTCCCGCGGCACCAGCCCGCCAACCAGTCACGACTAACGGCACGTCAGACGGCAGCGTGGCTGAGCCCTCGCTGTTTGGTGAGGAGGCTGAGGGAGCCGGCACGATCGGAAAGAAGACCAAAGATTCCATCATGGCACTGTTTGCCTCGACGTCGGGACAACAGCCAAAACCAGCTTACAATGTTCCAGGTATTTCAATACATAAGTAAACGTGATGTCGGAGGGAACTTCATTTATAAGGCAAGAAAAAAAGAGATTTTTGTTTGGTTCTTTTTGCAGGCGGCGTGTACATTCCATCTCAGAAACAGCAGCAGTTTGTTGCCAACGGTTATCCGGCCAATTCCGCCATGCCTGGTTACCAAGCTCCCCAACAGCAAAATGCTGGCATAGCCGGGTACCAGCAATTGCAGTCCAGCAACATGCAGGGGTACGGCATGGTGGGACCGCAGCAAGGAATGGTGGGACCGCAGCAAGGAATGGTGGGACCGCAGCAAGGCCTGGTGGGACCGCAGCAAGGCCTGGTGGGACAGCAGCAAGGCATGGTGGGACAGCAGCAAGGCATGGTGGGACAGCAGCAAGGCATGGTGGGACAGCAGCAAGGCATGGTGGGACAGCAGCAAGGCCTGGTGGGACCGCAGCAAGGCATGGTGGGACCGCAGCAAGGCATGGTGGGACCGCAGCAAGGCATGGTGGGACCGCAGCAAGGCTTGGTGGGACCGCAGCAACGCCTGGTGGGACCGCAGCAAGGCCTGGTGGGACCGCAGCAAGGCCTGGTGGGACCGCAGCAAGGCCTGGTGGGACCGCAACAAGGCATGGTGGGACCGCAGCAAGGCATGGTGGGACAGCAGCA
This sequence comes from Crossaster papposus, assembly GCA_037893245.1. Lineage (NCBI taxonomy): Eukaryota > Metazoa > Echinodermata > Asteroidea > Velatida > Solasteridae > Crossaster > Crossaster papposus. The sequence goes on along the minus strand of JBAIAA010000298.1, from coordinate 75,415 downwards.
AGGCATGGTGGGACAGCAGCAAGGCATGGTCGGACAGCAGCAAGGCATGGTGGGACAGCAGCAAGGCATGGTGGGACAGCAGCAAGGCATGGTGGGACAGCAGCAAGGCATGGTGGGACAGCAGCAAGGCATGGTGGGACAGCAGCAAGGCATGGTGGGACAGCAGCAAGGCATGGTGGGACCGCAGCAAGGAATGGTAGGACAGCAGCAAGGCCTGGTGTGTAATCCAGGCATGATGGGGTTGCAAGGAATGTACGGAGCTCAGCAGACATCACAACAATCGGCTTATCTTCAGCAGGTTAGTACCAGTGATGGAGGTCTCGAGACCTGGTCTCAGTCCCGAGACCATCTCGAGACCTTTTTTAGGTCTTGGTCTTGTCTAAACCTCAGGTCCTGGAGGGCTATTCTTGGTCTCGAATGTGGAGGTCGGTCTCGGTCTTGGATGCCACGGTCTCTGGTTTTACCCTCGAGACCCGTTGAGACCACAAAAGCCTTGGTCTCTGTCTCGAAAGCCTTGGTTTCGGTCTCTGTCTCGAAAGCCTTGGTCTCGGTCTCGGTCTGGAAATCCTTGGTCTTGGTCTCGGTCTGGAAAGCCTTGGTCTCGGTCTGGAAAGCCTTGGTCTCGGTCTCGATCTGGAAAGCCTTGGTCTCGGTCTCGATCTGGAAAGCCTTGGTCTCGGTCTCGGTCTGGAAAGCCTTGGTCTCGGTCTCTGTCTTCAAAGCCTTGGTCTTGGTCTGGAAAGCCTTGGTCTCGGTCTTGGTCTTAGTCTGGAAAGCCTTGGTCTTGGTCTTGGTCTTGGTCTTGAAAGCCTTGGTCTTGGTCTTGGTCTGGAAAGCCTTGGTCTTGGTCTGCATCTGGAAAGCCTTGGTCTTGGTCTGCATCTGGAAAGCCTTGGTCTTGGTCTTGGTCTTGAAAGCCTTGGTCTTGGTCTTGGTCTGGAAAGCCTTGGTCTTGGTCTTGGTCTTGAAAGCCTTGGTCTTGGTCTTGGTCTTGGTCTTGAAAGCCTTGGTCTTGGTCTTAGTCTTGGTCTTGAAAGCCTTGGTCTTGGTCTTGGTCTGGAAAGCCTTGGTCTTGGTCGTGGTCTTGGTCTTGAAAGCCTTGGTCTTGGTCTTGGTCTTGCAAGTCTTGGTCTCGGTCTTGGTCTGGAAAGCCTTGGTCTTGGTCTCGGTCTTGCAAGCCTTGGTCTTGGTCTGGAAAGCCTTGGTCTTGGTCTTGGTCTTAGTCTGGAAAGCCTTGGTCTTGGTCTTGGTCTCGCAAGCCTTGGTCTTGGTCTTGGTCTTAGTCTGGAAAGCCTTGGTCTTGGTCTTGGTCTCGCAAGCCTTGGTCTTGGTCTTGGTCTTGGTCTGGAAAGCCTTGGTCTTGGTCTCGGTCTCGCAAGCCTTGGTCTTGGTCTTGGTCTTGGTCTTGAAAGCCTTGGTCTTGGTCTTGGTCTTGCAAGTCTTGGTCTCGGTCTTGGTCTGGAAAGCCTTGGTCTTGGTCTCGGTCTCACAAGCCTTGGTCTTGGTCTGGAAAGCCTTGGTCTTGGTCTCGGTCTCGCAAGCCTTGGTCTTGGTCTGGAAAGCCTTGGTCTTGGTCTCGGTCTCGCAAGCCTTGGTCTTGGTCTGGAAAGCCTTGGTCTTGGTCTTGGTCTCGCAAGCCTTGGTCTTGGTCTCGGTCTCGCAAGCCTTGGTCTTGGTCTGGAAAGCCTTGGTCTTGGTCTCGGTCTCGCAAGCCTTGGTCTTGGTCTGGAAAGCCTTGGTCTTGGTCTTGGTCTCGCAAGCCTTGGTCTTGGTCTCGGTCTGGAAAGCCTTGGTCTTGGTCTGCGTCTGGAAAGCCTTGGTCTTGGTCTCGGTCTGGAAAGCCTTGGTCTCGGTCTGCGTCTGGAAAGCCTTGGTCTTGGTCTCGGTCTGGAAAGCCTTGGTCTTGGTCTGCGTCTGGAAAGCCTTGGTCTTGGTCTTGGTCTCGCAAGCCTTGGTCTTGGTCTTTTTGATGCCTGCTCACATGCCTGATATAAACTAACATTCACCAAAATTTTCTTTTTAGCAAAACAAATTTTGTTCTCATTCAATACTAATTATGTCACAAATGTTTAAAAAAATTCAGCCCATTAAATTTTTGTTCAAGCAATAACTAACCTGCATACACAACTAACTGCGACGCTTTATTCATACCCATGCAACTACTGAACAACAACAGCAACAGGCAGCACAGCAACTGCAGCAACAGCAGCAGTTTCAAATGATGCAGCAGCATATGACGCAGCAGGTTGGGACGTGCTTTCTTCCCAAATCGTTTCCTCCTATCGATATTTCCCTTGCTTCCCAACTTTATTTTGTAACCCTTTTGTGGTGATTGAATGGCGTTTCTCTGTTCTTGACTGTTCTTGAGAGTTTAACGTGAAATAATTGAAAAACTCAGCTTAATTTGACCAGTTTGCGCCGGAGGACGTATATACACACAATGTTTTCCCCTGATTCAAAATGGATGACGCATAAACATGTCACTAGCAAGGCCGGAAAGGTCTGTCAGCAGCGAGCAAGGCCGGTATTATCGGCCTAAACCCGCTTTGGATCGAGTTTCGTTAAAAACAATCCCGCGCCTAGGCTCGGTGATGTTAAAATAATCCCGGCGCAAACTGGTTAATAAAAACCCCTGCTTTTTTGCCTTCAGAAAAAGTTTTATTTGACGTCTTTGTATTTAGTTTGCAATTCAGTATCAAGCCGCCACTTTTTTCATCATTTTATCTCAGTAAAGTCGGTCATTAGAAAAATGTTGAAAAGATGCGAATCTGAGACTGAGAAACATTTTGAATTTGTTGAAAACTAATTTGTTTTTAAAATGCACTCAACTTTTCGTAGATTTTGTACACAACCAAAGAAGTGGCCTCAGGATACTATATCGTTTCTGTGGTTTTATATTCTTTATCACAAGTTATTTTCTTTGAAATCATTTACATAATCCTGTAAATGCTAAATTTCAAAGAATCTGGTGTCACCCTCCCTAGCATGTTTTCCTATTTGCCACATTTTAATTTTCAAACCACACAGTAACATTTCCTTTTCAGAATTCACAGCTCGTTTAGGTCAACTTTTGTTCATTCATATCCAGTACATCCTAAATGTACTAGTAAACCTGTTTATAATGAGACAATTAACACAAGTCTGTCCTTGTCCTTTGCACGCTAAATCCTTCTAAATTCAAATTCAGAATTCGGTAAAAAAAAGGTGAATGAATTTGTGAAACCAAGACACACTTGCTATCTTCTTAATAATTTTATGCACAAAGTTCTTTTGGCAATTTTTTGTTACAATCATTTTTATGATTATGCACTTGTGTTTATTTGATAGTTTGTGTTTTATTTCCTACACTCAATTCATTCCTTCTATCTAACAAACCACCTGATTGGTTGATTTGTGTGGTCACATGGTAGTACAACCAATGGGAGTACATGCAACAGATGCAGTTACAGCCGCAGTACAATCTGGACCTCGAGGTATTGTCGTCATGGCAACCATATTGGTGGTGGATCCAGCCTCTTTCTATTATGAATAAAACATTAGATGTAAATTGGGACAGAAAGCATGATTGGAGGAATCTAACAAACAAATTCGGTCATAATGCATGAAAGAAAATTGTTGTTATAATTATATTTAAATAAGATATTAAAGGTGTTTGCAGTAACACCAAGTGGTAATTCTCTTTAGTGAGATGTGTGGTTCTAAAAAGAACCGGAAGGGAACTCAACGTTTCAGACAGTATGTTCTGCCCATCATCAGGAGAGTAATTAACTCTTGCTTTTGTTTACACTCCAACGCACTTCAATATTCGCTTCCCCCCCCCAAAAAAAAAAAAAAAAAAAAAACGGGGAATAATCCTCCAATGCACATAGCTGGAGTGCATTAGCATGTACCACTGCCATGCAGTAAACAACTCTCATAGAGCAAGGGTTAACTGCAGTGAATAGTAAAGAGTTATTGCATGTGCTTCATTTGTTGAGGGTTTTTATGGTTGTACCTAGTACATTCAAATTAACAGATTTACATGTTGTGTTGTTTTGTATTTTATTTGTGCTTAACCTGTTTAATGTTTCATGTTAAAACTTATTATAAATGGTGCAAAATTGACACTGCATGTTCTGTTAATTGGAAAGATGATATAGAATTCACATTTAGAAGTAAATTTGTAAAGAATCCTGCATCCAGACAATCTACATCCAGAGACCAAGAAGATTTGGGTGTTTATTTTTGGAAATATTACAAAATATTAGCTTTCATTTCTTTTTGTCTTTCTTGTTTTGCCAGATTCAGCAACAGATGAATTCAATGCGCGTCGGCAGCAGCAGCAGCAGCAGCGGAACTAACCCCCCTCAAGGACAAGTGCAGCAGCCCAACTGGGAGCAGAACAACACTGCATTGCCCCAGCAACAGCCCGTACCAACTGCCATAGCGGGGGTGGGCAGTGGATGGGGAGGGGCCGGATCGGGTGAGACGCTCAGTAATCAGCTGTGGAAATAACCTAAAGTGGTAATTTTCTAGCGACAATTGCGATTAAAACAAAAAATCTGGTGGATTTTGATGCAATTTTGTGTCCCTTTATTTCATTTTTGGGTTGCTATGGTTACATTTGTTTCTCTGGGATTTTCATAATCATGCACATTAGGCACAACAGTTGTGGTAACTTCTTTCCGTCAATCACATTTTGACATGCAGAACCATTCTTTAGATTTTAGTACCAAAGTTTGCATCAAAGTCCATCAGTTAATGCCCAGTTGTACATTTATTATCAAACCATGTATATAAACAAATCTATGTAATATTGATGTATTATTGTACAGTAAGTAAATGGGGCCTGATCAAGGGAAATGGGTCACATGTCGTGCACCAGTGGTGCTGAAAAACTCTCAAAAATATATATTTCTCATCAAAAATCTGCCAAGATTCTTTGGGAATGTATAATTTAAGAGTTTGAGTAAATACTACAATTATCTCAATTTCCAAAAAATTGACCTTTACGTTGTTTTGGCCTGTTCGCCGATAAGACAATAGCGACACTCGACTCATTTCTCTTGATCGGGCCACAAATAATGGCCGTATAAGTAGTAAGTAGATTCAAAGTGCTAATTACACAAAAGTAGTTGAAAACAGTTGTAAACTGTTGTATACAAGCAATGAGCCAACTACCGTCAGAGTTAATAGAAGGGTTGTCAACACTGAAGCATCTAAGTAGGTACGGAGAAGGTATAAGCTACTGGAAAACACAAGAAAGTAGATCCTGCAAAGTATTAATAGACAAAATGGGTAATGTGAACTCGGTTCCTAAAGGGAAACCCGTGCCTTCAACTCAAGTCACGAGTTCTTAAAGAAACCACCAGTTCTTTAGCAAGTTCGGCCAGGATTATTTTGACATTGACCGGGCCAAGGCGCAGGATTGTTTTGATCCGAGACGGGTTCAGACCAGCATCTGTGGGTAGCACACCCTGAAATTTATGCGAGCCGGTTGCTGACACTCCATTCTTGCTCATGATGTGTTTATACCTTATCTGTTTTGAATTCCAGAACCACTTTGCATGTATACACGTGAACTGCTTAACAAAATTACACAAATGAAAGCGTTCACCCTGAACTTGGGTGCCTCTGTGATGTCAAAGTTGTAACATTTGTGTAATAAGTTGTTTTTTTATGTAAACATCGTGGAGCCGCCAAAAACATTTTGCTATACATTGTTGACGTGAGGCAAAACAAAATTACAAATACCTTTTTCAGTATCTACAGTAAATGTTAATCACACATTTCCGATTGATGACCAAATCTCAAATCAAATGAAGATTATACAATGTATAAAGTCAGTTTGGAAGGCTTGTAATTTGGCATTTGCTACGATAGGAAAATGACGCTTTGTGTTGTCTCATTTTAGCCCAATTAACCTGTGTTCCTACTGGCAATTGAGTGTAACATACCTGCCTCACATTGTGGGGTTGTAATTCGCATGATGCTGTCACTGGAGTCTGTGAAACAAACGCAACAAGCAAATACCAAACTCTCAAATGCCATCAAAAAAAGATGACAATGCAGTAGATGAATATTACAATTCATAACATTTAATATTCCGTGGTTCAAAGGACATTTTAATGTGGAATCTTCATGGCAAGTTTTCATTTGGACTTGGTAAAAATTGTAAAATTGGTTGCGCAAATGTTTTCAGTTTCCCTTGTATTTGCCGTTTGTAGTGTAAAATGTGTATATAAATTATAACAAATGACAAATGTTTTAAACTAACTACAGAAAATAACTACTTTTGCTACGTTTGATTTATGTTGTTCACTGGCTCGTAGCGCTAACTGTATTGAAAAAGGTAAACGGTACACAATAATAACGTAGGGATTTCATTTTGAACGGAGTGCAATTCAATAACCTTACTGTGGCCGAGATCCTCGTTTTTATTGCGCAGAATTCTTTATTAATCGCAACATGCAACAAAAGACTAGAACTTTCATGAGGGCTAATGTGACAAATACAAAAACCCTCAATTTATACTAGTCCTAAAGAATAAAGATAACTAAATTAATCAACTTGTTTATTATTGTTGAGAAGTTACGGCCTTTTACAAGTTTGTTATTCCCTTTTATCTGGGGCCAATTTCATAGAGCTGCTAAGCACAAAAATTTGCTTAGCACAAAAAAGTCTTGCTCATTAAAAACAGGTTACCAGCCAAAATTCGACTTGTTTTTCATACTAAGCAAAAAACAGCTGATTATCAATCAAAAACAATAAAGATCACGTGAAAATTTGGTCTGTAACCTTGTATTTGCCAAGGACAAATTTTCATGCTAAGCATATTTTTGTGCTTAGCAGCTCTATGAAATTGTCCCCAGATCTTTATATGTGGCGGCCATGTTGAATTGTTTTGTATACATAGGTCAATGAGGCTGTTAAACTGAGGCCTGTGTAAATGATCCAACACGCCGCACAGAAGCAGAATGTCCAAAACAATTTAATAATTAAGCAATATCTGACCAAATTATTCACCAAAGATAGAAGATAACAATCTGTGGTATGTTTTTTTTTAAATAAGAAAAAAAATGAATATTTAGACTAGTGTGAGTTTATTTATGTCATTTTATTTTGGAAAGAGTGTCCTGTTTAATGATCTCACAACTGCGGTAACATGTTTCAATTCATTCCAATTCAAGATTGTGACAGGGAAAGTCGATTACAACTTGTAAAATCTGTTGAGTTTGTACATGGAATATACTTGTCATTAGACACCATTTCTGGTTGGGAGTAGCACGGTCTATAATTTGTTAATCATGGTTAATGATAGTAATATTTGTAATTAACTTGTTTAAAGTATTTAACTGGTTAAACTGGTTGAGTTATTGTAAATTATCTAATTTAGGGTCTACAATTATGGGTATCACTTTTACTTTGTCAAATGTTTAACACATTCATTTTAATAACTTAATAAAAAGCATAACTAAGAAAAAAAATGGAGTATTTTGCATTTTTGTAATTAAGATTTTAAGAGCAATACCCCCTTCCATTTTGAATTTTGAGGAGAATGCCGTTTTCTGGATTTTAATAACATTGCAATAATCTTACCTTTTTTTATTTCTCAAAAAAAATCACATTTTAGCAATTTTTTGATAAAAATGCAAGGCTAACCCCTTACAATTAATTTACAACTTTTCAAAAAACTCATATTTTTTCCATATTTTATAAAAATGTAAGGCTAACACCTTAAAATTTTAAAGTTGTTATCAAAAATCTATTTTTTTTACTCATTTTTAATCATCAATTTGTTTACAATTTTTAATAAAAATGCCAGCATTTTAACACGCACAATTATACTTTTTGCAGATAATTTTTGTTTTACAAAAATGTACTTTCCGCTTTAAGACGTAGGTGGCGCTATATATTTGTTTTATGAAGAGCACACACGGCGTATAAAGAGCCTCTGGTTTTTGGGGGGCCAATTTCGGCCTGTGAGAGAGCGAAGTAGGGCGTGGGCTTGACTTTCAAAACTCATATTTTAGCAAATTTTGTAAAAAATCGAAGGCTAACTCCAAACAATTTTTAATTGAACATAACCACTCAATGTTTACCCATTTTTGAAAAGAATGCAAAGCTTACCACTTTACAATTAAAAAAACTGTCATACAAATCTGTTTTTACCAAGTTTTTGAAAAAAATGTATTAAAGGCTAACCCCTTACCATTTTAAAATTTTCATAAAAATGAATATTTACCATTTTATTTTTAAATGCAAGGCTAAACGTGAAAATCGTAAGGGGTTAACCGTTCCTTTTTTATTAAACATGGCACGCAAATGAAAATTGTACATTTACATATTCTTTCAGCGGACAAAGATAGAGGGCGCTATTTGTTCAACATTCTAAGAATAGCTATTACTGGACCGTTTTCAAACTCCAGCTTAAGGTTCATTTGGCTTCCCCCTTCACCATTACTGCATAAACGAAGCCAAAGAGTGGAGTGCCGTGGTCTCGTGGTCTAGAGCATTGAATTTGTAATCTGTATGTAAAGATACAGGTTGTGGGTTCGAGTCCGGCCTGGGACACTCGTTGCTTCTCTCCACCCAGGAGGGCAGAGATGGTTATTGTGGTTGATTTAGTTGATTTAGCTGCTTTGCGCTGAAATAGCAGCATCGAGCTGTATACTCCCAAGAAAGCTGAGATGGTATTTGGAATGTTTCATGGGCCTAATGACCGGGGTAATAATAAATTGTAAAGCGCTTTGATACACCCACATTGTGGGAGTCTAAAGCGCCATATAAGAAACTAGCATTATTATTATTAGCATTAAAGATTGAGACGAAGCTGGAATTAATAAAACGGCCAATATTTTACAAAAACTCGCATTTTAAAAAATTTTGATAAAAATGTAAGGCTAACCCCTTACAATTTTAATATTTATCCAAAACTCGTATTTTTACTCATTTTTGATAAAAATGCAAGTCTAACCCCTTACAATCGTTTATTTTTCATAACATTATTTTTTGCACGTTTTTGATAAAAATAGAAGGCTAATACTCCTTACAATTTTATTATTTCCCATAAAATCGCATTTTAATAATTTTTGATAAAAATGTAAGGCTAACCCCTTACAATCGTTTATTTTTCATAACATTAATTTGTGCACGTTTTTGATAAAAATAGAAGGCTAACTCCTTACAATTTTTATATTCCCCCCAAACTCGTAATTTTAACCAAATTTATTAAAATGGTAAAACTAACCCCTTACAATTTTTTATTTTTACAAAAATTCAAATATAATTATTTAACCCCAACTTAAGGTCCGTTTGGCTCCATCACAAACACTGCATGAACGAAACCAAAGATTGAAACGAATTAATCTAAGATTTGAATAACGGCCACGGTAAAACGGCCGAGGTTTTGAAAAACCCTATGCGTCTTGCATGTACAAGACTAGTCTTTTTTATAAGCGTTTTCTTTTTGTGTAATTCTAGTGGAGCACGTGTAGCATTAAAAGCTATTGATGAGTAGCAGTGTCGACGGGTAGAAAGAGACCTGTTTTCTTTGTTTAGGTCCTTTGATGTATCCCGCGTTAACAATAAAATGTTTTCTGAATAGCTTTACGAACTGGGCAATTTTCAAACCCCAACTCAAGTTCTATCCGGCTCCCTCTTCATTACTGCAAGAACGAAGCCACAGATAGGGACAAAGTTCAGATTTGAAAAACGGCCACGGTCACGCGAGGTTGGAAAATCCCTATGCGTCTTGCATGTACAAGGCTAGTCTTTTTTACAAGCGTTTTTCTTTTTGAGTAATTTTGTAGTGCACGTGTAGCATTAGAAGCTGTTGATGAGTAGCAGTGTCGACGGGTAGAAAGAGACCTGTTTTCTTTGTTCAGGTCCTTTGATGTATCCCGCGTTAACAATAAAATGTTTTCTGAATAGCTTTACTAGCTGAATGGGCCGTTTTCAAAACCCAGTTCTGGCTCTGTGCGGCTCCATCTCAATTACTGCATGAACGAAGCCAAGGAGATAGGGACAAAGTTAAGATTTGAAAAACGGCCATGATAACACGAGGTTGGACAATCCCTATGCGTCTTGCATGTACAAGGCTAGTCTTTTTTTACAAGCGTTTTTCTTTTTGTGTAATTTTGTAGTGCACGTGTAGTATTATAAGCAAATGATGAGTTGCAGTGTCGACGGGTAGAAAGAGACCTGTTTTCTTTGTTCAGACCCTTTGATGTATCCCGCGTTAACAATAAAATGTTTTCATTGATGGAAAAGGATTAAACGCCGCTATCTTTTTTCACGCTTGAGTGCCTCTGAATGGTGATTTTTGAAGCAGAAAGTCTCGAAATACAGCACTTAGGAAGCATTTTAACCCACACAATGATACTTTTTGAAGAGGAAATTGCACGCTGAACACGAATCTGGTTTTTTCTGATTTTTTCTGATTTTTTTTTCCAAACTTTCTTTTTTTCAACGTAGGTTAGCTTTTGATTTCATCGATTGATGTTCTTCCTGCATCAAAGATAATATTTAAGTCGTTCTGAGAAAAGTCAATTTTTTGACCAATTTTGATAAAAAAGTGGGTTAACCCCTTGTATTTCTTTCAAATTTTCAAAATAATACATTCTTTTACCTAATATTCGCAATTTTAGCTTTGTTTTCATCGATTGATGTTCTTCCTGCATCAAAGATAATATTTAAGTCGTTCTGAGAAAAGTCAATTTTTGGACCAATTTTGATAAAAAAGTGGGTTAACCCCTTGTATTTCTTTCAAATTTTCAAAATAATACATTCTTTTATCAAATATTCGCAATTTTAGCTTTGTTTTCATCGATTGATGTTCTTCCTGCATCAAAGATAATATTTATGTCGTTTTGATAAAAGTCAATTTTTGGACCAATTTTGATAAAACTTCTTTCAAATTTTCAAAATAATACATTCTTTTACCAAATATTCGCAATTTTAGCTTTGTTTTCATCGATTGATGTTCTTCCTGCATCAAAGATAATATTTAAGTCGTTTTGAGAAAAGTCAATTTGTTTGACCAATTTTGATAAAAAAGGTGGGTTAACCCCTTGTATTTCTTTCAAATTTTCAAAATAATACATTCTTTTACCAAATATTCGCAATTTTAGCTTTTGATTTCATCGATTGATGTTCTTCCTGCATCAAAGATAATATTTAAGTCGTTCTGAGAAAAGTCAATTTTTTGACCAATTTTGATAAAAAAGTGGGTTAACCCCTTGTATTTCTTTCAAATTTTCAAAATAATACATTCTTTTACCTAATGTTCGCAATTTTAGCTTTGTTTTCATCGATTGATGTTCTTCCTGCATCAAAGATAATATTTAAGTCGTTCTGAGAAAAGTCAATTTTTTGACCAATTTTGATAAAAAAAGTGGGTTAACCCCTTGTATTTCTTTCAAATTTTCAAAATAATACATTCTTTTACCAAATATTCGCAATTTTTGCTTTGTTTTCATCGATTGATGTTCTTCCTGCATCAAAGATAATATTTAAGTCGTTTTGATAAAAGTCAATTTTTGGACCAATTTTGATAAAAAAGTGGGTTAACCCCTTGTATTTCTTTCAAATTTTCAAAATAATACATTCTTTTACCAAATATTCGCAATTTTAGCTTTGTTTTCATCGATTGATGTTCTTCCTGCATCAAAGATAATATTTATGTCGTTTTGATAAAAGTCAATTTTTGGACCAATTTTGATAAAACTTCTTTCAAATTTTCAAAATAATACATTCTTTTACCAAATATTCGCAATTTTAGCTTTGTTTTCATCGATTGATGTTCTTCCTGCATCAAAGATAATATTTAAGTCGTTTTGAGAAAAGTCAATTTGTTTGACCAATTTTGATAAAAAAGGTGGGTTAACCCCTTGTATTTCTTTCAAATTTTCAAAATAATACATTATTTTACCAAATATTCGCAATTTTAGCTTTGTTTTCATCGATTGATGTTCTTCCTGCATCAAAGATAATATTTAAGTCGTTCTGAGAAAAGTCAATTTTTTGACCAATTTTGATAAAAAATGTGGTAGGTTAACCCAATGCATTTTTTTCAAATTTTATCCAACATTTATATAATTTTAAACCCCAGCTAAGGCTTCGTCTGGATCCATCACCATGAATAAACGATGCCAAAAACATAGACGGAGCGGAGATTTGAAAAACGGCCATGGTAACAAGGCTGATGTTGCAAAAAACCTATGCGTTTTGCACGTTTAAGGCTAGTCTTTTTAACAAGCGTTTTTCTGTTTGTGTAATTTTGTAGTACACGTGTAGTATTATAAGCTATTGATGAGTAGCAGTGTCGACGGGTAGAAAGAGACCTGTTTTCTTTGTTCAGGTCCTTTGATGTATCCCGCGTTAACAATAAAATGTTTTCTGAATAGCTTTACGAACTGGGCAATTTTCAAACCCCAACTCAAGTTCTATCCGGCTCCCTCTTCATTACTGCAAGAACGAAGCCACAGATAGGGACAAAGTTCAGATTTGAAAAACGGCCACGGTCACGCGAGGTTTGAAAATCCCTATGCGTCTTGCACGTACAAGGCTAGTCTTTTTTTCAAGCGTTTTTCTTTTTGTGTAATTTTGTAGTGCACGTGTAGCATTATAAGCTGTTGATGAGTAGCAGTGTCGACGGGTAGAAAGAGACCTGTTTTCTTTGTTCAGGTCCTTTGATGTATCCCGCGTTAACAATAAAATGTTTTCTGAATAGCTTTACTAGCTGAATGGGCCGTTTTCAAAACCCAGTTCTGGCTCTGTGTGGCTCCATCTCAATTACTGCATGAACGAAGCCAGGAAGATAAGGACAAAGTTCAGATTTGAAAAAACGGCCACGGTCACGCGAGGTTGGAAAATCCCTATGCGTCTTGCATGTACAAGGCTAGTCTTTTTTATAAGCGTTTTTCTTTTTGTGTAATTTTGTAGTGCACGTGTAGCATTATAAGCTGTTGATGAGTAGCAGTGTCGACGGGTAGAAAGAGACCTGTTTTCTTTGTTCAGGTCCTTTGATGTATCCCGCGTTAACAATAAAATGTTTTCTGAATAGCTTTACTAGCTGAATGGGCCGTTTTCAAAACCCAGTTCTGGCTCTGTGCGGCTCCATCTCAATTACTGCATGAACGAAGCCAGGAAGATAGGGACAAAGTTCAGATTTGAAAAACGGCCATGATAACACGAGGTTGGACAATCCCTAAGCGTCTTGCATGCGCGAGGCTAGTCTTTTTTACAAGCGTTTTTCATTTTGTGTAATTTTGTAGTGCACGTGTAGTATTATAAGCTAATGATGAGTAGCAGTGTCGACGGGTAGAAAGAGACCTGTTTTCTTTGTCCAGACCCTTTGATGTATCCGCGTTAACAATAAAATGTTTTCATTGATGGGAAAGGATTAAACGCCGCTATCTTTTTTCACGCTTGAGTGCCTCTGAATGGTGATTTTTGAAGCAGAAAGTCTCGAAATACAGCACTTAGGAAGCATTTTAACCCACACAATGATACTTTTTGAAGAGGAAATTGCACGCTGAACACGAATCTGGTGTCAAAATTCAAAAATTATGCGTATTTCACAAATCGAGGTGAATTTTTTCTGATTTTTTTTTCCAAACTTTCTTTTTTTCAACGTAGGTGGCGCTATATATTTTGAAAAAAACTTTCTTCCAATTTTAAAAATAATACATTTCCCCCCAAATATTAACAATTTTAGCTTTGTTTTCATTGATTTATGTCCCTCCTGCATCAAAGATAATATTTAAGTCGTTTTGAAAAAAAGTAATTTTTTGTCCTAATTTTAATATTTTTTTCTAAATTTTCAAAATAATACATTTCCCCCAAATATTCGCAATTTTAGCTTGGTTTTCATTGATTGATGTTCCTCCTGCATCAAAGATAATATTTAAGTCGTTTTGAGAAAAGTAAATTTTTGTCTTAATTTTAATATTTTTTCCAAATTTTCAAAACAATACATTTTTTCCCAAATATTAGCAATTTTAGCTTTATTTTCATCGATTGATGTTCCTCCTGCATCAAAGATAATATTTAAGTCGTTTTGAGAAACAATATTTGTTGTCCTAATTTTAATATTTCTTTCAAATTTTCAAAATAATACATTCTTTTACCAAACATTCGAAATTTTAGCTTTGTTTTCATCGATTGATGTTCTTCCTGCATCAAAGATAATATTTAGGTCGTTCTGAGAAAAGTCAATTTTTTGACCAATTTTCATAAAAAAGGTGGGTTAACCCCTTGTATTTCTTTCAAATTTTCAAAATAATACATTCTTTTACCAAATATTCGCAATTTTTGCTTTGTTTTCATCGATTGATGTTCTTCCTGCATCAAAAATAATATTTATGTCGTTTTGATAAAAGTCAATTTTTTGACCAATTTTGATAAAAAAGGTGGGTTAACCCCTTGTATTTCTTTCAAATTTTTAAAATAATACATTCTTTTACCAAATATTCGCAATTTTAGCTTTGTTTTCATCGATTGATGTTCTTCCTGCATCAAAGATAATATTTATGTCGTTTTGAGAAAAGTCAATTTTTTGACCAATTTTGATAAAAAAAGGTGGGTTAACCCCTTGTATTTCTTTCAAATTTTCAAAATAATACATTCTTTTACCAAATATCCGCAATTTTAGTTTTGTTTTCATCGATTGATGTTCTTCCTGCATCAAAGATAATATTTATGTCGTTTTGAGAAAAGTCAATTTGTTTGACCAATTTTGATAAAAAAGGTGGGTTAACCCCTTGTATTTCTTTCAAATTTTCAAAATAATACATTCTTTTACCGAATATTCGCAATTTTAGCTTTGTTTTCATCGATTGATGTTCTTCCTGCATCAAAGATAATATTTAAGTCGTTCTGAGAAAAGTCAATTTTTTGACCAATTTTGATAAAAAAGTGGGTTAACCCCTTGTATTTCTTTCAAATTTTCAAAATAATACATTCTTTTTCCAAATATTCGCAATTTTAGCTTTGTTTTCATCGATTGATGTTCTTCCTGCATCAAAGATAATAATTAAGTCGTTTTGAGAAAAGTCAATATTTTTGCCCAATTTTGATAAAAAACTGGTAGGTTAACCCAATGCATTTTTTTCAAATTTTATCCAACATTTATATAATTTTAAACCCCAGCTAAGGCTTCGTCTGGATCCATCACCATGAATAAACGATGCCAAAAACATAGACGGAGCGGAGATTTGAAAAACGGCCATGGTATAAACAAGGCTGATGTTGCAAAAAACCTATGCATTTTGCACGTTTAAGGCTAGTCTTTTTAACAAGCGTTTTTCTGTTTGTGTAATTTTGTAGTGCACTTGTAGCATTAGAAGCTATTGATGAGTAGCAGTGTCGACGGGTAGAAAGAGACCTGTTTTCTTTGTTCAGGTCCTTTGATGTATCCCGCGTTAACAATAACATGTTTTCTGAATAGCTTTACTAGCTGAATGGGCCGTTTTCAAAACCCAGTTCTGGCTCTGTGTGGCTCCATCTCAATTACTGCATGAACGAAGCCAAGAGATAGGGACAAAGTTAAGATTTGAAAAACAGCCATGATAACACGAGGTTGGACAATCCCTAAGCGTCTTGCATGCGCGAGGCTAGTCTTTTTTACAAGCGTTTTACATTTTGTGTAATTTTGTAGTGCACGTGTAGTATTATAAGCTAATGATGAGTAGCAGTGTCGACGGGTAGAAAGAGACCTGTTTTCTTTGTCCAGACCCTTTGATGTATCCCGCGTTAACAATAAAATGTTTTCATTGATGGAAAAGGATTAAACTCCGCTATCTTTTTTCACGCTTGAGTGCCTCTGAATGGTGATTTTTGAAGCAGAAAGTCTCGAAATACAGCACTTAGGAAGCATTTTAACCCACACAATGATACTTTTTGAAGAGGAAATTGCACGCTGAACACGAATCTGGTGTCAAAATTCAAAAATTATGCGTATTTCAAAAATCGAGGTGATTTTTTTCTGATTTATTTTTCCAAACTTTCTTTTTTTCAACGTAGGTGGCGCTATATATTTTTAAACAAAATTTCTTCCAATTTTAAAAATAATACATTTCCCCCCCAAATATTCACAATTTTAGCTTTGTTTTTATTGATTTATGTCCCTCCTGCATCAAAGATAATATTTAAGTCGTTTTGAAAAAAGTAAATTGTTGTCCTAATTTTAATATTTTTTTCTAAATTTTCAAAATAATACATTTCCCCCAAATATTCGCAATTTTAGCTTGGTTTTCATCGATTGATGTTCCTCCTGCATCAAAGTTAATATTTAAGTCGTTTTGAGAAAAGTACATTTTTTCCCAAATTTTGATAAAAAAGGTGGGTTAACCCCTTGTATTTTTTTCAAATTTTCAAAATAATACATTTCCCCCCCAAATATTGGCAATTTTAGCTTTATTTTCATCGATT
Organism: Crossaster papposus; assembly: GCA_037893245.1. NCBI lineage: Eukaryota > Metazoa > Echinodermata > Asteroidea > Velatida > Solasteridae > Crossaster > Crossaster papposus. Next base: position 59,002 of record JBAIAA010000298.1, on the reverse strand, counting down.
GATGTTCCTCCTGCATCAAAGATAATATTTAAGTCGTTTTGAGAAACAATATTTTTTGTCCTAATTTTAATATTTCTTTCAAATTTTCAAAACAATACATTTTTTTACCAAATATTCGCAATTTTAGCTTTGTTTTCATCGATTGATGTTCTTCCTGCATCAAAGATAATATTTAAGTCGTTTTAAGAAAAGTCAATTTTTTTACCAATTTTGATAAAAAAGGTGGGTTAACCCCTTGTATTTCTTTCAAATTTTCAAAATAATACATTCTTTTACCGAATATTCGCAATTTTAGCTTTGTTTTCATCGATTGATGTTCTTCCTGCATCAAAGATAATATTTAAGTCGTTCTGAGAAAAGTCAATTTTTTGACCAATTTTGATAAAAAAGTGGGTTAACCCCTTGTATTTCTTTCAAATTTTCAAAATAATACATTCTTTTACCAAATATTCGCAATTTTAGCTTTGTTTTCATCGATTGATGTTCTTTCTGCATCAAAGATAATATTTAAGTCGTTTGAAGAAAAGTCAATTTGTTTGACCAATTTTGATAAAAAAGGTGGGTTAACCCCTTGTATTTCTTTCAAATTTTTAAAATAATACATTCTTTTACCGAATATTCGCAATTTTAGCTTTGTTTTCATCGATTGATGTTCTTCCTGCATCAAAGATAATATTTAAGTCGTTCTGAGAAAAGTCAATTTTTTGACCAATTTTGATAAAAAAGTGGGTTAACCCCTTGTATTTCTTTCAAATTTTCAAAATAATACATTCTTTTACCAAATATTCGCAATTTTAGCTTTGTTTTCATCGATTGATGTTCTTTCTGCATCAAAGATAATATTTAAGTCGTTTGAAAAAAAGTCAATTTGTTTGACCAATTTTGATAAAAAAGGTGGGTTAACCCCTTGTATTTCTTTCAAATTTTCAAAATAATACATTCTTTTTCCAAATATTCGCAATTTTAGCTTTGTTTTCATCGATTGATGTTCTTCCTGCATCAAAGATAATAATTAAGTCGTTTTGAGAAAAGTCAATATTTTTGCCCAATTTTGATAAAAAACTGGTAGGTTAACCCAATGCATTTTTTTCAAATTTTATCCAACATTTATATAATTTTAAACCCCAGCTAAGGCTTCGTCTGGATCCATCACCATGAATAAACGATGCCAAAAACATAGACGGAGCGGAGATTTGAAAAACGGCCATGGTATAAACAAGGCTGATGTTGCAAAAAACCTATGCATTTTGCACGTTTAAGGCTAGTCTTTTTAACAAGCGTTTTTCTGTTTGTGTAATTTTGTAGTGCACTTGTAGCATTAGAAGCTATTGATGAGTAGCAGTGTCGACGGGTAGAAAGAGACCTGTTTTCTTTGTTCAGGTCCTTTGATGTATCCCGCGTTAACAATAAAATGTTTTCTGAATAGCTTTACTAGCTGAATGGGCCGTTTTCAAAACCCAGTTCTGGCTCTGTGTGGCTCCATCTCAATTACTGCATGAACGAAGCCAAGAAGATAGGGACAAAGTTAAGATTTGAAAAACGGCCATGATAACACGAGGTTGGACAATCCCTAAGCGTCTTGCATGCGCGAGGCTAGTCTTTTTTACAAGCGTTTTACATTTTGTGTAATTTTGTAGTGCACGTGTAGTATTATAAGCTATTGATGAGTAGCAGTGTCGACGGGTAGAAAGAGACCTGTTTTCTTTGTCCAGACCCTTTGATGTATCCCGCGTTAACAATAAAATGTTTTCATTGATGGAAAAGGATTAAACTCCGCTATCTTTTTTCACGCTTGAGTGCCTCTGAATGGTGATTTTTGAAGCAGAAAGTCTCGAAATACAGCACTTAGGAAGCATTTTAACCCACACAATGATACTTTTTGAAGAGGAAATTGCACGCTGAACACGAATCTGGTGTCAAAATTCAAAAATTATGCGTATTTCAAAAATCGAGGTGATTTTTTTCTGATTTATTTTTCCAAACTTTCTTTTTTTCAACGTAGGTGGCGCTATATATTTTTAAACAAAATTTCTTCCAATTTTAAAAATAATACATTTCCCCCCCAAATATTCACAATTTTAGCTTTGTTTTCATTGATTTATGTCCCTCCTGCATCAAAGATAATATTTAAGTCGTTTTGAAAAAAGTAAATTGTTGTCCTAATTTTAATATTTTTTTCTAAATTTTCAAAATAATACATTTCCCCCAAATATTCGCAATTTTAGCTTGGTTTTCATCGATTGATGTTCCTCCTGCATCAAAGTTAATATTTAAGTCGTTTTGAGAAAAGTAAATTTTTTCCCAAATTTTGATAAAAAAGGTGGGTTAACCCCTTGTATTTTTTTCAAATTTTCAAAATAATACATTTCCCCCCCAAATATTGGCAATTTTAGCTTTATTTTCATCGATTGATGTTCCTCCTGCATCAAAGATAATATTTAAGTCGTTTTGAGAAACAATATTTTTTGTCCTAATTTTAATATTTCTTTCAAATTTTCAAAACAATACATTTTTTTACCAAATATTCGCAATTTTAGCTTTGTTTTCATCGATTGATGTTCTTCCTGCATCAAAGATAATATTTAAGTCGTTTTAAGAAAAGTCAATTTTTTGACCAATTTTGATAAAAAAGGTGGGTTAACCCCTTGTATTTCTTTCAAATTTTCAAAATAATACATTCTTTTACCGAATATTCGCAATTTTAGCTTTGTTTTCATCGATTGATGTTCTTCCTGCATCAAAGATAATATTTAAGTCGTTCTGAGAAAAGTCAATTTTTTGACCAATTTTGATAAAAAAGTGGGTTAACCCCTTGTATTTCTTTCAAATTTTCAAAATAATACATTCTTTTACCAAATATTCGCAATTTTAGCTTTGTTTTCATCGATTGATGTTCTTTCTGCATCAAAGATAATATTTAAGTCGTTCTGAGAAAAGTCAATTTTTTGACCAATTTTGATAAAAAAGTGGGTTAACCCCTTGTATTTCTTTCAAATTTTCAAAATAATACATTCTTTTACCAAATATTCGCAATTTTAGCTTTGTTTTCATCGATTGATATTCTTTCTGCATCAAAGATAATATTTAAGTCGTTTGAAGAAAAGTCAATTTGTTTGACCAATTTTGATAAAAAAGGTGGGTTAACCCCTTGTATTTCTTTCAAATTTTCAAAATAATACATTCTTTTTCCAAATATTCGCAATTTTAGCTTTGTTTTCATCGATTGATGTTCTTCCTGCATCAAAGATAATAATTAAGTCGTTTTGAGAAAAGTCAATATTTTTGCCCAATTTTGATAAAAAACTGGTAGGTTAACCCAATGCATTTTTTTAAAATTTTATCCAACATTTATATAATTTTAAACCCCAGCTAAGGCTTCGTCTGGATCCATCACCATGAATAAACGATGCCAAAAACATAGACGGAGCGGAGATTTGAAAAACGGCCATGGTATAAACAAGGCTGATGTTGCAAAAAACCTATGCATTTTGCACGTTTAAGGCTAGTCTTTTTAACAAGCGTTTTTCTGTTTGTGTAATTTTGTAGTGCACTTGTAGCATTAGAAGCTATTGATGAGTAGCAGTGTCGACGGGTAGAAAGAGACCTGTTTTCTTTGTTCAGGTCCTTTGATGTATCCCGCGTTAACAATAAAATGTTTTCTGAATAGCTTTACTAGCTGAATGGGCCGTTTTCAAAACCCAGTTCTGGCTCTGTGTGGCTCCATCTCAATTACTGCATGAACGAAGCCAAGAAGATAGGGACAAAGTTAAGATTTGAAAAACGGCCATGATAACACGAGGTTGGACAATCCCTAAGCGTCTTGCATGCGCGAGGCTAGTCTTTTTTACAAGCGTTTTACATTTTGTGTAATTTTGTAGTGCACGTGTAGTATTATAAGCTAATGATGAGTAGCAGTGTCGACGGGTAGAAAGAGACCTGTTTTCTTTGTCCAGACCCTTTGATGTATCCCGCGTTAACAATAAAATGTTTTCATTGATGGAAAAGGATTAAACTCCGCTATCTTTTTTCACGCTTGAGTGCCTCTGAATGGTGATTTTTGAAGCAGAAAGTCTCGAAATACAGCACTTAGGAAGCATTTTAACCCACACAATGATACTTTTTGAAGAGGAAATTGCACGCTGAACACGAATCTGGTGTCAAAATTCAAAAATTATGCGTATTTCAAAAATCGAGGTGATTTTTTTCTGATTTATTTTTCCAAACTTTCTTTTTTTCAACGTAGGTGGCGCTATATATTTTGAAACAAAATTTCTTCCAATTTTAAAAATAATACATTTCCCCCCCAAATATTCACAATTTTAGCTTTTTTTTCATTGATTTATGTCCCTCCTGCATCAAAGATAATATTTAAGTCGTTTTGAAAAAAGTAAATTGTTGTCCTAATTTTAATATTTTTTTCTAAATTTTCAAAATAATACATTTTCCCCAAATATTCGCAATTTTAGCTTGGTTTTCATCGATTGATGTTCCTCGCATCAAAGTTAATATTTAAGTCGTTTTGAGAAAAGTAAATTTTTTCCCAAATTTTGATAAAAAAGGTGGGTTAACCCCTTGTATTTTTTTCAAATTTTCAAAATAATACATTTCCCCCCCAAATATTGGCAATTTTAGCTTTATTTTCATCGATTGATGTTCCTCCTGCATCAAAGATAATATTTAAGTCGTTTTGAGAAACAATATTTTTTGTCCTAATTTTAATATTTCTTTCAAATTTTCAAAACAATACATTTTTTTACCAAATATTCGCAATTTTAGCTTTGTTTTCATCGATTGATGTTCTTCCTGCATCAAGGATAATATTTAAGTCGTTTTAAGAAAAGTCAATTTTTTTACCAATTTTGATAAAAAAGGTGGGTTAACCCCTTGTATTTCTTTCAAATTTTCAAAATAATACATTCTTTTACCGAATATTCGCAATTTTAGCTTTGTTTTCATCGATTGATGTTCTTCCTGCATCAAAGATAATATTTAAGTCGTTCTGAGAAAAGTCAATTTTTTGACCAATTTTGATAAAAAAGTGGGTTAACCCCTTGTATTTCTTTCAAATTTTCAAAATAATACATTCTTTTACCAAATATTCGCAATTTTAGCTTTGTTTTCATCGATTGATGTTCTTTCTGCATCAAAGATAATATTTAAGTCGTTTGAAGAAAAGTCAATTTGTTTGACCAATTTTGATAAAAAAGGTGGGTTAACCCCTTGTATTTCTTTCAAATTTTTAAAATAATACATTCTTTTACCGAATATTCGCAATTTTAGCTTTGTTTTCATCGATTGATGTTCTTCCTGCATCAAAGATAATATTTAAGTCGTTCTGAAAAAAGTCAATTTTTTGACCAATTTTGATAAAAAAGTGGGTTAACCCCTTGTATTTCTTTCAAATTTTCAAAATAATACATTCTTTTACCAAATATTCGCAATTTTAGCTTTGTTTTCATCGATTGATGTTCTTTCTGCATCAAAGATAATATTTAAGTCGTTTGAAGAAAAGTCAATTTTTTGACCAATTTTGATAAAAAAGGTGGGTTAACCCCTTGTATTTCTTTCAAATTTTCAAAATAATACATTCTTTTACCGAATATTCGCAATTTTAGCTTTGTTTTCATCGATTGATGTTCTTCCTGCATCAAAGATAATATTTAAGTCGTTCTGAGAAAAGTCAATTTTTTGACCAATTTTGATAAAAAAGTGGGTTAACCCCTTGTATTTCTTTCAAATTTTCAAAATAATACATTCTTTTACCAAATATTCGCAATTTTAGCTTTGTTTTCATCGATTGATGTTCTTTCTGCATCAAAGATAATATTTAAGTCGTTCTGAGAAAAGTCAATTTTTTGACCAATTTTGATAAAAAAGTGGGTTAACCCCTTGTATTTCTTTCAAATTTTCAAAATAATACATTCTTTTACCAAATATTCGCAATTTTAGCTTTGTTTTCATCGATTGATGTTCTTTCTGCATCAAAGATAATATTTAAGTCGTTTGAAGAAAAGTCAATTTGTTTGACCAATTTTGATAAAAAAGGTGGGTTAACCCCTTGTATTTCTTTCAAATTTTCAAAATAATACATTCTTTTTCCAAATATTCGCAATTTTAGCTTTGTTTTCATCGATTGATGTTCTTCCTGCATCAAAGATAATAATTAAGTCGTTTTGAGAAAAGTCAATATTTTTGCCCAATTTTGATAAAAAACTGGTAGGTTAACCCAATGCATTTTTTTCAAATTTTATCCAACATTTATATAATTTTAAACCCCAGCTAAGGCTTCGTCTGGATCCATCACCATGAATAAACGATGCCAAAAACATAGACGGAGCGGAGATTTGAAAAACGGCCATGGTATAAACAAGGCTGATGTTGCAAAAAACCTATGCATTTTGCACGTTTAAGGCTAGTCTTTTTAACAAGCGTTTTTCTGTTTGTGTAATTTTGTAGTGCACTTGTAGCATTAGAAGCTATTGATGAGTAGCAGTGTCGACGGGTAGAAAGAGACCTGTTTTCTTTGTTCAGGTTCTTTGATGTATCCCGCGTTAACAATAAAATGTTTTCTGAATAGCTTTACTAGCTGAATGGGCCGTTTTCAAAACCCAGTTCTGGCTCTGTGTGGCTCCATCTCAATTACTGCATGAACGAAGCCAAGAAGATAGGGACAAAGTTAAGATTTGAAAAACGGCCATGATAACACGAGGTTGGACAATCCCTAAGCGTCTTGCATGCGCGAGGCTAGTCTTTTTTACAAGCGTTTTACATTTTGTGTAATTTTGTAGTGCACGTGTAGTATTATAAGCTAATGATGAGTAGCAGTGTCGACGGGTAGAAAGAGACCTGTTTTCTTTGTCCAGACCCTTTGATGTATCCCGCGTTAACAATAAAATGTTTTCATTGATGGAAAAAGATTAAACTCCGCTATCTTTTTTCACGCTTGAGTGCCTCTGAATGGTGATTTTTGAAGCAGAAAGTCTCGAAATACAGCACTTAGGAAGCATTTTAACCCACACAATGATACTTTTTGAAGAGGAAATTGCACGCTGAACACGAATCTGGTGTCAAAATTCAAAAATTATGCGTATTTCAAAAATCGAGGTGATTTTTTTCTGATTTATTTTTCCAAACTTTCTTTTTTTCAACGTAGGTGGCGCTATATATTTTGAAACAAAATTTCTTCCAATTTTAAAAATAATACATTTCCCCCCCCCAAATATTCACAATTTTAGCTTTGTTTTCATTGATTTATGTCCCTCCTGCATCAAAGATAATATTTAAGTCGTTTTGAAAAAAGTAAATTGTTGTCCTAATTTTAATATTTTTTTCTAAATTTTCAAAATAATACATTTCCCCCAAATATTCGCAATTTTAGCTTGGTTTTCATCGATTGATGTTCCTCCTGCATCAAAGTTAATATTTAAGTCGTTTTGAGAAAAGTAAATTTTTTCCCAAATTTTGATAAAAAAGGTGGGTTAACCCCTTGTATTTTTTTCAAATTTTCAAAATAATACATTTCCCCCCCAAATATTGGCAATTTTAGCTTTATTTTCATCGATTGATGTTCCTCCTGCATCAAAGATAATATTTAAGTCGTTTTGAGAAACAATATTTTTTGTCCTAATTTTAATATTTCTTTCAAATTTTCAAAACAATACATTTTTTTACCAAATATTCGCAATTTTAGCTTTGTTTTCATCGATTGATGTTCTTCCTGCATCAAAGATAATATTTAAGTCGTTTTAAGAAAAGTCAATTTTTTTACCAATTTTGATAAAAAAGGTGGGTTAACCCCTTGTATTTCTTTCAAATTTTCAAAATAATACATTCTTTTACCGAATATTCGCAATTTTAGCTTTGTTTTCATCGATTGATGTTCTTCCTGCATCAAAGATAATATTTAAGTCGTTCTGAGAAAAGTCAATTTTTTGACCAATTTTGATAAAAAAGTGGGTTAACCCCTTGTATTTCTTTCAAATTTTCAAAATAATACATTCTTTTACCAAATATTCGCAATTTTAGCTTTGTTTTCATCGATTGATGTTCTTTCTGCATCAAAGATAATATTTAAGTCGTTTGAAGAAAAGTCAATTTGTTTGACCAATTTTGATAAAAAAGGTGGGTTAACCCCTTGTATTTCTTTCAAATTTTTAAAATAATACATTCTTTTACCGAATATTCGCAATTTTAGCTTTGTTTTCATCGATTGATGTTCTTCCTGCATCAAAGATAATATTTAAGTCGTTCTGAGAAAAGTCAATTTTTTGACCAATTTTGATAAAAAAGTGGGTTAACCCCTTGTATTTCTTTCAAATTTTCAAAATAATACATTCTTTTACCAAATATTCGCAATTTTAGCTTTGTTTTCATCGATTGATGTTCTTTCTGCATCAAAGATAATATTTAAGTCGTTTGAAGAAAAGTCAATTTGTTTGACCAATTTTGATAAAAAAGGTGGGTTAACCCCTTGTATTTCTTTCAAATTTTCAAAATAATACATTCTTTTTCCAAATATTCGCAATTTTAGCTTTGTTTTCATCGATTGATGTTCTTCCTGCATCAAAGATAATAATTAAGTCGTTTTGAGAAAAGTCAATATTTTTGCCCAATTTTGATAAAAAACTGGTAGGTTAACCCAATGCATTTTTTTCAAATTTTATCCAACATTTATATAATTTTAAACCCCAGCTAAGGCTTCGTCTGGATCCATCACCATGAATAAACGATGCCAAAAACATAGACGGAGCGGAGATTTGAAAAACGGCCATGGTATAAACAAGGCTGATGTTGCAAAAAACCTATGCATTTTGCACGTTTAAGGCTAGTCTTTTTAACAAGCGTTTTTCTGTTTGTGTAATTTTGTAGTGCACTTGTAGCATTAGAAGCTATTGATGAGTAGCAGTGTCGACGGGTAGAAAGAGACCTGTTTTCTTTGTTCAGGTCCTTTGATGTATCCCGCGTTAACAATAAAATGTTTTCTGAATAGCTTTACTAGCTGAATGGGCCGTTTTCAAAACCCAGTTCTGGCTCTGTGTGGCTCCATCTCAATTACTGCATGAACGAAGCCACGGAGATAGGGACAAAGTTAAGATTTGAAAAACGGCCATGATAACACGAGGTTGGACAGCCCCTAAGCATCTTGCATGCGGAAGGCTAGTCTTTTTTACAAGCGTTTTTCATTTTGTGTAATTTTGTAGTGCACATGTAGTATTATAAGCTAATGATGAGTAGCAGTGTCGACGGGTAGAAAGAGACCTGTTTTCTTTGTTCAGACCCTTTGATGTATCCCGCGTTAACAATAAAATGTTTTCATTGATGGGAAAGGATTTAACTCGGCTATCTTTTTTCACGCTTGAGTGCCTCTGAATGGTGATTTTTGAAGCAGAAAGTCTCGAAATACAGCACTTAGGAAGCATTTTAACCCACACAATGATACTTTTTGAAGAGGAAATTGAACGCTGAACACGAATCTGGTGTCAAAATTCAAAAATTATGCGTATTTTAAAAATCGAGGTGATTTTTTTCTGATTTATTTTTCCAAACTTTCTTTTTTTCAACGTAGGTGGCGCTATATATTTTGAAACAAAATTTCTTCCAATTTTAAAAATAATACATTTCCCCCCCAAATATTCACAATTTTAGCTTTGTTTTCATTGATTTATGTCCCTCCTGCATCAAAGATAATATTTAAGTCGTTTTGAAAAAAGTAAATTGTTGTCCTAATTTTAATATTTTTTTCTAAATTTTCAAAATAATACATTTCCCCCAAATATTGGCAATTTTAGCTTTATTTTCATCGATTGATGTTCTTCCTGCATCAAAGATAATATTTAAGTCGTTTTGAGAAACAATATTTTTTGTCCTAATTTTAATATTTCTTTCAAATTTTCAAAATAATACATTCTTTTACCGAATATTCGCAATTTTAGCTTTGTTTTCATCGATTGATGTTCTTCCTGCATCAAAGTTAATATTTATGTCGTTTTGAGAAAAGTCAATTTTTGGACCAATTTTGATAAAAAAAGGTGGGTTAACCCCTTGTATTTTCATCGATTGATGTTCTTCCTGCATCAAAGATAATATTTATGTCGTTTTGAGAAAAGTCAATTTTTTGACCAATTTTGATAAAAAAGGTGGGTTAACCCCTTGTATTTCTTTCAAATTTTCAAAATAATACATTCTTTTACCTAATATTCGCAATTTTAGCTTTGTTTTCATCGATTGATGTTCTTCCTGCATCAAAGATAATATTTAAGTCGTTCTGAGAAAAGTCAATTTTTTGACCAATTTTGAAGAAAAAAAACGTTTTTCAAAAATCGAGGCAAAATATTTTTTTTCGCAAAACTTTCTACTTTCCAACGTAGGTGGCGCTATATAATTGTTCATGAACAGCGCCTACATGGCGTATCCAGTGGCTCTGGGTTTTTTTGTGCCGATTTTGGCCTGTGAGAGAGAGAAGTGGGGCGGGGGCTTGACTTCTAAACATTACTGAAAAGCTATTTTCCTTAGACTTTTTTTGCAGTTTTTTTCAAAAAATCAATTTTTACCCATTTTTGATAACAATGCAAGGCTAACCCCTTACCATTTTAATATTTCCCAAAAACTCGCATTTTAACAATTTTTGATGAAAATGTAAGGCTAACCTTAAAAAAATGTTACTTTACATAGCCTTACATTTTTATCAAAATTGGCGAAAATATGAGTTTTTTTTGTATTACAAAATAGTTTAGCCTTATATTTTTATCAAAATTTGCTAAAATATGAGTGTTTGGGAAAATCGTAATTGTAAGGGGTTTGCCTTGCATATTTATCCAAATTTGCTAAAATATGAGTTTTGGGGGTAAATATAAAACAGTAAGGTGTTAGCTTTACATTTCTATCAAAATTAGCTGAATTATGAGTGTTTGGAAAAATATTTGTAAGGGGTTAGCTTTACATTTTTATAAAAATTGGCAAAAAATTGAGTTTTTGAAGAAATAAAAAAATTGTAAGGGGTTAGCCTTATATTTTTATCAAAATTGGCTAAAATATGAGGGTTTTTTTTTTTGTTTTTTTTTTGGGGGAGGGTTATAACTGTAAGGGGTTAGCCTTGCATTTTTGTCAAAATTGTATCAATAGCGCCACCTACGTTGGAAAGTAGAACGTTTTTGGACAAATAGCGCCCTCTTGGTCCGCTAAAAGAATACGAAAATGTTCAATTTCATGATTTGCGTGCGGTTAATCCCTTATCAGTTTCATAAAAATTATAAAAATTGTATGGGGTTAGCCTTATAAGTTTTATGGAAAAAAATTAAAATTATAAAAATGTAAGGGTAACCCTTTACAATTTTTTTTCTTTCTAAACTCATATTTCAGCCACTTTTGATCACAGTGCAAGGCCAACCCCTTACAATATTAATTGTTTCCCCAAACTTATTAGCCATTTTTGTTTAAAATGCAAGATTAAAACTTGAATTTAAAAAACAAACCACACAATTTGCCAGTTTTAATAAAAATGGGAATTTTATTTTTTTCAAAAAAGTCAGATTTTTTCACAAAGTCACATTTTATCAAATTTTAATAAAAGTACAAGGTTAACTCGATCCTTACAAATCAATTTCTTCAAAAAGTCACATTTTGTAAAATGTTATTATAAATGCAATGTTAACCTTACAAATTTTGATTAAAATAAAATATATTTTCAGTAATTTAATATAAATGGAAGATTAACCCCTTACCATTTTGATTTTTTGAAACATAATTCGGCATGACTATATAGTTAATGACTTTCATTCAAGGTGTGGCACTTGCTTCATTAATTGTCTTGATAAAGTTTCTTTTCTCGACCACGTTTACAGGTTTTGCATCATACACACCTTATCTAAGGAATATATAGCATAAGGTTCATTAATTGTCTTGATAAAGTTTCTTTTCTCGTCCACGTTTACAGGTTTTGCATTGTGCACACCTTATCTAAGGAATATATAGCATAAGGTTAGGAGAGTCAGGTCCGGGGTTTTTGACAACGTCTGGCGTAGCGTTCTTCAGAATCTCAGCCTTGACTTGTTCCGATGTCATCTCGGGATGGTTGCCCACAGCCAAAATTGCAGCACCTGCATATTAAAAAAAAAAAGTCTTACTTGACAAGGGCATGTGACCTTGTCGTGTGACCTTGTCGTGTGGCCTTGTCGTGTGGCCTTGTCGTGTGGCCTTGTCGTGTGGCCTTGTCGTGTGACCTTGTCGTGTGGCCTTGTCGTGTGGCCTTGTCGTGTGGCCTTGTCGTGTGGCCTTGTCGTGTGGCCTTGTCGTGTGGCCTTGTCGAGTGACCTTGTCGAGTGACCTTGTCGAGTGACCTTGTCGAGTGACCTTGTCGAGTGACCTTGTCGCGTGACCTTGTCGCGTGACCTTGCCGCGTGACCTTGCCGCGTGACCTTGCCGCGTGATCTTGTCGCGTGATCTTGTCGCGTGATCTTGACGCGTGATCTTGACGCGTGATCTTGACGCGTGATCTTGACGCGTGATCTTGTTGCGTGATCTTGTCGCGTGATCTTGTCGTGTGATCTTGTCGTGTGATCTTGTCGTGTGATCTTGTCGTGTTATCAAGGTGTTTGACTGTAGATGCTAGATTGAGACGGCTGGTTTGAGTCTAGCCAGGGTGTGTCCTTGGGCAAGACAACTTGCTTTTACCACTTCTCCCAAGCCGGATACAAATGGAAGTGCAAGTTGTGATTCAACCCTAACCTACCGGAAACATGGGGACACGCCATGGAGGTCCCACTGATCGTGTTAGTCGCGAAGTCTCCACCAATCCACAAGCTTGGAATGTCCACACCAGGCGCAAAGATGTCCACGCACTTCCCATAGTTGGAGAACGCGGCCTTTTCGTCTTCGATGTCTGTTGCTCCTACAGTTATTGCCTGATGATATAATCAAGGATAAGACCAGTAATACATTGTAATCATTTGCATCAAGGGTCCTTCTGTCTTTGGTACATCTTAAAGATATACCGCGGTATACCAGTATAGCAACAAAAGATTTGTTTACACTAAAGGCATTTTCTTTGATGATAAACTTCTAACTATGATTACCGGTATAAAAAAACACCCATTAAAAGTGTGTTAAGTTAATTTTTCTAGTGCTTCAACATTCCTACCTCTTTGGCTCTACCAGGGGATTCACTGCAAGCATCTCCGTAGCTGTTGCCCGCGGCAACAGAAACCGTGACGCCTGCATCAAAGAGTCTGGCCACGGCCTGATCCATAGCCTGTGAGGCACCCCCACCAAGTGACATGGAGGCGACTGCCGGTCTATCTCCCTCCTTAGCAACAAAGTCCATTCCTGTACAAGTCATCAGTAAATAAGCAATGGTTGACAAATCAATTGCTGGCCAAAATCTAATATTTCAGGCAGGTTTCTCTAAATGCCTCCCAAAGATGTATTAATTTAATTAACGCTACCAAAATCTGAAATAAAAAGGGCAAAACCAATTGCAAATTGTGATTACTAATTGATTTGAGAGGTGAGTCGTACCATCAATAACACCTGCTGTTGAGCCTGAACCCCCACATCCAAGCACCTTGACACCAAACAGATTAGCCTCCCTAGCAATCCCAAACACCTGACCACCGATAGTTCCTGCACAGTGAGTACCATGACCATTGCAGTCTTCTCCCTAGAAAGAACCAAGAAAATATAAGCAAAGAAATTGACTGGAGCAAGGCTTGAACCAGCGACCTTAGGATGACTAACTGAGCTAGCAAGCACTGAATTAGTCCAAATCTTTGTTCAGGGGGCGTTAGTAAAAAGCAACGAACCCGTAATTGCTACGTGGCCAGGTTCACACCCAAAGTCACTCGTCGCTGGTTCGTATCAAGCCCTGATCCGGTCAATTTCTTCGTTCAATTTTCAAAATAGTTTTAACTCCACCCAGTCAGTTTATTTTGTGGTTCATTTGAAAAAATAATATTATAGCGATTGCTTTCTAAAATGTTAATAGCACCTACAAAACCTCTCCGATCCAAGCAATAATGCTACGCCGAAGCACACAGCCTGTTAGGCAGCTGCACGCTCGTGTCTATTGTGCAGTGCAGCTGCTGCACAAAGCCTGCTATGCAGTCATGCGTTTAAATCCGGTGCAGTGAGAAATGAATACTGGCGTCAAGGGGTTAACAGGTTAAATCTTCAAGCTACTATGGCTAGTTTTAACAAAGTACACCCAGCAGCCCTCAAAATCTAGACCACAGGTGGGCATCCTGTATCTGTATCTGTATGAGTACGTTGCAGTAACCAATTCTGGCATTTAACGCAACGGAAGGAGAGGGTGCACCAACGCACTGCCAGGAACACCGGGGCAAACCCCTTCTCTTAGCGATAAGTGTTACTGGGTTCTTTTACTTGCATTATAATGATTATTATTATACAATACACGGGACCTACAGCTTTACGTCTCATCCGAAAGACGAAGCAATAGTGGTTTCAGTGCCTTGCTTAAGGACACAGGTGTCGAGGCCGAGATTCGAACTCACGCTCTGCGGAACAGAAAACCGGGTTCTTAACCGCTCGGCCACGACACTCCACGACACATTCTCCAGCTAGTTTCCAAACCTCACTCCTTCCTTCGTGTCCTTACCCCATACTGATCATGGACAGCATCATACGCAATGTAAGCACGATCTGAGAAGAGCAGATTCTTGGGGTTGATTCCAGTGTCGATGATATATGCGTTTGCTCCTTTGCCTGTCCCTGAGACAATTAAAACAAACACAATGCATATTACAATAGAACTAAGACATTATGACGTCATGTATTGTTTACATCTGCGCTTTCCTCTGAGCGCCAACGTCTGTACTTCGTTTGGTGTGCAGACTTCGTCTGGCATCCTGACTTCGTTACCGACTTTGTTACATATGTAAATAAATCCATTACTTCATTAGGTTAGAGGTCTTTTGGTTATACAAAATGTTATAAAAATGTTGTCCTAGGAGAAAGTAAGTAATTTGACAAATTATTTTGTTGTTGGTGGGGGAAGAGGTTGTGATTAACTCATGTCTGTATTTCATTGTATCGCAAATGAGAGGGTGACAGGGTGGTTTTGGAGCAGTGCATAGTAACAGGCAGGGTAGTTTGGGGTAGTACAGGAGTAACAGGCAGGGTGGGGTGGGGCAGTACACGAGTAACAGGCAGGGTGGGGTTGGGCAGTGCAGGTAGTAACAGGCAGGGTGGGGTTGGGCAGTGCAGATATTAGCAGGCTGGGGTGGTTTGGGGCAGTGCAGGTAGTGAGAGGCAGGGTGGGGTGGGGCAGTGCCGGCAGTAACAGGCAGGGTGGTTTGGGGCAGTACAGGTAGTAACAGGCAGGGTGGTCAAGGGAAGGGAGGTGGCTGAGTATGAGGTATGGAGTAATTCAAGCAACCTACCAATGAAGTCTGCCTTGCCATCTAGTGGGAGTTTTCTTTGATCGACTCTGTCCAGACCCCAAGATGCTACCCACTGGGAACGAACGACAGCATCTTGCTCCACGTAGGCAACATCTGGCAATGTGCGGATCTAAGAAAAAATCAAACCATAAAAATATAGTCCTGTGATTTAATATAATCAATTAGTGGCATGGTTGGCAAGTGTGTAAAAGCACTTGTCTCTCACCAATGTGTCCCGGGTTCGATTCCCAGGTCGGGCCATATTTGAGTAGAGTTAGTCGTTGATTCTCTCCTGTGCCACGAGGGTTTTTCTCCGGGTCCTCCAATTTCCTCCCTCTGCACAAATCAAAATTTACGATCTACGGTTGTGCTTCGTGGTCGACCCGACCACACGTAGTCGCATCCTTCGCAATTCAGCATCTCGGCTGCGAGTAAGGATGATTAGCCTACAAATTATTATTTCTATTGTTATTATAATTGTACGCACTTAAGAAGTACCTGAACAGAGGAAAATAGCATTTTCAAAACTTACCATTGACAACTGGGCATCATCCAACGGAGAAGCAAATCCCTTGAATGCTCCATCGCGGTAACGTACTAAG
This sequence comes from Crossaster papposus, assembly GCA_037893245.1. NCBI lineage: Eukaryota > Metazoa > Echinodermata > Asteroidea > Velatida > Solasteridae > Crossaster > Crossaster papposus. The sequence continues at coordinate 43,005 of JBAIAA010000298.1, read as the reverse complement.
GGAAGGAGGGGACTTGTGCCTCCTGCGACAAAGTCAGCTAGGAATTCATCGACAGTTGGACTCTCATTCTAAAGGAAGTCAAGATAGACGGAACAGTAGTATTAGAGTAATAGTCCATCATTACAAGTCAATCATGTCATCTTGTGTCATTACAAGTCCTACACGATTCCTTACAAATTCTCACAAGACTATTCATTCTATTTAAGTCAGAAATCTCAAGCTATTGAAATAATGAAATTGTTACAAAGGGTTTCCTTTTAAGATAAAGATAAATATGTATAGATAATTGTGGAACATACCGCGAGAGCTACAATATACCGGCCCTTTATTCCATCCACTCCGTGCTCATAGAGCGGTGCAATAGCAGCAGTCAAATAGACAAGAGAGAGCACTACAAGGGCTCGCATCTTGAAGACTTAAACTGTAGATCAAGACACAAGAAGATATAGTACATTAGCAACAGGTCAAGTTAAGCATGATCGTCGCGTTAAGCATGACCCTCAAAAGTCACATATAGACGACATTTTTTAATATGCAGTCAGTCAGTGAGCCGTACAAAAAAAGAAGAAGATAAACTCACAAACAAAACTCAAAACTCAAACGACACCGCTGCCAAATGCTTGCCGTCTAAATTGACCTGAAATATACAATCATCTAACAATATCTCAACTTTATGATATTACTAACAATATTATACCTTTGTATATAATGTGTCTAATTTTGTTTGAAAAATATCCATGTAAATGGTGACTGTTCCAATAGTGAATGAGGCTATTTCTCAAATATTAACTAACAGGTCTGATCAGAAACATTCACGATTATTCACCACCTACATGTACATCTTACACATGAAAATAAAAAAATAAAACAAATTTCTGTCCAAGAACTGAGTTTTTTTTTAATACAGAGACATTAGGAATTGGTTCTCCACTTACATGGCTCGAGAAAACGTCCAGCAAACTCCGACACAGAGTAGCTCAGCAACAAGAAACAGTTGAATATAAAGTGAACACCAATAAATGCCAGGTGTCGTAGTTCTCAATACATCACGGTTCACATGTCAATCTTTACTCAATTCAATAAATGAGGTTATCTCTCAATAGTTAACCATACAATAGCGTAGATAGTGACTATCATGCAAACACTGAACCATTTCAAGTTTATGCTTTGTGTTGGTTTTGAAACTAGAAATTCGCTTCAACTTTATTTGTCAAGCCTATAAAACCTACCAAATGCTTAAGTATGATATTTATTGCGTTGTAGATATTTGTTGCGTTGTAGATATTATCATAGTGTATTTATTTCTTTTTTCTTTTTAACCCTTAGCACGCTACCATTCATATACACACGTATTCCCATGGCGCTGGATTTCCTGTGCAAGTCACTAAGTAATGCACACTAATATGTTCCGAAGCTTTTTACTCTATGATGGGTGTGTTTTACAGGAAAATGAAACATAAACTATTTGTTCAGTATGAAATTTCCTCTCCATTGGTGGCTGTGAGGATAGCTAATATTGATCAGCCAGTCGTGGTATAAGCCCTCCGAAATGCATCATTACTAGCTGCGATCCGAGCCGCGTTAGGAGCCGCATCACCTCCCGCTTGCTAGATAACTTCACCGGGGCCATCGTCGCGTTGTGCCCCATCAGTACTATTGTCATCAATGGAACCTTCGTCACGTTCTCGTACACACTGGCATACTCGTTGTCGACACTATCGTTGACATAATCGTCCTCAAAAAGGCCTTCAAAGTCCGAATCTCCAGAGTCTGAGTCCCCGAAAATCTCCTGAAATGCAGCTCCAGCGTCCATTGAACACTCGAACAGCGGAACGGACAGATTTTCAATCGAAAATAGCAGAGAATTTTGTAAAAAACGAGTGTGAATTTATGGTTGAACAACGTTAGCTTCGTATTCATCTATCCAATGGTACCCGGGTGAGGGTCAGGGGTCAATGGTTTGTCATATTCATTCATTTATAAATAGAACGTTGTCGCCGGCGACTGTGGTCGCCGATAGCAGTGTGGGAATAAATGCGCTGGGCGACTGGAGTCGCCGACAGCGTGCAAAGGGTTAAAGGGGAGGGGTCCTTTTTCTTAGTTTACAATAGGTCGTGCCCCCCATTGGCATACATTGCATACATTGCAGTTTCTATTGATAATAAGTGTTTACTCCAGTCTGTCTTTGATTGCAAGACTACAATATCATTGGCATATTACACTGTCAACAAGTAACAATGGATTTAGTGCCAACTGTTAATGGACTTGACAACCTCAATCAATTAAGCAGTATGATGTGAACAGGTGGCATTAATCTCATGACAACTCTCGCTGACGGTATTGTAATAGCTTTCCCATCTAGTTTCAGGTAATCTACTGGCATCGTTATCCAATCAGAACAGTTGATATGAATGATAATATATTAACATCAAGATATTCAAGGCTTTTAAGGCTGCATAAGTCACGTTTTTAGGTCAATTTTTGTATTAATGTTTAAAGGTAGTATACACCATCGGTAATTGCTTGAATTATCATGAATGGGTAGATTTTGGGGGTTGTATGTTATAGTAAATATCGTTTAACTGACCTGTCCGAAGTTTTAAAATCATGGATGCCGAGAAAAGCATGAAAAACAGCGTTTGTTTTCAACCGGCGTCGAGCAGTTATTCTTATGTTATCTTTGTTTTTTCACGATCGCCGTCCGGCGATCGCGAATTTTTCTTTAGAAAATTATGTTTTTCGGAATAATTACAGGATATCTAGCGCAATCATTTTGCTGGATGCCTAGAATCATTATTTACTTTCAAATTAGTAAGATATTTCTTAATAATTCGGTAGTCAATATTTTTGATATCTGCAAATTGTGTATCCTACCTTTATATTAAACAAGATATTTTTGTGAACAGATGCCTCACTTGTTTGTTATGTTCTATCCCATTAAGAATGCAGATTGGCAAGGGTTGATTGCAAAATACTTCCAAGTTTTCAAATGAGACCCATTAAATATTAAATACTCACATTTATTAGGGACATTTTTTGTTGGGGGGGGGGGGGGGGGGTTTGGTTGCCAAAAATAACAGATTTTAAGAACACGACTTTCAAGAATTCTGCAAAGGTGTGAAGTCTTTTTAAATTAAAAAAATTAATATGTTTGCAAAGTCCCAGACATGAAAATCACGCACAACTCAGTACATTTGGATTTTCACAATCTTTCTTTTAAAATTTATTCCTTGAGAATAGGTTTCAGTTACTCGGCACCATAACATTTTTACCTTGTATCATACATATTTACATTGTGATCTTTTTTTATTAAAGAAGCTTACGTCGCAAGTATAATATTGTAGGACATTGTTCAACTACCTATAATTGGATTTGGCCTCGTGGCCTGGATCATTGAGTCTGTGGTAAAGATTCATACTATTTTGATCCCCAGCATGTTGTGTCTTAGGTTTATCATAGCTTGCCCTCGTCTCTTCTCTTTATACTATTTTGATCCCCAGCATGTTGTGTCTTAGGTTTATCATAGCTTGCCCTCGTCTCTTCTCTTTATACTATTTTGATCCCTAGCATGTTGTGCCTTAGGTTTATCATAGCTTGCCCTTGTCTCTTCTCTTTATACTATTTTGATCCCCAGCATGTTGTGTCTTAGGTTTATCATAGCTTGCCCTTGTCTCTTCTCTTCATACTATTTTGATCCCTAGCATGTTGTGTCTTACGTTTATCATAGCTTGCCCTCGTCTCTTCTCTTCATACTATTTTGATCCCCAGCATGTTGTGCCTTAGGTTTATCATAGCTTGCCCTTGTCTCTTCTATTCATACTATTTTGATCCCCAGCATGTTGTGTCTTAGGTTTATCATAGCTTGCCCTCGTCTCTTCTCTTCATACTATTTTGATCCCCAGCATGTTGTGTCTTAGGTTTATCATAGCTTGCCCTCGTCTCTTCTCTTTATACTATTTTGATCCCCAGCATGTTGTGTCTTAGGTTTATCATAGCTTGCCCTCGTCTCTTCTCTTTATACTATTTTGATCCCCAGCATGTTGTGTCTTAGGTTTATCATAGCTTGCCCTTGTCTCTTCTCTTCATACTATTTTGATCCCCAGCATGTTGTGTCTTAGGTTTATCATAGCTTGCCCTCGTCTCTTCTCTTCATACTATTTTGATCCCTAGCATGTTGTGTCTTAGGTTTATCATAGCTTGCCCTCGTCTCTTCTCTTCATACTATTTTGATCCCCAGCATGTTGTGTCTTAGGTTTATCATAGCTTGCCCTCGTCTCTTCTCTTTATACTATTTTGATCCCCAGCATGTTGTGTCTTAGGTTTATCATAGCTTGCCCTTGTCTCTTCTCTTCATACTATTTTGATCCCCAGCATGTTGTGTCTTAGGTTTATCATAGCTTGCCCTCGTCTCTTCTCTTCATACTATTTTGATCCCTAGCATGTTGTGTCTTAGGTTTATCATAGCTTGCCCTCGTCTCTTCTCTTTATACTATTTTGATGCCTAGCATGTTGTGTCTTAGGTTTATCATAGCTTGCCCTTGTCTCTTCTCTTTATACTATTTTGATCCCCAGCATGTTGTGTCTTAGGTTTATCATAGCTTGCCCTTGTCTCTTCTCTTCATACTATTTTGATCCCCAGCATGTTGTGTCTTAGGTTTATCATAGCTTGCCCTCGTCCCTTCTCTTCATACTATTTTGATCCCCAGCATGTTGTGTCTTAGGTTTATCATAGCTTGCCCTCGTCTCTTCTCTTCATACTATTTTGATCCCCAGCATGTTGTGTCTTAGGTTTATCATAGCTTGCCCTCGTCTCTTCTCTTTATACTATTTTGATCCCCAGCATGTTGTGTCTTAGGTTTATCATAGCTTGCCCTTGTCTCTTCTCTTCATACTATTTTGATCCCCAGCATGTTGTGTCTTAGGTTTATCATAGCTTGCCCTCGTCTCTTCTCTTCATACTATTTTGATCCCTAGCATGTTGTGTCTTAGGTTTATCATAGCTTGCCCTCGTCTCTTCTCTTTATACTATTTTGATGCCTAGCATGTTGTGTCTTAGGTTTATCATAGCTTGCCCTTGTCTCTTCTCTTCATACTATTTTGATCCCTAGCATGTTGTGCCTTAGGTTTATCATAGCTTGCCCTCGTCTCTTCTCTTTATACTATTTTGATCCCCAGCATGTTGTGTCTTAGGTTTATCATAGCTTGCCCTTGTCTCTTCTCTTCATACTATTTTGATCCCCAGCATGTTGTGTCTTAGGTTTATCATAGCTTGCCCTCGTCTCTTCTCTTCATACTATTTTGATCCCTAGCATGTTGTGTCTTAGGTTTATCATAGCTTGCCCTCGTCTCTTCTCTTTATACTATTTTGATGCCTAGCATGTTGTGTCTTAGGTTTATCATAGCTTGCCCTTGTCTCTTCTCTTCATACTATTTTGATCCCCAGCATGTTGTGTCTTAGGTTTATCATAGCTTGCCCCTGTCTCTTCTCTTCATACTATTTTGATCCCCAGCATGTTGTGTCTTAGGTTTATCATAGCTTGCCCTCGTCTCTTCTCTTCATACTATTTTGATCCCCAGCATGTTGTGTCTTAGGTTTATCATAGCTTGCCCTTGTCTCTTCTCTTCATACTATTTTGATCCCCAGCATGTTGTGTCTTAGGTTTATCATAGCTTGCCCTTGTCTCTTCTCTTTATACTATTTTGATCCCCAGCATGTTGTGCCTTAGGTTTATCATAGCTTGCCCTCGTCTCTTCTATTCATACTATTTTGATCCCCAGCATGTTGTGTCTTAGGTTTATCATAGCTTGCCCTAGTCTCTTCTCTTCATACTATTTTGATCCCTAGCATGTTGTGTCTTAGGTTTATCATAGCTTGCCCTTGTCTCTTCTCTTTATACTATTTTGATCCCCAGCATGTTGTGCCTTAGGTTTATCATAGCTTGCCCTCGTCTCTTCTATTCATACTATTTTGATCCCTAGCATGTTGTGTCTTAGGTTTATCATAGCTTGCCCTTGTCTCTTCTCTTTATACTATTTTGATCCCCAGCATGTTGTGCCTTAGGTTTATCATAGCTTGCCCTTGTCTCTTCTATTCATACTATTTTGATCCCTAGCATGTTGTGTCTTAGGTTTATCATAGCTTGCCCTTGTCTCTTCTCTTTATACTATTTTGATCCCCAGCATGTTGTGCCTTAGGTTTATCATAGCTTGCCCTTGTCTCTTCTATTCATACTATTTTGATCCCTAGCATGTTGTGTCTTAGGTTTATCATAGCTTGCCCTTGTCTCTTCTCTTTATACTATTTTGATCCCCAGCATGTTGTGCCTTAGGTTTATCATAGCTTGCCCTAGTCTATTCTCTTCATACTATTTTGATCCCTAGCATGTTGTGTCTTAGGTTTATCATAGCTTGCCCTCGTCTCTTCTCTTCATACTATTTTGATCCCCAGCATGTTGTGTCTTAGGTTTATCATAGCTTGCCCTTGTCTCTTCTCTTCATACTATTTTGATCCCTAGCATGTTGTGTCTTAGGTTTATCATAGCTTGCCCTCGTCTCTTCTCTTCATACTATTTTGATCCCCAGCATGTTGTGTCTTAGGTTTATCATAGCTTGCCCTTGTCTCTTCTCTTCATACTATTTTGATCCCTAGCATGTTGTGTCTTAGGTTTATCATAGCTTGCCCTCGTCTCTTCTCTTCATACTATTTTGATCCCCAGCATGTTGTGTCTTAGGTTTATCATAGCTTGCCCTTGTCTCTTCTCTTCATACTATTTTGATCCCTAGCATGTTGTGTCTTAGGTTTATCATAGCTTGCCCTTGTCTCTTCTCTTCATACTATTTTGATCCCCAGCATGTTGTGCCTTAGGTTTATCATAGCTTGCCCTCGTCTCTTCTCTTTATACTATTTTGATCCCCAGCATGTTGTGTCTTAGGTTTATTACAGCTTGCCCCTGTCTCTTCTCTTCATCCTTGAATGCTTGCTTGTTAGCCTTCTTTTCCAGCCGCCGGTCCTAAGTACAAAGATAAAAAACAAATAAAAGAAATAAAAGAAATAATAAATCGTTCTCCAGCCTAGCTTACCCTGTCCAGTTCAACCAGAAAAACCAACTCGACAAACCAACTCACCCTCCTGTCTTGTTTGACGATTTGTTTCCTTGACGTCCTCTCTTCCGATGTCTCCTTCCTGTCTTTGGGTCTTGAGGGAGCGATAGACGGTAAGACAAACTCCTCATGTAGCTCCCGCTCCTGTTGTTTCTTGGTCGGGCCTGACGCCGGCAGCACATCGAGGGGCATGCCTGTCTTCTGAGATAACTTGATGGATTTACTCTAAGAAGGTAAACAGAAAGAAACACATCAGTAATTGTCTTCCTTTATTGACTGTTAAACTGCATGCAGAAATGACCATTCAACGGTGGTATTAACCTGTACAGTACGGCTGACACACCAAACTTGTTCTCACGCTCAAACAGCGGAAACACGGCCCAAGAACACTGCACTCAGAACAGGAACACACACCACCTACCTATCAAGGTTTTGCACGAACAGTTTCGCGTGTCAAAAACAAATTCTTCAGGACAAAAGAATTTAAGTTGTTCAAAAGCACAGAAAGAGAAACGCTGAAGTGTGCCCTCTGTTGTTCACGCAAGTCGTTCATTGGACTTACCTTGTTGGGTTCTTACCTTGTTGGGTTCTTTGATTGTCTTTGGGTGGTTGTAGAGGTTGGAGTGCGTGCTCAGGATGGACTCACAATCCATTGGACTTACCTTGAGGGGTTCCTTGATTGTCGTTGGGTGGTTGTAGAGGTTGGAGTGCGTGCTCAGGATGGACTCGCAATCCATTGGACTCACCTTGAGGGGTTCTTTGATTGTCGTTGGGTGGTTGTAGAGGTTGGAGTGCGTGCTCAGGATGGACTCACAATCCCATCGCTCCTCTCGTTTTGTCTCTGTCACTGCCATTTTGACAAGGTCATCGTCATTGTCATCTCGGTCGCTGTCATCTTCGCTTTCCTCGTTGGCTTGGCGACGGTTGCCATGTTCCATCTTTCCTGCGTTTCTAATATCCCCCAAGGTGCTGAAGAGGTAAAGAAATGAAATTTGGGGTTTTAACGACCATCATTATTCTAATGGCAGTACTTTCTACAAATACTCTTTAAAAGTCTGGTCCACTCATTTATTGGTTGAATGAAATAAAATTTGTAATTTTCTAAAGAATCGAGTTTGAGGTCCCACTGTTTCTATAACTTTATGTCTTCCAGGAGAATGTTTATCTTAAGAACCCCAGACAAAGATGCATACTATTTAAGGTTTTCTAAGGAGCATACAAAGTGTTAAGTATCAGAACAAATGAATTGCTCCTACAAAAGACTCAAGAAATCAACTGACCTCTTCTTTATACCAGCCTCGTACTCTTCTAAGACCTGTCTCATGAGGGCGCTGTCTGCATTGACCTCCCGATGACCGTCAATTTCATCTTGATCAAGAGCTCCGATCTCCATGTCATCATACTGCTCGTAAAGCTACAATGAAACCAGACAATCCCATATCTGAATCGGAGTAATCAAGGCTTATATCTACCTTGCTCAATCTTTGAAAATCTCATGAAAATCCTTACGCTTCCTTCCAATGAAGGGGAAGTGTGGTCAAGTAGATAGGGTCAGTGACTCGTGATTCGAGGGTCAGGAGTTCGAATCCAGCTACTGGACATATGTTGTGTTCATGAGCAAGCCACTTTACCCCCACTTTCCTCTCTCCAACCAGGTATATCACTACAAGTTGGGAGTAACCTGCAATAGACGGGCATCCCATCCAGGAGATACAAATACATATAATCCGAGTCGTTCATGCCAAGGAAACCGTAGAGAATCCCTCGCCTGATGGAAGGTTAGTAGCAAATGTTATGTACAAAGTCTATTGTATTTGCCGATCGCTACCTTTTCAAATCTATCATCCAGTAACGTCAGTCCATCATTTCTTCTCATGACAGACGACGTCATGGAGTAGTTGGTAAAGTGAGACTTGGTTTCTTCCTCTTGAAACGTCTTGAGATCATCCAAGTCATCCCTCGCATCATCGCCATCTTCCAATCCGTCTGTAGAGTAATCTTCTTCGCTTCCGTACTCACTGTCATCATTCTCATCATTTTTAAATAGTCGGCTTAAAAAGAAATGGTTCAAGGAATATTCAATTAAATCTGACAATAGAAGACGCAAGTTGACCTTATTCTTACAACGAAAATTTGTTGCGTTGCCAGTCAACTTGATACAGCATCTAAGACGTAGCGATTGTGATGTTGTTAAAAGAAGACTTTTAAATCTAAACTCTTTGAAATGTAGAGATTTGTATGGAAGAATGTGCCACTGATCATTTCATGTAAAATGAGAAAGGCCGCCTCTGAATTTATTGGCTAAGGCTAGTCAGTAACACACGTGTCTATGGGAAGTAGGTGCCAGAGCCATACAAATGGGTAAGTATTGCAGCCAAATAGACACGAATCCTACAGGCAATACATTTGCAATGACAAATTAATTTGTGTAAAGATTATTTCAATGTTCAATATTTTTAACTTTTTATGAATTTTAGTTTTTACTATAATGTGTAATACTTATTGTGAATTCAATGTAATTTTGCTTTTGGCAACCAAGTTGAATTTTAATAAACCATGAATAATAATAATAATAATAATAATTAAGGGGGCTATTATATCTTTCCTTATTCGATGCAATTTTGAAAACTTCAAATCAGGATTTTTTTCAAATGTATTATCAGTACCTTTCTCCCTCCTGGCCCTCTTCCTGCGCCATGAGTATAAAGTCATCTTCAAGTTTGTTATCTGGGTCTTCAAAGTCAAAGTCCTCATCCATGGCAGCCACGACATCAGGGTCAAGATCGAGGCGGGGCCCTTGATAAAGAAACAAAGAAGGAACCTTAGATATCGGGATTATCCCAAAGGAGCATTGCCTCCCTGCCATCATCAGTGCAGAGTAAAACTCAGTGGGTTTTTTTGTGGGTTTTTTTTCTGGGTAGAAATTTTTCATTTGGAATCTGTGTTTCAGCATCTGCATTTACGGCAAATCTGCAACTAATTATAATGAAACGCACATCAGTGTTACTACTGTAACTTCCAAATATACCATGTGCTGACTGATTGTGAAGATATGGAGGTAAACTGTCCTGCCCAAGAACACAAGTTTCACGGTTCTGACTCATGGTAAAGATATTGAGATTAACTGTCCTGCCCAAGAACACAAGGTCCACGGTTCTGACTCATGGTGAAGATATTAAGGTAAACTGTCCTGCCCAAGAACACAAGGTTCACAGTTCTGACTCATGGTGAATATATTGAGGTAAACTGTCCCGCCCAAGAACATAAGGTCCATGGTTCTGACTCATGGTGAAGATATTGAGGTAAACTGTCCAGCCCCAAAACACAAGCATTCTGCCTTTGGATGCCGGTGATCTTCCATACATACCACTAACTGGGGCAGCTTTGTTGAGGAGGCCTACTTTTTCTTCCATCTCTGATGGGAACACATCCGCTGGAAGCCCAAGCTTTGAAATCTATAACCAAACATCAATCAAAGCTTCAATTTTATTTCTAAATTGATGGTCGAAATACATATTTTTGTTTAAATTAGTACTTATAAGTTGCACCAAGTGTAAAGGTACCAGGGCTCCACTCTCCTCATTTTTGCAAAATCATCAAACAAACACTTTTGTGGATTTTAAGAACACCGTCCTCCACACCTACCTGGGAGTCATTTTCATCACTGAAGGGCGCCCCCTGTTGTCGATGCGAGGTAGGCGTCGGGTCAGACCAGATGCATTCTGGGTTCACCTTCTTAAGATGTTGCAGGTAATTGTACTCATCTTCATAGAACACACCATGGGCCCTCTCTTCAGCCTTTTCAGACTCTAGCTTCTCCTGGTTTCAACAAATTTCAAGAAAAATACACACACATTTAAAATAGAGTGACAGTTTGACAGGTGCATACATTATGATGGCCAGTCACCTGTTTACATGTTCCATATGAGCAGCCACTAATCACTTTTCTGGTTACCTTTTCTTTAGCTTTCTCTTTCTGTAAGAGGACATATTTGGAGCTATCTTCATCGGCTTGCAGGGGATCTCTCTGACTGCGATGGACGAGATGAAAGCTGACCGCGGTCTTACGATCAATGAAGGGCTTCTTGCGTCCCGGCTGGAAACAAAATAATACGGCAACAATCAAAAACATGATTGAGTACAGAACCCCACCAGGATTTGTTCATTTTTTGGGGGGGGGGGTCAGAATGTTGTGCCAAATAAGCTCTAGCATCCTATAAAATAGCGAAATCAGCATTTCAGTTGCTCAGTCTTACTAAACAATTTTTGTCACTAATACTAATTTTATTTATAAATAAAAATAATAAAATATAAACATAATATGAAAGGTAGTCATAAAAACCGTTATTTATTATTTATAATTAATAATTAATATCATAAAAAGCAATCATAAAAAGCATGTAGGTGTAATTTAATAATTTATCAGACGGATGGCTATCAAATTAAGTCTAACCCTAGACCCACTAATTGGGGCCCTAGAACTTCTCTTTTTTCGAATTTTTGATTTTAATATTGTCATCATGATGAGCAAGTAACAGCTGTCATAATACAATAATTAATTGTATTAAATCATATACAAAATGACCCCGTATCATTATCATCAAGCTAGTATAAAGTCAAAAGGAAAACTTTTAAAATGCCTTAAAAAAGAGGCTTATATTTTTAGACCAATCCCCATTAATTACTGCATTAATTACTGCATTAATGTATTTGTGTAGACATTTATATATTTACCATTGTTATCCCATGTAGAAAATGCCAAAACACGGGAGAAAATCGGTGTTTTCTTGTCAACAAAAACACGTGTCCGATCCAAATATTTGGCGTACACTGAATTTATTAAATGCGCATGTGCAATACAGTTTAACCTTTAACCCACTTACGGTTTACCGTTGGGATGGGACAACTCGACTGGCGGGACAACTCGACCGTGGGACAACTCGACCGGTGAGACAACTTGACCGTGGGACAACTCGATCGGCGAGACAACTTGACCGTTGGGACAACTCGACCGCGAGACAACTCGACGCGCTACCGTATGCCCGGTACATGTACACTAGCAGTTGTCTCGCACGACGGTCGAGTTGTCTCGACGGTCGAGCTGTCTCACCTGTCGAGTTGTCCCGCCGGTCGAGTTGTCCCGCCGGTCGAGTTGTCCCGCCGGTCGAGTTGTCCCACCGGTCGAGTTGTCCCACCGGTCGAGTTGTCCCACCGGTCGAGTTGTCCCACCGGTCAAGTTGTCCCACCGGTCGAGTTAATTGTTTGACATTCTGCATACGTACGTGGCGCGCCGGCAACAGAAACAGGTTGCACGCTTGCGAGATTTTCCTCCGTGTCCGTCACGCCTTCTCAATGTTTTTGTATTTGACATTCCTCCTCGGGTTTGAGTAAACCCTTTGCTTATTTTGTTTCTTCTGAAATGCAGAAGCCAAAGTCGGCACCTAGTTTACAATCTTCACCCAAATCAGTCAAGATCCGATTAAAAGCGGACGACGTACCCCATGCAGTTTTGTGGACAAGGTGCGGACATATTATTGGTGACAATCCATATAGGACGACAGTAAATCATCCTATAATCCACTTATCATGGTTAATATTATTAGTCAGGGTTTATTGTCTTATTATTTAACTAATCATTGATGATTGTTATACTACTGGTTTACTGCTGGTAAACTGTGGTAATGAGATGTTGATGATAGGAAGTGATTGAACAACATTGTCAATCTGTAGTATTGACAATGACTGATTGTGATAATTGGTGACATTGACATTTGTCATTGTAGGTGAAAGATGTAGGTGTCGATAATATTATTACTACGATTATTACTAGGCATTTGTTATAATTAAATTAAAAAGATGATTTCAGTTATTGTATTTCACTATTTTGTAATAATTTTGTAGTTGCGATAATTGTATTTTTTCGTAACCCACCATCCTCCCGACGGTCTTCGACCGTCGGGAGGATGGTGGGTTACGATTATTGCAACTATTGATTTTGATACTACTTGCAGACTGATTAAGACTTAATTTGTAAATTTTCTTAAAAAACAAAACTCATAGTCCTACATTTTGTGAACACTTTTTTTGTTTGAACAGACGAGAAAGAATAGAATGGACCACCATACTCCTAGTTGGTTCCACTATTCTTTTCTCTGCACGGACAATCCTTCCACTCTGCGCAGTCGATGTTGCAAAGGAATTTGGCTGGGATAAAGCTGAAACGGTAACAAAGTCAGAGAGCTCAGTTTTGGTAAAAACTGGAGCTGTCACTCTTTCAACCATATTTAAAACTTGGCATGCATACATATTTACGGTTTGATTGGAAGAATATGGCAAAATATGATTACAAATGTTATTAATTTTTTTAAAACCAGTTAGAAAGAGGAGGCAGCCGGAAAAACAAAAAGGAATATCGCAGGGATGAGAAAGTGGTTATTTGTTTTACTTGGTCTTTTGTGTAGACCACATGCATTAAAACACTTCAAGTGAATTCTCAATTAATAATAGACTCGAGATCTTATGACATCATGGCTCTGTTTATATAGGCCTATGCACTTTCTTATGGGACAGACTCGCTCATAGGTAAGTGCACAAAGTGTAAAGTCTCAGGCCTATTGAACAGACTTTGGCGCACTCTAGGATCAGCTTCGTTTAGATTGCCTCATCTCGTTTCCTTCTCCTCTGCCCAGGGTCTAGTACTAGCCTGTTTCCTGTGGGGCTACCCCTGCACGCAGATCCCAGGCGGTTACCTCAGCGATAAAATCGGTGGTGATTTGGTCCTCTACCAAGCCGCGTTGATCTGGGGACTGGTAACCATCGTCACGGCTCACGTGCCTTATCTCTACGTCTCCAAAACAGCTTCTATTTTTACCATGGCGTTTATTCGCTTCCTGCTAGGCATCACGCAGGGTGAGGAGAAGTGTTGCTAGGCAACGCATCTTTGTTTTATCCTGAACAGTTTAACTTATACAGTACGGGGGTTTTCCTGAAATAAGTATTAACCTCAGAAACTGTATGCGAGATGGTGTTGTGATGAGAAAAACAATACTCGAAAATCAGTTGGGAAAACTTTCTTGTGAATTTTCATTTAGCAAAGATGCTGTCTAAATCATTTCAATGTCAAGTCTTAAAATTAAATTTTGAAGAAACTTTACACCTGGATATCAAGGACTGGCACAAAATTGTGGTTGGGTGTAACAATGCATTATAAACTAGAATACTAAATCAAATTATAATACATTAATTTGGATGTTCGGTTGGGATTTTTTTTTCAATCCAAAACGAAACTAGTAATATTGGGCGAGTAACATTCATTTTTCTGGTTGTTAAAAAACGAACATCCAATTCATTTTTCACCAACAATCCAGATGAAATTTAAAAATTATAATACATTTTTGAAGGAGGAATAGTTTTAATGAGTTTAGTCTTTAGGAAGTTTAGGATTAAACAGCTTATCAAGAAATGAAGCACCTATTTGGCGTCGAGTGCAACCTTCGTCAGAACTGATATTTTAATTTTGTTTGGTGTTTCTTACAGGAGTTCATTATCCCTCAATGAGCAGCTTGATAAGCAAGAAAGTCAACATGGATAATAAGCCTTTCGTCATTTCCGTCATCTTTGCTGCATCATCAGCAGGGTAAGTCTTACCCAGTGGGGGATTGGGTTTAAGTCTCCTAACCCTTTGCACTCAGCCCCGCGCTACATCCGACTTATAAGTCCCTTAAAAGCTCCTCGGGGTCCAAATATTCCCCCCAAATATAGCCCTATTTGTAAGCTTTCCAATGTTACATAATTATATTGGATTTGTACACTGTAAATGATATTTGTATATACAAACTAGCAACACGTACAAAATCTTCGAAAACAGGCCTGAGTTTAAATGGTTAAGGGCACTCTTTAGAAATACTTAGTTTCGTTACCAGAAATGACTAACAAAAATGTGTTTTTTTCTGGTGACATTGCAGCACGTTGTTCACAGGGGCAGTTGGTTCCGTTATGCTGGTATATTGGCACTGGCAATCCATCTTTTATTTCGTTGGTTTTCTGGGAATCGTGTGGGGGCTGATTGTCCGATGGTACGTCCGCAAACACAGCCAGAAAACAGTCTACATACTGCAAAACAGAGGGCATGAGGAGAAGAACATACGCAAGACAAACAAGGACGAGCCGGAGACAACGACGGTGCAAAGTGGCAGTTACTTCCCATGGAGAGAACTTCTAACAAAGAAACCATTCTGGTAAATTGGGTGTTTATCTTTTGATTTTAAGAGGTATGGGGGGGGGGGGGGGGGGATAAAAGAATAGATGTCTGTTCCTGAAACAAACCTCTTCTTTTGTTGGTAATATTTATTATTCGTTGTATTAGTGTATTTTCTACGGAAGCTTAAAGTGACCATCCGCGTTTCCGCGTTTCTGAGATAATTTATCTCGGAAAGACGGAATACTGAGATAACAAATATGTCTTTCCGTGATATCGTATCTTAGAAAGACGTCTTTCCTAATATCGTATCTCAGAAAGACGTCTTCCTGTGATAATCGTTTCACAAAAAACGCCTTTTCATGATATCGTATCTTAGAAAGACGTCTTTCCGTGATATCGTATCTCAGAAATACTACTTTCTGTGATATCGTATCTCGGAAAGACGTCTTTTTCTGATATCGTATCTCGGAAACACGTCTTTCCATGATAATCGTATCTCGAAAAGACGTCTTTCCATGATAATTGTATCTCTCAGGAAGACGTATTTCAACGATATACTACGGTGGCCCACAGCTGTCACGGCCACAATAAAAGCGTCGTGGCCAAAGCAAAAGCGTCACGGAAAAAGAAAAAGCCTACCATACGGATTGCCTAAAGGCCGAATTTGGTCGCGGTAAACCATGGACAAGTTGAATGTGGCAAATTGGTAAAACTGGTTCCCACCAAATGACATTTCAAAAGACCCCGGTACTCCTGACGTCAAAGTTACGTCGACGTGCGCTTTCGTATTGGGTTGTCTGGTGTATTCGAAGTTGAAACAAAACGTGACGTCATTAGTACTGGCCCAAAATTATTGTGTTCTGTACAATTGTGTTGCAATGCACCATGGGTACTCTATTGGGATCAATAATTGTAGGCATTTAGTTGGACCGTAACTGCGCGTCCGCAGTAATGATTTGGTTTAAAATTATATTAAAAGAATGACAACTTTTCCACACACAAGTCAACATTATCGCTGGTGAGAGCTGTAGCATCTTGAAGTGCAACAAAACTCTAAACTACAGTAAGGTCTAGTCTAGGCAACATAAATATCACGGCCGAAAAAGCAACTTTTCAAACACTAAAAAGCAGTGCACTTTTCTTATTGACTTTACTAATGACACTTTTTCACTAGAGTATTACCGTGGTGTTACCGCAAGCTACTGATCTTATTGCTTTTTTCACCAGGCGAACATTTAAATCTCATAAGGTTCCACTCACTAAATACGGCGCTCATTGTAGCCAACACAAAAATAAAAAGAAAGAACGCCGCCTGGTGACGCTCAGGAGTAGGGTGGCAATATTTTTGACTGGAAATTAAAGATTAAGACTCCTATAATAATTTTCTTTTCAAATTTATGAGGGTTGACCGAATGAATATTTAATTATACTCCCCTCCTCACAAACCACCCCTATAAAATGGTGGCCCATCTCTGGGCCCAGGTCTAAATGTAGCACCCCCCCCCCCCCACCCTCTATGCCAAATATACCCACGTATTGGTCTTTTTTGGTGAACGGAATCCCCCGAGTTTGAAGCAACGGGTCACCAATTCTTGATTTCCAAAAATATTTCTACAATCAGTCAAATTTATAGGCCCTAGGGACCTCTTATTCAAAATTAACGGAGGGATCACTAAGCGAATAAATGTGTGTTCGGTCGGTTTTAATCACTCTGTTTAATACCGCTTGGAGTCTGGGTGCTGATAATTACCCGAGCCGAAGGCGAGGGTAATTATCAGCACCCAGACTCCAAGCGGTATTAAACAGAAGGCGAGGGTAATTATCAGCACCCAGACTCCAAGCGGTATTAAACAGAGTGATTAATACCGACCGAACACACATTTATTCCCATTCATAAATACCTTTTTTGGTAAAATTCAGCCATAAAAGCCCCGAAAATCACGGAAAATTGTCGCAAGTAAATTTCGGTGTTTAGCCATTCTGTGCGTGTCAAAAGACATGTTTCCGCCTCTGTCGCTCTACACAATACATGCAATAAAGCGTATTTACTAAGAACCAGACTATTGCTGCTATTGGCAACCTCGTTTTCAGGGTGTCAAGCTGTACGCGCCCAACACCACCCTACTATTGGAGACAATGTACGGTTGGAAATAAAGTGAGCCCTGGGGACGGGTATAATGCGACATCCCGTGACGTATTTTGTTGCCAGCTGGTTTTAAACACTTCCAGCAATGTCTTTATCGTCCGTTTAAAACCGGCCACGTGACGGGCTCTCGACCAATAGGAATGCCTAAACTGTCCCAGGTATTTATGAATAAATATTAATGAGCTCGCGCGCAGTGATTTTCAGAGATTTAGTGGCATGCACCCATAAAGACATTGTTACCCAAGAGGAGATTGTGGACAATCTTAACAAAATTCCTTCTGGCAAGGTCCCTGGTTTCAACGGGTTGATTTATTTTGTAATCAAACAGGCAATTATCTTTAACAAATGTTTAACACAAGGAGTATTTCCAGATGGATAAAAAAGAAAGTTATATAAATTTACAAAATAAGGTTGTAGGCATGATATTACTAATTATAGACCAATATCGGTTCTGTCGACATTCGCCAAGTTATTTGAAAAAATAATATACATTCGAATAATATCCTTTATTAATAAGAATGATATTCTTTTTGAGTCACAATTTGGTTTCAGACAAAACCGGTCAACTGAATTATCAACATCATATGTTCTCAGTAAAATTATGTAATGCGATCGATCATAATAAATGCTCAATTGACATATTCCTTGACTTATCTAAAGCCTTTGACACAGATTATATTAATTAGTAAGATGGAACATTACGGTGTGCGTGGGACTGCCCTGGACCTATTTCAATGTTTCATGACGATCAGACCTATCCTCTGTCATTTAAAAAAAATCGTGTTGTTGATGACATCATCACGGTGTCGCACATTAGTCGTGTATTTGTGTGACAAATTTATTATAAAAATAATTTTTAATTTAGCATATTGTGTTGATGAGATATGGCTTGAAAGTCCAATTCAACTTAAAATTTCATATTCACGATGACGTCATCATTACGTCGACACCTTATTTGTTACATATAACACAACCCGAAATGCCAACATACCAATTTTAAACCCAATCTGCTACTTCCGAAGATACAAGGCTATGAAAATTGAACCTTTAACTTTACGTTACATGACACTCGATGGCGTCATCGTCTTCTTGAAACACTATGACACTTGGCTTTTGCCGCAGTACTTTTGTTTTTGCTGCGGGGCTTTTGCCGTGACAGTTGTGGGCCACCGTACTAATCGTATTTCGAAAAGACGCCTTTCAATGATGAAAGACGTCTTTCCGAGATACGATATAAGGAAAAGACGTCTTTCCGAGATACGATGTCACAGAAAGACGTCTTTCTGAGATACGATATCATGAAAAGACGTCTTTCCGAGATATAATATCAAGGAAAGACGTCTTTCTAAGATACAATATCATGGAAAGGCTTCTTTTTGAGATACGATTATCACAGGAAGACGTCTTTCCGAGATACGATATTACGGAAAGACGTCTTTCCGAGAAACAATATCACGGAAAGACATATTTGTTATCTCAGTATTCCGTCTTTCCGAGATAAATTATCTCAGAAAGGCGGAAACGCGGATGGTCACTTTGAGCTTCCGTAATTTTCCCATGGATAATAAAACAAAAAATGTACTCAAATTATCGATTTAAACAAAGCAGCACCCATTCAGATTGGCATTTGAAGATTTCATCAAACATCTAGGGTATATTTGCTGACACAGAAATTGCAGGAGAATTTCAGATTCTTACCGAGAAATGTTGTTTTCTTTGTCACCATACAGGGCGGTGTTATGCGCACATAGCTGTACCAACTTCCTCTTCTTTATTTTGATATCGTGGACGCCAACTTATTTTACCGAAGTTTACCCAGGTCAAAAGGTAGGACGACGTTGAAATGTCACTACTTTTAACCAGTTCGCGCCGGGATTATTTTAACATCGCCGAGCCGACGGGCGGGATTATTTTTAACGAAACTCGATCTGAAAGCGGGTTCAGGCTGATAGTGCCGGGAAGCGCACCCACGCATTTCCTGCCTTGCTCGCTGCTGACCTACATTTTCCGAACTTGAACTTGGTGTGTTTATGCGTCATCCATTTTGAGTTTGTGAAAAATTTTGCGTTTATATACGTCATCCGGCGCGAACTGGTTAAGCAAACTTAACATCTAATGTGTATTTATGAATCATTTGTGTTAATAATGCATAATGTTTGTTTATTTACAGGGCTGGGTTTTCAATGTGCTTCCGTGGTTAATCTCAATTCCAGCATCATTAGGTTCAGGGTTTGTAGCGACTAAACTCTTATCGATGGGTTGCCCAGTCGCACTTTGCAGAAAAAGTATACACGTAAGTATTGAACAAGCTATTAAATGAAATACATTTATTATAACCAATCGAATTAGTTCAGGAATACAGCCAAATGAAAATATGAAGCAATTTTGATGTCACAAAATGTGCCTTTCACTGTCTGAAGTTTGTTGCCATCGCAAAACGTACAGTTGCTTTTTACAACAATGATTTGTTTCAAATCCAAGTGGTAACTATTTTTCTTTTTCCTCCTATTCAGACGTTATCTTGTATCGGAATGTCTATCTCTTTAATCGCCGTCTGCTTCGCTAAGGAATATAACACAGCCTTAACATTAATCATCATTGCTGTGGCTAGTCAAGCGTTTAGTAACGCTGGGGTGCAGGTTAACATTCAAGACATTGCTCCTAAACATGCAGGCGCCGTCTACGGTAAGTGAAAGAACACGGTTAACGTTTCGTTAAAATTAGCACAAAAAAACGTCTTAATGAACAATCAATTGTATTTTCTTAGTGAGAAGGGTAGTAACTCTGGATCTGTTGATACAAAATGACTTTTTAATTTTATACAAAAAATCTACCAAAATATTTTAACAATGGAAGTTGTCAGTGATTGATTTTGACCCTGAATTCTTAACCCTGAATTCATAACCTTGTTTTGGAGAATTTAGGCAGAATCCGGATACCTCCATATTGAGCAGTCTCCAACATTTTTGTGCGCGGCAAAATTGGTGGATTTAGGATACTTTTTAGTAACTATACCCAAGGGGTTAGGGTAAAGATACTAATGGTTTAGGGTTAATATTTGTATCTTTGTTTTGCTTCAGGTATTGCGAACTGTGGGGGCGCTATAGCAGGTTTTACCGGCACCTACCTCACAGGTTATATTCTCCATGTTTGGTACAGCTGGGCCACTGTGTTTAGCATGGCTGTGGCAGTCGTACTATTTGGCTGGTCAATGTTTGTAAATTGGGGTTCGGCCATTCCTGTAATTTAACTCAGGGTATCAAATGAATTAAATATTCCAAATGTATCCAATAGCATAAATGATATCTGCTTATTTATTTGTAACTTGTTTCTTTTTTTTAATTAAAGATTGGCAAGTAATAAAACAAACTTTTTAATTTTTTTTGAAATTTTACTTTCCTTTTAAGATGGTGCTTTGCAATGTTAATGAATTTTAAAGGCCAGAGTATATTAATAATAATAGTGCCTTTAAAGGTAGTATACACCATTGGTAATTTGTTGAATTATCAGGAATGGGTGGATTTTGGGGGTTGTATTTTATAGTAAATATCGTTTAACTGACCTGTCCGAATTTTTACATTCATGGATGCCGAGAAAAGCATGAAAAACAGCGTTTGTTTTTCACCGGAGTCGAGCAGTTATTCTTATGTTATCTTTGTTTTTTCGCGCTCGCCGGACGACGAGAATGAATTTTGGTTTATACAATTCAATTTTTTGGAACAATTACAGGATATCTAGGGCCCTTATTTTGCTGGATGCCTACAATCATTATTTACTTTTAAATAAGTAAGATATTTCTTAATAATTCGGTAGTAAATTTTTTCGATATCTGCAAATGGTGTATACTACCTTTAAGTACAGACTTGACTATGCAAAGTGATTTCCCCTCTCTATTTAATTGTTTTCATAAATATTCTTGGTACTTATGTGTATGGTGTAAAATGGTGAAGTTTATTTAAATATTTTATGTACTTCAGTTTTGGGATTTTACTTTGGTTAAATTTTGGTATAACCTTTCATAAAATGGATGCTACTTTCTACTTAGTAGAAATGTATGGTGGTCAGTATGACTAGTATTTTAATTGTTTTTATATTAAAAAAAAGCTAAATATTGACACTGGTATTTCTTTTGTTTTCTGTGACATCTGAGTAAATGATGAATAGTAAAATGCTGGCAGATATGGTTAACTACAAGTAAACTGATGGTTTACCACATAAACTGGATTAACCTTGCTAAACCCAATAAGCGCTTACTTTCAGCAACTTTGTTTCCCGGTAAACAGCATGTTTCCCAAAATTCTACCAGCAAGCCTAGTTTTATTTAACGGCATAATCTAGACAAGAAATACTACCATTATTTACAAAATGTAAGTTAACTTCCTAACTTGGTTTAATCAACTAGTTAACCACACTTAACTGTTGTCAGTGGTTGTTAACCTGGTTGAAGAGTCTGCTCTTGATAACCTGTGACGTGAGTCCGTGGATAACTTCGATTGTCGTCTTGCAACTACGGAAATTAATGAACAGTAAGAACTTTTAAATGGAGAAAAATGTTGCCAGGGACAAGTTTTAATTTAAGAAGAAATGGGTATTCTGTTCAAATTCCCACCGTTAATTTTTAATTCTTGAACGGAAAAATGTTAAACTTTTCAGACCAAAATTAAAATGCATCAACAATGAACACAAAGAGATCTACACATCCCCTTTGCTTGGAAAATAACGCATAATTGCTGAATTGAATCACAATCGTTTGGCATTTTGTGCAACAAGTTTCAGACACCGTTTCTTACCTATCTTGGTGTTAAACAATTCCATGTGATCGTTATGCTAAGCTAAATACCAATCAATACAATACCCAACAAATAATATACATGACATGGAGTTGTGGCCGGTAAGCTGGTTTTACTAAGCAAGAATGTTTAGTGCTTAAACAATTTTTACCTGTCTCGGTTAGCTTTGGTCAGTTTATCCTCCGCCTTCTTCTCATGATCCATGGCAACCATGAAACTACCTCTACCAAGCTGAGCCTCTGCCTGCTCTAACTTCTCAGACAGATCACCCACCTGCCCTGTAGTGTAGTCAGAATTCTGAACATCAAAAAAAACGACAAAGAAAATGATTGGAGCTGAGTTTGAACCTGTGACCAAGTCCATCTTAGTCCATGTTTTCACACATGGGGCCAATTTCATAGAGCTGCTTAAGCACAAAATGTTGCTTGGTAAATCCAGTTGAGAGCTAAAATTCCACGTGATCGTTATGCTAAGCTAAAAATCAATCACAAATAATATACGTCGCATGGAGTTGTGGCTGGTAAGCTGGCTTTACTAAGGCTACATAAAAAAAATGAATTGTTTCTCATCAGAACCTTTTTGAAAAAATGGTCCGTCAGGGCATTTTATATTTTATATTTTATAGAATAAAAATGTCGCCGAATCTTTGAAACCGGTATCTGACTAAACAACTACAGGCGCGCTGGTTTCGTTCGTGCCTACCGCATATACATACATGTACATGTACATGTTGATGAACCGGGCGTTGGTGGTAAGCGCTGATGTGCATTTAGCTCTGATTGGATAATTTTGGTTGCGACCTGCGAACGTAGGTTACTACTTCCGTGGCTCAGCTGCGCGGCAGAGCATGTACGCTACCCAGAATGCCATGCGTTTTTCTACACAGAAATCTATGAAGCTCGTCAGGTGTTTTCCAGCGCCCAGTTATAGTATGGGCGCCACCGCGTGCGGCGGGGGTGAAAGCGATAGTTGACAAAAACTTCGTTGGGACATTGCATTCTTTATCTAAATTACAAATTGTTTTCGTTGATTTACTTTCCAAAACTGACCAATGCACACATTTCATATAGAATAAAAACTCAAATAATGTTGGTAGAAACACACAAATATAGTTAAGTCGATTTATTTTCCCATATAATTTTGAGCACCCCAGGTTTTGTTAATGAAAGAGGCACACAGACACCGTTCTCACTACTATTATACTCGGCTTCTCCGATCTCCTGTCCGCCGTCGATTTAGATTTTTCCGGCTTGCTTCTGCTGGAACATGTATGGCCACTAAAAACATTCACTTGGCCTGCGTGAGTTTTAACTGTTATTGCTTTCAACAGCGTGTTTTTACAGCATATACAAAATAAAAAAAATAAAAATCTCGGAATTTTCGGGCGTCCGGTACATTTATATTTTGTTTATAAAATATAAAAAAATATCCACCCGGCACGAAAAATTGGCCCGGCAGCTGATGAGAAACAATCAATTTTTTGTATGTAGCCTAAGCAAGAATGTTAAATTTTTATGCTTAAGCAGCTCTGTGAAATTGGCCCCTGCCAAAATTTGGGGAAATGGGTTTTGGCAGATTTGTTAACCCTAACCCCCAAGGGGTATTCTGTGAGTTTCCTGCCACACGCAGAAAATTTGCATCATTTGTCAAAGTGACAACCCTGTTCAGTGCAGCGAGATCCATCAGGTCAGAAATCTCAAGGTCAAACTGCTTCAGAGTCTGCTGTCACCCAACGCAGCAGAATCCATCTCTGGCATTGTTCAATGGGGATTAGCTCTTATAGTCTGTGGTCATTTATGCACTGGTGTTGACAGCAGAATGCATTAAAGTGCACCAGATTTTTTTCGGTGATGCACTGCGCTGCGTCTGTCAGGGTTAAATGAAGAACATAGTTTGAACTGACCGTGATTAGGCTGGAGCTGCTGAGAGTGTTGACCCAGTATCTATTCCACAGCGAATCCAAGAGTTTACGATCTAGCGCCGACTTGAAGTAGGAGACATCCAAGGAATAATACTGCTTGCAGTGAACTCCAAAGTCTTCAATCTTATTGAGAGGGATGGTCTGATACTCTGAGGGGCCTTCCTCTGGCGGTTTGTACCCCTGATTGGGAGAAGGGGGTGAGGAGGGAGGGGTAGGGGGTAGAGAAAAATTAATAAAACACACACCCAAAGTGAAATCTGAATTAAATCAGTTTCTGAAACAAACTGTTATAATCGTCTTACCAGGAGTAAGGACTCGAACAATTCCTAGCCAATGATACCTATGGAATTCAGTTTAACTCCAATTCACTAGTGTAATTTACTAGGAACCATACCCATCCTTCCAAATCCCAACACCACATGGCAAACTGTACACACAAACTGTTGGACTCTGATTCTGGAGGTATGCCTAACCCAGTGTAAAAGACTGTCAGTTTAGGGGTCCAGTACCCATCCTAACAGATCCCAACAAAACCTGGTGCTGGAGTTTGTTAAGGGTTAAGACAAATTATAGTCAATTAAGCAAGATACCTTTGGGTACGTCCTGAAAGCACCAAGGTTGACCTTTCCGGCAGATATCGTCCTTACTGGGTCGATCTGCAAAAAGTAAAATATGATACAACCAATTAAAATAAAAATTACCCTCCAAATAAGAAAAGAAGCAAAAGTAATGAAATTCTTCGTAATGAAGATTAAAGTTTATGTTTCTATAGAAACAAAAATGGCTGCCTCACCACAATGGCAACAAACGGCTCCTGGAACTGCTGGTTCAGCATCTGGGTCCCAACGTCTATGCCTGATAACCAACACCCATAACCGGGATGGCTGTGGTACCAGCCTATTGCATTCTCCAGGCGACCAACCTAAATAAAAAAAATATAAAAATAATAATGGGTAGTATACTAAAGCATCAACCAATAGAGTAACGGCTTTGTGTCATGTGACCATCAACAGTCTATGTGATTGGTTGAGTATGACTTACCTGTAGCCAATCACTTTGCAGATAACCAACTGGGTTATTTTTGTTGGGTACAAAGAAATGTGGACACACCACTTTGCAAGTTTAAAGTTATCTTGGGTCAATTTTATAGAACATCCAAGTTCAGAAGAAAAACAGAAAAAAAAACCTTTAAAGAAAACCACCAGCACCTGCCTTATTTGCTAACCATTATTTGCTAACCATATTTTCTAACCTGCTTAGCATTCTCAATATAAGCTGCCATGTACTCGTAGGCAGCTGCCTGGGCGTTGACCCTCGTTTCTGTACCCTCCACGGGAAGTGCAAAGCAGTCCATGACTATCATGGTCTCACCGTCAACCTGTAACAGGGTCAAATGGAGGGCATGAGATGATTGTAAGAGGGCCGAGATACAGGTGGGGGCCAAGGTACAGGTGGGGGCCGAGGTACAGGTGGGGGCCGAGGTACAGGTGGGGGCCGAGATACAGGTGGGGGCCGAGATACAGGTGGGGGCCGAGGTACAGGTGGGGGCCGAGGTACAGGTGGGGGCCGAGGTACAGGTGGGGGCCGAGATACAGGTGGGGGCCGAGGTACAGGTGGGGGCCGAGGTACAGGTGGGGGCCAAGGTACAGGTGGGGGCCAAGGTACAGGTGGGGGCCGAGGTACAGGTGGGGGCCAAGGTACAGGTGGGGGCCGAGATACAGGTGGGGGCCGAGGTACAGGTGGGGGCCGAGGTACAGGTGGGGGCCGAGGTACAGGTGGGGGCCGAGGAACAGGTGGGGGCCAAGGTACAGGTGGGGGCCGAGGTACAGGTGGGGGCCAAGGTACAGGTGGGGGCCAAGGTACAGGTGGGGGCCGAGATACAGGTGGGGGCCGAGATACAGGTGGGGGCCGAGATACAGGTGGGGGCCGAGGTACAGGTGGGGGCCGAGGTACAGGTGGGGGCCGAGGTACAGGTGGGGGCCGAGGTACAGGTGGGGGCCGAGGTACAGGTGGGGGCCAAGGTACAGGTGGGGGCCGAGATACAGGTGGGGGCCGAGGTACAGGTGGGGGCCGAGGTACAGGTGGGGGCCGAGGTACAGGTGGGGGCCGAGGAACAGGTGGGGGCCGAGGTACAGGTGGGGGCCGAGGTACAGGTGGGGGCCGAGATACAGGTGGGGGCCGAGGTACAGGTGGGGGCCAAGGTACAGGTGGGGGCCGAGATACAGGTGGGGGCCGAGGAACAGGTGGGGGCCGAGGAACAGGTGGGGGCCGAGGAACAGGTGGGGGCCAAAGGTGAAGAGAGTGGGGCCAAGTGAAGGTAGTGGGGCCGAGATGAAAAAAGTGGGGCCGAAATGAAGAAAGCGGGGCCGAGATGAAAAAAGTGGGGCCGAGATGAAGAAAGCGGGGCCAAGATGAAGGGAGTGGGACAAGTTTGGTGGGGTTTGGAGGGGTACATTCAGGTTGGGGTTTGGGTGATGAAGGGTGAGAAGAGAGAGTGGGCGTAGTGGGGTAGTGAAGGGTGCATGAGGTGGGGTGGTACATAAGTACACGTACCCTCTTCTAAACTCAATGGAACATTATAAAAAGGTAAAGACTCTTTCAATACACATTATTTATGATGTTAACTTACGATGTAGACTTTTGGAATAATTCTTAAGTTATAGTTAACTGACCTTTCCGATGAGTAAGCCCATGACCTCTAGGTTGCCCCCTGACCTCGCATGCATCACCATCTTCAAAAGCGCCAAGGCTGAAATCTTGATGTATTTGAAATAATGGTTGCTGGTGGAATAACATTTAAAATCGTCTTTAATTTACGCAGTATATGATGGAGTCCAACACAAACGTTTTACCTTTTTGGGTCGCGTGCGATTCATAGAAGATATTCGCACGGTGCCCCAAATCCGTTACGTGAAAATGGCAGTACTAAAGAATATAATTGAAAGGCATCATCCATCCAACCGGGACTAAACTTGTTGCCATGCACGGCGACTTTGCGGTCAATCACTTCATTTAGTACATGTGCAAACGATTCAACGATGTTGTTTGCACATGGACGACGGTAGTTGCGATAATCGTAACCCTCCATCCTCCCGACGGTCGAAGACCGGAGGCCTCGTCTTCGACCGTCGGGAGGATGGAGGGTTACGATTATCGCAACTAGGACGACGGATGACGACTCGATTGCTCAAACAACACCGTTGAATCGTGACCGCGAGGTCACTGTGTGCGGCAACAAATCTGGTCCCGATGCCGGTTGGATGGTGATGCCTCTTATTTCTTAATCTATTCGTGACCTAAAAAGGCAACAAATTTGTGTTGGACTCCACCTATTTTATACTCAATTTCTCGGGAACGGAAGCTGTTGTGTATGCAGAATTTGGTTTACAAGAGCATGAGTAAGTAATTAACAGGAAAATAGTAACAAACCGGGCCGGAAAATGACACGGCGGCTTTTATCGATCAATTTCTTGTTTTAAAAATAACAACAGTGTTGTATATAAACGCCGCCATGTTCACAGGTCTAATCCCCGACAGGTTCAGGCACTCATTTGTGTGTAGAACATTCTGATATTTCAGGCCTCACTCACTGCGAGGGATACTGCAAACATTTGCGTGTATACGCGTCATCCGAAGCGAACTGGATACTCACTCTTTTGTCCACGGTTTAGCAGACAGGATTTCTTGCTGTTGCTTTTTGTCATATTTGTAGATTTCATCCATGCTCTGTGTAGTTTCAATACTATTTGTCATTTCCCACGTCTTCTGCGCCATTGCACCGTCCATTTTGATAAATTAAAAGCCGTAAATTACAACAAAAATGAAAACCAAAAATCCACGAACTGACGTAACATGGAAAATGCGTTTATTAATGTCTCTGCAAAAATTACAATGGCGCCCTCTATTGACTTCACTTTTTGTCTTCACCTTTTGTCAATAGAGGGCGCCTATATTTTTGTTAATAGAGGGCGCTATTAATTGTTTTCAAAACTGTTTGTTTTATCAGTAGAGGGCGCTAAATATCGGAACCGCTTAAAAACTTTTTCCACCCAGAGGGCTTTAAAAAATAAAACCCATAGACAACCATAGACACAGACCTAACCTTGTAAAATATCAATTGTTAGTATTTTGTTTTCAAAAATTGATTTTAAAATCATGCTAATCAAATGCCATGATGGCGGGACCAGAAAATAAAAGGTGGGGCGGGGCGGGGCAGGGCAGGGCGGGGCGGGGCAGGGCAGGGCAGGGCGGGGCGGGGCGGGGCGGGGCAGCAGGTGGTGGGGTAGGGCTCTGTTCGATAGGCATGTCTTATTTATTTCATCATTAACTAAATGAAACTCCCGGGAAATATTCTGGACACAAATTAGCTTGAGTAACTTTGCAAGCTGAAACTCCAAATGTCATGAGCTTTATTTTTTAGAGCGGGATTTATTTAAGCTAGACACAAATAGAACCAAAACAAAGTAGTAATTTTCACATTTTATTAGTCCATTTTTGCGGCAAATTAGCAATTTATTCAATATATATAATTAAGCATTATCGGGAACTTATTGTCCCATGGGATAATGTACAAAGCAGTAGTAATTTCTAACTAAACAACTCTACGTGAATAAGATTAATACTGCTGCAGGTTAAAAAAAAACCACTTGGTTGATAGCCTGGTAAAACAGTCATGGTGTGTTATCAATGATGAAAGCTTGAGGCCGAGACAAACAAAGGCTGGCTAAACTAATAACTGAAATTTTGTTTCCTTTTCGTCCAGTTGAAAGTGAATTGAATAAGTCAGTAATAATGCACACTTTGAAAAAAAACTTTAAAAACAAAATTCTTTTACAAGACATTTTACTTGCCAAGATTTGGTATTTTCAAATTATATTTCACCTGATTTTCATTGCAAAACGCATTAAAATAAAACACAATTGCACCAAAACCAATCTAAACTAAGAGCTTCATTATTGTTCTGGGCAAGGAGCTCGCACGTCAACAAGTACATCATATCCAGTACCAGGTAGTCACCTGAGACTCGTCACATGATCATCAGTGTCACATGACTCTTGGTAACGGTCAGTACATTCAGTGCATTAACCCCAGCAAAAAACAATTGTATGTATATATCACATATTAATTAAATTAATATTAAATAACATATTAATTAACAACAAAATATAGGTAATATGTAGATTTCTATTCCATTGGTTAATATAAAAAAACATTAAAAAAAAAACTATTCTGGATACAATATAGCGCTGCTTTTAATCAATTTAATAGATGAATGGAAACAGACTGAAAAAAAGGGGTCAGAAAAGACTGAATACAGTAAAACGTCGCTATAACGAACAGGACGGGATCCACAGATTTTGTTACGTATATTGATCGTTCGGCATGCCCATTTTTTAAGATGGCACACGTCCTTTTTAAAAGTACAACTTCTTTTATTCATCACACCAAATTCTAAAGCAACGATTGGATTTTCCCTTCTATTCATTGGGGAAATAATAACTACCCGCACTTTTTAACATAAAGCACCGACCGTTTAACATTTGGGAATTAAACACGACCTAAATGGCATCAGGCAGACCCAGTAGATATTTAAAGATCTGTTTGACATATTTTCAACAACAATGTTGCAACAATCGGGAGCCAATGATTGAATTTGGTTTATTTGAATGTTCGGTATAGCGACGTTTCACTGTATGTAGATCCGCGGGTCAATCCCTTCTAAAATGTGCATAAATCTTACAATGAGAAGAACTTGAAATATTTCTCAGTGATTCTAAAAAGGACGAACCACGGTATTTAGAGTCTGAAATGAGTCTGCAGTTTCAGAAATGGCCAAGAATACACTTTTGAATCACAGTACATGCTATTAGCTGCGGCTCACAACTGGCACATCTAATACAATGCTATCCATACTTGTCAAAACACTGGACATGGTGAATATGAATACAGTATCATACAGAGAAAAGATAAACAAACAAGACATTTGAGAAATCAAGGTATTGTAGACCATTAAAATCTAAAGAAAGGTGCTCGACAATTAAACTTAGGAAGTCTTTAGCTCTCTGAAAGCTGTATATTCCAAGAAAACAATATTGAAAGATTTCGATTTCAATTTACGATTTGGAGGAGTCATAATTTGAATTGTGCCATCATTCATGACACATTCACATTCAACCGAACGATAAGATATTTTTCCCATGTGCAGTTGTTAAGTGCAGGACACCTGGATCATATGAGACCAAAGTGTTAAAAATCGACAGAAAATTGAGTCAGGCATCAACATCTAAACACCAAACAGCTCAAGACGGATAATTGCTGGAATTGTTCACATTTACCACACATATAATACAGCAGATAGCCACCAGGTTATTAGGTTCATAAGCCTGTGAGCAACACTAGGGTTTCATAGACAAAAAGAAGACATAATCAGGATATTATACACTTAACTTTTTTGCTTTTGCAATTAGCCATAATATACATTTTATACATTCTTTTCAATAGTTAGTTACATGTTTGTTTATCAGGCAAGTTGGACTCACTCAAGACACATCATGACAAAACGCACATTTAATATTTTTGTTCCTAATTTAAAGTTGGGTCGTCCGTGCTTTTTCTAAGTTTTGATTTTCTCTTCCGATCGCATTTTGAAGACCATGTACTGTATACGAATAAATATTTGTTTTGCATTTGCAGGACTTTATACATGCGTTTTTGTATATCATTGCGCAGTTCAGTTGTGCGTACTGGGATCTGTCAGGAATTAGGAGCGAGACGCTTCCAATTCGAAGTTAAAATTTAATTATTTACTCGCTTCAAAAGCTCATAACAAAAAACAATGCTAGACAATTATCAATTCAATTGAGAAATCTATTTTGTAGTATATAACCCCCTAAATGCACGGACACACCAACTTTAAATGTGAAGACCATCTCAAATCAATGCCTAAAATTCAAACCGACATCACTATCAGACGCCAAAAAGTGGCACTTAACTCCATTTCATCGATGGTCAAATTTTATCGATTGTAAACAAACGACCCATTCATCCGATGACCGTGCGTTACCCCATCTACATGTACATTCTGTCAGAGAATAGATGATCTTCACATTAAACACTACAGTAAAAAAACACCAAGATCCGGAAACTGGATCTTTAATTATCCACAAATATTTTTAAAAAGGACCAGTCAACAATACATCACAACACATGTTTAAAACAATGGAGTTTCTTGAATTCATTCTTCCCGTTTTGTGTGTGTGCAGGGAAACACACTGCATATCATGCATGCCCATGGTACAAAATCTCAATAGATATTTAATGTACATGTACATGTAGGAATCAAATGTACTATTGACAATATCCAAATAGAAAGGAATCAGAGGAAAAAACAATAGGAACAGATTAGGAATATAACCCTAATTATTTCATCTCATCTAATTATAATGCGTTAGTATGCTACTCTTATTCGGCCCTTCTTAAAGACCTCACAGCCCTTTCAAAACTCTGAATACTGACAAACCGAGAAATTAAAATGCTGGATATGCAAACTTTTTAAAAGGCTTTCAACACTCGCTTCTCCACAGACTCAACAAATCTTTCTGTACATGACATTATGGGGACATTCCATAGAGTTCCTGTGCTGAGTGAAATCTCTAAACTCAGAAAATGCCTTTGACATAAAATGTTCAACATCGCCCTAATTTGTCGTCTTCTCTATTTCCTTTCATTATACCCTGACCCAATTCTACCTTTAGACCCCTTTACTGGAGACCCAAAATGTTACGAGGACAGGAAATTATCCCCACAACTGGGTCCTCTTTTTCCAATCAAAATAACTCGTCCCCGCAACTAGGTGTATGCTACAGCAAATCTGCCAATGCCGGGTATGGAGCTGCACATTTGACCGTACAGCAATCTTTTTTTGCCGGGAGGAAAGGGGGGGAGGGGTTAGGGGGGGGGGGGGGGGGGTGGTTGCAACCTGATGCCACATTTTTGTTTCATATGTCATCTGAAGCTCACTCAGTCCAAAAATGTTGAAAAGATACTATTCTGGGACCGAGAAACATAACCAATTGTGTTAGGAAATACTCCCAATTAAATACTCTCGATTGACTCTACAATGACTTTGTACACAACTTTCCAGTAAGTTACAAAGAGTGTTCCTAAATCATCATCCTGAATACCTGTGTATTCTTGGCCCATCTACCTCCGATTATTATCACATTACAAAGCTTAAAATCTTTGGTAAATATGTCCATAGCTGTTACAGGAAATTTTCTGGTAGATATAGTTTATAGCAATTGCCTTAATACTTTTAATGTTTCCCTCCGTATTCTTAAATCAGCAAAAAGTGGTGGAGTTATAATACTTTTGTCTGTTATTTATTAATATATTCACAAAAGTTTGATTTACACGTAAAGTATTTAAATAATACCCACAAGCGTCATTTCAATGGCCGCTGCTCTCGGCAGAGGTCAAAGGTCAGCCTTAGGTTAAAGTTCACAAAGTGCAACCTCGATCAATACAAAATACTGAGCTTAATTATAAACAAAGTTAATTCGCTTAAACATCTCCATCGGTAGGGTTCTATTAAAGTTCTTTGCAATTCGTTACAAGTGCGGAAGCCATCTTGGTCTGGATCCAAGAAGCTTTGCCAATGCCATACCACTGAATCCATCATACGTACATGTAAGTATTTATGTCACCAGTCTGCCCCACTCAGTTCCTGCCCTTCCAACTTTGACCGGTTTCAGAGGTCAATAGATGGTGAATTTAATTTGGTCTTTAAGTTCGGTGGTTAGTAACATTTGGTGATCCCTATCTCCCCTTTCTACACTACCCCCCACCCCCCTCCCCAAGTATACCCCGAGCTCCCTTTATTTGGCAGGACAGGAAATAAGGGCTGCGTTTAAGACTTGTACTCAAACAAACGCAGCGTCATCTGTGATGAATAAGCACAGATTATTATAGCAGCAGTGCGCATGATTTGGCACAAATTGCTGGGACAGATGTTGAACAAAGTGTTCACAAATGCTGGCAGTAGAGAGGTTTCGCATGCGAACGGATACGGTTAGCTTAACGGAAACGTCATCAATTTTCGCGGACTTATGACGTCACAGTTTCTCACTATCCGCTAACCGTGTACAAGGCATGGATATCTCGCTCGCTACACGTAAGTATAAAACGCGTACGGATAGCTAAACATACGCGTATCCGTTCGTATGCGAAACCTCTCTACTATCATACCACTAAGTTGGGCTCTGAAATTAATTTTGATTTT
Source organism: Crossaster papposus (assembly GCA_037893245.1). Taxonomy (NCBI): domain Eukaryota; kingdom Metazoa; phylum Echinodermata; class Asteroidea; order Velatida; family Solasteridae; genus Crossaster; species Crossaster papposus. Next base: position 9,567 of record JBAIAA010000298.1, on the reverse strand, counting down.
CAATATTTAAGGTTATTATTTGTTGGCCTTTCTTGGCTTCCATGATGACATGGGGCCAATTTCACGGAGCTGCTAAGCACAAAAATTTGCTTAGCATGAAAATGTGTCCTTGGCAAAAACAAGGTTACAGACCAAATTTTCACGAGATCTTTGCTCTTTTTGATTGATAATTAACTGGTTTTTGCTTAGTATGAAAAAACACGTAGAATTTTGGCTGGTAACCTGTTTTTAATGAGCAAGACTTTTTTGTGCTAAGCAAATTTTTGTGCTCAGCAGCTCCTTGAAATTGGCCCCTGGTCGTTGCTACCTCGGATCCAATTGTACATCTTGGCATCATGGGTAACAACTCATATGAAGATGTGCACAGACGAGTGATGGCTCTTTGCTCCAGTTAAACAATGTGCTTATGCTGCCTCCAGGATGCAAGGGTGGTCCCGAAATATGGCCACTTTTTATTTGCGGTTCCGCGATTATAACACACTTCATCGTTGGTCAACTGAGACAACTGTAGCAACTTGAACAGAATGTGGGGAGAAGACGACACAGAATGGCGATCGCGGGAACGATGAGAAGTCGCTTAAAAAAACACCGAAGACATCATCAGCAACACATTACAAACAGCATCCACAACGACAATTGCGCCACGCTGGCAACAGACTCGGGAAATCTAGCTACTGCCGTCTTATGCACACTGCCCAAAAATACACAGACGAGTTTAAGAAGATGGGCTTTCCAGATAAAACTTCCGCAGTGCTTACGCATTCTTGAAGACGTGTCTGAAGCCCAGGAACGTGTTGAAGAAGAAGTCCAATGTTCCCAATGTATTGGACAGGGCATTATTCTTACATGACGTCCATGTAGAGTTCCAAGGTAGTGGCCGTATGTCAACGGAAACGTTGACGTACAACGGTTCTAACGTTATCCTGGGCACGGGATACCATATGTTATACAGTCCATCGCTGTCAACCCGCTCTCTGCCATGCCTTAGTAAACAATGCCTGCAAGGAAGACAACAGACAAACAAACAATCAATCAATCAATCAATTAGAGTCTCCATAACACAAAAAGGGCAAAAAAAGGGCAAAAAGGGGATAAAAGAAGATGAAAGGGCAAAAAGGAAATACAAGGGCAAAAAAGGGAAAAGCAAAAAAGGTAAAAAAGGGAAAAGCAAAAAAGGCAAAAAAGACACTGTGGGGACTAAGTACGTGAACAAAATGATAGGTCCCCTTATCACGTATTACAACAAAGTTATAATGGAGCCTATTGTTTACTTTTCACGTTTTATATTTCAGTAGCAAAAGGCAAAGGTTAAAGGTAAAGGTTAAAGGTAAAGGTTAAAGGTTAAAGGTTAAAGGTAACTTGGTAAAGAACACCTGTACGAAAGAGCCTCTGTAATTCCGGGTTTCAAAAAAGTTTCTTTAAACATGCCGAAACCAGGAAAAATACTCCCGACATAAAAAAAAAATCTAACAACTGCCAAAAGCCTAGCCTTTCGTTAGCGCCCGTCAACTCACCTAACTTTATTACTATCTGACTGCATGTGGTCTCTGCGTAGGGTGTCGTAGTATCCCACCTCTCCCTCGGGACGGGTTCGATTGTAGCCATGGAGTAAGATCCGACTATAGATGGCATCGTCCTCAACGCCCCAACCCCAATAAACATTGGGAAAACCGTTAATCACTTCCATCTGCTTGCTCGTCACTCCAAACACTTGGCCAAAAATATCCGGGTACAGAATCCTGAAAATATACACCAGACTTTGTTTAATGGAGAGAAATAAATACTTTTGGGGGTTAACATCCTTACTCGCAGTCAAATCTCAAAACAAAGTCAAGCCGAAGTCAAGTAAAGTCATCAAAGGTGTGTAGCCGACGTGCTACTAATATTAAGGGAAAAAAGTAGCAAAGATAGAAAGCAAGGGAAAAAAACAACTAGGAGAAAATAGGATAGGGTTCCTAAAACAAAACTTCCTGACGAGTTTTTCTTGATGATTTTGTTGTTTTTAAATTCCATGATAAATAGTTTGACCTATATTAGTTTGACACGTCTTCAATGTTGTTGCAGTAAACATGGTGAAACTTAAGACACTAGTACAGGTTATGTATTGTATAAATAGGGATGTCCACAATAAATAGTCAATATTGGCATCCAATGGATACGATGTTTGGACAAGTTTGACTACGAGACAAACAGACGGACTACTTTCTCTTTTGGGCAAATCAAATTCCCCGACTTTCCCCTCGACTGGAATAGAGTGAAACTCATTTTCCAGGTATCTCCTGAATCCTGGGATGTGGTGGGAACCCTGTAGTAACCCTTTGTGGAAGTCTGCGGACAAGGCAGAAGACTCACTTATAATCCCAGGTATCCTCCCCGGACATGAAGTGTCGCGGCATCTCCCCACAGCCGTAGTAGTTTGCATAGCTGAGTGGGATATGATCCACGTCGTGATGGATCACACAATCCCAGTCTTGGAATCGCAGTGACTCTAAAAACCCTACGTTCATTAGGAAAGCCTTGTTGAATTTTTCGTCATTATTCTGCAATAGAGTAATAAATAACGCAGAAAAAAACATCAACAAAGAGAACAATTAAAGAAACAAAGAGAACACTTATAAAAGTCAAACTGTCAGCTATAAAGAATGGTAGTATAGTTTATAATCAAGCATACAATAAAAGAAACATCACTTAGCTCAGATTTATCTATTACTTAAATTTTTTTATTCTCAAAATCTTGGGTTTTTTTCCTGGTCTAACCACAAATGGTCTTGTAAATTGCAAAAAAAGAATGTTGACAAAAGCAATACATCCGTGCAGTCACTAGCCGACATATTATAACGGTTCTCCCTACTAATGTCAGTCAACCGGATTATTCCTTGAAAGGTTGCCATGGAAGTCGTATCATTAGCATTGGGTTTCCATAGCAACAATTCATCTAACATGATATCATCCTTAATTGCAATTGCAATATTAATTGCAGTGTAGCTTCATAAAAGCTTACAAAGCATCAAATAATGGCCCTTGTAATCAGGCTAGTAATATTACCCGGCTCTTTATTTTAAGCGTTGAACCTCATTTTCCTGATTAATGTTCACCTGTTTTTAAGGCTCATCTTCCATATTAAACAGATACAAAATTGAAACCCAAGTCCGCGGGAACGGGGGGTGCTAGAATAATCCGTAATGCCAAAATGTAACTAAAATGTTTCTCAATTACCAGAATTACTTTTTTTAAATTGTCAATTATGTTTGTATAGAGGGTAGTTATATTTACTACTACATAGTTATTTTTTGTTAATCTGACCAGAAATTTCAGAGTTTTAACCAATGTCAAAAAGGTTGAAATGCCTTGTCAGAATACGTAACGTTCTAACGCTCGTTTGCAGTGGTTATATCTAATAAATAAACCAAGCGAAGTATAATTTGACCATGTCATGTTATAAACCAGAACCTAAAGTAATAATGTGGAAAATATTTGAAATCTGCTTAGACTGCAGGTACAGTAGGTTACTTTGTTTTCTAAATAATTGCGAGTCACTTTGTATGAAATGTCTGTAACAGTGAAATTGCTAGTCACCTCGTGATCATATGTAATGTCTGTAACGGTACTAAGTAAAGACAACACCCACAGTGTACACGAGAACAAGGTACGTGGTGGCTGCACTGGGCAGAAAAGTAAACATTAATCTTACATTATAAATTAGTATCTGGATTTTGTTTATTTCAAGTTCAATACAATCAGTATAGGGACCTAAGTATTTAAATGTAAGGAAAACTATCAAGATGGGAAGACCAATACAGTCAGGGTTATGGTTGACAAGAGTTAAGGGTATGCATGGGATCTGCAAAGTTTGTTGACACAAAAGGAAGGATGTGGCTCAACTCATGATACAGATATCTCTGTTTTGGGAAGACACACAATAAACAGATATATTTAAAGGTAGGATACACCATTGGTAATTGCTCGAGTTATCATGAATAGGTAGATTTAGGGGGTTTTATTTTATAGTAAATATCGTTTAACTGACCTGTCCGAAGTTTTACAATCATGAATGCCGAGGAAAAACTGCGTTTGTTTTCAACCGGCGTCGAGCAGTTATTCTTATGTTATCTTGGGTTTTTTTCGCGATCGCCGTCCGGCGATCACGAATTTTTCTTTATAAAATTATACTTTTCGGAATAATTACAGGATATCTAGCGCAATCATTTTGCTGAATACCTAGAATCATTATTTACTTTCAAATGAGTAATATATTTCTTAATAATTCAGAAGTAAATATTTTCGATATCTGCAAATGGTGTATACTACCTTTAATGCAAGTCAAACTCGAATTTATAAGGCCTGATGTGGCATGCCTGTTTCCAATCCAACATTTTGACAAGAGCCTACCAACTCTATTGAACCCCAATCTCCTTTGTGTTAGAAACCTTCCTAGATCCTCCACTAGGTTTCCAATTGCATTGTACGCAGACGGGTGCAAGTAAACGCAAACAGGTGCAAGTGAATATACATGTAGCTACATATTAAGTCTTCTAGAATATAGCTTCTTCAATCCTACAAAATGTCAGAATTTGTTTCTGCAATATACAGACACATAAGGATCGCAGTGATTGATTGACCCTATAACCCACGAGGGGGTGTGAACATTTCGATTGAAATTGATGGATTAAAGGTAGGATACTGCGTTGGTAATTGCTTGAATTGTCAGAAATTGGTAGATTTAGGAGGTTGTGTTTTATAGTAAATATCATTTAGCTGACCTGTCCGAAGTTTTATGATCATGGATGCTAGGAAAAGCACAAAAAAGGCGTTCGTTTTCAATCGGTGTCGGGCAGTGTCTCTTTTTAAAAATCGCAATGGCCGTCCAATTTTTTGGAACAATTACAGGATATCTAGCGCAATCATTATGCTGAATGCATACACTCATTATTTACTTTTAAATAAGTAAGATATTTCTTAATAATTTGGTAGTGAGATTTTTCAATATCTGGAAATGGTGTATCCTACCTTTAACCAGTTCGCGCCGGATGACGTATATAAACGCAAGGTTTTCCCCAGATTTAAAACGGATGACGCCACGAGCAAGGCCGGAAATATCTGTCAGCAGCGAGCAAGGCCGGAAATGCGTGGGTGTGCTTCCCGGTTCCATCAGCCTGAACCCGGCTCGGATTGAGTTTCGTTAAAAATAATCCCGCCACTCGGCCCGGTGATGTTAAAATAATGATGTTTAAAGTACAAGGTGTGATCTACATGTATGTGTACCGGTACATGTACCTACCTGCTCTATGATATAAATACCAAACTCCAGAAGCTGTCTCTTAAGAAAAGGCACGAGATGACGTAGGAAGATGGGGAGCTGAGTGAAGCGATCCCGAAACGGAACCACTACCGCTACCTGGAGAATAAGATCCCAAAGAAAGATACAGTTACGAATAAGCAACACCGTTTTCAGAGACATTTCTGTTTGGTTTTTGACAGGAAACATTGGCATCTAAATTTGACATCTTCAAACAGATTTAGTTCACATGATAAGTTAATGTACATGTAGTGGTAGAAACTTTATTTCCTTGTATGTTACAATTAAAGTGGGAACAAGTCTATGAATACATTTTCAATACAACATGGCTTAAAGGTCGAGTTGACTTGCACTTACGGTACAATAATAAGTTCGCGTCGGAGGATGTATATACACAATGTTGTTGTTTTTCTTCCAAAAATCATGAATGATGAATAAACACGTCACAAGCAAAGCTGTAAATATCTGTCAGCGACCAGCTTGCAAATGTCAGGGCGTGCTACCCACAGATACCGACCTGAACTTGTCTTGGATTGAGGTTTGTGAAAAACAATCCCGGTCCAGCTCAAAATCATCCCGGCGCGAACTGGTTAAATGGAATTGGTATTTGGGCCAAAACATTCAAAATAATTCAAATTGATGTTTTTTTTACACTGCTGGAGTTAAGAATCTGTTGAATTTCGGCAGGTTTAGCAGCTTCCTAGGTTATTTTCACCTGTAAACTCATTGAGCATTTCCAGATACTTAATTTCAACTAAATATTGGGAGTAAGTATAAGTTTAGTTTTGACGTACCTTCCAACGTGGCTTACAATGTCTTGGTTTCCAGTGACCCCCAGGAGTGTATATATAATCATCTAAGACTACAGACCCTCGTAAACACGTCCGGCCGCGTCGGGAGACGTCTGTCATGACGCTCAGTCTCGTCTCGTCAACCGCTTTCTGCGCCTCTTTGTTAAGACGCCGAATTTTGCTGAAAGTTCGATTTCTGAAGATCTCGCGGTCAACTTCATTTTGATCGACACCTGAGAAATTGAGTTGCACCTTGTCATCTGTTGGAGAGAGAGAGGGGGGGGGGGGGGGGGATATGGAGAAAAATGAAAACAATAAGAAGATTTGAGTACAAACACCTTTGTAAGCAGGGACTTGTTAAGTACAGGAACCCAAAACAGAAACTATTTGTAGAAATCTTCTCAGGAACGGTAAGACATTAGGTTGGTTTCCTTTCAAAAATGTTTAAATAGAATTTAAGTAAACAATCCAATACATAACATATTCAGGGATTTCAGGACATGTACCTGTACATGTACCTGTAGTACCCCTTCAATCATAATTTCCTGGTGTTAAATACTACACTTTTTGTTTTAGCCAACAGACTTTTGTCAGAGTTCCAAGCACAAAACAACATTCACTGTTTTATCCGCGATAAAATCCTTGGGATTTGTCCAGAATTTCATGAGCAATACTTAATAACAAGATTTCAGGGATATCAAGGGGTAGTGTGCTGGTGCAATAGCCATTTTTTATTGTCTGGAAAATACCAACAATTGCAACAAAAGAAAGTTCAGCACTTCCGCTAATCCGCCAACAATGGGCGTACGCTCGGCATAATGTTCACATAATGACATGACAGATGGGACCTGGCAACCAGCTGGTCCGAAAATGGGATACTTTGAAAGACGAACTTGTCAATTTGTTTAACCCATTGATGCTGGTATTAATTTCTCACTGCATTGATTATACGGCGCATGACTGCACAGCGGGCTTTGTCCAGCAGCTGCACTGAACAATGGACGCGAGAGAGCAGCTGTCTCACAAATAGTGTTGCACTACATAGCACAGCTGGCCACAGCATTCTGGAGGAATTAGCGGGTCACAGCCACAGCCACGGCCACGGCCACGGCCACAGCCACAGCCACAGCCACAGCCACGGCGACGGCCACGGCAGCCACAGCCACGGCCACAGCCGCTCCCCAGCGTTAAGAGAGGTCAATACATGAACAAAGGGCCTACTGTTACCTTTCAAGAGGTTTTCACACAAGAAATTACTTAGTAACAGCCATCATATGAAGCAAGAGAGAACACTCCACCACCTCCAACCTTTTAGGTTTTTAGGGGGGGGGGGGGGGGGGGGGAAGGTGCGTTAGCTAACAATAGTCTAGAGAGTGTATAGATATGGGGGACTAAGGGGGAAGTCCTTCGGTTCCATATCTTGCTGGGTATACAACCCACTTTTCAGTTTAATACTCACCAGGGCTGAGAAAATGGGGCTCTGGACATTCTCCTCTTTTACTCAGGTCGCCAATTTCTAGTAATGTTTTACCTGCAAATTACAAAAAAAATATATAATAATATTCCAGAAGCTTGTACCAATTTGAACAGTTAATGTTGTTGTTACCAATGAAGCTTCATAAATTACAGGTTTTCTAATAATGCTTTACCTGCAAATAAGAAAAAAAACATTATACATAAAGTGTATTCCAGAAGCTTGTACCAATTTGAACAGTTAATGTTGTTGTTACCAATGAAGCTTCATAAATTACAGGTGGTATTAAGCTCAGAATATACAGGTTTTGCAAACACTGTCGAGACCCAAATTGATGGCTCTGAAAACCACAGAATTCCGCGCTTACGGTCACCTTTTTAATCCATAAATATTTGTTACACTCCAGGCCTTAACTAAGAACAAATCTGCCAAAATCAACCAATTTAAAAAACAAAATTCTTATTCTTTTTTTTTTTTGGGGGGGGGGGGGGGGGGGGAGGGGGGGGGGGATTTTGGACGATTTGGGTTGATGATAAAATTTAAGTTGTACAGGTGTATGTGTATGTTTAACCAGTTCGCGCCGGATGACGAATATAAACGCAAAAATTTCCCCAAATTCAAAACGGATGACGAATAAATACGCCAAGTTCAAGTTCGGAAATGTATGTCAGCAGCGCGCAAGGCCGGAAATGCGTGGGTGTGCTACCCAGCACTATCGGCCTGAACACGCTTCGGATCGAGTTTCGTTAAAAATAATCCCGCCCGTCGGCTCGGCGATGTAAAAATAATCCCGGCGCGAACTGGTTAAGACACTTTTAAGACACATTTATCACACAAATCCTATTTTCTTGTAAGTTAATAAATGCAGTATGCAGCGACTCTTTTAGATACATGTACATGTATCTATAGCATCAGACATGGTTGTACCAGCAGGGAGCGTGATATCATAAATGAATCACACTTCAAAGGAGGACATGCCTTAGAAAACCAATACCAACGCCACAGATAGGACAGATTACAACGGAACAAACTCCATGCAACACACGGGCCCAATATTAGCAAGGGTCAAACGGCCTAAAAGAAACAAAGGTTTGCACACATACAGGGGGGTTGGTCATCAACCGCAGGCGGCAATGAAATCAGAATATATTTAAGGTTGGAAAGGGGGGAGTGGAGGGAGTACAAAAAAAAAAAAATGAAATATGTACTTTTTCGCACACAAATTTTAATACGTTTTTTCGGAGGTACTTTTCAGCCAAGGTGATCAATTCTGAAATGTTTTAAGATGCTTCCCAGTCTGACGTTCCATATCTATAGCCTCATTTCTCCAACATTCTCCATTTGGTTAGAGGATTTGGGAAGGTTAGAGTTAATTTGTAACAAGCTGTTTCAGGGGAATTTAGTAACAAGTTTAGAGGTCACAATTCCTAGTTAGAATGCAAATTAGTAAGCAGCTCAAGAACGATGAACTGGGTAATTTGGTGAGAGCCAACCGTCCTGGGAACCAGGGATTCCCCAGGCACCTTAAACAATGTCTCCTGGCAACATGCCTAGGGGAAAAGGGCTTAAGAAAACTCCTTACAGAACACTTCCGCAAAGCAATCACGTACATGTACTGTACAGTCCTGCAAACATAGCGCCCTGCAAAACAAACTACCCGGCTAGTCCTGGATGTTGGGACAATTCATCTTCCTCGAGAATCCAGAGAGAACCTAATTTCCTTGGCTGATATACCGATGCAGAGTTATACATGTATTATGCAACTGGCAGCCGCAAATAAGAAACGGTCAACACTCATGATTTGACGAAGTAAACAGTGTCCGAGTACGTACGCTGACGATTCTGTTGTTTATAAACATTGTTAAAACACAAAAGATTGCATTGCAGGCAATTTGGTTTTTGTTTCAGATTCCTTTTTAATCCGAGGAAGATTTTTTTTTAACAAGCAAAGATTTCTCATTAATTGTTTTTGTTCAACCTAACTTTCCAAATTAGTGGTCTCATTT